>JAVANC010000004.1:70042493-70735618 GCA_033319125.1 Parnassius glacialis | reverse complement strand
CGCGTGTGCGCGTGTGCGCGTGTGCGCGTATGCGCGTGTGCGCGCATGTGCGCGTGTGCGCGTGCGTGAGTGCGCGCGTGCGTGCGTGCGTGCGTGCGTGCGTGCGTGCGTGCGTGCGTGCGTTCGTGAGTGCGTGCGTGCGTGCGTGCGTGCGTGCGTGCGTGCGTGCGTGCGTGTGTGTGTGTGTGTGTACCGTATGTGTGAGTGTGCAGGGCATAGTGAAAGCGTTTTTATTTATTGTAACATACCTTCTGCAGGGAATCAGAATTCAACCCCTTGTAGCCGGTCGCCCCCCACCCAGTAGCTATAGCTTTCTCGTCGGGAGCTGATGTGTCCACGGGGAGGCACGCCGGCACAGCATCTTCGCTAAGTTTGATTCTGAAACAGAATAAAACTCATCTTTCACATTATTTAAATGATGATGAAAAATAGGGCATACGGGTGTTACAAGTAGTTTTTTTACGTTGCAGCTTATTATGTTATGGTTGTAGGTGACAGCTATATATAATTGTATAAAATATAGTTACTTGCTGGTTCTACCAAGGACAGAGGTCTTTTTTAAAAAAAAACTGAAACAATACTCTTGGAAAACTTAAATAACGTACGTGGTAGAGTACGTTATTAAATACGTGGTAGAGGCATGCTGCAGCTATATTAGTAGTATAGTTGTAGCACGAATGGGTCGGCTCGACCGGGGGAGGACCACGCTCTCACAGAATACCAGCGTAAAATAGCAGCTTAATGCTGCTGTGTTTCGTATGGTGAGTGTACAGAACCGGAGACCCTTTTTACTGGAAACGAGGCGTTCTATCTTAGTCCTTACGGGTGGCAGCGAATCTGCATTTCGATTCGTACTCGAGGATAGATGTAGATGTCTAAGTGCCACGGCAACTACTTACCATCAGGTGGACTGTGTGCTCGATTGTTACCCACGTCCTATAAAAAAAACTTTCAATAAGTAGGCTGTTTTTTTTAATTAAATAAACGTAACCTCCACACGGATTTTTTCCTATATCGTGGGGGCAGTTTACAAACATAAATTGCACAAGGACAAACATCCAGATCCGGAATAATTGTTTGTAGGCCTTACAAATTCGTGTTCCGTGCAGGATAAGCTGCAACTCAATTGCTAAGCCACAACGCCACGGAGCCGTAAAATTCATTATTGTAATCTATATTGAATAAAAATTATTATATTATTCTAATGGGTCAGTTCGACCGGGGACAAAAAGACACGCTCTCACAGAATACCAGCGCTAAGCTGCTAATTCACGCTGGTATTCTGTGAGCATGTGGCCCTTTCGGTGCCAAATCATTTCTTCTACAACCATAATACAGCTGCAGCATATTTCTACCACGTATATTGTAATTATAAGTCATTTTGGTAGATACATATAGGGTTTTTAAGTAACTTGACCATGGTGCCATCTATCGGATTCTATCATAACTATGAACCATCCCGTAGAAACACATATGAAGTGAATATAACTTTATTCGTGTAAATATTTCAGAAGATGCACCAATATTTTTATATAAATATAGTAATATTAAGCGACTTACTCCGTTTCGGTTTCAAGCAAGGCTATATCGTTGTATTTCGACGGGGATTTGTATCTGGGATGCTTGATTATCCTCTTGATCCTGTAGAGATTGGAGGTGTTGATCCGTTCAGATCTGTTTAAGATTCCAAGAAGAGCGAAGCTCACGTAACTGGAACGAAAAGCATTTCTCTATACGTAATACACAAATAATAATATTGCAAGAGCCTCGTTACCATTAAATTGATGGACACAGCAGCCGAAGTGTGTGGTAGTTTTTAGTAAGAGAAAACGTTAACGTTATATAACGTTAAGGCCTTAACAGTGGTTGAAATGCCTAAATCTTGGATATTTAAATAAAAATATCTCAATAACTGTTCATTTAATCCATAAAGAAAAAATACAGGGTAACAGAAGAGGATTTGGTAAATGTTTTTAATTGAACAAAATTGTATTTTTTCAACCCCTTATTAGAAAAAAAATCCCCAAAGAGTACCTATCTTTGTCATATTTTGCAAAATTTCACCAAAACGGCACAAGCTTTTTAAATAGTTCTTACACTAAAAAAAAGGGCTTAAAATATTAATGTTTTTAATTTAGAGTTTTACTTTTATTCCCTGTTTTATAAGAGAATATATCATTTTTCCCTGAAATTGAATATATTTACGCGAGCGCGCATGCTCCGTCGCGCTGTCAGCCTTTCACAGTCCGTTTTCGGACATCGTTGAGGGTGGACCGCGCATCGGTGTTGGACCGACTTCGTTCAAATATATATTAGTTTTTTAAAAGTTTATACTCAATTATAAATATTTTTATGACTAGAAATACTTAATTTAGTTAATATCTGTACACTGGTAACTGTAAATATTATTTTCTAAATAAATTAATTTTTAAAGTGCCCAAAGAGGAAGAAATTTTCGCGGCGACGTTTATTAGTGAAATTGAAAAATGCATTTTTATATAATTTAGATATGGAACGACCAACATGCTCTCGTTACTTAGATTTCGATAGTTTTTAATACCTATGTAATTTTATTATTGCATATTTTTATTAATTAGTTGATACTGAATTTTATAATATGTATTACAATAAAACGCTGTTTCTATGAGTATGACTTTATAAAATATTATTGGGGGGGGGGGGGGGGGGGGAATATAGATACAGATACTTACATTTAGGTACACTGTTATCAAATTAAATCAAACAATTTAAATAAATAAAAAATGGTGCTTCCCTAAGTATAAATAACTATATAAAGACATTCTTGGGTTTTTTTTATGTTAGAAAAACTATCATCTAGAAAATGTAAAAAATTTAAATTGGAGAGGGGTTTCTTTACGTGATAAAGTTATAAATGAAGATATTCGCAATAGAACCAGAGTAACTGACATAGCGCAACGGAATATTACAGTGAAATGGCAATGGGCTGGCTATATAACTTGGAAAACAGATACAGATACAGATAGGAAGAAAGGTTCTCGAGTGGCAACCTCGTACAGGTAAGCAAAGTAGTATTCAACCTTTATTCCTCTTCACGTTTTCTCATACGCTTTTCTTCAGAAATACGCTTTTCTTTTTTTTGAGAAAAAGACCTCTGTCCTTGGTAGAACCATCAAGTAACTATATTTTATACAATTATATATAGCTGTCACCTACAACCATAACATAATATGTAGCTGCAACTTAAAAAAACTACTTGTAACACCCGTATGCCCTATTTTTATCATCAATTAAATAATGTGAAAGATGAGTTATATTCTGTTTCAGAATCAAACTTAGCGAAGATGCTGTGCCGGCGTGCCTCCCCGTGGACACAACAGCTCCCGACGAGAAAGCTATAGCTACTGGGTGGGGGGCGACCGGCTACAAGGGGTTGAATTCTGATTCCCTGCAGAAGGTATGTTACAATAAATAAAAACGCTTTCACTATGCCCTGCACACTCACACATACGGTACACACACACACACACACACACACACACACACACACACACACACACATAGGTCGCAAATAATACTTACCTATTACTATTAGGCAAGAGTGAATAGATTTTTGTTAAGCCAGTGAAATTCACCATCTTAGGCTACATAACCACTTGCCGATGGGATTGTAGTTGCTTTACTACTTACTGGGTAAAAATAGTAAAAAAAAATTACCTTGTGAAAGTTTGCATTTAACCTTTTTCTAACCAACCATCAAAATATGATGAGAATATGTATATAAGTATAAAGGTGACCTCACACGGGACAGTAATAATATAATATTATATCTTCCATTATCTACGCATGAAAACTTTTAAAATCTCTGAATCCCGAAGTATGTTCATATCAAGAGGCTGAATAGAGCCACATTGATATGCATGGGGATCGTTTTGTAATTTCACATCGTTATCGAAAAAACATTGTACGAATTTCAGGTGGCGGTTTGCAAAACACGATTCCACAAAAATTCACTCAATAGAAAATAATTGCAAAGTTACTTCTGAAAATACTTAAATTTTCAACGTCAATTTTTTCTTACGTGGTAGAGCCATGCTGCAGCTATATTAGTAGTAGGTATAGTTGTAGCACGAATGGGTCGGCTCGACAGGGGAAGGGTCACGCTCTCACGGAATACCATGTAAAATAGCAGTTGAACCCTGCTGTGTTTCGTATGGTATGTGTAGAGAACCGGAGAAACTTTTTACTGGAAATGAGGCATTACATCTTAGTCTTCACGGGTGACAACGCATTTACATTTTGAAACGTAATCGAGAATAGATGTAGATGTCTATGGAACGTAGCAACCACTTACCATCAGGTGAACTGTGTGCTCGTTTGTCACCCTTATTCTATTAAAAAAAAAACTTTCTGAGGTTATAGTAAAATAATGTTAAGTATTGTAAGCACTCGTACAATTATATATCTCATGTTAATAAAGCTATTGGGCTATTTTGATTTTTAATAAAGTGATTTTACTTTATAGGTTAAATAATTTATTTACCCTTGTATATCAAGAACCGTTTTTCAGTCACTCCTATTGAATTTGACAGTGCTTGCTGAAATTTAGCATCTTTAGATGGATCAGAATCGCGCGCTGTTCCAGCTGTTAGATATTGCAAAAATAATGGAAAATATTTATTTTTACTGTCATGCCGAAGACTACCTTGTTTTATTTTATTACGGTCAAATAATATTTATTAGGTTATTAAGCAAGTATTTACAAATATTTTCATTGTTGTGTTATTCTATTGTTTACAGTTATTATCACGTCTTAGCTTTACACCAAGAATTTACATTAGGAATTCTTGATATGATGCGATGTAACGCGCATACTTTATTTTCATCAAGAACTTTAATATATATATATTTGTTTTTTTTTTACCAGTAGAGTTTCAACACAATCTTAAAAAAGTTCAATGAATTAAAAAAATGCCGATTATTATATAATTTCAAGCCAGTGTTTTACATTTAAAGATCAGTTATAAAGAGCCAAAATTCTTATTTTCATTTTGATTAATTTAATTCGAGACTACAATAAATGTGAAAGGGCTTTTATCTGCAATAATAATTTTCATCAAAAATAACATAGACTTATAAAAGTCATATACACGGTCAATCATACTGAAGATTATCAATTGTACTACAAAATATTTAAAAGACTATTTCCAGTATAATGACCCGAATATCATCATTAATCTTTGACTGACACACACGGCTAAATGATTATTATATTATGATATGGTCATGTTTTTCTATAAAAAGTTGCAAGAAATTTTAAATCACCGACCTATTGGTTTGTTTTACTTTTCACTTAATTAGTGAAAAACAAGATGGACTGATCTAAAAGTTTACTTTCTTGTGTAAAAAGTGCTATTTAGAATTTTATGCAAATGATAATTAAAGTTTCTATGTAAATAAGTGTAACATAGCGGGTATTATATTCAATGGTAGCGGCCATCCATATTTGCAAAGCCAGTATCATTTTCTGTACAGAAACCGGCAAAGTGTTGCTCAAGGCACTATAAACAAAGCAGCTGATAAAATGTTACACTCATAACTGTTAACAAAAACTGTTTCTGGAAATGGTCTTATAGATAATAATAACTGTTCCGCCGTGTTAGGTGCAGGAGCTATTATTAGAAGGAGAAGAGGTAAAATTTTGTTTTAGAAATGCGCAATCAATATTGTTTTGTCTGCAATTGAGCATAAAATAAAAAATAACTTCAGCCAAAGAGCATAACTGGCATTATACTCAGGCCCATCAATTGGTATGGAAAAAAATAATTTTACCAGGTTTAAAAAAATCAATCAAAATTCAAAAAAACATAAATATTAAAATCAAAAAATTAATATATGTATGTCTATACATACATATAATGATTTAGGGCCGCTTAGTAACTGACGATGACTCAGTATAACATACTACAGTCACGCCGAAACTAAGAGGAGAGAATCACTGTAGAAAAGGTAATAATTTGTTGCGGTAATTTTGTGATAAAATTAAAAAAATTACAAACTTATCCAAGTAATTCTAACTTAGTCTAACTTATCCTTCTGCGTTACAAAAAAAAACAAATAATAAAATAGTCAGATGGCGTCAGTTTTTAAGAAGATATAACAAAAATAAACAAAAAAAATTCAAATAAGTTCAGTATTTAATTGATTATATACCGCTGACACTTAATCACGCTTTTCGAAACCACGCCAGTTGTAAACAATACTTGTGTGAAAAGACAAAATCTTCTTTTTAAATTTCCGCCGAGTTGTAAGTAGAAAGCCAAATAGGTCATGTGGCAATTTTAATTAAATATATTTTATATGAAGTGATCTTGACTACGATTCATCAATTACTCATAACAGTGGTAGAGCCACGCGGCAACTTTTGCTGTCGCACGGATGGACCGGCTCGAACCGGGGTGGTACCACGACCTCACAGAAAACCAGCGTAAAGTAGAGGTTTACCTCTGCGTTTCGCTTGGTGAGTGCAGGTGGCCGGAGGCCCTTTTTACTGGAAATGAGGCATTCCATCTTAGTCCTCATGGGTGACAACGCATCTACATTTTGATTTCTAATAGAGGATAGATGTAGATGTCTATGGGCCGCAGCAACCACTTACCATCAGGTGGACTGTGTGCTCGTTTGTCACCTTATCCTATAAAAAAAAAAATTAACCATTGGTAAACATTAAAACAGGAATTTTACAATTGTGTTTACAAGAAACATTATTAGTTGTACCTTGCAGCTTGTTCATTATTTTTATTATAAATACCTATAAATGTATATATTATTAATAAATAGTTCCCATAATATTTTGGATTATTTTTTATTTTGCCCTATCTGCAATGTTCTACGCTCTATAGAAAATGTGGCGTATGACAGATTGACAATCTTTCGAACGTTTTATCTAGGTACAAAGATGTTTTACGTTTTCGTCGCCTCCACGTGATATTTTTGTCAGCATAAGGTACCCTTCTGTATCTAATATAATATAAATATAATATAATATAATATAAATAATATAAATATTGCTACAAAGTAATGTAAAAGGCTATACAAGTCCCTCTACTGGGCACAGAACTCTTTTTTTATTTCTGAGAGGGTTTTAGGGCAAGGAAATGCCCGCCGAACTGCCCCAATGCGTGTTGACGAAAATTGCAATTATAAATTGCATTCGTGCTGTCGAGGATCAAACCCGGGAAAAATTTACAACGAACCCTTTGACCCAGATCTACTAATACGATACAAATAAATACGATTTCACATATATAATAAAAAAACTCTTACGTACTTGAAACTTGAACACTTGATAGCTCGTGACGCCTACCGGACAAAGCTACAGCACAATGTAATTGAAGATGCGTAACTACAACATAATTCTCAGTGATGCGCAAGCATAACGGGCAGTATGTCACTTTTATAATTGTCATCTCTGCAGTCTATTAATCTTTGCACTTTTATAAGTAATACAGAACGTAGTTGCTAGACGGTGTTGACGTTGGCTAAAATCTCTGCGATAGCCGTTTCGTCAAGGTCATCAGAGTAGTTAAAGCCTTAAAATTATCTTGTTTACATTGACTTACATACAGGGTTGGCCACAGGAAAATAAAATAAGATATGATTTAAATTTATAAATGAATAACTTTTTATGTAATAATAATTTAAACTTGACATTTAATTGTTATAATTATAATGATAAATTTAATTTAATAGACATAAATAATTAAATTAAGAAATTTTTGACTAGAGATAGGTATTACCTATCTAAATATATTTTAAGACATATAGATAGCAAATGTGCTATCTTATTGTTTATATATTAACTCAGCCAAGGACTTGGCTACACAGACATCTGCTCCTTTTGAGCAGTATAATGACTTAATATGTAATTTGGAATCAGTTCCAAGTAATTTAAATTAGAAAATGAGACAATAGATGTAATCTCTAGCAGTTGTAATAATTTAAATAATTTAGAATTTAGCTTACAAATCTTTAATTGTATGACTCCACAGAGTGATAATGAAAATTGTTTACACCTGGTGCATCAAAATATACAGGCATGATAGGCAAAGAGCTAGAAATTGAGTTGTTCTTAAATAGCAACAATATTCATATTTTATGTATTACTGAACATTGGTTAAAAGCTTATAACTTAATCTTTAACTTCAGTAATCACCAGGTGGTCAGTTCTTTCAATAGAGAAACGGTTTTAAGAGGTGGCTCCTTAATATTAGCTAGTAAATTATTGTCATGTAAAGAACGTAAAGATATTGTGAGCCTCTCTGTTGAGCGAACTGTAGAAATGGCATGTGTTGAGTTTTAGCACCTCATTGTTGTGAGCGTCTACAGACTCCCATGTTCTATATACGATACTTTTGAAAAAATTATGGAGGAAGTTTTTGCTAAGCTTAATAAACAGAATAAATCTGTTGTAATATGTGGAGACTTTAATATCAATCTCCTAGAAGCTTCCTCAATCAATATTAAATTTAGATCATTGTTTAAATCATATGGTCTTTTTAATAGAAGTAACATAGTGAAAAAACTTTCATCACTTTCATACCAAAATGATCCAAATTTTTTGTATGGAACATTATTTAAGCTTATTTGCAATGAATTTAATAATACTTTTACTTCTAAAACATTCTCCTTGAACAGTCGGAAGTCACTTAATGAATGGGCGACAGTAGGAGTCCATAAGAGCAGACATAGGTTATATGATCTTTACCATGAAAGGTCATGTAATCATAGCGTCGAGTTTAGGGAATATGTAAAAAAATATTTAAAAGAGTGTGCTCCACAGCCAAGTCTTTGCATTTGAGCAACAAAATTAAGACGGCTTCTAATAAAATTAAAATGACATGGAGTATAATTAATAGCGAAACTGGTAAGATCAACTCCCGCAATTCAAACTACCAGTTAAGTGTTAATAACAAATTAACCGAATCAGATCAGGACGTTGCAATGGTTTTTGAGAAATATTTTACTGACATTCCGATATTAACCACTAAGTCACTGAATTCTTCTCCTGCGGTCGCCGAATCATTACTTAAACAAAATATAAATGCGTGTACAAAGAATTTTACATTTCATTAAATTATTGATGTTAAGAAAACTGCGGATCTGTGGGGGATTTCCGTTAAAATTATTGGGTCTATAATAGATACAATCGCGCTTCATTTAGCTATTATTTTTAATAATAGTATCGAATCTGGTGTGTTTCCTGATTTAATGAAGTATAGTAAAGTAATACCTTTATTTGAATCTGGTAGTACATTAGAACCCGCTAATTTTAGACCTATTTCTGTACTACCAACACTTAGTAAGATTTTTGAAAAAAATATTCTTGACCAAATGTTAAATTTCTTTAATATAAATAATTTACTTCATAAAAATCAATTTGGTTTCACAAGGGGTCGCTCGACAACTGATGCCGGTGTTGAGCTGATTAAATATATATTTAATGCATGGGAGAATTTACAGGATGTTTGGGTATATTTTGTGACCTATCCAAAGCCTTCGATTGTGTTCACCATGAAACATTAATCAAGAAACTTCAACACTACGGTGTAAACAGAACCCAAAAAGTTGTCATTAACAGTATGAGTTCTTCCGGGTCGATGGTACAGATGGGCGTGCCTCAAGGCTCAATTCTCGGCCTCTTTCTGTTTCTTGTATACATTAATGACTTACCTTACATAGTAGAAGATAACCATGATATAGTATTATTTGCAGATGACACTTCTTTAATTTTCAAATTAAGTCGACAATTGCTAAAATATGACGAAGTAAATAATGCTATATCTAAATTAGTAAATTGGTTCAATGTTAATAATTTGCATTTAAATAGCACTAAAACGAAATGTATGAAATTTATGACTCCAAATGTCAAACAATTAAATACTAATGTAATTATAAATGGGGAGAAACTGAGTCTTGTAGATACCACCATTTTTCTTGGAATCACATTAGACGCGAAGCTTCAATGGAGCCCTCATATATCAAAACTAGCAAGCAGACTTAGTTCTGCAGCATATGCCGTAAAAAAGATTAGAAGTCTAACTAGTGTTGAAACAGCTAGACTAGTTTACTTTAGCTATTTCCATAGCATAATGTCGTATGGTATTTTGCTATGGGGACACGCAGCCGACACTGAAATTATATTTGTTTTACAGAAGAGGGCCATAAAAGCAATTTATGATTTAAAGCCTAAAGTGTCGCTGTGACAAAAATTTAAGGAAATTAATATATTAACTTTGGCCTCTCAATACATTTATGAAAATGTACGTACACAAAAATAAAAGTAGTTTTACAAAAATAAGTGATATTCATTCTGTAAATACTAGGAACAGACACAAGCTAGTAGTACCAGTTACTCGACTCCATCGAGTCAGTAATTCATTCTTGGGGCGATGTATACGCTTTTACAATAAAATTCCAGAAAATATACAAAATTTGACCTGCTCAAAGTTAAAAAACTTTATTAAACTAAGTTTGTATAAAAAGGGTTATTATAGTATTAAAGAATTTATAGATGATAATAACCCCTGGAAATGAGGTGATCGCTTCCATGCTATTTCTAATTTCTTGTGTTGTTAATTTGTGTAACATAAATGATTGTAAGCTGTTATTTAAAAAAAGTCCCGCTGGGTTTCTTGCTGGTTCTTCCTAGGACAGAGGTTTTTTTTCGAACCAGTGGTAATTATACAAAAGAGTGACTTTCAATAAGTATTATTTATAATCTATATTGAATAAAAAAAATTCTGTTTCTGTTTCTGTTATAACGTTGCTGAACATAGGCTTCTCATTCAGATTACCTCATAGAAGGGATATTTGCCATAGTTGTAATATTACAGATGATTTGAAAATTTTACCTCTCCGTGGGTCAAGGGCTCCTGGTAGATTATCTTCTATACATCCATCCATTACAGCCTATTAAAGTCCACTGCTGAACATAGGCCTCCCCCATAGATTGCCTCATAGCGGGATATTTGCCACAGTTGTAATGTTACTGTTGATTTGAAAATTTCACCTCTCAGTGGGTCATGTGCTCCTGGTAGATTATCTTCTATACATCCATCCATTACAGCCTATTAAAGTCCACTGCTGAACATAGGCCTCCCCCATAGATTGCCTCATAGCGGGATATTTGCCACAGTTGTAATGTTACTGTTGATTTGAAAATTTCACCTCTCAGTGGGTCATGTGCTCCTGGTAGATTATCTTCTATACATCCATCCATTATAGCCTATTAAAGTCCACTGCTGAACATAGGCCTCCCCCATAGATTGCCTCATAGCGGGATATTTGCCACAGTTGTAATGTTACTGTTGATTTGAAAATTTCACCTCTCAGTTGGTCATGTGCTCCCGGTAGATTATCTTCTATACATCCATCCATTACAGTTGAATTACCACCACTGCTGAACATAGCCCCGCCTCACTCCATAGATTACCTCATAGGGCATTGCCATAGCTGCCACGCTTTGCAAGCAGCTTTAAAAACGCAGTTTTTTAAGTTTTATTCAACTTTTATCAGGAAGATGCTGCTGCTCATCTCCTGTTTTAGTTTCTCTCTGTAGCCTCTTACGATACCATCGGGACGACATGGGCTGGTGGGTACTACTATGCAGTACCACATGGTTCAGGTTCCCATAGTTACCTCTTACGAAAACCACGGGAAAACATGGGGTAATATTCTCTAACGACATCACATGATCACTTACGCGCGATTAGCCATTGTGCAGTGAGCAGCGGTCAAGATGAAGCGTTCGCTGATCAGGGTCCCTCCGCAGGCCCAGGACGCTGTTTGAGGATGTGAACCTAGGCCAAGTAAAACCTGTGAACAAAAACATTATCTTTGGTCTCATTGGTCTTTGGCCATATTTGTTTGTAGAGTAAGTGTGATAAACGAGCACACAGTCCACCTGATGGTAAGTTGTTGCTGTGGCCCATATACATTTACATCTATCTTCGATTACGAATCGAAATGCAGATGCGTCACCCATGAGGTCTAAGATGCAGTGCCTCGTTTCCAGTAAAAAAAGGTCTCCGGTTCCCCACAACTTTCTTTATTTTCACTTAAAACTTTCGATTATTCAACGTCTATTCGGAAGCCTTGTCTAACTGTTAAACCAGTGCATCTGCACTGCATTTATTTTTTACAAGTACATTAGTGGCGGTGTAAGAATATCCACTACCCCATATCATCCCGTGCGTGTCGTAAGAGGCGACAGAGGGAAACAAATTAAGAGATGGGCAGCTGCGTCTTCCTTATAACGACTAAAAATAAAAAAAAACTGCTGTTGCCAACCCGTTTGCCAAGCGTAGCAACTATGGCAATTATCCCCCTATGAGGCAATCTATGGTGGAGGCCAATGTTCAGCAGTGGACTTTAATAGGTTGTTAACACTAAGTAAATACCACCTACCCTACATAACTTATATATATATATATATATATATATATATATATATATATATATTATATATATATACACTAGCTGGCCAGGCAGACGTTGCTCTGCCCTTTCTGATGACCCTTCCTATGAAAAAACCATAAATTCGCAATAAAAAATTTTGAGGGTCATTTATCGGGATATGTAAAATTATATATAAAGATATATATATCTTTATATATAATTTTACAACAACAAATATACATATTATACACAGTTCATAAGTACAGTGCAACATAAACCTATATAAGATTTTTCTGCACACTGCAGTTCGCCGATTCGCCGTCTTTCGAGCGTAAACATTTTAATATGATTTAGAGTAAGAAGGTAGTTCGCTCGCTTCTATAACAATAACGTGAGGATGAGTTGTAGTATACAGGTTGTTCAGAGGGAAAATTATTTTATATTTTTTAAATATAAATATAGTAATTATATTACAATTAGTATACATATATAATAGTATATAGTATACAAATAGTATATAGTATTAGTTTTAGTTATATTATGTTAGTTATTATATTAGTTGATACATAAAGTACGTTTTTAATATGTTTTTAATATTTTTAGGATTGATATCTTCCTTTAAGGTTTTAGGTAGTTTATTAATTAATTTAGGAATAATAATCTTATTTTGATGATCTCCATACATATTTTGTGTTTTAGCTACAATTAATTTAGGGTTATATATACTTCTAAGCTGGTGTTTATACATAGGTAGGACTTGCAATTTTGTATTAAAGAACTGTTCAATAAGTAAGGTAAGTTTTAGTTTTTCTTCAATAGGCAGAATACCGCAAAATTTGAATAATTTGTAGTAGTTATCCTTATATTTTTATTTGATTTTAGGAGGGACAATTGTTTTGATGATTCTAAGCTGTAATTCATGGATACTATAAAGATGCAATTTCCAGGTTCTACCATAGCTACTTAAACCGTAATGTATTATCGATTCGGCCAGAGCCTAGTAAAGGGATAACAGTATAGGATAGGGAACTTTATATTTAATTATAGAAAATTTAGCAAGTATGGCCCTTAACTTATCACACACTTTATTAATATGGTGCGTCCATTTAAATCGACTGTCTATTATGAGTCCAAGGTAAGGTTGTTGTTCTACTATGTCAATATGATTACAATTACAAGTCTGGTTAGACATGTTATTATGAAGACATTGGTGGCTGTGGGCAATGAGTTTTAATGGAACGGATACTCACTCTATTTCGACTGGACGAAATGTACATCAATTTTGTTTTGGTGGCGTTCAGAATTAGTCCTGCATCGTGAGACCATTTCATAACGTTGGTGAAATCCTCTTGCAATTTCTGTAATGCCACATTTATGTCGTTCTCCGCCGCTAATAAGCAGGTATCGTCTGCAAACTGATAGATCTTGCAGTTTTTAATGACATTGGCAACATTATTAACATAAGTCAAGTAATGCAAAGACCCAAGCACAGAGCCCTGGGCGGAACCATGGGTGACGGTTTGCTTTATACTTGTAGCATTTCCCACTTCAACTCTATATGCTCTCTCTTTAACATAGTCTTTGCACCAATTCAGAAGGGGTCCTCGAAGTCCACATTCATCAAGTCTTTCAATCAGTAAATTATGCCTGAGAGTATCGAACGCTTTACTATAGTCAATAAAAACAACTAGAATATGTTTTTTATTATCAAGATAATAGTTTACGTCGTCAGTGAAAGTAGATAACAATTGAGTGGTACTTTTATGCTGCTGAAAACCATACTGACTTTTATTTAAACTTAAGTGTTGACTATAGAAATTATTTACTTGTTTATTTATATATTTTTCAATTATTAGTTATTGGACGATAATTGTCGTAGTCCGTTTATTACCTTTTTTATGTATGGGTCTTACAGTTCCGGTTTTCAATTCACTGGGGTAATTACCTTTTTCAATACACGCATTTTTTAGGTTGGCTGTGGTAACCGATATTTTGTCCGTAATAGATTTTAAGTCTATTGCTCGTATTTTGTCTATACCTGGTGCTTTGTTTGTGTGAATGTTTTTTTATTATTTTAGCTACTGAGCTTGGAGTAGCCTTTTGATATCGGAGTGTTACGTTTACAGGCGATCTGTACAAGTTCATCGGCAAAAGGGGCCGATTACAGGAATGTACGATGCTTGAAACACTTTTCTGAAACACCTCAGCGAAATTATTAGCGATATCAAGTGGCTTTACTTTCTCATTTTCAAATTAATTTAATATTATATTATCGACGGAAGAACTTGTCCGTCCCGTGATCTTATTAAGTATTTGCCAAAGTCTCATCTGGTTATTTTTATTATTATATATATCCCTTTTTATGTACCAAGTTTTTGTTTTTTGTATCAGTTTGTTAGTTGAGTTTCGTATTTTATTATATTTTTGTTTAATAATCTTATCATCAGTATTATTTAACCACAAAGAGAACCAATAGTCCCTATTTTCACATGCCTTTTTAGTCATATTATTGACCCATTTATTTTCTGCCTTCGTTAATGTTCTACTTTTTATCTGAATTGTTGTTAGGGCTTCATTGTAACATCTATTAAAGTTATCTTTTATAAATTGGTATATTTCAATGAGGCAACTAATACTTTTAGTCGAGTCTCAATCTATTTTATTTAATAAAGCAGAAACTTTTTTCTGGTCAATGTATGTTTTAGATTTAGGAGCCGTCTCTATACAGTGCTGAGATCCAACACAAGCGAATGTTATCGCACAGTGGTCTGCCAGTGCGGTCCGAAGTGTCGCAGTGTATACGTCTTGTGAGTGGCACCGTGCAAATATATGGTCAATACAGGATTTACTAATTAGGTTATTTCTTAATTCATTTCTAGTATATTCCGCGATCCCACACTTTACGGACTTACAAGTCCGTAAGTCGATAACATTGTTGTGTATTTATGTTTTATAGGAGTTTCCACAGCGAGGTCGATGTTTAAATCACCTATTATAAAGAAGTCTTCGCGTTTATTAATTATGCCACATAATTGCTGCAATTCGTGTATAAATAGGTGTTTGCTTAAGTTAGGCGGACGGTAAATAGCGAGTAGATTGCAAGTGTATTTCGTGGGTGTGATTATTTTTGTTAGTATTCCCTCAAAATGCATAGTTTTTATTATAGTTTATATATAATTTATCTGCAATTTTTTTGACAATGTCGCTAAGTATTTCTGTGTTATTATTAGGGATATTTAATATTTCAATTTGTTTGTTTAGCTGCGATTGTTCAATATCCTTTATTCGTTGCTCTAGTGCACCAACACGCGTTTCTAAATAATTATTTTTGTTGGCGAGTTCTATATTTTTCTTCTGTAATTCTTTCATTGTTAATTTTAAGGCATCTATAGACACAGTCAGCTCGTCCATTTTATCGCTTTGATGTTGTAGAGATTTAATTATGTCTCGCAGTTCTCTTTGAAGAGTCTTTTCCATCTCTTTTGATACATCTTTCAACAACAGCTTGATATCAATTTGTACGTTTTTGGAATAATTTTCTGTTTCTTGAGCATTATCTTCCTCATCCTCTTCTTCTCCATCACCGGGAACGTAGATAGAACTACGTCTCGGAGAATGTTCAAGACAATCTTTGCATGTCCATCCTAGATTCTCAGCGGCCTTTAGCTCTTTTTTCTGCTTGTTAGTAAGACCAGAGCAAATTCCATTTAAGTGCACTATTTTCTCACACTGATTACACTCTAATCCAGGATTACTTTTAGTTATATTTTTTCCACATTTATCACATTTTGCCATGTTGAGGGTAGATTAATACGAGGTTTATGAAACTAAGTTAACGTGCTGTTCGGTCAAACGAACGACGACGATTGATTGTATTGAATATATATATTTATATATATATATATATATATATATATATATATATATATATATATATATATATATATATTATTTAGAAACGCGTGTTGGTGCACTAGAGCAACGAATAAAGGATATTGAACAATCGCAGCTAAACAAACAAATTGAAATATTAAATATCCCTAATAATAACACAGAAATACTTAGCGACATTGTCAAAAAAATTGCAGATAAATTATCAGTCTCTGTTAACGATATTGGATCTACAAAACGTGTGCCAGGGAAAAAAAGAAAAGCCCGGATAATTGAAATTACATTTAAAGATGAAACAGCATCAACGAAATGGATCACTGCACCGAAGAATTCAAAACTATATGCTTATGATCTCGTGGATAAACAGACGGAGGCGACAGGAAAGCAGATTATTTACATACGTGAAGCTTTATCTTATTATAATAAGAAATTTCTATGGAAAATGAAGAAATTACTAATTAAATTACTATTACTAAACAAAAGCTAAAACCTACCTACAAATACGTATGGTTATACCAGGTATCATCCGAGCAAGAAAAGAAGAACAAGGTGACATCATTATAATCCGTCGCGAAGAAGATATTGCCAGACTACTTAGAGCCTAAGTATTCGCTAATGATTCTATATTTATATATCAACACATCATCTCTTTTTTTCTTATTATTTCTTTTTTAGGCTTACATACATTTCTACATATTTACAATTATTACAATGGATTTACCTGATAACGTAACTGAATTAAAAAAACTGTACTAACCTAACTGACTTTATTCACAAAATTCCCCATAAAACTAACCTAACGTGTATTCATTTTAACATAAGGTCACTAATATCAAACTTTTCTAGTTTAGAACACATTATAGTCACTTGTCCTACTAGTATTGATTTAGTTATTCTATCAGAAGTTAATGTCTCAGAACTTTTAATCGGTCTTTTCCAACTAGAGAACTACAATATGCATGTAAATCTAAGGAAGGACAGAAGAGGAGGTGGAGTTATTATTTACATACATAAAAAACATAAAGTGTCGACTACTATAATAAAAACTATGCATTTTGAGGGAATACTAACAAAAATAATCACACCCACGAAATACACTTGCAATCTACTCGCTATTTACCGTCCGCCTAACTTAAGCAAACACCTATTTATACACGAATTGCAGCAATTATGTGGCATAATTAATAAACGCGAAGACTTCTTTATAATAGGTGATTTAAACATCGACCTCGCTGTGGAAACTCCTATAAAACATAAATACACAACAATGTTATCGACTTACGGACTTGTAAGTCCGTAAAGTGTGGGATCGCGGAATATACTAGAAATGAATTAAGAAATAACCTAATTAGTAAATCCTGTATTGACCATATATTTGCACGGTGCCACTCACAAGACGTATACACTGCGACACTTCGGACCGCACTGGCAGACCACTGTGCGATAACATTCGCTTGTGTTGGATCTCAGCACTGTATAGAGACGGCTCCTAAATCTAAAACATACATTGACCAGAAAAAAGTTTCTGCTTTATTAAATAAAATAGATTGAGACTCGACTAAAAGTATTAGTTGCCTCATTGAAATATACCAATTTATAAAAGATAACTTTAATAGATGTTACAATGAAGCCCTAACAACAATTCAGATAAAAAGTAGAACATTAACGAAGGCAGAAAATAAATGGGTCAATAATATGACTAAAAAGGCATGTGAAAATAGGGACTATTGGTTCTCTTTGTGGTTAAATAATACTGATGATAAGATTATTAAACAAAAATATAATAAAATACGAAACTCAACTAACAAACTGATACAAAAAACAAAAACTTGGTACATAAAAAGGGATATATATAATAATAAAAATAACCAGATGAGACTTTGGCAAATACTTAATAAGATCACGGGACGGACAAGTTCTTCCGTCGATAATATAATATTAAATTAATTTGAAAATGAGAAAGTAAAGCCACTTGATATCGCTAATAATTTCGCTGAGGTGTTTCAGAAAAGTGTTTCAAGCATCGTACATTCCTGTAATCGGCCCCTTTTGCCGATGAACTTGTACAGATCGCCTGTAAACGTAACACTCCGATATCAAAAGGCTACTCCAAGCTCAGTAGCTAAAATAATAAAAAAACATTCACACAAACAAAGCACCAGGTATAGACAAAATACGAGCAATAGACTTAAAATCTATTACGGACAAAATATCGGTTACCACAGCCAACCTAAAAAATGCGTGTATTGAAAAAGGTAATTACCCTAGTGAATTGAAAACCGGAACTGTAAGACCCATACATAAAAAAGGTAAAAAACGGACTACGACAATTATCGTCCAATAACTAATAATTGAAAAATATATAAATAAACAAGTAAATAATTTCTATAGTCAACACTTAAGTTTAAATAAAAGTCAGTATGGTTTTCAGCAGCATAAAAGTACCACTCAATTGTTATCTACTTTCACTGACGACGTAAACTATTATCTTGATAATAAAAAACATATTCTAGTTGTTTTTATTGACTATAGTAAAGCGTTCGATACTCTCAGGCATAATTTACTGATTGAAAGACTTGATGAATGTGGACAACAACAGCTTGATATCAATTTGTACGTTTTTGGAATAATTTTCTGTTTCTTGAGCATTATCTTCCTCATCCTCTTCTTCTCCATCACCGGGAACGTAGATAGAACTACGTCTCGGAGAATGTTCAAGACAATCTTTGCATGTCCATCCTAGATTCTCAGCGGCCTTTAGCTCTTTTTTCTGCTTGTTAGTAAGACCAGAGCAAATTCCATTTAAGTGCACTATTTTCTCACACTGATTACACTCTAATCCAGGATTACTTTTAGTTATATTTTTTCCACATTTATCACATTTTGCCATGTTGAGGGTAGATTAATACGAGGTTTATGAAACTAAGTTAACGTGCTGTTCGGTCAAACGAACGACGACGATTGATTGTATTGAATATATATATATAGGCGACCATAGTACGGGCGGAGCAGAGGGTGCTAAGAATCTCCCGTGGAGGTTCGGTTGCTACCTAAGACGACTCGACCTGGCAACATACAACACACGCACCCTGAGGACTGACGAGAAGATCGTGGAGCTGGAAGAAGAGATAGACAAGTTACGCTGGCATATTATAGGATTGTCCGAGGTCCGAAGAGAGGGGGAGGACACGGTAATTCTCGAATCCGGCAACTTGCTCTATCACCGGAAGGGCTACCATCTGTCCCAAGGAGGTATCGGACTTATCGTCCACAAGTCTCTCGTTAACAACGTTATAAAGATTGAGTGTATCGGCGAGGGTTGCGTACCTTATACTCACCAAACGGTATTCGCTGAAGGTCATACAGGTTTACGCACCAACCTCGGTACATCCCGATGAGGAGTTGGAAGAAATGTATGAGGATATCTCGAGAGCCATGCATTCTACCAAAACCCAATATACGGTGTTAATTGGAGACTTCAATGCAAAACTAGGCACAAGAGAGTACGGTGAGCTGAAAGTGGGGAAATTTGGAATAGGGCAACGGAACTCAAGGGGCCAGCAGCTGGCCGACTTCATGGAAAAAGAAGGACTCTTGATGATGAACTCTTTCTTCCAGAAGCGGCCCCACAGGAAGTGGACCTGGTCGAGCCCCGACGGTTCGACAAAAAATGAGATTGACTTCATTATGACGACCAGACGACAACTGTTCAGTGACGTCTCAGTGATCGCGAGGGTCAAAACCGGCAGCGATCACCGAATGGTTAGAGGCACACTGAACCTAAATTTTAAGTTGGAGAAGTCTCGTCTAATGAAGTTAACGCTCCGTCCCCCTCGTGCTCTAATCCGAAGTCTTCGTGACTTTTCAGCCTTTTCATATTTCAGACCTTTCAGCTCGAGCTACGAAACCGTTTTCAGTGCCTAGAAGACTGTAATAAAGTGGACGATATGAATAATAAGCTTGTGGAAACTGTCCATGCGGTTGGAGCTAATTTTTGCAAGACCCACCGCAGAACAACACAAAAACTCTCCGATCACACTCTTAATCTCATGGCTGTTAGACGGGAGATGAAGCTACATTCTTCAACAGATTTGACAGCATACAGGCAACTGAACAGGCAGATCTCCAAATGCATGCGGCGGGACTTACGCAACTTCAATACAGCTTGTATTGAAGAAGCGATCGAGCGGAACCAAGGCTCCAAAGTCTTTGCACGAGATCTGTCTGCTAGAAAGAGCCAACTGTCAAAGTTGAAGACCGAATGTGGCAGCATCGTTTCCGGGACACCTGAAATTTTGGGTAAGATTGAGAGGTTCTATGGGCAGCTGTACACGTCATCGTTGGAGCCACACGCAAGTGTGAGTAACGATCCAAGAGCGAGTCTTATCCGACACTATTCTCAAGATATCCCGGACGTCAGTCTGAGCGAGATTAGAATGGCTCTCCAGCACCTTAAAAACGGCAAGTCCCCGGGCGAGTATGGAATTACAGCAGAGGTTTTGAAAGCGGGTGGAAAACCGGTACTTGAAGTCCTTAAGAAGCTCTTCAATTCCGTCCTCCATGGTGGCACTACTCCGGAGGCGTGGAGCAGAAGTGCGGTGGTCTTCTTCTTCAAGAAAGGTGACATCGCTCTCTTGAAGAACTACAGCCCGATTTCCCTTCTGAGCCGCGTCTACGTGCTGTTTTCGAGAGTCATTACGAATCGTCTCGCATGCAGACTTGACGACTTCCAGCCTCCTTAACAAGCCGGTTTCCGAAAAGGCTTTAGTACCATAGACCACATACACACCCTTCGGCAAATTATACAGAAGACAGAGGAGTATAATCTGCCACTTTGCGTATGTGAACTATGAGAAAGCCTTTGATTCCGTCGAAATTGGGGCGGTGCTGTAGTCCCTTCAGCGGTGCCAAGTTGACTGTCGGTATATCGAAGTGCTGAAGTGTTTGTACAGTAGAGCTACGATGGCTATCCGAGTATAGAATCAGAGTACGAAACCTATCCAAATGCAGAGAGGTGTAAGACAGGGTGACGTTATATCGCCGAAACTCTTCACCGCTGCATTGGAAGACCTTTTGAAGCTACTGGACTGCAAAGGATGCGGTATCAACAGCAATGACGAGTACATCACTCACCTTCAATTTGCCGACGATATAGTCCCTATGGCAGAATTGCTGGAGGACCTAAACACTGCTCAATGACCTCAATAGTGTCTCCCAACGGATAGGTCTTAAGAGGCGTATTACAAAAAACGCGAAGTTACAAGGTTTTCTCGTTGAAATTTTATGTTTATCGTTCATTGCTTGAAATAACAATTACTTGGTGAAAATAGTTCATTTTCTCTCCTCAAATAAGCTCGGAACGGATTTTAGATAACTTATTTATTTAATCAGTAATAATCATTCTCCCGATGCATGTTTAGGCAAAAACTCTCGAAGACATGATTTGGGAGCTCTAATTTGTAGATTCTATTGAATATCGACTATCAAAAAAAATATTTTTATCTCCCAAATATCCTACACTTTAATAATGGTTGAATCCATTTTCGTTATAATGCTTTTCACGCTGGGGTAATAAATACACATATACGACATAATTCAAAAAACGACCAAAAAAAGCTTCGATTCAAGCCTCTATATTTCCGAAGTTCTACATCATTTAGAAGTAAAATTTATACCAAAGTAATCATCAACATTTGCTTAAACTATGCTATTATTTATTAATTAATTTTTAAATCGTTACTATTATATTTTAATTAATTAAATAAAAGTACTATATATTTCACCGTGCCGGCCATCTGCGATCATTAACGCGCGAGCGCTTGCGGAGGGTGGACCTGCGTCAGTTGATTTCGGGCGCTGCATTGTTTCGATACTACCGTAGTGTGCGTCGATTGCTATCGTAGTGTGCGTCGATTGCCTGCATACTAGAGCAACGTCAACTACGACCGCAATTTTTGATCGATCGGTTTAAAACTATTTTATATAGTTATAATTTAGATCACGTCTCTTCCATTAAACATGGTAGGGACGAGTCTGCAGCATTGGCACCATTGAGCAAACAAAAAAATATTATTATAGAAAAATGTGGTCTATTCATTGACCTAGATCATTGTTATTTGAGGGCTTCACCTAATGGTTTATACAGCAACGGTCTTATTGAAGTTAAATGTCCTATTTCAGCTTTCGGAATAGATTTTGACACGGCCTTTCGACAAAAAAAAAGTTAAAGGTTATAAATTCAGTGATTCAAGTGTAACATTAAATCAAAATAATGACTGGTTTTACCAAATCCAAGGCCAGCTTCATTTAGCAAATAAAAATGTCTGAATACTTGCCATAATATGTATTGGCCCAGATTAATGCAGTAAAAGTACTAAAAATTTACAAATACGACCAATTTTAGATTTTCAATATGTTACCCAAGTTACAAGCTTTTTATGAAAAGTGTGTACTGCCTGAAATTATCGAATCGAGAAAAGTTCGGTCAATGCCGTCGCAGCAAATATTTTTCTTATAAAAAATATAGTAATTGACTGTAAGTACCGATTAAAAAAATATTAGTTACATTTGGTTGTTATATTTATTAAAACAGGTTGCAAGCGTTTATTTATTTATACCACTATTCTACCGGTAGTAGACATAATCGATTATTAACATTCGATTACAACGTAACAATTAAAATATTTATGTGTACTTATTTTGACACTAAATTTCATAAATAATGAATAATATATGAAAATGGTATATAATAATAAATAATAAATTATATAATAATAAATTAATAAGATAACATTAAATGACACACCAAAAAATATTCCATCCACTGAAGTCCATCCTAAGAAAACTTTGTATTATGGAAGATCAAGATCGTTTAATCGCCATACTCACAGTATTATAGTGCGAGCGAGTAAATAGATATGAAAGAAAGTATCGGCCGCGTAGCTTGCCGCCCGCTCGGTGCGTAAAATACCTAAATTTGCGAAACGCCGAAATGTAAGAGAGCTCTTAAGATGAACATGGACAAAACAAAAATCATGTTTAACGTCCATGTCACACCTATGCCGGTAGTTGTTGGGGCACTAAGCTCGAAGTTGTTGACGAGTATGTTTACCGGGACAAATAGTCCGACTCGGTAAGTCCAACTTCGACCAAAAGGTCAATCGACGGATTCATCTCGGCTGGGCAGCGTTCGGGAAACTACGACACATCTTCTCGTTAGAAATACCTCAAAACCTTAAAACGAAATTGTACAACCAGTGCGTGTTGCCAGTGATGACTTACGGATCTGAGACGTGGTCCTTCACTGCTGGCCGTATGAGGAAGCTCAAGGTCGCTTAGTGAGCTATGGAGAGGGCTATGCTCGGGGTTTCTCGTGATAAACTTAGAAATGAGGATATCCGCAGTAAAACCAGAGTAACCGACATAGCCCAATGGAGTAGTAAGCTGAAGTGGCAGTGGGTCGGCTATATAGCTCGAAGAACCGACAACCGATGGGGAAGAAAGGTTCTCAAGTGGCAGCCTCGTACCGGTAGGCGAAGTGTAGGGCGACCCTCCACTAGATGGAGTGACGGTACCTGGCAAGACATGCAGGAAGTCGATGGATGCAGGTGGCTCAGGACCGTGCTTTCTGGCATTCCTTGGGGGAAGCCTATGTTTAGAAGTGGACTTGTGAAAGGCTGTAATGAGGATATATATATATATATATATATATATATATATATATATATATATATATATATATATATATATATATATACGATCGACTTCCTGTATTCCTATATTACACTTACCATGTGTGGGAATTCCCTCTTAGCCGCACCAAGTCCACCAACGATCAGTTCATCCATGCTATGGTAGCACCGCCGCGCACGGACCATATCATCAGTAAATGCAGCACTTCTAACGCAAGGATATATCAGTTTTTCTTGATATTCAATACATTCTGAAAGAAATAATGGAACTTTCAGACAGACAGTTCTCTTCATATAACATATATATCTGATAGCTATCCAAATAGAATATAATCACTACGTTTATAGCTATCGACTAAGCAATAATTTTACCAACTTTTTTTTGGTAGCAAGATATCCGATGTGAGTAATTAAAAGATAAAGTGCATTGTGACCTTCATTTTCATTTAATAGAATAGTTTTATTTTTTAGGTTTAGGTAATATGTATATTTTTATATATATACATAGGCTGTACTAAAAATATCGGGAATGGAATATTTCCACTGTTCCTGTCATATTAAAATCTTTTTAATTGAAAACTCCTTCGTTTTAAAAATTGAATACCACTTATTTATTAAAAAAAGATTCTCGGTCTTGTCACAAGGTTTTGTCAAACTTGTATAGTCGTTGAGAAAATGGAATTGACTCGAGAAAATTCAAGAGCGATGATTTATTATGACTTTCGAAGTGGTTGAACACAAAAACAGTGTGTTGACCGGATGATTTCTGCATTTGGTGATGAAGCCCCATTCAAAACCACAATTTATCGCTGGTTTGCAGAATTTCAACGTGGACGTGTCAAGCTCAGTGATCATCCCCGTCAAGGTCGTCCAAAAACTGCAGTCACCCAAGAAAACGTTGATGCTGTGCATAAGCTGATTGAGGAAGATCGACATGTGACATACCGCGAAATTCAGGCAACTTTAGACATTGGCATGAGTCAAATACAAATAATCTTGCATGAACAATTAGGTGTAAAAAAGTTGTTTTCCCGATGGATACCGCATTCGCTCTGTGAAGAGCAAAAAGCGGCTCGCGGTACTTGGTGCGTCAGAACTCTCGAAAGATTCCACACAGGATCCACAAATGCTGTATACAACATCATATCAGGTGACGAATCCTGGATATACGCGTACGAACTCGAAACAAAAAACCAGTCACAAGTTTCGGTGTTCGACAATGAGTTAAAGCCAACAAAAATTGTTCGTTCACGGAGTGTTGCATAAAAAATGGTGGCCACGTTTGTCTCCAAAACCGGCCATGTTACGACTATTCCTCTTGAGGGACATAGAACGGTTAAAGCAGAATAGTATGCTAGCATTTGTTTGCCACAGGTCGTTTCTGAACTCCGTAAAGAGAACTGCAACCGCCGCATCATCCTCCATCACGACAATGCGAGTTCTCACACCGCACACAGAACAAAAGAGTTTTTAGAGCAAGAAAACATAGAATTATTAGACCATCCGCCGTACAGCCCCGACCTAAGCCCTAATGATTTCTATACTTTCCTTAAAATAAAGAATAAATTGCGTGGACAGAGATTTTCATCACCTGAAGAAGCTGTGGACGCCTACAAAACGGCCATTTTGGAGACCCCAACTTCCGAATGGAATGGTTGCTGGAATGGTTCCATCGTATGGAAAAATGTGTCAAATTTCGCGGAGAATAGTTCGAAAAGCAATATATACATTTTTAAATAGTAATGTGGTGGTGTCCTTGATTCCCAAAATTTTCAGTGCCGCCCTCGTATATATATTATTTACGTGTATTAAATTTAGCGCTTTATTATTTTAACAGGTAGTGTTACAAAAAAAATAATAAAAAAATAAATACAATAGAAAAAATAATAATGTTTACCAAAATAATTCGATTACGCATATTTATTATAAAATCGATATAGATATTGGTACATTTGTCCTTTCTCTATCAAGGGCTAAAAAAATATGAAAGCGCCTTTAAATTTTTAATAGAAATAAAAGTTATAAAATGATGATGACACTCCGTGGCGCAGTGGCTTAGCAATCAGTTGTTGCGCTGGGGGCCGCTTGTTCGAATCCCGCACGGAACAAGTATTTGTATGGCCTACAAATAATTGTTCCGGGTCTAGATGTTTGTCCTTGTGCAATTTATGTTTGTAAACTGCCTCCACGACACAGGAGAAAATCCTAGTGTGGGGGTAACGTTTTTTAATAAGAAGAAAAAGAAGATGATTCAAGAAAATGTTATCAGCCGTTTAAATATCATCAGCTTTTTTTATTTCGAGTATTTTTAAATTTTTATTTAAGTTACAATACTTACTGTCCCATGCTTTGCGGCCAGTTTTGGGTGCAGTCAACTGTGGTGAAATAGGCCCGCAGCCATTTTGTGGATTATAAGGTCTAGAACAATTACAAAGGTAGGTTAGTTGACAGTTATTTAGATCAAAGATGGAGCTTTTATCAATTTATAATTTTATGAAAAAAAAAACTTTAAAATTTTCGGGAAAATATGACGGCTCAGTGACCCAGTGGCTTAGCAATAAATTACAGCGCTAAGGGCCGTGGGTTTGAATCCCGCACGAAACTTTTTTTTAATAGGATAAGGGTGGCAAACGAGCACACAGTCCACCTGATGGTAAGTGGTTGCTGTGGCCCATAGACATCTACATCTTTCCTCGATTACGTATCAAAATGCAGATGCGTTGTCACCCGTGAGGACTAAGAGGGTATGCCTCGTTTCAAGTAAAATGGGTCTCTGGTTCTCTACACTCACCATACGAAACAGAGCAGCGTTAATCTGATATTTTACGCTGGTATTCTGTGAGAGCGTTGTCTTTCCCTGGTTGAGCCGACCCATTCGTGCTACAACTATACCAGTAATATACCTGCAGCATGGCTCTACCACGTAATAAAATAAACTAGTATTTGTATGGCTTACAATAATAGTTCCAGGTCTGTATGTGTGTCTCTGCGAAATTTGTGTATGCAAACAGCCCCCACGATACAGGAGAAAATCCTAGTGTGCAGGCCACGTTTTCGAAGATTAGCCCGGCAGACAAAACCTTTGAAAATGTTTGTTTATGTCGTAATACGATGTGAAAAGGAGAATGTCAGATTCACTATAGAACTTTGCCCCACTTACAAGCGTAGTGTACACGAATGCCGTATGCAACAATTATTTGTTGTTTTATTGCTTCATCCAAATTATACAATTTGAATTCTCTAGAACTTGACTTTAATAATAATTTATCTTATGTTTTAGAACAGGATTCACTGCATTTCATTGTAATACCAGAATATAAATTGTCAGGCGCTAATGATATATATAAATAAGAATTTAAGGAGCCGAAATAAACTTCCGTTAGGCAAAAATGTTATATAATTAATATATTTCACAAACACAAATCAGTCAATGTGTGAAAATATTCGACATTAATTTGACATACGTGCTTACGATATTGATACAATGACGCGATTGATTTTCGTGCATTTTGTGAAATGATACACAATCAATTGTTAATCAAATTTAGACGGAATCAAAGGCTTGCTCATAGTCCACATAAGGAAAAGCGGAAGATTGTACTCTTCGGTATTTTGTACAATTTGCCAAAAGGTGGTCTATGTAATATATGTGGTCTATGGTACTGAAGTCTTTTCGGAAACCGGCTTGTTCGAGAGGCTGGAAATCGTGGAGTCTGCGTGCGAGACGATTCGTAATGACTCTCGAAAACAGCACGTAGACGCGGTTCGGTCTGTAGTTCTTCAAGAGAACGTTTTCGCCTTTCCTGAAGAATAAGACCACCGCACTTCTGCTCCGCGCCTCCGGAGTAATGACACCGTGGAGGACAGAATTAAAGAGCTTCTGAAGGACTTCAAGTACCGATTTTCCACCCGCTTTCAGAAGCTCCGCTATAATTTCTTCTTCACCTGAGGCCCTGCCGTTTTTAAGCTATTGGAGAACCATTCTAATCTTGTCCAGATTGACGTCCGGAATATCATCGGAATTGTGTCGGAGACTTGCTCTTGGATCGTTATTCACACTTGAGTGTGGCTCCAACTATGATATGTACAGCTGCCCATATAACCTCTTAATCTCACTCAAAATCTCAGGTGTCCCGGAAACGACGCTGCTGCACTCGGTCCTCAGCTTCGACAGTCAGCTCTTTCAAGATGACAGATCTCTGGCAAAGACTTTGGAGCCTTGGTTCCGATCAATCGCTTCTTCAATACGAGCTGTATTAAAGTTGCGTAAGTCTCATCGCATGCATTTGGAGATCTGTCTGTTCAGTTGCCTGTATACTGTCAAATCTCCTGAAGACTGCAGCTTCATTTCCTATCTAACAGCTATGAGAGAGTGTTCGGAGAGTTTTGTGTTCTGCTGCGGGTGGTCTTGCAGAACTTAGCTCCGACCGCATGGACAGTTTCCATTTGCTTGTCATTCATATCGTCCACTGTATTGCAATCTTCTAGGCACTGAAAACGGTTTTGTAAATTGGGCTGACAGGTTCGGAACTTAGGATTAGAGCACAATGGGGAAGGAGCGTTGAATTCATTAAAGGACGCCTCTCCAACTTAACGTTTAGGTTCAGTGTGCCTCTAACCATTCAGTGATCGCTACCAGTTTTCACCCTCGCGATCACTGAGACAGTTGCCGTCTAGTCGTCATAATGAAGTCAATCTCATTTTTTGTCGAACCGTTAGGGCTCAACCAGGTCCACTTCCTGTGGGGCCACTTGTGGAAGAAAGAGTTCATTCTAAAGATTCCCTCTTTCTCCATGAAGTCGGCTAGCTGCTAGCCCCTTGGGTTCTGTTGCCCTATTCCGAATTTCCCTACCTTCACCTCACCGTTCTCTCATGTGCCTAGTTTTGCGTTGAAGTCTCCCACTAATACTGTATAGTGGGTTTCGGAGGAATACATGTCTTTAGAGATATCCACATACATTTCCTCCACCTCCTCATCGGGATGTGCCGAGGTTGGTGCGTAAACCTGTATAAACTTCAGCGAATACCGTTTGGTGATTTTGAGTATAAGGTACGTAGCCCTTGTCGATACACTCCCAATCTTTACAACGCTTTTAATGATAGACTTGTGTACGATAAATTCGACACCTCCTTGAGAGAGATGGTCGCCTTCCCGGTGATAGAACAAGTTGCCGGATTTGAGGATTACCGTATCCTCCCCATGTCTTCGGACCTTAAAAAAATCCTATAATATCCCAGCACAACTTGTCCATCTCTTCTTCCAGCTCCAGGATTTTCTCGTCAGTCCTCAGGGTGCGTGTGTTGTATGTTGCTAGGTTGAGTCGTCTTAGGTGGCAACCAAACCTCCACCAGAGTTTCTTAGCACCTCTTCAACCCATCACTACAGCCTATTAAAGTCCACTGCTGAACATAGGCCTCTTCCCAATATATTGCCTCATAGAGGGGATATGGATTTTAATAGGTCTTCTCCATAGATTGCCTCATAGGGGGATATTTGCCATAGTTGTAATGTTACTGTTGATTTGAAAATTTCACTTCTCAGTGGGTCATGCGCTCCAGGTAGATTATCTTCTATACATCCATTCATTAAGTCCTAATAAAGTCCACTGCTAGACATACGTCTCCCCCATACATTGCCTCATAGGGGGATATTTTCCATGGTTGTAATGTTACTGTTGATTTGAAAACTTCACCTCTCAGTAGGTCATGTGCTTCTGGTAGATTATCTTCTATACATCCATCCATCACAGCCACTGCT
Source organism: Parnassius glacialis (assembly GCA_033319125.1). NCBI lineage: Eukaryota > Metazoa > Arthropoda > Insecta > Lepidoptera > Papilionidae > Parnassius > Parnassius glacialis. The sequence continues at coordinate 70,705,840 of JAVANC010000004.1, read as the reverse complement.
GGATAGAATATAGGCCTACCCTATAGAGAGTTGTAATATTACTCTTCTATACAAATGGTGTGCTTATACGGCGTTGTCTACCAGCAAAAAAATCTTTAAAATCGGCGCTAATTTTTCTTTTACCTAGGTGTAGTAGGGTTAGGTCGTGGGTAATAGTTCCCCGGGGTTGCCGGCACAGTGACGACAGGTCTTGGGACGTAGCTTGTGGGTCGTGGTTGGTACCAGGAGTTCACGCAGCAGACTATGCGCTCTCTACCTCGGATGGAGCATAGCTGGAGACAACAAATAAAATATATTAAATAATAACTTAATGCTGCTGCGTTTCGTATGGTGAGTGTAGAGAACCGGGGACCCTTTTTACTGGAAAAGAGGCATTCCATCTTAGTCCTCACGGATGACAACGCATCTGCATTTTGATTCGCAAACTGGATAGATGTATAGGTCTATGGGCCACAGCAACCACTTACCATCAGGTGGACTGTATGCTCGCTGGTCACCCTTATCCTATAAAAAAATACTTTGCCCAGTTGTAGGATGTAGGATACCAATTTACTTTTATGTGAACTTTGAGATGAAACTTTTCACCAACTGGTTGGTTGGTAAAACCCTAATCTCTTCTTTAAGAGTGGGTCATGAAAGTGGGGTATATATATACGAGGGTGCGTTTTTAAATTCGCGGAAGGGGTAGATAGGTAATAAGTGGGGACGTCGCTGAATTACGTGCTAATTGAGCAACTCATTGTTAGTATAAATACCGGGTTTTATTGTAATTAGGTCATTAGTCTTTGAGTTATCGTCAACCAAACAAGTCAATCGGGAAGAAATTGTGAAATATGGAGAAAATCGAGTTCCGTGCCGTTATAAAGTTCCTTACCAAGCGCGGAAAAGTAGTTCAGACTATACTGAAAGAGATGTCATCCGTTTACGGATACTCTTGTCCTAGTGAAACTGTGATTCACAAGTGGCATACTCTTTTTAAACAAGGCAGAGAGTCACTTCAAGACGACCCACGGCCAGGAACGCCGACCGAGATGAGCAATTCGGAAATTATTCAAAAAGTCGAAAAATTAATATTATAAGATGCCCGCCTAAAGAAAAACAGCTCGCAGAAATGGTTGCAGTATCAGATACAACCATTTTCAAAATTATTCATGATCATCTTGGCATGACTAAAGTCAGCGCAAGATGGGTGCCTAGAATGCTCACGCCGCCTCAAAAGCAACAGCGCGTGGAGTGTTCTCGTGCATTTTCTCGTGGATTTCTATGGGCCACAACATCCAGTGTGTGTGTATGTGTGTATGCATGTGTGTGTGTGTGTATGTGTGTGGTGTGTGTGTGTGTGTGCGATCGGGAGTGTGTGCGTGCGTGCGGCGTGGATGCGTGCGTGCGTGAGTGCGTGCGTGCGTGCTTGCAGGCGTGCGTGCGTGCGTGTAAGCGTATGTGTGTGCGTTTCTGTGTGCGCGTGTGTGCGCGTGTGAGCGTGTGTGTGCGTGTTCTTCACCCTTATTCTATAAAATAATGTGATTATATCTCACCAATGGCTGCCTCCCATTCCTGATGTTATTGATTGCTGATTGACATTTCGTCAAGACCGTGCACACCCCCCTGTATCCATTTTGAACACAGGATGAACCTGAAATAGGAAACTCTTTAATTATTAAGATTTAAGATTCTTTTTTTATTTTAAATCTGGTGCTTCACATCAGGTCCCATATGAATTTGATTAAGGTGTGACCAATAGCTTTTGAGTTATTCTTAATAATTTATATTGAAGTCGGTTGTACATACATGTTTAATTTTAAATTATTTTAATTAAACTTTCTTCACCATTTGTCAATATTACTTATTCTGAACCTTCTCAGCATATTTGGCGGGTTATTGCAAAATAACCCTATATAATCACTACGTTGAAGGCAAAAATATGTACATAAAAAAAAAGCAACGTATATAGATTATATTTAAAGAATCTTTTATTTTTTTAAAACTTAGCTAATAATCAAATTATAGAAACACGACTATCTTTTTTCATTGTCAGTGTCATAGATCATATATATATATATATATATTATAGGATTGGGTGACGAGCACACAGTCCACCTGATGGTAAGTGGTTGCTGCGGCCCATAGACATCTACATCTATCCTCGTTTGCGAATCAAAATGCATATGCGTTGTCACCCGTGAGAACTAAGATGGAATGCCACTTTTTTAGTAAAAAGGGTCTCCGGTTCTCTATACTCACCATACGAAACACAGCAATGTTAAGCTGCTATTTTACGCTGATATTCTGTGAGAGCGTGGTCCTTCCCCGGTCGAGCCGACCCATTCGTGATACAACTATACTACTAATATAGCTGCAGCATTGCTCTACCATGTATATATATATATATATATATATATATATATATATATATATATGCTGCCACATATTCTTGGCAAGAGTATATTACCCGTTTGCTAAGCGTGGCAATAATGACAAAATCCCCCACTATGTAATTTATAAGGAACGTCTATTTTCAGCAGTGGCCTTTATAGGCTGTAATGGATGGGATAAATAACAGTAGCAAAAACACAACCGTACGAGTAGTCAATTCAAAAAAAAAACTACTTATTCAGTGGCCGTTAGCGCGACTGCTGGTTAAGTGCTCCCAGGTTTGAAATCCTGAGTCGGGCCATAATCAATTATTGGTTTTTTCTATCAACAAATTCTTCGTAGCAGTCAGGAAGTTGACGGTGTTTCACTCGAGTGCCTCGGAAAGCACGTAAAGCCGTTGGTCCTGCGCCTGATCTCTCTCCGGTCGTGTATTACCGTCCCATAGGGCTATGAGAGTGAGGCAATAGATAGTGCATCTGTGCTTGCGCACGCTCGTGCACTATAGTCCTGTCCTGTGCTGATGGCTAGTCTCCGTTGCCGGTCGCCGTGATCATTACTTATAATCTTAAACATCTGCGCTTGATATACTATTCTCCTAATAATAGTACCATCTTTTTTTATAGAATAAGGGTTGCAAACGAGCATACAGTCCACCTGATCGTAAGTGGATGCTGTGGCCTATAGACATCTACATATATCCTCAATTTAGAATCAAAATGCAGATGGGTTGTCACCCACGAGGACTAAAATGGAATCCCTCGTGTCCAGTAAAAAGGGTCTCTACGCTCACCATACGAAACACAGCAGCAGCAAGCTGCCATTTTATGGTACCCCGGTCGAGCTGACCCTTTCGTGCTACAACCATAATAATAATATACTAGCTGCAGCGTGGCTCTACCATGCAAAATGCGAATGTAATCTATACTAATATTCAAACCATGAATTCTTAAAAGCAACTTATTTGTGAATATCGAAGTTCGTTAATTTTGAAAATAATTTAAGTATTTACAGAATCAACTCACCCTCATAATGTGCCTTGGAATATCCCACAAAACACACAAAAAAACAAAATACACTAACCCTTAACATTGTACGCTTAATAATTGATCACCATTCACAATGAATCGTTCGAAATGTAAAATTAAAACTCACAAGGATATACCTATTAAACCTATTACAAATCTCTAAATGAATATAAAAAAATAAGATTTTTTTCTTTTTTATTCGAATTTCGAACTGACAGAATTTACGGCTATAAACAACAACACGTTTACTACACGGAAATTTTTACATTTTACAGTAATAAAGAATATTATCTTAGATTAATTAAAACTGGTGAATTGATTTTTAATATAATACGCAATCTGGTAATGATAAAAACGATTACCGTCGTGTCTTCATAAAGGAAACGGTACTCAATTCGACTGCATGTTTTTTATGTGTTGTGAACCGATTTCGATGATTCCTTTTTATTTGAAAGCTGGTGCTTCACATGTCCCATATAAATTTGATCAAGGTCTGACCAATAGTTTATGAGTTATTCTTAATAATTTGTATTGAAGTTGGTTTTCCAAAATTAAAAAAAAAACCGGCAAAGTGCGGGTCAGATTCGCGCACCGAGGGTTCCGTACAAATCTGTAGGTATATAAGTTTAAAGTTATTAAAAATATTTTTATTATATGATGTAACTAAAAGTTTATGCTTTTCGCAATTTTTCCTTTATCTGTGCTATAAAACGTTGCTTCGTACCAAATTTCAAGATTCTGCGTTCACGGGAGTACCCTGTAGGTTTTGATTCCCTTGCGAATGTGGAAAATTTAGGGCATAAACGGCTGTATCTTTTGATTAAGTTGGCTTAGAAGTTTGATTTTTTCACAGCTCTGAGGGACAGTAGACTCGAGTATTTGATATGAATTTCAGCTTGATACCTCCACGAGTTCCTGAGAAAAAGGGTCCCTAACTATATAACCCTAAAATGATATTATGAATGTCCTCCAGACCGAATTTCAGTCACGGTGGCCAGCCTCAACGACTAGCCATCGGCACACGACATGGTTATAGCCCAAATGTATGCGCAAGCGCTGGTGGTGGGTCCACTTCCACCATCGGACAACAAAACGCTCGGCCGGTCTCCATACCCGACTTACCACGCATTCGAACCACACAAATACTTGTTCCTTGCGGGCTTCGAACCCGCGGCCCTGAGCGTAGTAACTCATTGCTAAACCACTGCGCTACGGAGCCGTCAATGTCAAAAAATTCCTCACTCGTCATCTCAGATCAACAAAGAATGATATGAGTACGTGTACTGGCTTGTCTTCCTAACTTTTCTATCAAATCCTTCCTTCCAATTATATGCAAAACAAAACTTATGGCGCCATCTGTTGGCCTATAACAAAAGCATCTGCAAAAGAAGTCGACGCGATCGATACCCACATGCAATCAAGACTCAAGACGAACTGCATCGGTAATGGCTGTTCTTGTCTAAACCTTACAAAATAAAGTCAATGTAATTAAGCGTTAGTGAGTGTGCCGGGTCGACCCAGCTGTGTGCATAGACTATATAATCACGTAGGAGTATGGTCAAGGAAGACTGAAGCCTTCCACATCCGAAGATATTGTTGAAGCCAAGTTGAAGTTGACCGCCGCTGCTGCTAACCGTGAGTTTACCTATTTTATTTACCCTTCCTGGTGGGCCAGACTATTTTCTCTCACTGTAGGTCAATTAAGTAGCAATTCCAAATCAAATTCTCTTTATTTTTATCTCAAGTAGAAGTGTCGCGATTACTACAAAAACGGAGTTCAATCCGCGCAATTTCTATTCCAACTGTTAACATTTTTTAGTGGTCCGTACGAGCGCGAATTTCCTATGGTATTTTGGGTTCAATTCATTCGAAAACTCCAAAATTACAGTTCATAGCAATTCAGCTAAAAAAAAAAATAACTTTTACAAGTAAAATTTAGTAAGGTACTTCTTTAATTACCTTAATTTTAACGATATAGGTAATACGAAGTAATTTATTAAATTTATTTGATATATAATTTTATAATTAGGGAGAATTATTCTCTGTCGATTGCATAAATTACAATTACACGTTATGTGCCGTTTGTTGTACTTAAACACGGAGGTAGGAGGTGAATAATTATACTCCACATATTCAATACTGATACGTTGTTTCAATAGGTGTAGTATAATACATACCTATTAATATAGTCATTATTGCTTAGTTAAAAAATTAAGTTTGTTTTTAAATTTACTGTTTTATTTGTTATATTTTCAAACATAATGACAGATAAAGCAAAGTCGAACGCTAGTGAAATTGAGAGACAACTCAAGTTGCTTACTATTCAAAGGGAATATGCATTTCGAGAAATTCAAATACTATGTGATTTATCGAAGAATATCCAAATGGACACAACTTCTGCGTCTCAATTCGAGGCTAGATTTAAGCGTATTGAGTTAGTGCGTAAAGAATTCTTGGATTATACGAATCAAATAAATGATTTAAAGTTAAAATTAAAGCCGGACGATATTATTGATATGAAGCCCGTGATTGCGTTTGACGACATGTACTACACTGTCGATGCCGCCAGGGCTGCTCTAAGCGAGGGTCGCACTCGAGCCGACCCGCAATGCGACCCGGATCCGAGTTTGACGTCCGGATTTTCATACCATAGTACGAAACCATACACGCAAGCACGCTTACCGAAACTCGAGCTACCGAAATTTGATGGAAACATTGAACATTGGCAAACTTTCTTCGATACATTTTCCACACTTGTACATGAAAACAATAATATAAGGTCAATCGAAAAGTATCATTATTTGTTGACGTGTCTCTCGGGTTCGGCGTTGTCAATCGCAAAAGGAGTGCCGGTTACCTCTGATAACTATCAAATTGTTTTTGACGCACTTATCGAGCGGTTCCAAAACAAAAGAATTTTGGCCGCAACGTACTTAGATAAAATTTGTTGCTTCATTCCTTTGAAGTCCAGTAATTATGCCGATTTACGTAATTTAACCAATGTGTTGAATGAAACCGTTAATGCTCTTAAAGCTATGAAAATTAAGAAATTAGATGAGTTCATTTTGTTTTATTTAGCTGCGCGTGTCTTAGATTCTGATACACGTAAACGTTTTGAGGTGCAAAACGGGGAACAAATTCTCACCTTTTCTGATTTGTTGAGTTTTTTACAAAGTTATGTCAAAGTTCTAGAGGTTAGTCAATCGGGTAACTGTTCCGGGTCTGTTTTTAAATCGGGACAGTTATATAAAAATAATTTACGTGCCACCGGGACACGAAATAGTCTCAATAATAAACAGTATCCTAAATCCACATCGTTGCCGGCGAACACTGCTATAGCTTCAAATGCTGCAAATAAAACAGCTGATTGTCTATGTTGCGGGGCAGCACATGCGCTTTTTAAATGTCCTAAGTTTCAAGAACTTGATATTTCTGAAAGATACGGCTTATTGTCTAATAAAAATGTTTGCATGAATTGTTTACGTTTAAATCATAATGCAGATAAATGTTTTTCAAAAATTACATGCTCAACTTGTGGTGAGCGTCATCATTCGTTGCTCCACGATAACACTACCATTGTTGCTGTTCCGTGTTGCTCCACTGACAGGACTATCGATAAAACAGTAGTCACGGCTGACGACTTGACCGCGACTGCGAGCTCCGTGACTACCAGCGCTCACGTTGGTCATAGTCGTGCTCTCGTTTTGCTCGGCACATGTGTAGTGCGCGTGCGCGGTTGCGGTGCTCCCGCTCAGTATACTACCGCCCGCGCACTTATTGACAGTGGAGCTCAGGATAGTTTTATGACGTTATCACTCGCTCAACGTTTAGGGTTGCCCATTCGCCGCTGCAATTTAGCTGTAGCAGGTTTAGGAAAAAATGTAGTGCATCAAATAAAGGGTGAAACTTCATGCGTGGTAATGCCAACGGATTCTGATAGTCCAAACTTCACTATTAATGCCATAATAATGAATACTATAACAAGTAAAATGCCTGTTGTAGAAGTACCTTCTGAGGTTCGTGAAAATTTTAAACATATAGTTTTAGCAGACAAACAGTTCGACAAACCCACTAATATAGACATGCTGCTGGGCGCAGAGCTATTCCATAAAATTTATGATGGCCAACGCCTAGAGGTAGGTCCTGGTTTACCAGTCGCTCTACATAGTGTCTTTGGGTGGGTGCTCACTGGCAAAATTGATCACAGCTGTCACCCTCCACCTATGGTTTCTTCCCTCGTTACTTCCACCCGGCTTTTGAATGACGTGGTCAAGCGTTTTTGGGAGGTCGAAGAACCACCGAAAATATTTATATCGAACCCTGAAGATGTTAAATGCGAAGAACTCTACTCTACTCTTGTGTCACGTAAACCTGACGGTCGTTACGTCGTTCCTTTGTTACTGAAGAAGCCTTGTGATGATCTGGGTGAATCTTTCGATATGGCAAAATCACGCTTATTCAAACTCGAAAAGCGGCTTGAGCGCAATGTAGAGTTAAAAAGGGACTATTCTGATTTTATGACTGAATATTCAGATCTGGGCCATATGCAACCCGCAGACGTTGGATCAGGCAAATTTGTAATTCCGCATCATTGTGTACTCCGCCCGGAGAGTACTACGACAAAACTCCGTGTCGTTTTTGATGCAAGTGCCAGAACAACGAACAGAAAATCTTTAAATGATATCGTGTACACTGGGCCTAAGCTTCAAAATGACATTGTTGATGTACTGACAAAATTTCGTCTTCACGCAATAGTGTTCACATCCGATATTTCGAAAATGTATCGCAATATAGATTTGCGTCCGGAAGATCGAGGGTGGCAACACGTCTTGTGGAGAAACTCTCCAGCTGATCCCATGCGTGAGTTCGAATTAAATATGAACTAGTCACACCGTATGTCACGGACATACGGTGTGACTAGTTCACCATACTTAGCCATTCGTACTCTGTATCAATTAGCGGTCGATCATGCTACTGAGTATCCTCAGGCGGCTGACGTTATACGTCATGACACTTTTATGGACGACATAACAACCGGAGCGCCATCTCTTAAACAGGCACTTAAGCTCAAAGATGCACTTATTAAACTACTGAGCTGTGCGCAATTTGAGCTGCGTAAATGGAGTAGTAATTCGGCCGAGTTTATTGCAGCTCTACCGTCTGAACATTGTCAAGTACCTAGGGCCTTTTGTGACGAAAATCACGACCATATCCTTAAAATTCTTGGTATACAGTGGGACCCCGTAGAAGACTTCTTTAAGTATTCAGTGTCCGGGTTCAATTCCAATTTAACAAAGCGTGCAATATTATCAAATATCGCTCGCATCTATGACCCAATTGGTTGGCTCACTCTTGTTGTTCTAATAGCCAAACTATGTCGTGAAGCGACAATTAAAAGAGAAAGAAAACCTAACCTACGATCAGCAAAACAACCAAATAGACCAAGACAAATAATATATTTAGGATTCGAAAATATTTACAATTTTATATATCAAAAATGGAGTATGAACATGAGGATGGATGATGTGATTTACAAATTATATTTTAAAAAAAAGGTAATAAAAAAAAGAGATTAATGTCGAAGCTGAGTCCGAAGATCCCAAGCGTGCTCTCAGCGCCTGGAACGAGCACGCACGGCGTAGGTGGGAAGGCGTGGGCGTCTCTAGGCGACGACCTCAGGTGAATGCGGCGATTGCAGGATCGGCGATTTCAGCCCAGACAGGAGCTTGCAGGATCCTCAGCGACTTCAGACAGCGCAGTGGCCTGCAGGATCCGGTGACTGCAGGCGGAACAGAGGTTTGTAGGTTCCGGTGATTTCGGGCGGGACAGAGGTTTGCAGGTTCCGGCGACTCCAGGTAGAGTAGAGACTTGTGGGATCTCGGCGACTTCAGGCAGAGCAACGTTTTGTAGGATCCGGCGACTTCAGGCAGAGCAACGGATCGTAGAGTCCAGTGGCTTCAGGCAGGATAGAGGCTTGCAGGATCCCGGGGCTGAGCGGCCCCGGGATAAGGCCTTTAGAAGATGCTTCCGATACGAGAACTGAAGCAAGACTGAATTTCTTCACCGATTGTTCGGCTTTTATATCTTTCTAGAGAGAACGGAAAAATTATTTAAATTAAACGCAAATTTTTTGTAAATGGCCAAGAGGAAAAAGTATTTATGTGGAATTATCGAAATAGAAACTACAGACCGGTAACAAATTTGAATATAATTTCCATGGAGACCAAATAAACATCAGTAACAGAACATGTCAAATTTTAGTTTTAGGCTTGTTATAAGAAAATGGAAAGATTTAAGTGGAAAAGGAGATATTATTGAAATAGGAAAAAAGGTAGCGCAACTACCCACACAAAGCCCGAAATTGTAGAGTTACGGAAAACTAACTAAAAGATCGAAAAAAGGTAGACTTCATTGACACCAATTTAAAAGTGCTGATAATGTGGAAATACGAAGTAGAAATGATTTGTGATTGTGTTCTTATGGTTTGAAATCGTTACAGGATCCTATGGAAATAAAGGTGATGTAAAATATCCCGATTTGAAGTGAATGCAGAGAATTGAAACAGAATGGAAAAATGGATTTAAATTAATGTAAAATGATAAGTAAGTAGCATAACACTACATTTTCCCCCCGACCCTGGAAAATTTTTGACTCAGCAAAAATTTTGATATATACATTCTAAAATAAACCATAAAAACACAGCTTTGCAGAAACAGACATCACCAGTCAAAATCAGATATACTATCTCTTACATTCATCATCTGCATTCAGGTAAGGGTGGAGTTCACATTCAATGACTACCACTCTAAAAGTGTGTTTTCAAAATGACATTAAGGCTTATTTAAGGAGTAGTCATCCGCTCCTGTGTGGGAAAAAAAAATTAGTCGAAGAAACACCACTCTTAGAAGTGTGTTTTCAAAAGGACATTCAGGCTTATTTAAGGAGTTGTCAACCGCTCCTAAGTGAAGATAAAAATTAAGAGAGTAGTCAGCTACTCCCAAGTGAAGATAAAGGTAAAGAGAATTAAGGGAGTATACAGCCGCTCCCAAGTGAAGATAAAGATAAAGAAATACCTCAAGTAAGCTTTAGTCGCTAAGACTTAAGTAAAGATTAAGAACGGCCAGAGCGGTAGGGCTCAAAGCCAGAGATCAGCAACATCACCAACGAGATGTGTCTGAAATAAAAATAAAAAGTGACGATTAACCAACGAAAGTTCGAAGTCCTAAAGCAAGATGTGTTGAAGAACACTGGATCATCAAACAAACAAACAAATTAAAAGAAAATAATAAGGTGAAAATGGTGATATTTATACATATATACAAATTAACAGTTATATTTATACATATATACAAATTAACAGTTAATAAATGTTTAGAAAAGTATTTAACAGTTAATAAATGTTTAGAAAAGTTATGGTTTGTTTCGCTTCAGCTTTCAAAAACAATTTTATATAAAGTGCAAAGTGTAAAGTTAAGTTTAAGAAATAAAAATATTATTAAAAATCGTACCTCTAAGTTATTTAGAATAAAAAATATTAGAGTGATGAATGTAAATGAAGTGTTATATGAAGGCCTAAATACAATCCAGATAAGTTGAAAAACTAGAAGAAGTTTTGTTTTAGAATTTTGAAGGTATGAAAAGGATGTGTAAATGAATGATGAATAGTAAGTTAAGAACAAAAGGGAAAGCAATTAAATCAAAAGGGACTAGACAAGGCGCAGTAAAGGTGAAGAATATAGAGAGCATGAGACTCTTAATCTCAGGGTCGTGGGTTCGTGCCCCACGTTGGGCGCCAAACTGTCGTGAAGCGACAATTAAAAGAGAAAGAAAACCTAACCTACGATCAGCAAAACAACCAAATAGACCAAGACAAATAATATATTTAGGATTCGAAAATATTTACAATTTTATATATCAAAAATGGAGTATGAACATGAGGATGGATGATGTGATTTACAAATTATATTTAAAAAAAATGTAATAAAAAAAAGAGATTAATGTCGAAGCTGAGTCCGAAGATCCCAAGCGTGCTCTCAGCGCCTGGAACGAGCACGCACGGCGTAGGTGGGAAGGCGTGGGCGTCTCTAGGCGACGACCTCAGGTGAATGCGGCGATTGCAGGATCGGCGATTTCAGCCCAGACAGGAGCTTGCAGGATCCTCAGCGACTTCAGACAGCGCAGTGGCCTGCAGGATCCGGTGACTGCAGGCGGAACAGAGGTTTGTAGGTTCCGGTGATTTCGGGCGGGACAGAGGTTTGCAGGTTCCGGCGACTCCAGGTAGAGTAGAGACTTGTGGGATCTCGGCGACTTCAGGCAGAGCAACGTTTTGTAGGATCCGGCGACTTCAGGCAGAGCAACGGATCGTAGAGTCCAGTGGCTTCAGGCAGGATAGAGGCTTGCAGGATCCCGGGGCTGAGCGGCCCCGGGATAAGGCCTTTAGAAGATGCTTCCGATACGAGAACTGAAGCAAGACTGAATTTCTTCACCGATTGTTCGGCTTTTATATCTTTCTAGAGAGAACGGAAAAATTATTTAAATTAAACGCAAATTTTTTGTAAATGGCCAAGAGGAAAAAGTATTTATGTGGAATTATCGAAATAGAAACTACAGACCGGTAACAAATTTGAATATAATTTCCATGGAGACCAAATAAACATCAGTAACAGAACATGTCAAATTTTAGTTTTAGGCTTGTTATAAGAAAATGGAAAGATTTAAGTGGAAAAGGAGATATTATTGAAATAGGAAAAAAGGTAGCGCAACTACCCACACAAAGCCCGAAATTGTAGAGTTACGGAAAACTAACTAAAAGATCGAAAAAAGGTAGACTTCATTGACACCAATTTAAAAGTGCTGATAATGTGGAAATACGAAGTAGAAATGATTTGTGATTGTGTTCTTATGGTTTGAAATCGTTACAGGATCCTATGGAAATAAAGGTGATGTAAAATATCCCGATTTGAAGTGAATGCAGAGAATTGAAACAGAATGGAAAAATGGATTTAAATTAATGTAAAATGATAAGTAAGTAGCATAACACTACAACTATTGCTTCAAGACATGTGGCGCCTTCAGCTAAGTTGGGACGAACCCGTTCCAGCTGAGGTTGCTCACCAATGGCACAACTTTATCTCTGAAATGCAACATGTTAAATAGATTAAACTGACTCGTAGAGTTACATATGATGACGCCAAGAGTTATCAATTGATTGGGTTTTGTGATGGCTCTTCAAAGGCATATGGATGTTGTGTGTACTTGAGGACAGTTCGTGGCAACCATTTTAACACGCATCTATTGATTGCAAAATCAAAAGTTGCACCCTTAAAACCACTAACGGTTAACCGTCTAGAGCTTTGCGGTGCTGTCCTTCTAGGGCGAGTTCTTAAGCACATGCAAAACTTGCTGCGAGATAAAATCCCTCTTAGTAAAGTGATTGCGTTTACTGATAGTAATACGGTTCTAGCATGGTTACACACGGAACCTCATAAACTGAAGACTTTGTTTCCCATCGCGTTGCGAAAATCATCGACTATGTATCAGTTGATAGCTGGCAACACGTATCGACATATGATAATCCTGCCGATCATTGCAGTCGAGGTCTTAGCGGTTCACAGCTGGCGACATGTTGTATGTGGTGGTCAGGTCCAAATTGGCTCGCTAACGATTCCTCCACTTGGCCAGTAAAGTGCAAGTGGGAATCACAAGATTCCGTACCCGAGTTGCGCTCTACTGCTCATGTATCTCAAACGGATACTAGCTCTGCTGATTTTGACTTTATTAGTGGACTGTTAGACCGCTACTCTACACTATCCCGCGTGTGCTAGCTTGGTATCTGCGTGCTGTAGCAGCGTTCAAACGAAACTATAAAACTAAGAACTTCCTGAGTGTATCAGAGCTGGAGCAGTCTATCGTCTATATGGTTCGACATGAACAAAAACTTCATCTTACAGATGACGTCAAGGCCACAAAATCCGTTAAAAAAGTCTAAAAGAGTCCATTTATTGATGATGCGGGATTGCTGCGAGTGGGGGGCCGTCTAAAACACTCTAATCTACCGGCAACAGTAAAACATCCCGTATTGTTGCCAAAGGCTTCACGCTTATCCTTGTTGATCATAGATCACTTTCATGTCAATTACTTACACTGTGGTCCTCGTACTCTTCAATCAATTATTCTGCGTAGATATTGGATACTTGGCATCCGTAACTTAATTAGGTCGCGTTTATCTAAATGCATAGCATGTTTTAAAGTAAAACCGGTTGCTTGTCAGCCTTTAATGGGAAATCTTCCTTCACCAAGAGTACAACCGACGCGGTGTTTCCAAAATGTCGGAATCGACTTTGCCGGTCCATTTATAGTGAAGGAAAGTCGTAGACGAAACGCTCGTACTTACAAGGCCTACGTGTGTGTATTCGTTTGCCTCGCGGTAAAGGCTATCCATCTTGAGGCAGTAACCGAGCTCTCGACTTCTGCTTTTCTTGCGGCGTTAGATCGCTTCGTATCACGTCGTGGCCTTTGTACCTTCATAGTCACCGACTGCGGCACTAACTTTATTGGTGCCCGCCGTTACCTTAACGAACTACAACAAATGGTTTGTAAGAATAAGGATTCGCTTGAGTCTAGTCTTGCGAAACAAAACCTTATCTGGCGACTGAACCCTCCTACCGGGAGTAATTTTGGTGGCATATTTGAGAGCGGTGTAAAATCAATGAAGTTTCACTTAAAACGCGTTATAGGGTTACAAGTATTGACATTCGAGGAGCTCATAACAATTCTTACTAAAGTCGAAGCCGTACTTAACTCGCGTCCGTTGTGCTGTCTATCCCCGGATCCTAATGAGGTCGATATTCTTACACCTGGCCATTTTTTGGTCCATGGTTCTCTTATATCGTTACCAGAACCTGAACTCTCTAAGGAATATGTTCCACCTCGGGCCCGCTGGCAGATGTTGCAAAAACTTACACAGTCTTTTTGGCATATTTGGCAACGCGATTATCTCCATACCTTACAGCAACGCGCGAAATGGTTTCGAGAACAGCCAAATATTCATATCGGAGATATTGTACTAATTGTCGATAGCAATTTACCACCACTAGAGTGGCGTTCAGGTAGAGTTCAAGACGTGCATCCCGGCAAAGACGGTGTAGTGCGCGTGGTCACCCTACGCACTACTAATGGACTCCTTAAGAGACCAGTAAATAAACTGTGTCCTCTACCTTTAAATCAATAATATATAGCTATACTTAAAAACAAAAAAAATGTCAATTTTTTCTCATAATTAATATTATAGTTTTTTCGTTATTTAGCTTGTAGGTATAGTTAGTTATTAAATTTTGTTGCCATACATACCTTTCTAATAGGTATGCAACTCAAATTCAAGTATTAATACTATATATATTATACTATATACAATTATATAAATGTATGCAAAGAAAAGCAAGAACTAATTAATAAACTTAAAATATATTCAATTGAGGTGGAAAATATGAATCACTGTTATGAGACTGATATAGAGTGTCTAAATTCAACAATTTTATCACTTAAAAGCTCTCTACAAATTATATCAAATAAATATGCATCGGCTCAAGATGAGATAAAAGAACACATATTGGCCATGAATGATCTGGTAAAATCATGTAAGTATAATGAGGAGCGCTTTGACTCCTTAATAAAACATCAGAGTGAGTATCAGCGCTCCATACCAGGTTCATCGGGGACAATATGTGTAAATAACAAAGTTAATTGTAAGACCTCATTATTTTCACCTACACTCTATGACAGTGTCATGACAAAGGATATAGACTTAAAAAGCAATGAAAATATAAAAAAAAATAAAGTTATTATGTATTGTGATGACATAGGCAAAAATTTGGGCATTATGTTAAATAACTGTTTAAAAGGACATCTGATCAGTAATTATTGCATGCCTGGAGCATCCTTTAGTCATATAATGGATAAAGTTTTAGCTAGTAAATTTTGTCCTAATAGCACATTAATAATTCTTGTTGGGAGAAGAGGCAATCTAAACAAAAATCAATTATTAAAATATATTGATAATCTAAATACTTTAAATGTACATAAAATTATCTTGTTTACATTGCCTTACATACAGGGTTGGCCGCAGGAAAATAAAATAAGATATGATTTAAATTTATTAATAAATAACTTTTCATGTAATAATAATTTAAACTTGACATTTAATTGTTACAATTATAATGATAGAATTAATTTAATAGATATAAATAATTTAATTAAGAAATTTTTGACTAAAGATAGTTATTACCTATCAAAATATAATTTAAGACAGATAGCAAATGTGCTATCTTATTATTTATATATTAACTCAGCCAAGGACTTGGCTACACAGACATCTGCTTCTTTTGAGCAGTGTAATGACTTAATATGCAATTTGGAATCAGTTCCAAGTAATTTAAATTAGAAAATGAGACAATAGAGGTAATCTCTAGCAGCTATAATAACTTAAATAATTTAGAATGTGGCTTACAAATCTTTAATTGTATGACTCCACAGAAAGATAATGAAAATTGTTTACACCTGGTGCATCAAAATATACAAGGCATGATAGGCAAAGAGCTAGAAATTGAGTTGTTCTTAAATAGCAACAATATTCATATTTTATGTATTACTGAACATTGGTTAAAAGCTTATAACTTAATGTTTAACTTCAGTAATTACCAGGTGGTCAGTTCTTTCAATAGAGAAACGGTTTTAAGAGGTGGCTCCTTAATATTAGCTAGTAAATTATTGTCATGTAAAGAACGTAAAGATATTGTGAGCCTCTCTGTTGAGCGAACTGTAGAAATGGCATGTGTTGAGTTTGAGCACCTCATTGTTGTGAGCGTCTACAGACCCCCATGTTCTATATACGATACTTTTGAAAAAATTATGGAGGAAGTTTTTGCTAAGCTTAATAAACAGAATAAATCTGTTGTAATATGTGGAGACTTTAATATCAATCTCCTAGAAGCTTCCTCAATCAATATTAAATTTAGATCATTATTTAAATCATATGGTCTTTTTAATTTATTTATAGAGCCAACGCGTATTGCTCAATCTAGTGCAACATGTATAGATAATATTTTTACAAATGTGAAGCCATTGCATAAATGTATAATTCAAAAATTAAGTTCTGATCACTGTGGACAAGTAGTTTCGTTACCATATGTTCACAAAAAGCAAGTAGATGAGAAAGTTGTGTTTGTTCCAGTAAATGCACGTCGCTTGGAGAAATTTAGAAGTAACATAGTGAAAAAACTTCCATCACTTTCATACCAAAATGATCCAAATTTTTTGTATGGAACATTATTTAAGCTTATTTGCAATGAATTTAATAATACTTTTACTTCTAAAACATTCTCCTTGAACAGTCGGAAGTCATTTAATGAATGGGCGACAGCAGGAGTCCATAAGAGCAGACGCAGGTTATATGATCTTTACCATGAAAGGTCATATAACCATAGCGTTGAATTTAGAGAATATGTAAAAAAATATTCAAAAATATTTAAAAGAGTGTGCTCCACAGCCAAGTCTTTGCATTTGAGCAACAAAATTAAGACGGCTTCTAATAAAATTAAAATGACATGGAGTATAATTAATAGCGAAACTGGTAAGATCAACTCTCGCAATTCAAACTACAAGTTAAGTGTTAATAACAAATTAACCGAATCAGATCAGGACGTTGCAGTGGTTTTTGAGAAATATTTTACTGATATTCCGATATTAACCACTAAGTCACTGAATTCTTCTCCTGCGGTCGCCGAATCATTACTTAAACAAAATGTTAATGCGTGTACAAAGAATTTTACATTTCATAAAGTATCATCAAAAGATATTGTAAAATATTTTAAAACTATTGATGTTAAGAAAACTGCGGATCTGTGG
This sequence comes from Parnassius glacialis, assembly GCA_033319125.1. NCBI lineage: Eukaryota > Metazoa > Arthropoda > Insecta > Lepidoptera > Papilionidae > Parnassius > Parnassius glacialis. The sequence goes on along the minus strand of JAVANC010000004.1, from coordinate 70,688,540 downwards.
GGGATTTCTGTTAAAGTTATTGCGTCTATAATAGATATAATCGCGCCTCATTTAGCTGTTATTTTTAATACTAGTATCGAATCTGGTGTGTTTCCTGATTTAATGAAGTATAGTAAAGTAATACCTTTATTTAAATCTGGTAGTACATTAGACCCCGCCAATTTTAGACCTATTTCTGTACTACCAACACTTAGTAAGATTTTTGAAAAAATTATTCTTGATCAAATGTTAAATTTCTTTAATATAAATAATTTACTTCATAAAAATCAATTTGGTTTTACAAGGGGTCGCTCGACAACTGATGCCGGTGTTGAGCTGATTAAATATATATTTAATGCATGGGAGAATTCACAGGATGCTTTGGGTATATTTTGTGACCTATCCAAAGCCTTCGATTGTGTTCACCATGAAACATTAATCAGGAAACTTCAACACTACGGTGTAAGAAGTGATGCTCTAAAATTAATTATTTCATATTTAAGTAAGAGAACGCAAAAAGTTGTCATCAACAGTACGAGTTCTTCCGGGTCGATGGTACAGATGGGCGTGCCTCAAGGCTCAATTCTCGGCCCCTTTCTGTTTCTTGTATATATTAATGACTTACCTTACATAGTAGGAGATAACCATGATATAGTATTATTTGCAGATGACACTTCTTTAATTTTCAAATTAAGTCGACATTTGCTAAAATATGACGAAGTAAATAATGCTATATCTAAATTAGTGAATTGGTTCAATGTCAATAATTTGCATTTAAATGGCACTAAAACGAAATGTATGAAATTTATGACTCCAAATGTCAAACAATTAAATACTAATGTAATTTTAAATGGGGAGAAACTGAGTCTTGTAGATACCACCATTTTCTTGGAATCACACTAGACGCGAAGCTTCAATGGAGCCCCCATATATCAAAGCTAGCAAGCAGACTTAGTTCTGCAGCATATGCTGTAAAAAAGATTAGAAGTCTAACTAGTGTTGAAACAGCTAGACTAGTTTACTTTAGATATTTCCACAGCATAATGTCGTATGGTATTTTGCTATGGGGACACGCAGCTGACACTGAAATTATATTTGTTTTGCAGAAGAGGGCCATAAGAGCAATTTATGATTTAAAGCCTAAAGAGTCGCTGCGACAAAAATTTAAGGAAATTAATATATTAACTTTGGCCTCTCAATACATTTATGAAAATGTAATGTACGTACACAAAAATAAAAGTAGTTTTACAAAAATAAGTGATATTCATTCTGTAAATACTAGGAACAGATACAAGCTAGTAGTACCAGTTACCCGACTCCATCGAGTCAGTAATTCATTCTTGGGGCGATGTATACGCTTTTACAACAAAATTCCAGAAAATATACAAAATTTGACCTGCTCAAAGTTCAAAAACTTTATTAAACTAAGTTTGTATAAAAAGGGTTATTATAATATTAAAGAATTTATAGATGATAATAACCCCTGGAAGTGAGGTGATCGCTCCCAAGCTATTTCTAATTTGTTGTGTTGTTAATTTGTGTAACATACATGATTGTAAGCTGTTATTTAAAAAAACAAGTCCCGCTGGGTTTCTTGCTGGTTCTTCCCAGGACAGAGGTTTTTTTCGAACCAGTGGTAATTATACAAAAGAGTGACTTTCAATAAGTATTATTTATAATCTATATTGAATAAAAAAGTTTCTGTTTCTGTTTCTGTTTCTGTTTCTGTTTCTATTGTTAGGTAGATATTATTCAGTTTCTATTTCGTGAGGTATTTAGTTTTATAGGGAGAACTGCTATTATTACTCATGAAATCTGAAACGATTTCAAGTGGGGGGAATTATGTACTGGCTTGTCTTCCTAACTTTTCTATCAAATCCTTCCTTCCAATTATATGCAAAACAAAACTTATGGCGCCATCTGTTGGCCTATAACAAAAGCATCTGCAAAAGAAGTCGACGCGATCGATACCCACATGCAATCAAGACTCAAGACGAACTGCATCGGTAATGGCTGTTCTTGTCTAAACCTTACAAAATAAAGTCAATGTAATTAAGCGTTAGTGAGTGTGCCGGGTCGACCCAGCTGTGTGCATAGACTATATAATCACGTAGGAGTATGGTCAAGGAAGACTGAAGCCTTCCACATCCGAAGATATTGTTGAAGCCAAGTTGAAGTTGACCGCCGCTGCTGCTAACCGTGAGTTTACCTATTTTATTTACCCTTCCTGGTGGGCCAGACTATTTTCTCTCACTGTAGGTCAATTAAGTAGCAATTCCAAATCAAATTCTCTTTATTTTTATCTCAAGTAGAAGTGTCGCGATTACTACAAAAACGGAGTTCAATCCGCGCAATTTCTATTCCAACTGTTAACAGTACGTGTTAAGTGACGCCAAAACCTTTTTATTTATAGTATAAGGGTGACAAACGAGCACACAGTCCACCTGATGGTAAGTGGTTACTGTGGCCCATAGACATCTACATCTATCCTCATTTGCGAATCAAAATGCAGATGCGTTGCCACCCGTTAGGACTAAGATGGAATGCCTCATGCCTCAATGTCTCACCTTGCTCAACGTCTTGACGCACACATCTGCCTTCTTTCTTTATTTATCAGCTAGTAAAAGTTCACTCCTGGACACACATAAAACCATGTTGTTGTTTGCGAATGATTTAGTAATGCATAATATGTATTGTCAAGTATGTTTTCTTACAATAATAATAATAATAATTTAAACTTTAAAAATGTAAAATGCGGCTTCAAAGAACAAAAAGTATATAATTATCTAAAACGGTTGACGTCTTTCCGTGGTAGAGCCATGCTGCAGCACGAATGGATCGGCTCTACCGGGGTAGGACAACGCTCTCACGGAATTTTGATTCTTAATCGAGGGAGGTTAAATGTAGATGTCTGTGGATTATAGTATTCACTAATAACCAGGTGGGCTGTGTGCTCGTTTATCGCCCTTATTCTATCTTTTTTGTTTCCGCTGGAGTTTACCCCCCCCCTCCTCCCCCCTCCCTCTCCCCCAGCAGGAATATATTGTCAATTTTCCACAAACATTTTACATTGATTTTTTTTTATAGGATATGGGTGACAAACGAGCACACAGTCCACCTGATGGTAAGTGGTTGCTGTGACCCATAGACATCTACATCTTTCTTCGATTACGAATCAAAATGCAGATGCGTTGTCACCCGTGAGGACTAGGATGAAATGCCTCGTTTATTGTTTGTTTATTGCACACGGAGTGGAGAAATAATTTACGCTATTTGAACGTAATTGTCTTCCACTCTTTATTACTATAAATTCTATTTTCTACAGACGCCAAAAAGGAGACGGTACTCAATTCGACTGTATGTTTTTTTATGTGTGTTACCTCATAACTTTTACTGGGTGAACCGATTTCGATGATTCTTTTTATTTAAAAGCCGATGCTCCACATGTGGTCCCATATAAATTTGATCAAGGACTGACCAATAGCTTTGAGTTATTCTTAATAACTTATATTGAAGTCGGTTGTACAAAATTATGAATTATGTTATTTTAAAAAACACATATTATGGTGATTACATAATTTTTTTATGTTTTGCTTAAGATTTTGTAAGTAATGGTGTCCACCATATTATTACAAATACTATATATTAAAAGATATAATTAACAATAAACGGTACGAAATTATCAGAACGGGTTTTCCAATATAAACAAAACACATTATTGATAACCAGTATTATGACGTTTGCGTCATGAGGAAATATACAATATTAATTATAATAGTTTTAAAATAGCGCGTTAAATAACGTTATCAAAATGTGCTTTTTGGATTTAGCATATTAAAAGTTTATTGCCGTACTTTACCGACTAATGAGAGGAAGGCGACTTTTTTTTATAGAATGATGTGACAAACGAGTAAACATAAACTTAATATAATAATTTAATTCGAATAAGAATCGAAATGCAGATTCGTTGTGACCCCTGAGGACTAAGATGGAACGCCTGGTTTCCAGTAAAAAGGGTCTCCAGTTCTCTACACTCACCATATGAAACACAGCAGCATTAACTTGCTATTTTATACTGGTATTTTGAGAGAGTGTGGTCCTTCCTCGGTCGAGCCGACCCATTCGTGCTACAACTATACTACTAATATAGCTGCAGCGTGGCTCTACCACGTAAAAAGTCCTCGCTTTTAACACATATAACTACTTTTAGTAATTAAAACATCATCACTGCAGCGCCTCACAAGTTCTCTGCAGAATATGGGCTTCCTCCAAGAAATACGACAAATACGATTTCAGGAGTGGCCTGAGCCACCTGCATCCATGCATATCTCACTACTTTTAGCATATCTTACCAGGTCATCAGTCCATCTAGAGGGGGATCGCCCTGCACTGGTACGAGGCTGCCACTCGAGAACCTTTCTTCCCCATCGGTTGTCGGTTCTTAGAGCTATATCACCGGCCCATTGCCACTTCAGCTTACTAATTATATGGCCTATGTTGGTTACTCTGGTTCTACTGCGGATATCCTCGTTTTTAAGTCTATCATGCGAGAAACGCCGAGCATAGCCCTCTCTATAGCTCGCTGAGCGACTTTGAGCGTCCTCATACGGCCAGCAGTGAAGCACCACGTCTCAGTTCCATAGGTCATCACTGGCAACACGCACTGGTTGAACAATTTAGTTTTGAGGTATGTCTAACGAGAAGATGTGTCGTAATCTCACGAACGCTGCCCAGCCGAGTTGAGTCCATCGATTGACCTCTCGGCCATGTAAATAATTACATTATTTTTGCTCCCCCGCAGTCAAGCAAAAACCACATTCCACCCATTCGTGCTACAACCATAATATAGCTGCAGCGTGGCTCTACTAGCTTGTAATTTGTCTCATAAGAGGTACGAAACTTGAGGGAGACGAGAGAGAGGCTTGTTACATAGTCCGTAAGATTTTCCATATCACATTTGACTGATGTAGCAGACTCGCGTCTTCAACACAGTAAACAGTCACCGGTTTCTTAAGAATATATTTATTTATTGCATCATCTTACAGAGCAACAATTTTTCAAATAAAAAATAGTTAAATATTTAAAATAATTAAAAATTAAACATTTTGTACGACCGACTTAAATATATATTATTAAGGATAAATTACAAAAAACAATTGGTCAGTTCTTGATCAAATTTATATGAGATTACTTGAGAAGCACCAGCTTTCAAATGAAAAAAGAATCATCGAAATCGGTTCACGTAGAACAAAGTTATGTGGTAAAACACATAAAAAAGAACATACAGTCGAGTTGAGTACCTCTTCCTTTTTGAAGTCGGTAGAAATAAACTGCAGCAACTAAAATTGGGGTATTTCATAGCTGGTATAAAAACAAGGCGCTTAACACCACTATCCAACTCCGTAAAGATACAATAGAATAGAATAATTTTTATTCCATACGCCCGCGATTTCGCCCACGTGAAATTCATTACCATTGGAATTCTAGTATTTCTGTAATTATTTTTCCAAAATAAAAGTAGCCTAAGTTACTTCTTATAACATCAGCTATCTGTCGCTGAAAGTCCCGTCAAAATGGGTCTAGCCGTTTCGGAAATTAGTCGGAACAAAGTGATTGAGACAATTTTTTTTATCATATATAATTTCATATGCATTTAATAAAAATCTGTTTTTTGACATTACAAACAGACACTTCAATTTTATTTATTTGTACAGATAGTTTACAAGAATACTTACTGAAAGTCATTTAAGGCGTTTCCCAGACCAAATAACCTTGAGCATGCAGTGCACTGCCGCCCGCACTTTGCGTACGCCCATTTATCATAGAATTCATTTTTTCACACACACAGTCATTTTTCAAAAATAGATTTTAAATGTATTTATAACATATAAAAATAAAATTGGAACATGGAATGTGATGATAGGATATCGAACATTAATAATGTGCTTTTAGATGTAGTTTATTTCTCATAACTAATGAGATAATAGTCTCTGAATAACGAAAAAAACGCACTATGGCAAGGTTTTGGTCGGGGTATCGCCTTAAGTTTTACCATTGGTTCGGAAAAATCTCTGTCCTTGGAAGAACGAGCAAGAAACTCAGTGGCACTTTTTTAAACATTAATTTACTATATAATATTTTATACAATTAGTATGAAAACATACAACATACATACAACAAGATACAGCATGATAACGATCACCTCATTCACAGCGGTTATTATCGATCACGTACTCTTTAGTAGTAGTAGCCTTACGAAAAAATAAAAAAAAAATAAAGCTTTGATAGATAACGCCTGCATATTTTCTGTGACTTTGTTGTAGAAGTCTATACATTGACTACTATCGTGAACCACTTTTAACACAAGCATTTTAAGCTTACCAGAAGTGGTAAAATAAATAATGTTTATAGCATTACTAGTATTAAAAAAAAATTAAAAGATTGTCCCATGTAATAATTACTGATTCTTAAGAGTCGAGTAACATGTGAGTGGCAAGACTTTGCACTTAATACTTAATAATTTAATAAAAACGAAAAATACATATCATGTACAGATTAAAAATATTTTCGCAATAGCAGAACTGTTATAGCACTGCTAAATGACATCATACATTTTGTTATTTTAATATAAAACATTGTTTTTAGTCGCTTGTTTGTAACTGGCCATTGAACAGTGTACATAAAAACTTGTTTAATAATAATGTTCACATGGTCGAGAAGTTGTGTAATTAAAATTAAAGATTTGATTGACGTCTAATTTATAGAGTGGTACTCTGTGTTTGTTCTTTTTTTTTAATTTTTCTATTAGCTTTTTTATATAGGTATGTATTTTATTACTGTAAGGTTTATTATAAAAAATCTTAGCCTGTTCTTCCTTTGTTTAATTGTCATATATGACTGTACTAATCATTTCAATTTTATCAGTACATCTATACAAATAAATGATATTGAAGTGTCTGTTTGTAATGTTAAAATAACAGCTTTTTACTAAATGCATATGAAAGTATCCTACGGTACTTATAACAAAAACACAATTTTTTAAATTTTTGTCTGTCTTTCTGTCTGTTGTTCCGGCTAATCTCCAAAACCACTGGACCGATTTCGACGGGACTTTCACTGGCAGATAGCTGATATTATAAGAAGTAACTTAAGCTACTTATATTTGAGAAAAAGAATTAGGGTTTCGCGCAACATAATTAAAACCCTAAATTACACGCGGGCGAAGTCGCGGGGAACAGCTAGTGAACAAATATAATTGAACCGTGTAGTGGCGGTGTAATATCCACTACTCCATATTAACCTGTGGCCGATGTAAGATGCGACAAACGAAAACAAACTCTTCCTTATAACAACTATAAAATTATAAACATACAAAAACTATGCATATAACAACAATTATAAAATACTGAGGCTGGCAACCCGCCCGCCAAGCGTGGCAGATTTGGCAAATATCCTCCCCTATGATTTAAGGGGGAGGCCTAGGCACGACTTTCCATTGACTCCCGTCGAGTTGGGGGTTGATACGTATTTCTACAGAAATGTTACACTATTATAAGCACACACACAAAGTTACAACATGCGGAGGCGCGTAATTTTTGGGAAAAAAGTTATTGAAAATCAATTACTCTTGCATCAACTCGTATCTCGTATCAACCCCTAACTCGACGGGAGTCAATGGAAAGCTAAGCCGAGGCCTATATACAGTACAGACAATAATTAAAAATGTTGTACAACCGATTTCAATATAAATTATTAAGAATAACTCTATAACTATTGGTCAGACCTTGAATTTATATGAGACATGTGAAGCACCAGCTTTCAAATAAAATAAGAATCATCGAAACCGGTTCACCAAGTAAAAAGTTATGAGGTAACACACACAAAAAAAACATGCAGTCGAATTGAGTACCGTCTCCTTTTTGACGTCGGTAGAAAACAATGTTGATGTTAGAGTTACGTTTCAATCTGGTTACATTATGATATATGAATTATAAACACACTGAAAAAAATTCAGACAGAGATTCGACTTTTCTCATTAGGGGGATATATCCAGTGTTTCCACATACATGGCAGACAGGTTGACAACCGCAATTTTTATTAACTACTTATTTAGGAAGACGCTGGTGCCCATCTCCTGGTTTGTTTCCCTCTGTCACCTCTTACGACACACACGGGGCGATATGGGGTAGTGGATATTCTTACATCGCCACTACACTATCGATAACACAACATAACATAATTTTAACATAGTTATTTTAACAACCTATAACATAAACATAAACTTCTTCGCCTGTTACCCAGAAGACTGCGTACTTTCGTTTGACACGATCGCCACACACCTCTCTTGGAAGGATACTTTTTAGCCGATGCTCAATATATCGCCAATTAGGTCGATAAATTTAAGTCTATGTCCCTTACCAACTCTGCCACTCACTTCACCAAGATCCGCTCTAATCAACACTTGCAGTGCTATGCAGTTTTTTTTATACGATAGGGTGCCAAACGGGCACACAGTCCACCTGATGGTAAGTGGTTGCTGTGACCCACAGACATCTACATTTATCCTCAATAAAGAATCAAAATGCAGATACGTTGTCACCCGTGAGGACTAAGTTGGAATGCCTCTTTTCCAGTAAAAGCGTCTCCGGTTCTCTACACTCACCATATGAAACACAGCAGTGTTAAACTGCTATTTTACGCTGGTATTCTGTGAGAGCGTGGTCCTTCCTCGGTCGAGCCGACCCATTCGTGCTACAACTATACTACTAATATAGCTGCAGCGTGGCTCTACCACGTAAAAAGTCCTCGCTTTTAACACATATAACTACTTTTAGTAATTAAAACATCATCACTGCAGCGCCTCACAAGTTCTCTGCAGAATATGGGCTTCCTCCAAGAAATACGACAAATACGATTTCAGGAGTGGCCTGAGCCACCTGCATCCATGCATATCTCACTACTTTTAGCATATCTTACCAGGTCATCAGTCCATCTAGAGGGGGATCGCCCTGCACTGGTACGAGGCTGCCACTCGAGAACCTTTCTTCCCCATCGGTTGTCGGTTCTTAGAGCTATATCACCGGCCCATTGCCACTTCAGCTTACTAATTATATGGCCTATGTCGGTTACTCTGGTTCTACTGCGGATATCCTCGTTTTTAAGTCTATCATGCAGAGAAACGCCAAGCACAGCCCTCTCTATAGCTCGCTGAGCGACTTTGAGCGTCCTCATACGGCCAGCAGTGAAGCACCACGTCTCAGTTCCATAGGTCATCACTGGCAACACGCACTGGTTGAACAATTTAGTTTTGAGGTATGTCTAACGAGAAGATGTGTCGTAATCTCACGAACGCTGCCCAGCCGAGTTGAGTCCATCGATTGACCTCTCGGCCATGTAAATAATTACATTATTTTTCTCCCCCGCAGTCAAGCAAAAATTATTTAAATGAATTGGAAAGGGAAGAATATTATGATATATTATTATATAATTGCATTTCTTAATAGAACATGGGTGAGAAATGAGCACACAGTCTACCTGATGTTTAATAGATGCTGTGGCACATAGACACATACATCTTATCACATACTCGTACTTATTACATATCCATCCTCGATTAAGAATCTATCTATGCGTTGCTACCTATACGTTCTCTACACTAACCATACGAAACACAGCAGCATTAAGCTGCTATTTTACGCTGGTATTCTGTGAGAGTGTGGTTCTACCCGGTCGAGCCGACTTACTCGTGCTACAACCATAATATAGGTGAAACTTGGCACTGTCATATAAGCATGAAATAAGTAAGGATTTTAACGGTATCTACCCCGAAGCGTCGGGAATTATAAATAAGTAAAATTAAACGCGATAACGTTTGAAAACTCGTTTTATTCAATGTGTGATCTTCGCGTAAATATAAGAAATCATTTTTAGTATATATTAATAGGAATTCATTATGGGATTGCCAGAATTCCATTATTAAATGTTTTGGAGTAATGTTACACACGTATATAAGGAAAAACACGTGTATAATATGTATAAATAAACTAAACAAAAACGTTTATCCGTGTCTGTTTGAATTTGTTTCAAAGTCAACGTCAAAGTCAAAACTTTAGGCTGGTTCAAAGCTCTTATAAACGTCGCAACTTACAACAGTTCGAAAAACAAGACCTTCTCAGAAGAAGCCACAATCGCTTTTTTTAGATCGCCGTGATCAATTGTTAATTTAAGGAATTTTGGACGAAGGTTTTCGCGAACAACACGCTCATTTTTATGTTAGGATAGGATAGAAATATTGGCATTTTATACGTGGTAGAGCCACGCTGCAGCTATATTTATGTTAGAATAGGATAGAAATATTGGCATTTGTTACGTGGTAGAGCCACGCAGCAGCTATATTTTTATGTTAGGATAGGATCGAAATATTGGCATTTTATACGTGGTAGAGCCACGCTGCAGCTATATTTATGTTAGGATAGGATAGAAATATTGGCATTTGTTACGTGGTAGAGCCACGCTGGAGCTATATTTATGTTAGGATAGGATAGAAATATTGGCATTTTATACGTGGTAGAACCACGCTGCAGCTATATTTATGTTAGGATAGGATAGAAATATTGGCATTTGTTACGTGGAAGAGCCACGCTGCAGCTATATTAGTAGTATAGTTGTAGCACGAGTGGGTCGGCTCGACCGGTGAAGGACCACGCTCTCACAGAATACCAGCATAAAATAGCAGCTTAATGCTACTGTGTTTCGTATGTTGAGTGTAGAGAACCGGAGACCCTTTTTACTGGATACAAAACATTCCATTTTAGTCCTCAGGGCTGAAAACTGCTTATTACATATTGATTCATAATAGAGTAAATGTAGATGTCTATGGGCAACAGTATCTAGTAGCCATCATACAAATAAATAAAATTGAAGTGTTTGTTTGTAATGTTAAAATAACAGCAACTAATAATAAAAAACAGTTTGTTCCGGCTAATCTCCGAAACGGCTGGACCGATTTTGACTGGATTTTCACTGGCAGTTAGTTGATGTTATAAGGAGTAACTTAGGCTACTTATATTTTAGAAAAATAATTAGGGTTACGCGCAAAAAGAAATAATAAAATCATAGTAGATTCGAAGTCGCGAGGGACAGCCAGTATTCTATAAAATTATTTGTAATAAATTTCTTAACCCTTTCGCTGTCCCGTGCACTATATATAGGTCACTGCTCTTGTGTTACTATTGTGTTTTAAAACAGGACAGTGAAAGTATTAAGATATATTGCACTGGTGAATCACAACCGTATCAAGCTTCGACTGTTGTTTATATGTGTAATGAACTTAATAGGTGAAGAGGTTATCTAGCTTGGAAAGGAATGACCAGATTTAAATTTATTTACGTGTTTTGAAATGAGACTTGTCTGCGAATTAAATAGTTGTTTGGAAAAATTAAAAAAAAATGCAACATACGACTCGATACTCCCATGATATTTAAAGTAAGGCTTCTAGATTTATATCTGTATATAATTAAATTTAGGTATATTTTTTTAAATTAAGACAACATTCTATAGAATTATAACTATAATTACACACATTATTAAACAAAAAAAAACTAAGATAAGGAAAAATAAAACTTAAAATTTATATTTTAATACAGACCTACTCCCCGTGGTATCGTGCCAAGAGTAAAATATTTTTTTTATAGGATAGGGTGACAAATGAGCACACAGTCCACCTGATGGTAAATTGTTGCTGTGGCCCATAGACATCTTCTACATCTATCCTCGTTTGCGAATCAAAATGCAGATGCGTTGTCAGCCGTGAGGACTTAGATGGAATGCCTCTTTGCATTAAAATGGGTCTCCGGTTCTCTACACTCACCATACGAAACACAGCAATGTTAAGCTGCTATTTTACGCTGGTATTCTGTGAGAGCGTGGTCCTTCCCAGGTCGAGCCGACCCATTTGTGCTACAACTATACTACTAATATGCAGCATGGCTCTACCACGTATAAATATATTTCTATTTGCCTAAAAGTGGGATGCGGGAAGTAAAGACTGCGTAAGAACCTCCGAAAGAGACTGAGTTATAGCTGAAATAAGAATTATATTTTTTTTAGTTTTTGGCCATTTTAACCATGACCCCCATGACATTTTCTACATGATAGGCTGTTCAAACTGACTAGGTCTAAAGTTCGAGCCACCCCCTACTCATTTCTAGTCTTTACTCCCAACTATTATTTTTTTTAATTTACCTCAACACTAAGATTTTCTCTTGTATCGTGAGGGCAGTTTACATACATAAATTTCTCAAGAACAAACATCCAGACCCGAAACAATTATTTTGTCGGCAATACAAATACTTGTTCGTTGCGAGATTCGAACCCGCGCCCCTTACTTAGCGCTGCAACTCGTTGTTAAGCCACTGCGCCACGGAGACATTAAATTGATAGTTGCTGGCCGTATGAGGAAGCTCAAGGTCGCCCAGGGAGCTATGGAAAGAGCTATGCTCGGAATCTTAGAATAGAAATAGAAGGGATATCTGCGTAGAACCAAACTAATCTATATTTACCAACCGATCGGGTAAGCAGAAGTGGCTATAGACCGGCCGGCTAGTGTCTCGAAAAAACAGCAAACCAAAAAGAAAAATAAACTATTGGTAAATCCAATTGAGCATGCGTTCGCATTAAAAAAATTACGTATAGCATGATTATACGGATTTTTTTAAAGTAGTTTAAATACACACAAATATTCACTAATAACCTTATTATCTTCCAATTTTCCGATAATTATATGTCAAACTTCAATTTGAAAAATGTTTGGAAAATCCAAAGTGCACGACTAATGCTTATATGATCATCGTATCATCATTCATGTCACTCCAAAAAAGTCCAAGACGTATTCAAGTATAAATATTACATCCTACTTACTTTTAGTACGTACTACTATTATTTATTCCGTGCTTTTAAAATATTGTAATAAAAATCTCTGATTATTATAATAATCAAGTATGTATGAAATTTGTTTTTGAATATTTTGTATTTATTTGTACAGCGATCTTTTTGAGCCGCTGCAAACAACCGATACAATATCCACCACAGAGTACATTATATATAGGGAAATATCCACTTACAACGGCGGTTGACGCCGAACTAACCGGAGCAGGGTTGCCAACTTTATATTTTAGGAGATCGTACCATAAACTGAAAATAAAACGTATTTTGCTAAAAACTCAATAAAAAAATACTACACATTAAAATTCCAATAATGAAATGGTAACAAAATATAAAAATAATGTTATTATAACGTCAAAACAAAATTTGACATTTAGGGTATAACATTTAAGAATCTGACACTAAACTTTATTGCGACTTTTTTTATTAAAGAACAGGGGCTTTGGACTGTGTCCACTCTGCCCTCTATTACAAAAACAGGGATACTTTTACATTTTCACTAAACATAACCTCACAATCAACATGGAAAATATACTTATATCTATTACTATTAAGCCTTGAGATCATTTTACATTACAAAATTAATAACAAAGATAAACTATTAGGCCAGCCACATACATACGGAATTCCGTTTCGAGTTTCCGTTTCGGAATTCCGAACAGCTCGGCCACACACACGGAATCCCGTTTTGCCCGCAAAATTTCAAACAGAAAACTACCGTACGTGTGTGGCGGGTCATAGATTTTATATGGACTTGCTGCGTTCGGGATTCCGAATCGGAATATCGAAACGGAATCCCAAAACGGAATTCCATATGTATGTGGCCGGCCTTAATCATATAAATCAATACAAACATAGCTCTTAGAGTATAATATGATCTACCAGGTACTTGATAAAAAATAAGATTGACTATAGTAATAGCGCAATATTTAAATTAAAATTAACCGAGTAATACTCATAATGAACCGGCACAACTTCGAAAAATTATTGGATTGGATGCGTTTATAAAAAGAAAGAAGAAGTCTAGAGCTTGTTTTTGATGTTATTGATTTTTAATATCGATAAAATGAACTTAATCAATTATCATTTTTATTTAGTTATAATAAACATTATAAGATTTGAAAAGATCGTATATTTTGCGTACGATTTCGAATACATGATCGTACATCGTACTAGGGCCAAAAAGATCGTATGTATACGATTTAAATCGTACGGTTGGTAACACTGAACCGGAGTGAGGCACAGGCAGTCTCTATTTATTAAAATAAATTCTAACACAAGGCTGCTAAAACTCCGAAAATTTCGATATTTAGCAGCAAATTAAACTGCCATTTAATTCAATGGATTCTCACATGATAGATGAAAAGTTTTAAAAATAGATTGAGTCGAACAATTGATATTTTCAAAAGTTATCGTGTTTACAAGCCTTGGGGACTTCATCATTCATTTTTTATGTAAAAATAGCAATTAATCGATTAAAAAAAGCAATAATAAGTTCAACAATCATTTATCTTTCCTGACAATGTGCTTTTTATATCATTTATATGTATAATATGATTGCTAGATACGATTTCATGCGACAAAACGTTGGAATCTTGATTTTTAGGCGCTAGTAGAACATACCTATGTGCAAAGATGTTTTATAGGTCAAAACATCTTTGCTTATGCGCTTTGCGCTCGGCATGCAAAAGGTTCTCGAGTGGCAGTCTAAAACCGATAAGCGAAGTGTGGGGCGTTCTCCACTAGATGGAGCGACGAGCTGGTAGGACATTTTGACACAAGACACTTTGTGGCGTTACTTGGAAGAGGCCTATGTTCAGCAGTGGACTTCTGAAGGGCAGTAATGATGATGATGTAAGGCACAAGCAATTAAAGTCCTTGCGCTGTCAGTTACTTTTTAACACTCGACGAAAACAGATGGGTGTTATAATTTTATAGGGTGCATTTGTGTATATTTATGTCTGCTGTGGAATTATTGCTCCTGAATGGATGAATCGATTTTGATTAAGTTTTTTCCGTTTGGCAACCCCCAACGAAAACAGAGGGTGACAAACGAGCACACAGTCCACCTGATGGTAAGTGGTTGCTGTGGCCCATAGACATCTACATTTATCCTCGTTTGCGAATCAAAATGCGGATGCGTTGTCACCCGTGAGAACTAAGATAGAATGCCTCTTTTCCAGTAAAAAGGGTCTCCGGTTCTCTACACGCACCATACGAAACACAGCAGCATGAAGCTGCTATTTGACGCTGGTATTCTGTGAGAGCGTGGTCCTTCCCCGGTCGAGCCGACTCATTCGTGCTACAACTATACTACTAATATAGCTGCAGCATGACTCTACCACGTGTTAAAATGATATATGAATGATGAATGATGTATGTATGAATACAGTGCGGTGTTATAAGTTCGTAGTGTGTATTTGTGCGTCTATCTGTAGCATCATATACTGAACGAATGAACCGATATTGATTTGAAGTTTTTTTGCTTTTGAAAGGTCTCTCAATCGGGAGCGATCTTAGATATGTTTCAAGAAATTCAGTTCAGCCGTTTGAAGATCATTGGCTTGTTTTGTTTCGGAGATTTATTAAATTTTAAATTTAATAATAATCAGTTCTTTTTAATCATAGTTCTTTCTAAAACTATGCCAAGGCGTGGCTGCTTTTGCCCATTTTTAAAGATGCTCTTTTGTATACAACTGAAGTGACAACGAACTTACGAGGGCGACACTAATAGTTTTTAGAACTGACCACTAGTAAACGATATAATAAAAAATAAGTTCAAATTTTGAAAATGGAACTATTTGCCCATATTATTGTATTGTATTTCATTAATTTGTCATTTGTTTACGATTTGGCGGCAAATTGAAATTTGTCTGTGTCACGTCAGCGTGAATTTAACGCGAGAAAATTTTCGTACAATGATTTTTTATGACTTTCGATGTCATTTAAGTCAACAAGAAAGTTATGATAGACTTCGATTGGCCTTTCACGATGAAGTCAGTCTTTGCTGAACAAAGTTTCGGATTGGGGGCGACTATATCTAGTTCAGTTCAATCCCCAGAAGACACAAGTTTGCGCGTTTACCGCTAAAAAGAACCCCTTTGTCGTATATCCTCAGTTTCAAGGCACTCCCCTTGCTGCCTCAGCTATCATCGGAATCCTCGGCGTCGACATATCGAATAGTGTGCAGTTTCGTGGTCACTTAGATGGGAAGGCCAAATTGGCCTCTAAAAAGCTTGGCGTGCTCAGCAGTGCAGGATAGTATTTTATGCCAGCACATTGCTTGCAACTTTACAAAGCGCAAGTCCGGCCTCACGTGGAATACTGTTCTCATATCTGGGCCGGGGCACCCCAGTGCCAGCTCCTTCCACTTGACCGCATCCAGCGCAGAGCGTTTCGAATCGTCGATGACCGAGTTCTTTCTGATCGGCTCGATACACTGGCACTGTGTAGGGATATTGCATCCCTTTGCATTTTCTATCGAGTTTACCACGGGGAGTGCTAGGTTAATTCCAGCCGCCAAATTTCACGAACGCACATCGCGTCAAAATTCACGATACCACCCTCACCATCTTGCTTGCTTGGCGGTCCAAGACTGTACGTTTTACTAGGAGTTTTCTTTCTCATACAACTTCTCTGTGGAATTGTATACCACCGGCGACTTTTCCGGGCCGATACGACTTAGGGACCTTCAAGAAAAGAGCTTACACTGTCTAAAAGGCCGGTAACGCATCTGCAATTCCCCTGGTGTTGCGGTTGTTCATGAGCGGCGGTAGTCACTTACCATCAGGTGAGCCGCATGCTCGTTTGCCTCCTCTTCTATAAAAAAGGCCCAATCTCGTGCCACTGTTAAAAACTGGTTTAATGAGTTTAAACGTGGTCGCACTAATCTCACCGATGATCTGCGTGAGGGACGGCCCTCTACGGCGACGACTGAAGACAACATCAGTGTTGTGCGGCGTATTATAGAGACTGACAAAAGAGTGACTTATCAGCAGATTCGGACAAACTTAGGCATTGGTATTTGATTTTCTAAGAACTTTCAGTGTCACCCTCGTACAGTCCACCTGATGGTAAGTGGCAACAGAGGTGGACACCTGCAACCAACTTCAAACAAAAGATACTACAGATGCCTGTAACTAAACTGGCTCTAAATGGCCGCAGAACTAGGTAACAGGTGGATACCTACCCCGACTCCTGGACTGAAAAGTTATTCTCATTATTAGTTAGTTTTAAACGGCTCCGTAGCGCAGTGGCTTAGCAATGAGTTGCATCGCCAAGGGCCGCGGGCTCGAATCCAGAACAAGTACTTGTATGGTCCACAAATGATTGTTTCGGGTCCGGATGTTTCTCGTTGTAAAGTTTATGTATGTAAAATGCCCCCACGATACGGGAGCAAAATCCTAGTAACATAATTATTACTTATATTTTACGCGAAGACTACACATTAAATGAAACTAACTTTTACGGATTTTATCGCGTTTAATTTAACTTTTTAATGCCCGACGATGATTCGCGAGGTTATTAAAATTAAGAAAACATCCTAATTTCAATAGAGAAGATGGATGGGTGTTGCCATCTGCTTGGGGTCCTATAATTAATTAAATTAAATCCAAACCCAAGCCTACTACTGCAAAACTTCAAGATACTGTAAGCTCATTTTGCGTAGATCGGGCCAAAAATTAATATTTAAAAAATTAAAGTAGCCGGGCTAACTAGGACATCAGGACGTCAAACACCTCAGTGCCCTCGTGACCACGGGTGCTGTAAAGCACCCGACACGTCCCGAACTAAATAGTTAAATTAAACAAGATAAAATCCGAAAAAAATACTTTCATTTAATCCTAGTAACGTTTACTAAAAAAGACACTGTACCGCTGAAAATTCACCTGTGTAAATTGAAATATTCAGAAAGGAGAAACGTGGGGCAAGGCACTCTCTCTACTAAGAACACCAGGGCAACATGATTCGGTAAGACTTTCTTTTTCTATCCAATACATATTCATAATAATAACCTCCAGCCCGGGTTTCGGTCACGGCGGTCAGGCTCAAGGGAGACCAGCCATCAGCGCAGGACAGGGTTATAGTGCACGAGTATGCGCGCAAGCACAGGTGCACTCTTTATTGCCTCACTCTCATAGTCCGATGGGACGGTAATACACGACCGTAGAGAGATCACGCGCAGTACCAACATCTTTACGATTTCTTTGACCCGGGATTCGAACTCGGGATAACATGATCAGCGAGCGATGTTACGATACGACAAGACAAAAGGCTAGACCAGACAGTCAGTATCCAATCCTTTCAAATCAAATATATATCTTAATTGCCGTCTAATGGCGGTGTGTGTACGTGGTAGAGCCATGCTGCAGCTATATTAGTGGTATAGTTGTAGCACGAATAGGTCGGCTCGACCAAGGAAGGACCACGCTCTCACAGAATACCAGCCTAAAATGACAGCTTGATAATGCTGTGTTTCGTATGGTGAGTGTAGAGAACCGGAGACCCACTTTACTAGAAAAGAGGCATTCCATCTTAGTCCTCACGGGTGACGACGCATCCGCATTTTGATTCTTTATTAAGGATAAATGTAGGTGTCTATGGGCCACAGTAACCGCTTACCATCAGATAGACTGTGTGCTCGTTTGTCACCATATCCTATAAAAAAGTAAGAATATGCATTACCCCATATCATTACATGGATGTCGTAAGAGGCGACAGAGGGAAACCAACCAGGAAATGGGCAGCAGCGTCTTCATAATAACGCCTAAAAATAAAAAATACTGGCGGTTGCCAACCCGCTTGCCAAGCGTGGCAACTATAAAATTCCCCCTATGACGCAATCTGTGGGCGAGGCCTTTGTGATACAATAGACTTTTTATCAAAAGTCTATTGTATTAAACTTGCAAGGTTACTCATGACGTCCTATTTTTATAGCATAAAGGTGAGAAATGAGCACACAGTCCACCTGATTGGTTGATGTGGTCCATAGACATCTACATCTATTCTCGAATACGAATCAAAATGCAGATGCGTTGTCACCCGTGAGGTCTAAGATGGAATGCCTTGTTTCCAGTAAAAAGGGTCTCCGGTTCTCTACACTCACCATACGAAACACAGCAGCGTTGAGCTGCTATTTTACGCTGGTATTCTGCGAGAGCGCGACCCTACCTCGGTCGAGCCGACTCATTCATGCTACAACCATAAAGTAGAGCCACGCTGCTGCTAGCAGCTAGCAATGTGGCTCTGACACGTAAGAAATTTAATTTAATAATTAAAAAATTAAAATTTTGTACAACCGACTTCAATATAAATTATTAAGAATAACTCAAAAACTATTGGTCAGACCTTGATCAAATTGACCACACCACATGAGAAGCACCAAATTTCAAATTAAAAAAGAATTATCGAAATCGGTTCACCCAGTAGAAAGTTATGAGGTAACACACATAAACAAAACATACAGTCGAATTGAGTACCGTCTACTTTTTGAAGTCGGTAGAAAATGTGTTCATAACTCTCTTAGAAGTAAGAGGAGGCTATTTCCAAATAAAAAACGGAATGCGAATATGTTGTCACCCTAAAGAACTACGTTGGAATGCCTTGTTACTAGTAAATATGGTCTCCCTTTCTCCTCAATTATCATAAGAAACAAGGTGCATCTTGTTTAACTCATTATAAATTGCTATAAACTCAAATTGAACTGTTTGTTGTTACATAGGCTTTGGACTTTCTTGGTCTTGTGTTTGATTGTCCAAGCAGACGTCCATGAAGATATAGACAAACTGTTTTCTGATTCAGGTATGGTCTTATTGATTAAATAAAAGTTTTTTTTTTATTTTATTTTATTAGGATTACCAGCCGAAATGACAACACAGATAATATGCATTATATTTAAACTCTCAAGATAATGGTAATTTTTTTTATAGACACATATTATATATATTTTTTACAACCTAAATTTTAATCATTCTATGACACTTAAGTGTAAAAAAAACAGAGGCAGCCATAAGGAGTGCCGACAGAAGTGAAAACTGAATGCTGTAAAAACATAACTTGTAAAAAAAACCAAGTCTCGCAACTCCTTTTTTCTACTGCAAAATGTTGTGAGATCCATGTGAATGAGTACTAAGTCGGTTAATTTATTCAGTCTCTACTTAAGGGTCCTTCTGTCTTTAGTTATAACGTAATTAGCTAGCCTAACAACATCTTATAGTGACCACATAAAAATCTTTTATATTTTAAATAAATAGATTGTCTTGGCCATCGCATGAAAACACAATGTATCTCTCAAGTAATACATATTATATTAAATTAGATTGTTTAGTACGATTGCCAAGTCAATTTACTTATTTAAAACATAAAAGATTTTAATATTGATATGGTCACTATAAGATGTTGTTAGGTTAGCTAATTACGTACCTAATAACTTAAAACAAAAGTACCCTTAAGTAGGGACTGAATAAATTAACCGATTTGGTATTCATTCACATGGATCTCACAATTTTTTACGGTAGAAGAACTGAGTTGCGAGACTTGGTTTTTTTTAAAGTTATGTTTTGATGGCATCTCATTTCTTTTTGTAGAATAGAATAGAATAGAATAATTTTTATTCAATATACATTACATGTGTAATACTTATTGAAAGACATTTTTTACTTTACCACTGGTTCGAAAAAAATCCCCTCTGTCCTGGGAAGAACAAGCAAGAAATCCAGCGGGACTTTTTTAAAAAAAATAAATTTTACAATATAAATGATTACGAACTATTTACAAAATTTATTTTAGAAACTGCTTGGAAGCGACCACCTCATACCCAGGGGTTATTATCAACCATGTATTCATTTATACTATAATAACTCTTTTTATACAGTTTCAGCTTAATAAAACATTTAAACTTGGTAATAGAGAGAACCTGTACACTTTCCGGGACCTTGTTATAATAGCGTATACATTGCCCCAAGAATGAATTACTGACTTTGTGGATTCGAGAAACTGGCATCACTAGCTTGTGTTTGTTCCTAGTGTTTACAGAATGTATATCACTTTTTTTACTAAAACTATCTTTGTTTTTGTGAACATACATTAAATTTTCGTAAATATACTGAGAGGCCAAAGTTATTATATTTATTTCTGTAAATTTATCTCTAAGAGACTCTCTGGGTTTTAGATTGTAAATAGCTCTAATGGCCCTCTTCTGTAAATCAAAAATAGTTTCTGAATCAGCCGCATTTCCCCATAGCAAAATCCCATAAGACATTATGCTGTTGAAATAACTGAAATAAACTAATCTAGCAGTCTCGACACTAGTGAGACCTCTTATCTTTTTTACAGCATAGGCTGCAGAACTTAGTCTGCTTGCTAGTTTGGATATATGGGGGCCCCACTGAGGCTTTGCGTCGAGATTGATGCCAAGAAAAACAGTGTATACAACAGGGCTCAATTCCTCCCCATTTAAAACACATTGGTGTTCAGATTTTTAACATTCGTTGTTGTAAATTTAACACAATTAGTTTTATTTCCGTTCAAATGCAGATTATTAACGTTAAACCAATGCACTAACTTTTATATAGCATTATTCACTTCGTCACATTTAAATGATTGACGTTTAAGTTTAAATATCAAGGAAGTATCATCAGCAAATAATACTATATTACGATTATCCCCTACAAGAGAGGGTAAGTCATTAATATACACCAGAAATAGGAATGGGCTGAGAATCGAGCCCTGAGGGACACCCATTAGTACAGGTGACCCGGAAGAACTTTTACCATTGATAATAACTTTCTGCTTTCTATTAATTAAATATGAAATAATAAGTTTAAGCTCTGTGTTCTTGACACCATAGTACTGTAGCTTCCTGATTAATGGCTCATGGTTAACACAGTCGAAGGCCTTGGAAAGGTTACAAAATATACCCAAAGCATCCTCTGAATTCTCCCATGCACAAAAAATATGTTTAATAAACCTAGCAAGCTAACAGCATAGCAAAGTGGCGAAGCAATCAGCTTTGTAAAGGTTTCTAACGGTTGCCGTTGAGCAATTAGTTTCAAAATAGGAGGTTCGGATGCCTGGGTGATCAGTAATCGATTGCTGAAAACAGAATTTGAAAATTCGAAACCGTTCTCGAGATAATCGTGGGACAGACGGACGGACAGACGGACAGCGGACAGACGGACAGACGGACAGACGGACAGACGGACAGACATCGTGAAATCAATAAGTGACTTCGCAAGCTTCGCCACTTAATAAGCTCAACTCCAGCGTCAGTTGTCGAACGACCCCTTGTAAAATCGAATTGATTTTTATGTAGCAATTTATTAATATTAAAGAAACTTAACATCTGATCTAAAATATTTTTTTCAAAAATTTTACTAAACGATGGTAGTACAGAAATTGGCCTAAAATTGGCGGGGTCTAATGTACTACCAGTAGATCTAGATTCTAGATACCTATCTACAGCTATTATTCCATTATATTATACATATTATATAGGTACCATGATTCATTCACTGCAAATGTAACTTTGTAATCCTATAAATTTATATGGGATTACAAAGTTATTTATGCAGTTGGTGTATCTCGAAAACTGGACAGAAATTGCAAAATATTTTAGTTTTTCCTTGATTTATATACTAAACATTAATTGTGTGCCAAATTTGAAGCTTCTTCTTTTCCTTTACCAAAAATCCCTCAACGCTGCTAAAGAATTTTTTATTTCAGAAATGCAAGAAGATATGTAAAAATCTCCACCTTAATTAAAAATAGTTCCTTACAGAGTGTCTTTTATATTTTAGAAAGTGATGAAACTGCACCACAATGCAGTGGAATAAAAGGGGACCTGTCTCAGGGCTGCTACGAGTGCTACTTATGTAAAGACAGACGCCTCAGAAATTATCGTAATCATAAGCTGCTCTAGTGAGTACATACGGACCATTCTAGACAAATGATTTGTTATATTTACGCGAATACTGCACACGGATAAAACTAATTTTTTATATTAACTTTTGTAATGAAAACTTCTTTAGAATCGTTGTGATTTGAATCGAAAAACAGGCAAACACATATATATTTTTTTAATTTAACAAAATTATTTAAATTTACACTACTAAAGTTTAAGATTCTGCCAAACTGCTCAGCAGTTTGTTGGCAGAAGAAAAATGCTCTCTTACTTCCTAACATGCAAAAAAAATTAAAAAGTAATAGAAATATACACTCTCAAATATAAGAAATCAATAGTATCGATATATACATATACACATACACATATACGTACACAGGTACACATCCATATATAATAACTACGGCTTATATTGTTGTATAATGGATCATCACATCTATACAGTTCATATACATCTATCATATACATCATATACAGTTTAGCCTGCGAGAGAATGAGATAGAATACACTACACAGATAGCACAGAGTATATGTCTGTTTAGCAGAACAGATGTATATGTTTGATTTTTTGATGTTTGTTATTATCTCGGTCTTCTGTTCTTTAATTCCCAACGTTTTGGACAGTGTACTGCAAACATGATCACGGAGACGACTGAGGTGTTTCACGTCCTGATGATGAGTTAACAAACTAATAATAGCTACGTTCAACTGTTATTTATTAATTTTTGGTCCGATCCAATCTACGCAGACCATCGGGAATTAATAATGTTAAAATTAAACGCGGTAGAAACCGTAAAATTAGTTTTTCATGCTAGACAAGTTCATGTCTAGAATGAAATAAAACTATGTGTAAATATCAGTGTTACATTTACGATTATTTGAATGGTGCGTTTCGTCATCTCGGATTTCGTCATGGACCATGGAAAGATATTGGTGGTAGTATAAACATACAAAATACAACTTATGGACCTTTAACAAAAGAGCCTACTCCTTTCTAAAAGGCCGGCAACGCACCTGAATTTCTCTTGGTATTGCAGATGTTCATAAGTGACGGTGATCACTTACCATCAGGTAAGTCATATACTCGTTTGACTCCTCTTGTAGGAGTAGGATAATTAAACCTTGGTAACAATATTTATTATAATATTTTATTATTTAAGTTTAAAAATTATTTTACATTTTACAGACTCCAAGTTTCTAAATTCATCATCGTAAGTACTAAAATATTTTTTAATCAACAAATTTCGTCTAATATTCGTCACTGCTCATAGATCACGTGCAGAATCTCCATACATAATAGGAATCAATATATACCGCATTCTATCTATATATCTACCCTAAAGATGTTTTGAGTTAGTCTCTTTTTAGTGTCGCTTTATCGTTTCACCGAGTTTCAAATCACAACGATTCTAAATAAGTTTTAATTTCAAAAACTGATTTGTTTCAGTTTGACAGATCATTCCTGTACAACCACGCAGGTGTGCTGCGTACCTCAGGAAAATTTAATTCCTAGGTGAGAACAATTGACATATCTGTTACGGACTAAGTGATTAATATGGAGTGTAGAGTGGAAGGAGAACCATCTTATAAGGTGCGAAAGTTGAAAAAGTGTCCCACTATATACTGAAAATAGAGGTTCCAAAACCTACCACAACAGCGCTGGCGTCTGAAAAACTACGATATGAACATAGCTGTTGTAGACGGAGTGAAGTCAGCTGAATTCAAATATTTGAAAAATTTTATGACTAGAGTAGTTAGTAAAATGCCAGTATACAAAACCTCAACTATTTACGTAGTACAAAACCAAGCGGATAGGTGGGTTCTTGTTTATTTCTCCATCTTATTCTAATTAATTTTGGCGCCTTTTTTTAAATTTATCCTATGCTACTGCAGCGCCACCCTTATTGGACGCGTTTTTAGGGACACTTTTCATATAAGGAGATGGTCCTCCTTCTACTCTACACTCCATAGTGATTAATTAGTGCACTATTTATAATGGCCGGGCAATAATTTGTTGTTTTCATTATTCGCTCGAGAGAGCAGGCAAAGGAACTAAGCCATACAGCCTTGTCTTTATGTATAACTATCCTTCATAGTTCACTGCTTCATAATATGTTGATGCGTCACATGGTGCAGCCCTTGGGAGATTTTGACGACAACTTGAGCCAGCAGGCAGCTGACAGTTGGTGATGGTATCTAAAGGCGCCTATGCAAACAAACGGCTTATCTTGAGAATCCATCACCATCAGAGCACTTGTTTCACCGTTTCCACTAATAGTTCACATGCGTAGACAGTTAATACATAAAATCGCACCACTTTTACATATCAAAATCCACTTCAAACTATTATTTAAACTATAATACAGGAGCAGCAAACCGCCGCCGGTCGAGTTCCCGCCAAAACTCCGGCCGGGCAATAAAAAGTGAAATCAGTTTTTTCATTAACTGGCTTTATGGGTGTGGGTTCTAGCCCTTGTGAGCTTAAAGTTACAATGTATCCTTCATAGTGCACTGCTTCACAATATGTTGATGCGTCACATTGTGTAGCTCTTGGAAGATTTTGACGGCAACTTGAGCCAGCAGACAGCTGACAGTTGGCGATGGTATCTCAAGGCGCCTAAGTAGACAGACACCTTATCTTTAGAATCACATCACCATCAGAGCACTTAATTCACCGTTTCCACTAATAGTTCACATGCGCAGACATTTAATACACAAAATCGCACCACTTTTACATATCAAAATCCACTTCAAATCATTATTTAAACAATAATACAGGAGCAGCAAGCCGTCGCTGGTCAAGTTCCCGCCAAAGTCTCAAGTGAAATCAGGCTACGTAACTAACACAGGTGGCAACGCATCTGCATTTTGATTCTTAAACGAGGATAAATGTAGATGTCTATGGGCTACAGAAGTCACTTACCATGAGGTGGAATGTGTGCATGTTTGTTACCCTTATTCTATAAAAAAAATGTTTTTTTCCTTTTTTACAGAGCTGGTGGGCAATGTGGTGTGATGGTGCCAGGTGGACTTAAAGTAGTTAAAGGCATAAAACAGAAGAAAAGGAATGCCCGCTCGGTGCTAAAAGGAGAGTATCCATGGACGGCTTGGATTTATAGGTACGTAATAGTTACCGTTACAGCCTATTAAAGTCCCAATAGGTTACCTCATAGGGGGGTTATTGCCATAGTTGTAATGTTACTGTTGATTTGAAAATTTCACCCCTCAGTGGGTCATGTGCTCCTGGTAGATTATCTTCTATACATTCATCCATTACAGCCTATTAAAGTCCACTGCTGAACATAGGCCTCCCCCATAGATTGCCTCATAGGGAAATATTTGCCATGGTTGTAATGTTACTGTTGATTTGAAAATTTCACCCCTCTGTGGGTCATGTGCTCCTGGTAGATTATCTTCTATACATTCATCCATTACAGCCTATTAAAGTCCACTGCTGAACATAGGCCTCCCCCATAGATTGCCTCATAGGGGAATATTTGCCATGGTTGTAATGTTACTGTTGATTTGAAAATTTCATCTTTCAGTGGGTCATGTGCTCCTGGTAGATTATCATCTATACATCCATCCATTACAGCCTATTAAAGTCCACTGCTGAACATAGGCCTCCCCCATAGATTGCCTCATAGGGGAATATTTGCCATGGTTGTAATGTTACTGTTGATTTGAAAATTTCATCTTTCAGTGGGTCATGTGCTCCTGATAGATTATCTTCTATACGTCCATCCATTACAGCCTATTAAAGTCCACTGCTGAATATAGGCCTACCCCATAGATTGCCAAGAGACCTCTAAGAAAAGGGGATATTTGCCATAGTTGCCACGCTTGGCAAGCGGGTTGGCAATCGCAGTAGTCGTCATTAGGATGATGCTGCTGCCCATCCCTTGATTTCATCCCTTTGATATGGATTAATGGATATTCTTACACCGCCACTACACGGTATTATCAGTATAGTATACTGATATACACTGATATAGTAACTATGGTAGCTCTGAGGCTAAACGCTCCCTGTAACTTTCACAATATACGAGCAACCCGGTTTTGATCCCCTCTTTTAGGTCTTGATTTAACACATGCTCGGCGGTGAAGGTAAACATCATTAGGAAACCTGCATATCTGAGAAGTAAGAAAACAGATGATTTCGAAGATATGTAAAGTTCACCAACACGCATTGGGGCAGCACGGCGGACATTTCCTTGCCCTAAAACCCTCTCAGAAGTGAGAGGGCAGAGGAGGCCTGTGTCCAACAGTTGAACGTATATAGGTTGTAGAAAGTTTAACTTTCAGTGTTACTTTTTCGTTTCATCGAGTTTCAAATCACAACGATTCTATAGAAGTTTTAATTTCAAAGCAGTTCTAAGCGGTAGAAGTGAAACATTCAAAAAACTAGGAAACACTGTATGTGTATTCTATCTCACTCTCCCGCAGGTTAAATCCTACAAGATATATATGTTTGTCTCCATTTGTCTCTTTTTCGTTTCATCGAGTTTCAAATCACAAAGTTTCTAAAGAAGTTTTCATTTCAAAAATTTTGCAGGCGATTTGTTAACCGTCCGCTTTGTGCCGGCACCATCATAGAGGACAACGTCGATTTTGTGCTGACTTCAGCTACTTGCGTCCACAAGTATTTACCCAACGACCTCATAGTTAGCTTCAGCAGGGACCGTGACGAGGAGATAGATGTTGAAGCGATTAAAGTGCACGAAAGTTACAAAGACAGTAAGTTTTTGTTTATTCTTACTCTCCGGGAAATCTTTTATTGTTCAGTGTCTACTCTTGAATTTGTTAACTTACTCTTACTTACTCTTACTTTTTGACAGTGGTAGAGCCACGCGGCAGCTTTTTTTGTCGCACGGATGGGCCGGCTTGAACCGGGGTGGTACCAGGACCTCACAGACTACCAGCGTGAAGTAGAGGTTTACCTCTGCGTTTCGCTTGGTGAGTGCAGGTGGCCGGAGGCCCTTTTTACTGGAAATGAGGCATTCCATCTTAGTCCTCACGGGTGACAACGCATCTACATTTTGATTTGTAATAAAGGATAGATGTAGATGTCTATGGGCCGCAGCAACTACTTACCATCAGGTGGACTGTGTGCTCGTTTGTCACCCTTATCCTATAAAAAAAAAACTTACTCTTCCCAAAGACATACGAAAAGAACCAAGGAAATAATCATTCAAGATATTATTTCGTGAACACCTTTCAAAACAAGATGTTGTTTCATGATAGTAATGATTTTGTTATATGCATAATATTGTATGTATGTATATATGTACATATAAAATTGTTTCCCGAAAAAGTAGTGGATGCCTGCATTGAAATACTTTTTAAAAGTTGTCAAAATAAAATTTTTTTTTAAATAAAAATCACTCAATAAAATGTAGATGCGTTGTCACCCGTAAGGACTGAGATGGAATGCCTCGTTCCAAGTAAAAAGTGTCTGCTGGTCTCTACACACACCATACGAAACACAGCAGCGTTGAGTTGCTATTTTACGCTGATATACTCAAAAAGCGTGTTTACACCTCGGTCGAGCTGACCCGTTCTATTCCATAATGTAAACTTACAAATATTATGGTATCTCTCACAGTTTTAATGCAAAGTTTTGTTCCAGAAAAACCAAGCATCAACGACATAGCTCTTCTGAAGCTCAATAAAACCAGAGAGGGAGTGGCTTCATGGGTAAAACCAGTATGCTATCCCCATTTTCCACCCATGCACGCAACCACTTGCACCACCATGGCCGACTTGGATTATTTTGTAAGTTCTTTTTGCAGTTACCGTATAGTGTCGGTGTTAGAATATCCCCTGCCCCAGATCGTCCCGTGGGTGTCGTAAGAGGCGACAGAGGGAAACAAATCAGGAGTTGCGCAGCACCGTCTTCCTGATAACGACTAAAAATAAATAGCTGCAGTTGCCGACTATGGCAAATACCTTCCTATGAGGCAATCTACGCGGTAGGCCTATGTTCAGCAGTGGACTTTATAATAAGCTGTAATGGATTGAAGAAGATAATCTACCAGGAGCACATGATCCACTGAGAGGTGAAAGTTTCAAATTTGTAACATTAAAACTATGGCAAATATGATCCCCCCTACGAGGCAATCTATGGGGGATAGGCTGTAATGCGTGGATGCATAGAAGATAATCTACCAGGAGCACATGACCCACTGATAGGTGAAATTTTCTTTACCTATCCTCGAAAAAGGTTCTTTTTCGAGGATAGGTGTTGATGTCTGTGGGTCACAGTCTTCTTAAGCAGCCTATCAGGTGGGCTATTACTCACTTGTTACCCTTATTATATATTTAAAAAAGATGTTTATGTCAAGGATATTATTCATACTGCCAACATCAAACGACAATTATCGCTTGGACAAATTATGTCGTTTGCTGCCAACGGTAATCCTGCCAATATCTCAGAGTATATACAAGGATTTGTATGTTATTATTCTAAGGTCAAACACTTCAAAGTCTGTGGTCAAACAGTACAGAGTAGAAATTGTCGAAAAGTAATTTTAAAATGATTCTCAAAAATATTTCCTGACAGATTGACTGAACAAGCTGTGCATTTTGTGGATTTCAAATGTTTCTTTTTCAATGGTTTGTGGAGTGTATGTCAAGACAACAAATGCGTTTATTTTATATTTTGTAGTCGTATATTAGATATCTGTGTTTTATATATAAGCAGTTGAAAGTGAAATACAGCTTGCTTAATATATACACCTAAAAACTTAATTAATTACGGTTAAATTTCGACCAATAGGCGACCGCGTTTTTAATAGTTTTTTTATTAAGATTTTTGGCTTGGATGCTTGTCCTTTAAGCCATGTCTTCATTTACTTCAGTATCAAGTGATAGTAATCCTTTATAATAGTATTTTATAATAATCCTTCAGAATATCTTGATGCGTTACATTACGTAGTTTTTTGGTGATTTTAACGGCAACTTGAGCCAGCAAACAGTTGGCGATAGTATTTCTTGGCGCCTAAGCAGAAACACCTTATCTTGAGATTCACATCACCATTGCAGCACTTGATTCACAGTTTCCACCAATAGTTCACATCCGCAGACATTTAATACACAAACGCGCACCATACGCATTCATATCAAAATCCACTTGAAACCATTATTAAAACATAAATACAGTAGCAGCAATCTGCCGCCGGTTAAGTTCCCGCCAAAATCTTTAATAGTATTCTTTAGCGTTAATTAGATTATGAGATACCTTATTAAGTATACTTTAATATACTTTAGAGTATATAATTACTACATTTAGTGTTAGCAATCGTAGAATGTCATCTTGGCTAACCCTGAAGTTGGTTTTGTCAATTATAATTGTTCTACTGCGGATATAATAATTATGGATTCTATTCGCTTTCGTAATATTAAAAAACTTGTCCACAGATCAACCCAGTTATCCCATTGCCGGAAAAGTGCAAAATCAAGAACAAGGAGCTCCATGTCAGTCAGATATGTGCGATCGCGCCTCCAGAAGACTATGATCCCGAAATCGGGACTGGTCTCTTCTGCCCGAATAGCGTGAGTAATGTTAATTAAGAAGAATAGGTTACAATAATCCTACTGCTGGGAACGGAGTATAACTGTGATAGTAATCACGAATGGGTGGGCCAAACCGGGGAAGGACTACGCTCTCACAGAATACTAGCGTGAAAAGGCAGCTTAATTGTTGAGTGTAAAGAACCGGAGACTCTTTTTACTGGAAATTAAACATTCCATCGTACTCCTCAGGAGTGACAACGCATCTGCATTTGATTCTTAATCGAGGTTAAATATAGATGTCTATGAGCCACAGCCTCCACTTACCATTAGGTGGACTGTGAACTCATTTGTCCTCAAGTTTACTCGATCTGCTAAGGTGCCATACCTCCCCAAGTTGCCGGAGCCTCGAGCCTCGATAGGTGTAAATTGTATATGGCCACATAATCCACTTACCATAAGGTAGGCAGTGTGCTCGTTTGATCCATACTTCCCCATCGGTTGTCGGTTATTCGAGCTGTATGGCCAACGCGTTGCTACTTCAGCTTACTGATCTCGGTCTCAATAAATGAATTATAAAAACTGATTTTTTAATATTTTTTATAATAAATAATAAACTCGAAGAAACGGAAAAGTGACACTAAAAAGAGACAAACATATACATCTACAGGATTTGGTCTGCGAGAGAATGATACAGAATACAGTATACAGTATTTCCTATTATCTATAATAAAAAATAACATTAATATATAATGTATAGTATAATTTTTAAGCAAATAAACAAATCCTATAATTATCCTCCTTCTGACACACTGCATTCGTCTCGTTCTCTCCAAGTTTAGTTTTCTGTAGGTTTTACTTTTCTACCTGTAAACTATACACATTTTTTTTATATTTCAGCTTCGTACCGGCACCTCCAATTTGTACATTTACGGGATAGCTTTAGAGCATCACGAATCAATAACAATATACACGAACGTTTCACATTTTGTGCAGTGGATCGACCACAATATCTCTCAGAGTCCTAACTATGGTCACGTAACATTTGAAGACATGAAGTGACAAGAAGTTTTTGATACTACTCGTTCAGTTAAACAATGGAATTATAAATGGCGACACTTCTGTTCCCCATCTTGCTTGCAGTCTGTAGCTGTCTATGACTCACACATGTCGTTAACTACCATAGACATAGAGAGATGTACTGAGCGTTAGCTCACTAAAATGACCATTCTCTAGAAAGAGACAAAGCGACTGCGCTGCCAAGACCTGTCTCTTTCCTGCAAGCCTGATTGCTCCACGTCCTGCGAGCCAGTGACGTGGATCATTAAAAACTACATTAATACTATAATAATAAAAGTATAATAAATATAAAATAATAATAAAATAATATAAATAATAATAAAGCATTAGAGACTAAAGCCAGTAACGCGGTCCAATCAGAGTTCTAGAAAGAGAAAACTACTGACCGCAGATTCGCTTTGTCTCTTTTCCACTTTTCGGTCTGTAATCACTACACAACTGAACACGGAACGCACAGTCCATCTCTCTATGTCTATGATAACTACCACAAATGTGGGCTAATAATCTCTCCGCTCACCAGATGTCGCTAGTTGAGACCGAGGTGAAGTCATTTGTTACGCAATATCATTATAATGGAAAAGCTGTGTTTTAGTTTATTTTTTTAGTTTATCGGTTTCTAGGGTATGTAAATACACAAAACAATATTACAGTGGTTGTTTAATTTTTTGCACATTTTTAACCAATTTTTGAAGTAAAAACTTCTTTAGAATCGTTGTGATTTGAAAATCAATAAAAGGAAAACACTTTTATATACGCTGACAGTATACTAAGTAAAGCCACGCCCACTGTGATGACACCAGGACCTAGTTAGAATCACAGTGCACAATTGCTTATGCCATCTTCTCTTTGTATTTGCTTCGTGGTCCTCCCCCATAGATTGCCTCATAAGGGGATATTTGCCATAGTTGTAACGTTACTGTTGATTTGAAAATTTCACCTCTCAGTGGGTCATGTGCTCCTGGTAGATTATCTTCTATACATACATTCATTACAGCCTATTAAAGTCCACTGCTGAACACAGGCCTCCCCCACAGATTGCCTCATAAGGGGATATTTGCCATAGTTGTAACGTTACTGTTGATTTGAAAATTTCACCTCTCAGTGGGTCATGTGCTCCTGGTAGATTATCTTCTATACATACATTCATTACAGCCTATTAAAGTCCACTGCTGAACATAGGCCTCCCCCACAGATTGCCTCATAAGGGGATATTTGCCATAGTTGTAACGTTACTGTTGATTTGAAAATTTCACCTCTCAGTGGGTCATGTGCTCCTGGTAGATTATCTTCTATACATCCAACCATTACAGCCTATTAAAATCCACTGGTGAACTCGTACCCACGGCCCTACCCCATAGATTATCTTTCGGGGGGGTATTATTATAGCACCACCACAAGGTAAATAACTCAACTACTTAGTTAACTACCTGTGTCGCAAACGCTATTGCTGACCATGAGCTGCTGATGCTGATTCTATTACCCTCATTGTCATATTTTTTGTAATAGAAGAGGGGGCAAATGAGCATGCGGCTCACCTGATGGTAAGTGACTATCGCCGCGCATGAACGACTGCAACACCAGGGTAATTGCAGATGTGTTACCCCGGCCTTTTGAAAAAGAGTAGTTTCTTTTTTTAAAGGTCCTTAATTCGAATCAGTCGGGTAAAATCACTGGTGATAGTCGATTTCATAAGGAAATTGTGCGAGGAAGAAAACTTCGTGTAAATCGCACAGTGGTGGACCGCCAATCATCCGGATGGTATTTGAAACAGAAACAGGAACATTTTATTGAATAAAGATACTCTTTGAAAGTCACTTTCGCTTAATTACCACTGATTCGGACAAAACCTCTGTCCTGGGAAGAACCAATCTACACAACCGAAAAAGATCATTCGCAGGATCAACGGCATTACGTGCTTCCCGCGGCGCGGGGGTACAAAATGCCGCACACTTTTTGACTACGGGACGCTACTGAGAATTTCTTGGAAAAACACGGTAATTGATTTTGACCTGACCCAAAAAAAGGAAAAAAAATAGGATTCAAACCCACGACCAGATGAATGGCAACTGCGTTTACCTCTAGAATGGAATAGAATAGAATAATTTTTATTCAATTTTGATTACAAGTAATTCTTAATGACAGTCATTTTTAGGGTTCCGTACCTCAAAAGCAAAAAAACGGAACCCTTATAGGATTACTTTTTGTCCGTCTGTCTGTCAGTCAAGACCCTTTTTCGCAGGAACCCGTAGAGGTATCAAGCTCAAATTCATATCAAATACTCAAGTCTACTGTCCCTTGGAGCTGTGAAAAAAATCAAACTTCTAAGCCAACGCTATCAAAAGATACAGCTGTTTATGCCGAAAATTTTTGACATTCGCAAGGGAATCAAAACCTACAGGGTACTTCCTGTGAACTCAGAATCTTGAAATTTGGTACGAAGCAACGTTTTATAGCACAGATAAAGGAAAAATTGCAAAAAGCATAAATTTTTAGTTAGATCATATAGTAAAAATATTTTTAATAATTTTAAACTTATATACCTACGGATTTGTTCGGAACCCTCGGTGCGCGAGTCCGACTCGCACTTGGCCGGTTTTTTTACATTACATTACCACTGGTTCGAAAAAAATCCTCTGTCCTGGGCAGAACCAGCAAGAAACGCAGCGGGACTTTTTTTAAAAGCATATTTTACAATATAAATGATTACAAACTATTTACAAAATTTATTTTAGAAACAGCTGGGAAGCGACCACCTCATTCCCAACCATGTATTCATTTATATTATAATAACCCTTTTTATACAGTTTTTGTTTAATTAAATATTTAAACTTTGTAATAGAGAGACCTCGTATATTTTCTGGGACTTTGTTGTAAAAGCGTATACATTGCCCCAAGAATGAATTACTAACTATGTGGAGTCGAGAGACTGGTATCACTAGCTTGTGTAGACCAACAAGACAGTCGACATACATAGTACAATATAACGATGTAAGGTTATTAGGGCTGTTTTCGCTTTTGATACCGTGTATGCTGGCAGTACAGCTTGCGGGAGCCGCCGTTTTGAATCCCATTCTTTATCCGCGCCGATATTATATTGCTGTAGCGGAACACCCGAACGACTAAGAACAACAGGGAGAGACTAATCGGGTTACCAGATGAAAAATTAAAATGGAAAAATGAAAATGAAAAAATTAAAATGAATTTTTTTTTTATAGGTTAGGGTGACAAACGAGCACACAGTACACCTGATGGTAAGTGGTTGCTGTGAGCCATAGACATCTACATTTATCCTCGTTTGCGAATCAAAATACAGATGCGTTGTCACCCGTGAGGACTAAGATAGAATGCCTTTTTTCTAGTAAAAAGGGTCTCCGGTTCTTTACACTCACCATACGAAACACAGCAGCATGAAGCTGCTATTTGACGCTGGTATTCTGTGAGAGCGTGGTCCTTCCCCGGTCGAGCCGACCCATTGGTGCTACAGCTATGCTACTGATACAACTGCAGCATGGCTCAACCACGTATAAAAATGTTTCTAACAAATTCTAATGTTAGTCCAACTCTGCGCACTTGCACAGAAACAACCTAATAGTCAGGATTCTATACCAGGTGCTCGACTTGAAATACGGCCTCGTGGATCGGAAGCTGCCTTATTATAAGTACTTGCCGGAAGCCGTGCTCGAAAATGGCCGCGCCAGGCTCTACTGGGACCGGGCCTAGCTAGGCAAATAAGCCTGATATTGTGCTGATGAACTGGGCACAGGATGTTTTTCGTCGACATTACCATTCTGTATGAAGAGAACCTCGTGAAAGCCGAAACATATAAGCGAACGAAAAACCTGACTCACGAGGTGACCGACATGTTTGGTGGTCTGCTGACCAATATTATTCCTGTAGTCGTCTCTGTAAACGGGCTAATCCTGCTGAGCCTCTCGGGTCATCTGAGGCAACTGGTACTCCGTGACGGACTGCTATGGGCTCAAATGTTAAAGGCGGTGTTCCTCGACACCGCCCACATCATCGGCCGGCTTCGTAGCGTAATAAATAGATAAAAAAACATCCATTTATTTAATTATATCTTAATCTGCCGACTTCCAAAAAGGAGACGGTACTCAATTCGACGCGTATGTTTTTTTTATGTGTGTTACCTCATAACTTTTTACTGGAAGAACCGATTTCGATGATTCTTTTTTTATACGAATGCTGATACTTCTCGCGTGGTCCCATATGAATTTGATCAAGGTCAGACCAATAGTTTTTGAGTTAATTGAGTTAATCTTAATAACTTATATTGAAGTCGGCTGTACAAAATTTTTAATTTTAAATTATTATTGAGTGCATTCTATTATGTATAAACTTTATAATTATTTATGAATCTCAACCAAACAAGAATACAAAACAAATATCCCCATTAATAGTAATAATTTACTTACCTTTGTAAATAGCAATATATGATAATGAATAACGTATGAAAAAAACAACGCATGATACATTGTGGTCAATGCAGTTAAAGTCGCCTATTGCGACTGTTTTAACAGCTTTTTGATACGTGAGAGAGCCACGCTGCAGCTATATTATGGTTGTGGCCCGACCGGGGAAGGACCACGCTCTCACAGAATACCATACCGTAAAATAGCAGCATTGAGCTGCTATTTTACGCTGGTATTATGTTTGTATGTGGTATTATGTTTCTTATGGTCACTGTAGAGAACCGTAGACCCTGGAAACGAGTCATTCCCTATTAGTCCGCAAGAATGGCAACACATCTGTATTATGATTCTTAATCGAGCGTTAACACTCACACAGCATCCACTTACCATCAGGTGGACTGTGTGCTCGTTTGTCGCCCTTATATTAATAAAAATACACATTTTTTTGTGCAATCAAGTGCAGAGCAAACAAATTATAATCCCGTAGTGGATAACCGCCTAAATATATGCAAGATATGTCATAATTGCAGTTTGTTTTGATACGGCATATAATATTAACCGGTTTAATTTATAGCTACTTTACAAACTTGTTCTTTCCACTTAAATTCTTTGTCAACCGTTATAACCAAGGATTTTTATTTATTGAATATGGATGACAAATGAGCAACACAGTCCACCTGATGGTAAGCGGACGCTGTGGCACACATCTACATCTATCCTTGTTTGCGAATCAAAATGCAGACGCGTTGTCAGCCGTGAGGACTAAGATGGAATGTCTCGTTTCCAGTGAAAAAGGTCTCCAGTTCTCTACATGCAACGTATAAAACACAGCAACATCAAGCTGCTATTTTACGCAGGTATTCTGCAAGAGCGTGGTCCTACGCTGCCCTGATACGGAAGAAGGCGGCTAAGTCACAAAAGTATGTTTCGAGAAAAATTGAAAATAAACGCGAAATCGGTTTTCTTGATAGATATCACTGAGAAAAATATTTCAACAATTGGAATGTATGTAAATGGAAATTACGAATCTTTCATACACATTTTTGACTGAAATTGTTGGCATACTGTTTTGTAAAATATAAAAATGTAGTTAACTTAACTATTAAATCATTATATCCGAAAGTTTATCACAATATAAAAGGCAATTAAGCATACCTTAACTGCTTTTTAGTATAGCACTGATAATAATCATACACAAGAATGCGGCTAATCTACTTCAACTTTCTTTTGATTTCTGACGCATTGTTTAAATTACACTCTTAGACCACGCTTTATTGCTGTCTTTGTCTATTGTTATTTGACCGCCTTATAGTATAGTTTATTAGCAAATAATCAAATTAAGTACAAGTGAAACTGAACTAAAAGGTAGTTAAATGTACATCAATCTCACGGAACCCCTTTTTTGCTTAGCATTAGCATAGGTACGTTATTATTATGTAACTTTGAAAAGTTGCAAGTGTAAAATAAAATGTGTTTTGGTTTAAAGAATATAAAAACTTTATGCATGCTTAGCACTAACAACAGCTATTAGAAAAAACTAGACAATGATTTTTATCCTTAAAGAACCTGTTTTTTTTTCATTTTGATTTTGACTAGCATTGGTAGGCGGCATGAAGTATGGCATTTGCAATGACGCCACGTAGTCCTTATCTTTTACAGAATCGTCAGATTGATCAAAACTCGCATTTCCTCGCATTTAATTTACTCTCAAGACAACTTAATTTTCTTAACTTAAATTTGAGAGCCGTGGTAGCTCAGATGGTTAGCGCTCGGGTTCGATCCCCGCCGGCACCAATGAAATTGTTAATTGCAATTTTAAGTGCTGATTTACCACGTGCTCGGTGGTGAAGGAAAACATCGTGAGGAAACCTGCATGTCTGAGCAATAAGAAAAAAAATATTTCGAAGACATGTGAAGTTCGGTAACATGCATTGGGGCAGCGCGGCGGACAATTCCTTGCCCTAAAACCCTCTTAGAAATGAGAGGAGACCAGTGCCCAGCAGCGGGATGTAAATAAGCTGCAACTTTACTTTTTTACTTTACAACTTAATTGTCATTCCCGACATTTCTTGTGCTTTCCAGCACCAATAGTCACGGGGACTGAGGTGATTGACGTCCCGATGTCAGAGTAAAACCGGAGTACATTCAGCTTTTTAACTATTACTTTTGGTTCGTTGTAAGCAGAGTGAAGTTACTGCCTTGAAGCCTTGCAGGGGTATGCTTGGGTTTAGTTTTACTTTTATTAATTACAGGATCTCAAGCAGGTGGTAGTACCCAGCCTCCTTCTCTATTGAAATTAGGATGTTTTTTTTAAATTTTCAATAGCCTTACATATCATCCTTGGCAGGAATCCATGTTCTTTCACGAGGATTTGTGGTCTATCAAACCTGATCTAATGGCTGGGGCCATCTAATATACACAAACTGCAGAGTTTTCTTGTGGACATTAGAACGTCGTACACCTCATTCTCCCTGGTGAGCATGGGTGCTGTAAAATGCTCGAAACGTTGGGAATGTAAAATAAGTTAATGTAAGTACGCGACAGAATCCAAATCCGTAAAAACTAGCTTTATTTTAATGTGTAGTGTTCGTGTAAACATAAGAAATCATTATGGTTTACGGTCTTCTGCTACTTCTTTTATCGCCATGCTCACTAACTTCTTGTCTTTGTTAATCCAAGGCAAGATTCAATATGTAAAATAAACAAATATATAAATACTCAAGTAATGTAAGAGAGAAGAAGTCAGCTTCCTTACGTTCGGAATCTATTTAATATCAAATAAGGAAAAATATTAGTTTACGAAATTGATGTTTAACAGGTATGGTAATTTCATACACGACTTCATCCACACTTATGCACAAGAAAGACTATTGTCAGACTCTTTGTTCGAGCAGCAGTACCTACTAGCAGCGCATGCCTGCCTCAAATTTAATTGAAAGCTCATATTTTCATATTATTTTGCCGCTTCATCATTAGCTTATTGCGAAATACACACGTTTACCTGTAAAACCCTGTCGTATCATTTTACAGCGTCGGGCTGGCGCCAACGGTGTTTTCGGCTGACGATGCAACGTTGATTTGACATCGCATATAAACATTTATGTGTTTTTCACATATCAGCATTTAATGTTAATAAGCAAAAATATTCCTTACAAATAACATTAATACGGGTCAATGCTAAAGTTACCA
This sequence comes from Parnassius glacialis, assembly GCA_033319125.1. Taxonomy (NCBI): domain Eukaryota; kingdom Metazoa; phylum Arthropoda; class Insecta; order Lepidoptera; family Papilionidae; genus Parnassius; species Parnassius glacialis. The sequence continues at coordinate 70,649,507 of JAVANC010000004.1, read as the reverse complement.
AATGACATATTTCTTCATTTTATAATATGTCAAACTAAAACACTTCCAAGTGGGGATAGCGTTATAATTTAGGGTATAAAATATAATGTCGGGAAGTGTTTAACCATTAGTTGCATCGTGTTTTCCACAGTCTACTAGACCTGGAAGTGTTCAGCATCATCATCAAGACAGCAAGTACGTAACAATTAGTCTCCTCATTCATTAAACACAAAAGAATAATAATTAATTTGTTATATTATGTTAGAGTAAAGTTATATTATGTTTCGCTTTATAAGTTTTTCATATGAGTGTTTCTGTATAGTGATATATTTTGTATTACATTTTTAGGTATTCCAACCCTTTCTAGTCAGACGCTGAAATACAGTCCACTTCGCAAAAGAAGAAAAGCGGTTAAGAAACCAGCTAATGTATTAAAGACTAAAACAACAGTTCCTAAGTCCAAGAAATGAGTTGAATTATTCGGAAGCGAGTCGGAATCTGAGGCTGATACATCATCATCAATCACCCTAGCGTCGACCAGCAGGAAACGTAAATTAAAAGTTTTTCCAGATTCTGAGGTAAGAAAATCTTTATTTAATTTTAATAGTTTGAGTTACCATTCACATGATGAAAAGTCAGTTTCTATTTGATTGGATGTTGTGAATAAATTATCAGTCATAGATAAATACATAAAACGTATTTAACTGTTAGTGAATTGGACTACTAAGTCATGTTATGAGCATCGTATAAAAATATATTTATGCGGGGTAGGAGGGAATATAAATATTGTTCATAGCTTATTAGTATTCTTTTGATTAAATAGTATTTTTATTGTTTCCAGAATGAATATCCTGCACCTATCCGAGCAAGGATTTTAAAAAGCTACTTATCATGCCGAACAAGGTCGGGATATATGCACCGGAGCGAACCTTCGAAGCGAGGTGAATATTACATCGAAATGCGCATCTCTAACTTCCGCGAGCTGGAAGCTATTCCATCAACCGACCCCTGGCAGCACTCTCTGATCAGCTTTAAATCAGCTGTCGGTGAGAAAACCCCAAAGGGGAAGGCTGTTACCCAGTTGGTATCATGCATCAAAGAAGATTATCACAACGTTCGTCCAGTTTTGTATCCAACTAAGGGTTAGTTTAATAGTTTTATCTATAAGTTGTGGCTTTCAGTTAAAATTGAAATAAAAACTAAAACATTTAAATTCAAATTCAGATAAAATCGAAAATCGAAATAATAAACCATAAATAAAATAATAAAATAAACAAATTCTAAATCTGAACTATATCAACCGCTTATTTCTTGATATTAAACGACTGTATATTCGAATACAAACCACTGAGTAATATCGTTAAGAAAATATCATGAATAGCAATACAATAATCATCGATCTTCAAGGCTTCAAAAATAGCAAAAATAAATTTATAGAAAAGGAGTTTGCTATAGCCACTGTTGAGTACACCAATATATTCCTAATTAAACCTCCTTACCCATTCACTTTACTATCTCCTGAAGAGAAAAAACAAATTGGCTGGATTGAAAATCACAGAGGGTATCGATGGAGTGAGGGCTTTGTTGATTAAAGAGAGTTTCACAGAATTATAAAGACATATTTGAAAGATAAAAAGATTTTTTTAAAAGGATGTGAAAAAATTTAATGGGTGCAAGATATTTGTGATGAAAATAATACTATCATAGATATATGTTGCTTAGGAGCTCCCAATTTAAATACTCTTTGTAACTTTATTGCAAAGATACTTTACTGTATAACTGTTTTACTCATAAGAAAATATGTGCGTTAAAAAATGTTTTATGTAGGTATTAAGAAATGGTGTTTTGAAAACAAAATGATTGTTTGAATTCCAATAAAATATATCTATGTGTTGTTGCTGTCAGTTAAAATCGAAATAAAAACTAAAACATTTAAATTAAAATTCAGATAAAATCGAAAATCGAAATAATTCGTTTTAATAAATACATTCGTTGTAACAATAAATGTCCTTTCTTTTTTTCCTCTACACAATTGAATAATAATGATACATAATAAAACAACAATAAAATTCAGTGTATTATAATTATATTTTACAAGCTACATTACTTAAATTACAAGTTCTCACTCTTAAACTCATAATTTTTCACCTATTTTTTTTATAAGACAATTTGTAGCATCTAACACTTCATCATACATTGAATCCACAACATATTCAACACTTATATTAGCACTAAGATCGTGGATGACATTTTCTTCTAGCTCGTTAAGTTCGAAAATGCTGATTTTAATCAGACGATGACCTCGTTTATCTTTATCTCGGCGGATAATGTATGATGATGATGATGATGATGATTCTTGAGAACGGTTTCTCTTCCTGTAACATTTCTTTGATTTCGATTGCCGCTCTTCATTAATAGCTATTCTATTTGGTGGTAAATCGTGAAGCTGCTCCTTTTGGTTGTAATAATTTAGTGTAAATTTATCCACATCCTGTGCATAGTAATACGGATTAGTGATAGGATTAGAATCATTGTGTTCTTCAGTGTTGCCCATGATCTGCAATTAACAAAAACAAGTATGAAGTCAAAAAAAAGGGTAATGGTGGCTGAATTTCTAAATAGTAAAAAAAATGATTAAACTCACCAATATATATGATATTTGACGAGCGGTGCAATCAACGTGCACTCGCTATGAGAATAAAACAATAAAGAAACAATTGAGGGAGGGTGGGGGACGCTCTTCAATCCAGGTAAGACACATCATTTTATTTAGTTAGCGGATGGATGCAAATTAATTAATATCTTTATTGTAATGGTTTTCGGGTCTTAGGTTTTTTTTTCGTTACGGAATTTCTTGATTCGGTCGCCGCACTCAAAGCCCTCGATAAAAGCTATGCAATAGCTTAAAAACGTTTATTAGCACTAACCACAATGAAATTAGGCTAAACAAGTTGTATTATTAGAAATTAATCATATAGATGCGGCAATACCATCAGTATCTCGCAAACGCTCTGAATATAATGCTCAATAACTCAACCAGAAGTGGAAGTACACTTGTTCCGTAGGATAGAACTGTGAGTATGTAGACGTTAATTTGGTTAAACTAAAAATTTTGCACCTCTTCTGGAGAGAATTGGGGTCTTCAGCGGCATGTAGCTCGATCGATTCGAGAGCAAGTGACGCAAAAGCCCCAATTCACACCTACTAAGGTCATTAGTGAAAACTTGTGTGTATTTAAACTACTTTAAAAAATGTACGTATAATCATGTTATACGTAATTTTTTTATTGCGCTTAGGGCATGCACAATTGGATTTACCAATAGTTTTTGTTTCTATTATTTTGCTGGCTTTTTGAGCATCTTCGATGTCATTTCTGATCAGCAACTAAATCTATGACTGCATTTCCCATCTATGAAAACACCGCGTTCTACATTCTGCTTGTAGCTACCGATTGCGAGGCCCAGCCAATCCTTACATTATTATTTTTCTTACACTTTTTTTCAACTAATTTACGACTTTTTACCTTTCTTATTTGACTCAATTATAATCGATTATGTTTTGTTTGCTAGCTTGCTAATAAATATTGCTGTTGTGGTATTGTGTGTTGTGTTTATGCACAAAATGTTTATTATATTGTTATAATATTATTGTTATAATGTTTACAAATGTTAGGTATAGGTGAGCACACACGAGACAATGTTGGCGTCCGTACATGTACTGACTTAAATAAAAACTTTAAACTAAAATGCCTACGCGTAAATAATGTGTTTGGTGTAAACTGAACATCTTCCCGCACAGCAAGGGAGATAAACTAAAAATACATAAAATAAATATAAAATTATACTGTTTTATCCAGTAAACTAAACTAATAAATAAACTGAACGATTTGCTATATTAACTTGTTCTTTCACAGAACCGGTTTAAGCTAGAAAGTCTATTTTTTGTCAAACATAAACATAAACATAAACACTCACGCCTGTCACCCAGAGGGGTAGGCAGAGACTATGGACTTCCATTTGGCACGATCCTGACACACCTCTCTCGCTTCCTCCACATCCATATACCTACGCATACACGCTCGTCGGTTAAAGGTACTCTTAATTTGGCCCATTTTCAATATATCGCCAATTTGGTTGATAAACTTTCGCCTAGGGCGACCCTTCCCGACTCTGCCATTCACCTCTTCAACATAAATTTGCTTTGTCACTCTTTCCTCATTCATTCTTTCTACACGACCAAACCACCGAAGCATTCCTTTCTTAATCCTAGTCACAACATCATCTTGCAAGCCACACATTTCTCTTATCACACTATTTCTCACCCTGTCATTCAGATTCAGCCCTAGCATACTACGTAATGACTGCATTTCTACAGCACTTATTCTACTCTCGTGCTTCTTCTGCCACACCCAACTTTCACTACCATACATTAAAGTAGGCACCAACACAGCATTGTGAATTGCCATACGTGCCTTTTTGGACACATTCTGACTTTTCACAATAGAGTGTAGAGCCCCATTCAATCTATTTCCTGCATTCACTCGTCGTTCTATATCCTTATCATATCTACCATCCCTGCTAAACACACATCCCAAATACACAAACTCATCTACTTGCTCTACCAACTCCCCTTCTATTCTAATTTCACATATCGTTTTACTTTCTTCTCTTTCAAAAACCATAACTTTCGTCTTACTTGCGTTCACTCTCATTCCCTTTTCTTTTAATGTCCTGTTCATTAATGTAACCATCATTTGCAACTCGGCCGCCGACGACGCAAGTATGACTTGATCATCGGCGTACAAAAGGCATTTGACGGTTAACTCACCTCTTCCCATTCTTAACCCGCATTCTTCTACTTTCTAATTTTCCAAACAACTGTCCATAAATAGGTTGAACAGCCGCGGGGAAGCCACACAGCCCTGTCTGACACCTTTATGGATGCCAAACCAGTCCGAGTAGGCCCCGTTGATCCTGACACAAGCACTAGAGTCCCTATATAGAGACTTCAATGCCCTTATCAAGCCAGCGCTCAACCCAAATGAGTTCAGTGTTTGCCATAACACATCCCTGTCCACTCTGTCATAAGCCTTCTCCAAGTCTATGAACGCACAAAAAAACTCTTTGGTTTTTGGCCAAAAACTTCTCCGCGATCATGCGCATGGAAAAGACCTGATCCGTACATCCCATTCCCTTTCTAAATCCCGCTTGCACATCCCAAATTTTTCCATCAGTTTCTTTCATAACTCTTTCAATTAGTACCTTAGCATACAGTTTTCCCACAATGCTAAGAAGGCTGATACCACGGTAGTTTTTACAGGCCTGCTGTGATCCTTTTCCTTTATATATTGGGACTATCACGGCTTTGCACCAGTCTCCCGGTACCCGCTTAAGTTCCCAACATAAATTAAACAAGGTGTACAGCAGGTCTGCCACCACTCCTTCTCCAGCCCTTAGCATTTCGAGACATACTCTATCATAACCGGCTGCCTTACCTGCTTTCATACTTTTCATTGCTTTCATTATTTCATCTATACTTATGTCTCTATCTATTTCCTCTGCTTTCGGAATTTCTATTTAATTTAATTCAAACGTCTCATCACTCATAAACACGCTTTCAAAATATTCCTTCCATCTTCTTAAACTCAAAACTTCGTCATTCAGAATACAGCCTTATTGCATTTATCTGTTTGTGATTTTTTTAAGCAACTTATTGCATTTATCTGGGGGCACGGCAGTGCCCCCGCCAAGTCGAGTAAAAAAGCGGCACGGCCGTACCATCCTTTTCTCGAAGCAGTTCAGGCCATTTTCGAAACCCTATGACTTCATTACGGATAAAACTAGAAGCCTGAATTTTTACTAACTAAATAGGCATTGTACATATATAAACTCGGTATATTTCAAATTTCATTGAATTTGAACCAGTAGTTTAAGAATTATAACTAGTCAAACTTTCTTAATTTTGTCACTCACTGACTGACCGATCATCAAAACTCTAAGGCACTTCTAGCAGACATAGAAACTTCAAATTTGGAATACAATTATTGTTTAATATATAAATCAAGGAAAAATTAAAATATTTTACAATTTCGGTCCAGTTTTCGAGATACACCAACTGCATAAATAACTTTGTAAGCCCATATAAACATATAGTATTACAAAGTTACATTTGCAGTGAATGAATCAGTGTACCTATATATGTATAATGGAATAATAGGTGTAAATAGCTACCTAGATGTAACTATCTACAAAAAGAAATGAGATGCCATTAAAAAACATAACTTGTAAAAAAACCAAGCCTCCATGTAATACCAAGTCGGTTATTTTATTCAGTCCATAGATTGATACATAGATTGACTTGGCAATCGCACTAAACAATCTAATTTAATATAATATGTATTACTTGTGAGATATATTGTGTTTTCATGCGATTGCCAAGTCAATCTATGTATCAATCTATGGACTGAATAAATTAACCGACTTGGTATTACATGGATCTCAAAACTTTTTACGGTAGAAGAACTGAGTGGCGAGACTTGGCTTTTTTCTGCCGACTTCCAAAAAGGAGACGGTACTCAATTCGAGTGTATGTTTTTTTTTTTTTTTTTTATGTGTGTTACCTCATAACTTTGTACTGGGCGAACCGATTTCGATGATTCTTTTTTTATATGAAAGCTGATAGTTCTCGTGTGGTCCCATATGAATTTGATCAAGGTCAGACTAATGGTTATTGAGTTATTCTCAAATAACCTATATTGAAGTCGGCTGTACAAAATTTTTAATTTTAAATTATTTACAAGTTATGTTTTTGATGGCATTTATCTTTTTTATAAGGCCAACAAACGAGTGCACAGTGCCCCCGATGGAAAGCGGTTGTTGTGGCCACAGAAAACATAGCAGCATTAAGCTGCTATTTAAAGCTGGTATTCTGTGAGTATACCTTCCCTGGTCGAGCTGACGCATTCCTGCTACAATTAATATAGCTGCAGCATGACTCTACCACGTGTAAACGAGTGTAGAGAACCCCGTTTCCAGTAAAAAGGGTCCATCTTAGTTCTCAAGGGTCGCATCTGAATTTTAATTCATAAGTTTTTTTTGCGCCCAATGCAAGGCACCCTCCGGAAGCGGGGGAGGGAGGTGGTGATTGCTTATAGCATACCATGGCAGCCGGCTGCGTGGTTATGTGGGACTCGCCTTAAAGAAGTGCCTACCAACTAAATACCACCTGTGGGACTGGCATTGGTCTGTATGGCCTTTCTGCCGAATCAGAAGGGACCCCATTTGGGGAAAAGGGGGCGCATTCTTAATCTAGGATAGATTTAGATATCTATGGGGCACAGCGTCCACGTACCATCAGGTGGACTGTGTGCTCGTATGTCACCATTATCCTTTAAAAACTGATAACTAATTATATTCCTGTCGGGTATTTTTAACTTTCATTTAAACCACAGAGCCACAATACGTAGACATTTATCTGGACATGCATAGATAATATATGGTTATTTATAGATGCCGATTATAAATGTTCTTTACTATCAACTTGTTTCGTACATCGTTGCAGTATTATTACAATACGCTCTTGGTCAGAACTTAATATTTCTATGGTCAGAACAATAATGTATACAATCGTGTAGAGTAGAGACGTACCGGTTTTGAAGGCATTTAATAATTTCTGATCGTCTTCAAGTGTTGTTATGTGAAGTCTATATGGGTAAGTATCTTTTTTACCTTTTTAAATGACCGGATATAACTATATTATCTATATATAAAACATATTGTCAGGAGATAACGACCCTATCTTTTTCGAGTTAGTATTATTAACAACTTTTTATGTATCTCAGTAGAATCTGGGACAATATTTCTTGAAGGTTATTGACAGCCCCTCATTCTAAACACGGCCTACAGATGCAGATGCGTTATGAACACATCATTGGTGCTTGTACTGATTATTAATTCTTAATTAATAGCTGCCCTTAAAGTGTTTTTACTTAACTTTATTTTTTAACTAAAAAAATATACTTTCATGATGTACAGTTTTAACACGCGTTTTATTTCTTTGCATAAAAACCTGAAATCTCATTTCAAGTCAATGTTTATATAAAAAATGGTAGTTTATTAAATAAAGTTTTCTTGGATACATGCATATATTATGAACCAAGTGATTAATTGGACATTATTCATAATGCCCGGGCAATACGAATAATGCCCAATATGATTAGGCAATGTGATAAAAACTATACGTGATAATAATAAAATTGACCGGGCTTTATGAATAAACCCTGTTACTTATTGAGCAGATGAAAAGATGGAAGTGTCTGTTCATACGATAATCGAACGATATTTTTTATCTATACAAATAAATAAAATTGAAGTGTCTGTTTGTAATGTCAAAATAACAGCTTTTTACTATATGAATATGAAAATATACTATTAATACTAATAACATGCTAATAACAAAAAAACAATTTTTTAAATTTTTGTCTGTCTGTTTGTTCCGGCTAATCTCCGAAACAGCTGTACCGATTTTGACGTGACTTTCACTAGCAGATAGCTGATGTTATAGGGAGTAATGTAGGATACTTTTGTTTTAGAAAAAGAATTAGGGTTATGCGCAAAATATTAAAACCCATGAAATCGTAGTAAATTCCACGCGGGCGAAGTCGTAAGGGACACCTAGTTTATTTATAAGATCACCGTATGACGTATTTATTTTTATTCGTCCGATATATTTTCAATTTAAGTTTTAAATTTAATATTTAAATTTGATATTTAAATTTAAGATTTAAATTTAAGTTTAGTTGTTATATTATATTAACCCGAGTGGTTACAATGTTCGTATCCAGGTCGAACATAAAAGAAAGATTGAACGCTCGTGATCTGTTTACCGATCCGTCAAGGAATCTATTATTGACTTTAAAACATGTGATTTTTAGGGTTCCGTACCTGAAAAGGAAAAAAACGGAACTCTTATAGGATCACTTTGTTGTCCGTCTGTCTGTCTGTCAAGACCCTTTTTCTCAGGAACGCGTGGAGGTATCAAGCTGAAATTCACATCAAATACTCAAGTCTACTGTCCCTTAAAGCTGTGAAAAAATCAAACTTCTAAGCCTACGCAATCAAAAGATACAGCCGTTTATGCCGCAAATTTTCGACATTCGCAAGGGAATCAAAACCTACAGGGTACTTCCCGTGAACTCAGAATCTTGAAATTTGGTATGAAGCAACGTTTTATAGCACAGATAAAGGAGAAATTGCGAAAAGCATAAATTTTTAGTTACATCATTTAATAAAAATATTTTTAATAATTTTAAACTTATATACCTACAGATTTGTTCGGAACCCTTGGTGCGCGAGTCCAACTCGCACTTTGCCGGTTTTTTTTTTATTTTATACTAAGAAAATTATCATATTATTCAACATTGGCAAGCTTCTAGCTTATTGGGAAGTGCTCGAAGTTTGAGTAGCAAGATGCCAGCCGGAACGACAGACAGACAAACAAACAAGAAAGTGTCTTAATAAAAACGCGCTAATAATTTCTTACGTTAATATGGAAACAAAGTTCCTCTTTAGGTTTAATAAAACGTTACAATTTGAGTTATGTTTATTTCCATTTGGGTATGAGTCAGAAATAAACAACTAAGAATGAATGCCAATATAATAATATTATTTCTACTAATAAATATGGTAAGGTTTTTAATATTTTCTGGTACAATATAGTCCTGCCTTTACAGAGTTCCAGCGTGTTGCATAACTTCCAGTGTGTTGTAAGATTTTGTGTGTTACTCTTTCTACAGCGTTATGGTACAAATTTTGTGAGCCCCATCCTAATACGTTTACCAATAATAATATAATACGAAAGGAAATTCGTTTTAAACGAGTGTTCCACGACACTCACGCGTGTATTTCTAAGTATTATCACTGACAGAGCCCTTGAGCCAGTTCCTTCCTCCCAGCTTATCGCTTGCTCACACATTATAAGACGAGGAAGTATGTTACAGTTTCGAATCATTTTATTTTGTCAATAGCGATTTTTAAAACTATTCAATTTTAGAGCAACGCCGGAGCTATGTTATGGCTATACCACGATTTTTTAGTCTCATCTGATGATAAGCGGTAATGCACCCGATGATGCTGAAATTTTCTGACTTAGCTTGCAAAAGTTTATTCACTCTTGCTTCGAAAGATGATTTTTACATGCTATGCTGCAGCTATATTATTGGTGTAGTTATAGCACAAATTGGTCGGCTCGACCAGAGGAGGACCACGCTCTCACAGAATACCAGCGTAAAATAGCAGTTTAACACTACTGTGTTTCGTATGGTGAGTGTAGAGAACCGGATACCCTTTTTGCTGGAAGCAAGGCATTCCATCCTAGTCCTCACGGAGGACAACGCATCTGCATTTTGATTCGCAAACGAGGATAGATGTAGATGTCTATGGGCCACAGTAACCACATACCATCAGAATAACTGAGATGTACCCGCTTACAAGTGTCAGGACTCCTACAGTTATTTATGTGGGTCTGGGTTTGTACCACTCTGTTTACTATTGGAGGAGGAGAGTCTCAGGGGTGATATCACATCTGTCGCCACCTTTGTTTGAAGTGACTCAATTAAAAGTTGTTGTAGCCACTGGTTACGATAAAATTTTAGTGAATTGCGTTGCCTGCAACCTAAGTTGGTTTTTCTCTACCTTCCTCTTTTGCCTACTAATCCTTGCCATGTGGTCTTCACTGTTAATTTTTTTCAAAAAGGACCCGGTACTCAATTCGACTGTATGTTTTTTTTGAATGTGTATTACTTCATAACTTTATACTGGGTGAACCGATTTCGAAGACTCTTTCTTTATTTCAAAGCTGGTACTTTACATGTGGTCTCATGTGAATTTGATCAAGGTCTGCCTAATAGTTTTTGAGTAATTCTTAATAATTTATATTGAAGTTGGCTGTACAAAATTTTTAATTTTAAATTATGTGTGCTTGGGATCGTTTCCAGTGGATAAGTAGTAACTGAACTAAAAATAAAGGCAAGAAACCAAAAATATCGTTTTTGAGTTATAAGAAAGTGATCATATTAACCGGACGGTCATATTACCCTCACGTACTATTACGTTTCTTGCAGGAACATGAAAATGAAGGTCGAAATCCTGATCATTTTAACAGTTGTATCATCGTTTGTGGTCACCGAAGAAGGTACGTACGAGTGTACTTACGTTTTTTAATAATTGTGAAGTATACGAGATATGTATATTTATGTTTTTTTTTAAAGGATAAGGGTGACAAACGAGCACACAGTCCACCTGATGGTAAGTGGTTGCTGCGGCCCATAGACATCTACATCTATCCTCGTTTGCGAATCCAAATGCAGATGCGTTGTCACCCGTGAGGACTAAGATGGAATGCCTCATTTCCAGTAAAAAGGGCCTCCGGCCACCTGCACTCACCAAGCGAAACGCAGAGCTAAACCTCTACTTCACGCTGGTATTCTGTAAGGTCGTGGTACCACCCCGGTTCGAGCCGGCCCATCCGTGCGACAGCAAAAGCTGCCGCGTGGCTCTACCACTGTTATAATACAAACTTACATTTGTTACCATGTAGCGGCGGTGTATGAATAATGGCTACGTTATATTATCCCGTGGGTGTCGTAAGAGGCGACAGAGGGAAACAAACCAGGAGATAGGCAGCAGCGACTTCCTAATAACAACTCAAAGTAATAAAAAAAACGATTGCCATGCGTGTCAACTATGTCAAAATCCCCCCTATGAAATAATCTATGGGGGCGGCGTATATTCAGCAGTGGACTTCAGCGGTGGACTTCAATAGGCTATAGTGGATGGATGTATAGAAGATAATCTACCAGGCGCACATGACACACTGAGAGGTGAAATTTTCCAATCAACAGTAACATTACAACGCTATGAGGCAAACTACGGAGGAGGCCTAGGTTCAGCAGTGAACTTTTTAGGCTGTAATGGATGGATGTATAGAAGATTATCTACCAGGAGCACATGAGCCACTGAGAGGTGACATTTTCAAATCAACAGTAACATTACAATCGCTATGAGGCAAACTACGGAGGAGGCCTAGGTTCAGCAGTGAACATTTTAGACTGTAATGGATGGATGTATAGAAGACCAGGAGCACATGACCCACTGAGAGGTGAAATTTCCAAATCAACAGTAACATGGCAACTATGGCAAAATCCTCGCTATGAAGCAATCTATGGGGGAGACCTGTGTTCAGCAGTAGACTTTAATAAGCTGTAATGGTACGAGGGCGGCACTGAAAATTTCGGGAATCAAGGAAGTGACACAACGTTACTATTTAAAAATGTATTTATTGCTTTTCGAAGTATTCTCCGCGAAATTTGACACATTTTTCCATACGATGGAACCAATCATTGAAGCAATCATTCCATTCGGAAGTTGGGGTCTCCAAAATGGCCGTTTTGTAGGCGTCCACAGCTTTTTCAGATGATGAAAATATCTGTCCACGCAATTTATTCTTTATTTTAGGGAAAGTATAGAACTGATTAGGGCTTAGGTCGGGGCTCTACGGCGGAGGTCTAATAATTCTATGTTTTCTTGCTCTAAAAACTCTTTTGTTCCGTGTGCGGTATGAGAACTCGCATTGTCGTGATGGAGGATGATGCGGCGGTTGCAGTTCTCTTTACGGAGTTCAGAAACGAACTGTGGCAAACAAACACTAGCATACCATTCTGCATTAACCGTTCTTTGTCCCTCAACAGGAATAGTCGTAACATGGCCGGTTTTGGAGACAAACGTGGCCACCATTTTTTTTGCAACACTCCGTGAACGAACAATTTTTGTTGGCTTTAACTCATTTTCGAACACTGGCTGGTGAACTGATGACTGGTTTTTTGTTTCGCGTTCGTACGTGTATATCCAGGATTCGTCACCTGATACGATGTTGTATACAGAAATTGAGGATCCTGCGTGGAATCTTTCGAGAGTTCTGACGCACCAAGTAACGCGAGCCGCCTAATTGTTCATGCAAGGTTATTTTTATTTGACTCATGCCAATGTCTAAAGTTGCCTGAATTTCGCGGTATGTCACATGTCGACCTTCCTCAATCAGCTTACGCACAGCATCAACGTTTTCTTGGTTGACTGCAGTTTTTTGACGACCTTGACGGGGATCATCACTGAGCTTGACACGTCCACGTTGAAATTCAGCAAACCAGCGATAAATTGTGGTTTTGGATGGGGCTTCATCACCAAATGCAGAAATCATCCGGTCAAAACACTGTTTTTGTGTTAAACCACTTCGAAAGTCATAATAAATCATCACTCTTGAATTTTCTCGAGTCAATTTCATTTTCTCAACGACTATACAAGTTTGACAAAAACTTGTGACAAGACCGAGAATTTTTTTTTAAATAAATAAATTGTATTCGATTTTTAAAACCAAGGAGTTTTCAATTAAAAAGATTTTAATATGACAGGAACAGTGGAAATATTCTATTCCCGATACTTTTAGTGCAGCCATTTAATATCTATGTTATATTTTTAATATTTATATTTAACATTTAATATCTAATTTAAAGTCTTTTCAACCTTTAAAAAGACGCCGAAAAAGAGTTTGACACAATCATATTATATGAAATCGTGGCTTGAGAATTTAAATAATATAAGGAAAAGTTTCACAGAGGTACTATTTAAAATTGTTGAAAAGTTAGAGCGTGGAGATAAAATGAGTGAAAAATTTTACGAGTGACATGTATACGACAGTTGAAGAAATTTATACAGACTTACAGACATTCACGTATGTAATATTAAAGCTGATTGAGAACTATAACTTCATTTATAGGTGACCTCTGCACAAAAAATGGGAAACGCGGAACCTGTAAGATATTCAACGACTGCAAGCCGGCCATGGATGAGTTCAAAAAGTATAAGACGAATCCAAAGGCAAGTATTTTTATCAAACTACTAAAGAAAGGAGGTAATAATGATTTTGATATGTTTACGATGCCAGTGATGACTTATGGATCTGAGACGTGGTCCTTCACTGCTGGCCGTATGAGGACGCTTGACGTCGGTCGGCGAGCTATGGAGAGGCTATTCTCGGGGTTTCTCTGCGTGATAAACTTAGAAATGAGAATACCCGCAGTAGAACTAGAGTGACCGACATAGCCCAACGGATTAGTAAGCTGAAGTGGCAATGGGTCGGCCATATAGCTCGATGAAACGACAACCGATGAGGAAGAAAGGTTCTCGAGTGGCCTCGTACCCGTTGGCGAAGTGTAGGGTGAGCTCCCACTAGATGGAGTGACGACCTGGTGAGACATGCAGGAAGTCGATGAATGCGATGGGCTGAGGGCCGTGCTTTGTGACATTTCACGTGGGAGACCTGTGTTCAGCAATGGACTTATGAGGTATTGTAATGATGATGATGATATTTACGCGAATATACTACACATGGAATGAAAATAGTTTTACGAATTTTACCGAGTTTATTTTGTCGGCTCGACTGGGACAGGATCAAGGCATGTTACGTGGTAGAGCCATGATGCAGCTGTATCAGTAGTATAGTTGTAGAATGGGTCGGCTCTACCGGGGAAGAACCACGCTCTCATAGAATACCAGCGTAAAATATCAGCTCAACACTGCTGTGTTTTGTATGGTGAGTGTAGAGAACCGGCTACTCTTTTTTACTGGAAAAGAGGCATTCCATTTTAGTCCTCACGGATGACAACGCATCTGCATTTTGATTCGTCATTGATAATAGATGTAGATGTCTATGGGCCACAGTAACCACTTACCATCAGGTGGACTGTGCGCTCGTTTGTGCTACCACGTATAAAAACTGACTGTTTGTACGTACGTAGTCAGAGAGGACATCTGTTTTCGACGCCTCGGCAGTCTTGAAGGTACGGACCTGTCCATCCTATGGCCGCGCGTAGACAGCGACGACCATCCCCGCGTCTACGGGTGCCTCTATAGGTCCCATAGCGGTAATGCCGACACAGACCGACTCATCGACCACATCCAAATGGCTGCAGACTCCGTGTTACAACAGGTCCCATCTGCAGAGAACGTGATACTCGGTGATTTCAACGCCCATCACGCTGAATGGCTTGGTTCTCGTTTAACCGATCATGCAGGTAAATCTGTCTATGAATTTGCTTTGGAATATGGTTTTATACAACTGGTTACTTCGCCTACGCGGATCCCAGATGTGGAAGACCATGTACCTTCCCTGTTGGACCTTCTGCTGGCCTCTCATCCGGACGGATATCAGGTCTCCGTCGATGCCCCTCTGGGCTCTGCGGACCATTGTCTGATCCGGAGTACGGTGCCACTCACGCTCCAATCGCAGTTGCGATCTACAGCTTGCCGCCGTGTTTGGCACTATAGGTCAGCTGATTGGGACGGGATGCGGTCTTTTTTTGCATCCTACCCTTGGGGGCGGGTTTGCTTCTCGCCGGATGATCCCAGCGCTGCTGCAGATTCTGTTGCTGATGTGGTACTTCAGGGTATGGAACTTTTTATTCCCACCTCTGTGGTGCCCATCGGAGGCAGATCCCAGCCATGGTTTGGTCGCTCCTGTAAAATAGCATCACGCTATAAGCAGGAGTGCTACCAGGCCTGGGCTGACGCATCAACGTCTTGGGATGTAAACACCAGCGCACTTAAAAAGAAGTTTAATTCCGCCTCCAGAATATAATCAGAATATAAATCCTTCCTTCCCTAAAAAAGGCGACCGCTCAGACCCGTCCAACTACAGGCCTATCGCCATCACCTCCTTGTTCTCCAAAATAATGGAAGCCATTATAAACTGCCAGCTCATGAGGTACCTTGAGGATCACCAGCTGATTAGTGACCGCCAGTACGGTTTTCTTCGGGGGCGATCAGCTGGTGATCTTCTAGTCTACTTAACTCATAGATGGGCGGAGGCAGTAGAGTCCAAGGGGGAGGCATTAGCCGTTAGTTTGGACGTAGCGAAGGCCTTTGATCGGGTCTGGCACAAAGCGCTTCTTTCGAAGCTTCCTTCCTATGGGCTTCCCGAGAAATTGTGCAAATGGATCACCAGTTTCCTTGCTGATCGGAGTAGACGGTGCATGCTCTGATTTCAAGCCTATCAACGCTGGTGTTCCACAAGGCTGCGTGCTATCACCAACGCTGTTTCTCCTGCATATCAATGATATGTTGCTAACTGGTAGCATTCATTGCTATGCAGACGACAGTACTGGTGATGCCTTATATACCGGCCGTGCCAATATTTCTCGGGAAAACGTCGCCGAGTACCGGGAAAAACTTGTGTCTGAAGTCGAGTCTTTGCTTAACAAAGTCTCGGATTAGGGCCGACTAAATCTAGTCCAGTTTAATCCCCAGGAGACACAAGTTTGCGCGTTTACCGCTAAAAAGAACCCCTTTGTCGTATCTCCTCAGTTTCAACGCACTCCCCTTGCTGCCTTAGCCAGTATCGGAATCCTTGGCGTCGACATATCGAATAGTGTGCAGTTTCGTGGTCACTTGGAAGGGAAGGCCAAATTGGCCTCTAAAAAGCTTGGCGTGCTCAGCAGAGCGAGACAGTATTTCATGCCGACACATCGCTTGCAATTTTACAAAGCGCAAGTTCGGCCCCACATGGAATACTGTTCTCATCTCTGGGCCGGGGCACCCCAGTGCCAGCTCCTTCCACTTAACCGCATCCAGCGCAGAGCGGTTCGAATCGTCGACGACCGAGTTCTTTCTGATCGGCTCGATACACTGGCACTGCGTAGATGTTGCATCTCTTTGCGTATTTTATCGCATCTACCACGGGGAGTGCTCTGAGGAATTGTTCGGACTAATTCCAGCCACTCAGTTTCACCATCGCACATCGCGACAAAACTCCACCATTACCATCCATACCATCTGGATGATTGGCGGTCCACTACTGTGCGATTTAGAAGAAGTTTTCTCCCTCACACGACTTCCTTGTGGAATCAATTACTACCAGCGAATTTTCCGGACCGAAACGACTTAGGAACCTTCAAGAAAAGAGCTTACACCTTTCTAAAAGGTCGGCAACGCATCTGCAATTTCCCTGGTGTTGCGGTTGTTCATGGGCGGCGGTAGTCACTTACCATCAGGTGAGCCGCATGCTCGTTTGCCCCCTATTCTATAAAAAAAAGTAATTTTGGTAACAGTTAGACTGTGGTGGAAGCATGGTGGTATGTCGACAACAATGACTGGAGACTGGTCAAGCGATTGTCCAATGGTGGAGGTAAGAAAGAGAAAATAAACTATGCAATTCCTGTACACACTCTCCGAAATGTTTATGTTGTGGCGGCGCTGTCGTCGCGCCACAAGCGAATTATATCGAAGCCTAAATCGTGCTAACAAAGTTCCGAAGTTAAAGCAGTATATATAGAATAGCTCCGAACTACCACACGGAGCGTTGGCTGCTCCCTGGGCAAAACACCTTGCCCGGCGAGAGATCTCCCCTTTTCCTTCCACCGGCCACAGTGGTGAACACCCGACGTGATATGAACACGCAACCAATAACCTTCGGAAACTACACCTTCAAACGTTCATCATCCTAAAATACCCCATTCATTCGCTCCCGAGCAGATATTGTCTGCAGTCTTCACATTCTGCAAGCCATCTAGCTTTATAAAGGCTCATCGCAGCACTGGAATAATAAAAATTCCACTAAAGCCTATATAATGCTTTAGTGGAATCGATAGTGTCATATGGTCTTAGTAGCTATGGGCGAACTTTCCGCACTTATCTAGATAAAATATACAGCTTACAAATAAGATGGTTAAAATCTATTTTGCCTCAACATATCAAGGATAAACATCGGAATGACTACTCATACCTTTTCACATACTGCAATGTTTTACCCATACATAAAAAGGTGAAATATATGCTTTTGAAAGAATGTTATGAGTACTCGATAGACCCAACCCCAAGAGATCGCAATTATAACACCAGAAATACAACACCGTATTCACTAATTAGAACGAATAATTACTACGGTAAAAGAACACGTGAATATCTAATACCATACCTGTTAAATTCTTTACCTACAGAATTAAGAAGCCAACTAACAGCACAAAACATAAAAACAAAACTTAAACGTTTTTTATATAATTAGAATTCTTCAAAAAAATATTAAATGATAATCATGATAATCTATATTTATCTATGCAAATATATTGCCAAAAACGGACAAATAAACTAAACGTGTAACGAGATAAATTCCATAAAAAAAAACTAGTCCTTAAAAATGCATTCCGTGTGTACGCGCGTAATTAATTTGCAGTATAGTGTATAGGCGAGTCGAACAATCGAAGACAATAACATTCAAATTTTTGCTTATTTCTTATAAACAATATCAAAAACTACCCTCCCCACAAAAAATATAGTTTAAGAAATATCTACTATAAAGTTTGTATAAAATTATGTAAATACAAAAAATGCTTAATATTCTCTCACACAATTGTAAAATGGTATTTTATATTTAGGTTAAGTAAAGGTTAATTTCAATATTATATAAATAAAAGTATAATGTAAAATAACATATTAGAGCAAACTGTGCAGTGCCAAGACATACACAATTGTGTTTAATGGCACGAAGAAATTATATTGTAATTAAAACTGTTACCTTGTTGAAATAAATAAAAAAAAATAATGCTTCCTGTTCCTTCAAGCTACTCTCTGCGCTACACTGTTTGGCACGGCTCTGAGCCTTAATGCTCGCCTCTGCTTCACGGCACTCTCGCAGATTACTTGCCTTCTTCTCGACTAACCGCAGACTACAAGGCAATCCCTGGCACTGGCATGCATTACACACCGGCATATCATTCGCACCGGCGTCACTTGCCCTTACGCACACAGCATGCATTCCCCACCGACATTAAGGACGCACCGGCAATCGGACTGCACTACCGACCTGCGGTTTGAGCAGGGGGTGATGTGGCGGCGCTGTCGTCGCGCCACAAGCGAAACATATCGAAGTCTAAATCGCGCTAACAAAGTTCCGAAGTTAAAGCAGTATATATAGAATAGCTCCGAACTACCACTCGGAGCGTTGGCCGCTCCCCGGGCAGAACACCTTGCCCGGCGGGAGATATCCCCTTTTCCTTCCAATGGCCACAATGTTTAATCAGGTTTAGATCAAATCAAAGATGTAAAAAATAATAATAAGCAAGATCCTTGTATTAAAATAAAATGATGTATCTTACCCAGTTTGAAGGGCACTTCCCGCAGGCCCTCAACTGCGTGCACTATTCCCGTCATCACATATTCCAGCATAACTACTCCCACGGCCACTTAACTAGGAAAGATACACCATCGTCGATAGTATGTACATGTTTCGCCTGTTCGCGAGACATCATTAGGTAAAATACGAGTAGATTCTGCGATGGCTGACCGCTAAGTAAGCGATTTAGCACGCCAATAAGTCTCTTAGCACGCCTAGCAAATTTTAATGGTAATTTTAATGCACATTGTGTATCATCGACATATCCGTACATTTTGAATTTTTTTGCAATCGTTCAGGCATTTGCGAAATAAGTGAAATGGAAACGCAGTCCACCGCTGTGCAATTAACTAAGATTTTTCTGTGTGTTTACCACAAGTAAAGTCCACTCGATTTTGTAAATTGCAAAACCTATAGTCAACTGGATTATATACCATCAGTTTGACTATGAGCTTATTCATCACCTAAATGTTATATTTCAGATTTGCAGCTGGGAAGGTGATGAACCAATCGTATGCTGCGTTGAGAAAAATAAATACGTCGGCTCGGTCAACTTGGGCAGGTATGGCACATTAAGAGTCCGAGGAAACTTCAAGACAAATGAGTTCACATTCCACCTGATGGTAAGTGGAGGCTGTGGCTCATAGACATCTACATTTAACCTCGATTAGGAATGAAAATGTAAATGCGTTGTCGCCCCTGAAGACTAGGATGGAATGCCTCATTTCCAGTAAAAAGGGTCTCCGATTGTCTACAATCACCATACACAAAACACAGGAGCATTGAGTTGCTATTTTACGCTGGTGTTCCGTGAGGGCGTGGTTCGTACCCGGTCGAACCGACCCATTCGTGCTACAACTATAATATAGCTACAGCATGGCATAGCATAATATAGCCACCACGTGTAGACATTTGACTTATTTTACCCGTATGGGCGTGGGTGCTATAGGGGGTCATTGTAGAAGCGTGCTCGTCGCGAACCCTGCCAGCCCTTTTCAGGGCTGCAATTCTACTCAGCTGCGCACCCATGCCAACGAGGGTTAGGGCGTCCCCCCAAGGCGATGCACACCAGCTAGTCCCCGTTGGTGTGGATTGCAGCGCGCAAAGCGGCGATGGGGACCGCCACCCGTCACGCACAGCCCGACACGGCGGAAGGTGGAGAACAGAGTGCAGAGTTGGCACGTGGAATGTTAGAGGAGGCATGAAAGATAAGATGAATGAGTTGATTGAAATAATGAAAGAAAGAGAATTATATGTCGTGTGTATGTCGGAGACCAAACGGAAGGGCAGTGGTACTGAAGAGCTCCCTGGCGGGGCGTTAGTTCTATGGTATGGAGTCCCGGAGAGCGAGAGCGCCCGCCAGGGAGTGGGGGTGCTGCTGTCGTCTCGGTTGGTCGATGTTATGACTGAATATAAGGTTGTGAACTCAAGACTTCTCTGGGTTCGCTTTAAATTGGGACTGACGAAGTTATTCCTTTTGGCTGTTTATGCGCCGGTAGCTACGTCGTCCAGGGCTGAGCTGGAGGAGTTTTGGGAGAATGTAAGAGAAGTTCTAGATTTGGCTAGGGGAAACGAAAGAATTGTTGTGTGTGGTGATTTGAATGGATGGGTTGGTACCGCTCGACCAGGGTACGAGTCGGTGCTTGGAAAGTTTGGCGATAAAAGGGTTAATGATGCTGGCAAGCTTATACTGGCGGTATGCAAGGAAAAGGGTCTTCTTGTGACAAACACTATGTTTAATCACAAGAAAATCCATATGTATACTAGAGAAAGAAAGAATGAGAGAAGTATGATCGATTTGTTTCTGGTGGATGACCGACTGCGAAAACAGGTGATGGATACGCGAGTGTTCAGGGGTGCTGACCTGGGAACGGATCACTATCTAGTGATTACTAGATTTAGGGGTCTGTTCGCGGGTTGGCGCTACCGGACGGCGGTAACAGAACCACAGTCGGTCTGTCACATCCGAAGCTGGAAGCTTCAGGAAGCGGATACTAGGGACAAATATCATGCGAGGGTAGCCGAAAATCTTGACACCATCGATGGCAGAAATGAATGTGTGGAAAGAACATGGCAGAACCTTAGGGATGGAATGGTAAGTGCAGCGGAAGAAGTGTGTGGAACAATAAAAAGAGGCAGTAGTAAAAGAAGAGATGCATGGTGGAATGATGAAGTGAAAGAAGCTGTAGAGAAGAAGAAGAAAGCATGGTTAGACTACTTGGCCTCTAGTAATGATAAATCCTTATCATTACTAGAGGCCAAGAACTAACATTGATAAGGATATGAGAGAGAGAAGATGAAAGAAAGATATAAGCTGCAGAAAGTTCACACGAAAGCATTGATTGAGGAAATACGTGAAAGATGTAGAATGGAAGCGGACGAAAGGTTGTCGCACAACTTTAAGGAGAACTCCAAACTCGTCTGGAAAGAGGTTGGAAGGACCCGAAGTGGTGCGACGGCCTTAAGAATGAACAAAGTGCTTTCGAGAACTAATGACGTCCTCACAGAAAAATCGGACGTCATGCAGCGATGGAGCGAATTTTATAGAGAAATGTATGCGTGTGATGATCTTAGTGAGGGATCCGGAGATGACGCCGTGACTGGTACGCCAGACCTGGACCTCGATGACACTGAGGTCATCAGTATGAAAGAGATTGAACGTGCGATTCGAAGTTTGAAATGTGGTAAGGCTGCGGGATTAGACAGAGTTACTGCTGAAATGGTCAAGTATGGTGGGCCTCGCGTCTGGGACAGCTTTTATCTGCTGTGCAATTTGTGCTGGCGGACGGGGGATGTCCCGGATGATTGGCGATCCGCAGTCATTATGCCTTTATATAAAGGTAAAGGTTCACATTTTGACTGCGGGTGCTATCGGGCGATCAGCTTGACCAGTTTAGCAAGTAAAGTTTACTCGAAGGTTTTGACACGTAGGATGCAAGAGAAATCGGAAAGATTTCTATGGGAGGCACAATGCGGATTTAGACCTGGAAGAGGATGCACGGATCAAATGTTTTCTCTACGCATGATCACGGAAAAGCTTCTGGTTGCTAACCAGAAGAGTTTCTGTGCTTTTGTGGATCTTGAGAAAGCATTTGATAAGGTTGTAAGGAAGAAAATGTGGGAACTGTTGCCGGGGTACGGTGTGGATGGTCGATTGCTAAGGGCTGTGCAGTCACTTTACTGTAACTGTAAAGCCTGTGTGCGGGTAGGGTATGACCTGTCACCCATGTTTAGCGTCCAAACGGGCGTGAAACAGGGTTGTGTCATGTCTTCCTGGCTGTTCATACTGTATCTCGACAGCTGTTTACAGAAGCTGAAAGATAGCTGTTTGGGTGTGAAATTGGGTGACATAAAAGTAAATTGTCTGCTGTATGCTGATGATGCAGTGCTTATTGCACCATCAGAGGCAGAACTGCAGGCATTAGTCACGTGTATGAAAGAGGAATGTGAAATTAAAGGTCTCCGTTTGAATGCTAATAAAACTAAGGTTCTGGTATTTGAAAGGGACGAAGAGAGAACGAAGTGTGAAATATGGGTAAATCAGGAATGTCTAGAATAGGTAAATGAAATTGTATACTTGGGGAGTGCTTTTAGCCGGGATGGAAGATGTGATTTAGATGTGGACAGACGTGTCGCTGCCGGGAACAAAGTCAATGGTGCCCTGACTGCGTTAGTCAAAAGGCAAGGCGTAGTGAAGAGTGCACGCCTTGCAATACATAACGCAGTGTTGGTACCGACTTTGTTATATGGCAGCGAAACCTGGGTGTGCCAGAAGAAGCATAAAAGCAAGTTGAATGCAGTGGAGATGCGATCTCTTCGTAAAATGTGCGGCGTTACCATGGCCGACCGAAAGCGAAACGAAGAGATTCGCAATATGGCAGGTTTGAAAGATGACCTTATCACAAAAATTGATAAGGGCGTGCTACGATGGTTTGGGCACGTTGAGCGAATGAGTGAAGACCGAATGGTGAAGAAAATATATAGCGCGAAAGTTAATATTAAAAGGTGTCGAGGTAGACCGAGACTAACTTTCGAAGACCATGTGAGCAAACTGCTCGAAGAGGGGAGGGTCAAGAGTACTCGGATACCTAGACGCGCATGTATGAAGAAGATAATGAATCTGAAAGAAGCGAAAGAGGTATGTAAGGATCGTGACACTTGGCGATCTGTTCTCTCTGGCTACCCCGTCAGGGATTGTGCGTGAAGATAAGTTAAGTATGGGCGTGCTAATATTAGAATATATAGTTTGCTAGCTGGCCAGGCATACGTTTTTCTGCCCTTTCCGATGACCCCTTCTATGAAAAAATCCTTAGATTTGCCATAAAAAAATATTGAAGGTCACTTATCGGCATAAAAACTATCCTATCTCTCAAGTTGGACCAAACTGACCGCAGTGTGCAAAATTTTATTGAAATTAGTTCAGTAGTTTAGAAGTCCATCGCAGACAAACAACCTGACTCGTAATTTTTATATATATAGATAATATAATATGTTTTAATAATAGACGGCTCCGTGGCTTAGCAATGAGTTGCTGCGCTGGGGGATGCGGGTTCGAATCCCGCACGGAACAAGTATTTGTATGGCCTACAAATAATTGTTCCGGGTCTGATGTTTGTCCTTGTGCAATTTGTGTTTGTAAACTGCCTCCACGATCCAGGAGAAAATCCTAGTGTGGGGATAACGTTTTTTTTTATTACAAAAAAATAGAAAAAAATGTTTATAATAATGTCATCATATCAACAAGATGCATATAACCGTCCTAATTAATTAAACAGTTGTAATGTCAAAAAATTGCATCGTTAGCTTTTATTATCACCGTATTATCGCCAGCAAGTAAAATACATTTCTCTTTATTAGCATTAAGAAGATTATTATTGTACATTAAGAAGAGCAGAGATCCCAAAATACTCCCTTGTGGCACACCTACATTTTAACGCACTTAGAAGCGTAAGTTATATTAGTAATTTGTTTATCTGTATAAACCAAATTACTTACTGTAGTTTGTTTAGGATATTGTAAGTATATTTTAATTCAGTTAAACGCTTTATCGCGGATGTCATATTTCTCAAAATTATCAAGTAACCTTTCATGATTAACATAATCAAAGGCTTTACTAATGTCAAAACTACAGCCACAACTAGTTTTTGTTCAGAGAGTTCATTCTATGATGAGCTTTTCTTTCGGAAACCAAAATTTCACTCCACTATCATCACCATCAACATACAGCCTATGCAAAACCAACCGCATTTTTTTGTTTTCTAGATTTTATTAGGAAGATGTAGCTGCCAACCTCCTCTTTTGTTTGCCGCTGTTGCCTTTTCCTACACATACTCGACGATACGGGGTAGTGGATATTCCTATACCGCCACTACGCAGTGTGTTATTGCGGCTCTATATTATATTATTTTGTTTTTTAGTAACAACAGACCAAACACTCGTTTACCGGAATGCGAACGGATTTCCAGGAAGCTGACTGCAGAGAAAACTGGCGAAAAATCCTGGGATAGTAAGTATTAAAGTGAGCCTGATGAAATCTTAGAAAGCATCATCATTATTGCCCATCACGAATCCACTGCTAAAGATAAGCGTCCGCCACAGATAGTCGCAAATCATGTTCCTGATTGTATGCCACCTGCATACATCAACAACTTGAGTGTTTCATCAGGTCATCTTATACATGGTAGAGCCATGCTACCGCTATATTAGAAGTATAGTTGTAGCACGAATGGGTCGGCTCTACCGGGGAAGGACCACGCTCTCACAGAATACCAGCGTAAAATAGCAGCTTAATGCTGCTGTGTTTCATATGGTGAGTGTAGACAATCGGAGACCCTTTTTACTTGAAATGAGGCATTCCATCTTAGTCCTCACGGGTGACAACGCATCTGCATTTTGATTAGTAATCGAGGATAGATGTAGATGTCTATGGGCCACAGTAACCACTTACCAACAGGTGGACTGTGTGCTCGTTTGTCACACTTATCCTATAAAAAAATCACGTGCAAGTCGTTTAACATTGGTCTTCCCAGAACAAAGCTAAAACTCAAGAATCTTTCTTCTCCAGTATTATTATTTAATGACATTTTATTGAATATTTCGGCGTGAACTGATAATTTCTTGAGGAAATAACGTCACCACGTGGGGGCAGTTTGCCTAAATTTTCACGAGGACAAACATCCAGACCGGGACCGAATTACTTGTAGTTCTTATTCCGTGCTTGTATTTCGTATTCGATTCGAATCCGAGACTTATAACCCTTTTGTACAGTTTCTCTTTAATAAAACTTTTAAACTTGTTTATTGACAAACTTTGAATATGTTCTGGGATTTTGTTGTAAAAGCGTATACAATGCCCCATAAATTAATTACTGATCCTGTGGAGTATAGTAACTGGTATTACAAGCTTATGTTTGTTCCTAGTGTTTAAAGTATGCACATCCTTATTCTTATTAAAGCTATTTATGTTTTTATGTACATACATTACATTTTCATAAATATATTGCCATGCCAAAGTTAATATGTTTATTTCTTTAAATTATTGTCTGAGGGACTCTTTACAATTTAGATTATAAATCGCCCGAACGGCTCTCTTTTGCAAAACAAGTATAGCTTCAATATCAGTCGCATTATATATTTTATATGTATATTATTTCAGCTTTATTCCTTTTTTTTTATTTTCTCTCCACAGTTGATTTTTATATCTTTCAGTATTATCTGGGGGCACGGCAGTGCGCCCGCCAAGTCGAACAAAAAAACGGCACGGCCTTACCATCCTTTTTTTGAAGCATGTCAGGCCATTTTCGAACCCCTATAACTTCGTTGTACATAAAACTAAAAGCCTGAATTTTTAGCAACCAAGTAGGCATTGTATAAACTATATATTTCAAATTTCATTCAATTCGAACCAGTAGTATAACTAGACAAAGTTTCTTAATTTTGTCACTCACTGACTGACCGATCATCAAAACTCTAAGGCATTTCTAGCAGACATAGAAGCTTCAAATTTGGAATACAAATATTGTTTAGTATATAAATCAAGGAAAAGCAAGGTAAAATATTTTGCAATTTCGGTCCAGTTTTTGAGATACATCAACTGCATAAATAACTTTGTAATTCCATATAAATATATAGGATTACAAAGTTACATTTACAGTGAATGAATCCGTGTACATATATATTATGTATAATATAATGGAATAAGAGGTGTAGATTACCTACCTATATATATATATATATATATATATATATAACTATCTAGTATATGGTACCTATATATAACTATCTACAAAAAAAAGTGAGATGCCATCAAAAACATAATTTGTAAAAAACCAAGTCTCGCAACTCAGTTCTTCTACAGAAAAAGTTGTGAGATCCATGTAGTTAATTTATTCAGTCCCTACTTAAGAGTCCTTCTGTCTTAAGTTATTACGTAATTAGCTAACCTAACAAAATCTAATAGTGACCATATGAATATTAAAAATCTTTTGTTTTCAACAAATAATAAGTTGCCAGCATCTGTCTGTCCATCCGATTACAGTGCGGGTGTCTTCAAGGCAAGAGTGAATAGGCTTTTGTTAAGTCAGTGCGCTTCACCATCTTAGGTTACATCACCACTTACCATCAGGTGGGATCGTAGATAAGCGCTGGCTTAGTAGAATATAAAAAAAAATAGATTGACTTGACAATCGCACTAAACAACCTATATGTATTACTTGAGAGATAAATTGTGTTTTCATGCGATGGCCAAGTCAATCTATTTATTTAAAATATAAAAGATTTTTAGTACTCACACTCACAATTCGTTGTTCTTTATCTATAATAGTATTAAAAAATATATCTTCAATTACAGATAAACTTTCTAGATTTTTTATCAGTTAGTTTAATTGAAAAAATTGCAATGTTTCTTTGATACTAAATAAAAATTATTCAATTACTTTTATTTTCTGTGGGTGCAAACTAAAACAATTCTTATTTTCACCAAATTATTACTATTTTCCCCTATTGTTCTTTTCAATTACTTACCTAGGGGGTTTTCAAATTCCGTATTCATCGAAGGTAAAAGGTATTTTTATAGGTATATTTTTTACTATTTCTTAACTTTTATTCTGTTATTAAAAAAAATCATTTCTTTACCTTGAATAATTATTCTATTTTAGTTATTAAATGTGTTTATTTTTAATTTATTTTCAGGTTAATTTTTTCAAAATTCCAAGTCCTTTAGCGACTGCATATAATTATATCTAGTTTACCATTAGCGATTTTAAAATAATATATCTAGTCAGCCTTTAGCGACTTTAAATTATTATAATATCTAGTTTGCCTTAAGTTACTCTATATAATTATTTATATCTCTAAAAATCAAATAAACTGCCTCAAAGAAAAAAGCAATCTCTAACAAAACGGCGGAATTTACAACACGAATTGATAAAAAAATTGCGAGATGACGAAAAACCTCGGTGTGTTGTAATTAAGAAAAAGCGAGAAAAGAAAGTACAAAATTCAGAAAATAATACGTAATTTTGTTAATACGCTTAAGGCATGCACAATTGGATTTTCCAATATATTTATTTGAACTACTTTTAACAGAATGCATCGAGTACCAAGAAAAGTTAATCTATCCATGCAGGGAGAGCACCACTCCTTCCGGAGGTATGGTCCGATTGAACTTATGCAATAGAAAGCCAGAAGCCATAATAATTGGTGGCATGGACGCATATGAGGGGGAGTTTCCTCACATGGTAAGTGTTCAATCTGTAAAATCAATAATGATTTACATTTACGTGGTAGAGCCACGTTACAGCTAGACCAAGACGGGATCACACTCTCACAGAATACTAAAATAGCAGTTTAATGCTGCTGTGTTTTAATGGTGAGTGTAGAGGACCGGAGACCCTTTTTACTGGACTTTGCAACGCATTTTTATTCTTAATCGAGGATAAATGTGTCTATGGATCACAGCATCCACTTACCATCAGGTGGAACGTGTGCTCGTTTGCCACCCTTATTCTATAAAAAAACATTAATTAATATTTTTTTTGTATTTTTACGTTACCCCCACACTAGGATTTTCTCCTGTATCGTGCGGGCAGTTTACAAACATATATTGCACAAGGACAAACATCCAGACCCGGAACAATTCTTTGTAGGCCATACAAATACTTGTTCCGTGCGGGATTCGAACCCGCGGCCCCAAGCGTTGCAACTTGCTAAGCCACTACGCCACGGACCCGTCTTTTTAGAGAATTCATAGAATTACGTAGTAAAGCCATGCTGCAGCTATATTAATAGTATAGTTGTAGCACGAATGAGTCGGCTCGACCGGGGAAGGACCACGCTCTC
Source organism: Parnassius glacialis (assembly GCA_033319125.1). Lineage (NCBI taxonomy): Eukaryota > Metazoa > Arthropoda > Insecta > Lepidoptera > Papilionidae > Parnassius > Parnassius glacialis. The sequence continues at coordinate 70,620,975 of JAVANC010000004.1, read as the reverse complement.
ACAGGATACCAACGTAAAACAGCAGCTTAACACTGCTGTGTTTCATGTGGTGAATGTAGAGAACCGGATACCCTTTTTACTGGAAAAGAGGCATTCCATCTTAGTTAGACAACGCATCTGCATTTTAATTTGCAAACGAAGATAGATGTAGATGTCTATGGGCTATAGCAACCTGCTTCCAACCAACCTTACTAACAGTGGTAGAGCCACGTGTCGGCTTTTTCTGTCGCACGGATGGGCCGGCTCGAACCGGGGTGGTACCACGACCTCACAGAATACCAGCGTGAAGTAGAGTTTACCTCTGCGTTTCGCTTGGTGAGTGCAGGTGGCCGGAGGCCCTTTTTACTGGAAATGAGGCATTCCATCTTAGTGCTCACGGGTGACAACGCATCTGCATTTTGATTTGTAATAGAGGATAGATGTAGATGTCTATGGGCCGCAGCAACCACTTACCATCAGGTGGACTGTGTGCTCGCCTGTCACCCTTATCCTATAAAAAATAAACACTTACCATCAGGTGGACTGTGTGCTCGTTTGTCACTTCAGTACTATAAAAAAATAATGTGACGAACACATAATCTACCTGATGATATGTGTGTGATATAGTCCATAGACATCTACATCTATCGATGAAGAACTGAAATGCAGATGCGTTGTCACCCCTGAGAATTAGGATGGAATGCTTCACATCCTGTAATGATACTAGCAGTCTCATACTCTTTATGCCGAAACACAACTGTGGCAGAACTGCTGTTTGGCAGAAATGAGTAAGAGGGTGGTAGGTCTGACTGATTTCTAGACAGGAAAGAAGTACCACCACCTCGTATTCCTATACATTCAACAGATTACGATCAACTTTGGCGAGTTGTCGTGGTGTTGGCTGCAAGCGGCCACGAGAGATATCGGGAGGAAGATAACATAAACACCCAAAGATCTTCCACTTCACATGCCCAACTCGTTCGTCTAATTACATGAAATGTTTCCTTAACAGCAATTAATACGCCACCGCCATCATGCTTAGAAATACAACTAGTATGACGGTCCCTTCTGTATACATATACAGTAAACTGAGAATCAAACATTTCAGAATGAAAGACATTGTCATTTAAATTGGTTTCCGTCAAACATATATAACATTAAAATCACAACTTAAAGTATTTAAATAAATATCAGTGACTTTCGTCCTGACATTGTTGTCGTCCATCAACACGCTCGAGAATTCTGATAATAATTAAAAATTAAAATTAATACTGTACAATCGACTTCAATATAAATGATTAAGAACAAAAACATGTGAAGCACCAGCTTTCAAATAAAAAAAGAACTATCGAAATCGGTTCACGCAGTAAAAAGTTATGAGGTAACACACATAAAAAACATACAGTCAAATTGAGTACCGTCTCCTTTTTGAAAGTCCGCAGATAAAGAACTAATCTTCTCTGCGGCTCGCGTTCAACTAAAGGAGTTATTTATTACTTTATTACTTTTATAAAAATACTAGCAATGCTATTAAACATTTCTAATATTCCCTTTAACCACTCCTGGTAAGCTCATAATGCTTGTGTTAGAAGTGGTTCACGACAGTAGTCGAATGGCGGCGGATTCGAACCCACGACCTTTCGAGTTCACAGTCCGCGCCCTGCCATTAGGCTACTGACGCGGAGTAACGGAGAATTGATCGTAACTTAGTGCGCAATATATTGAGTCCGCAAATCTCGTCTTGTAGAAATCTTTGATGCCAGTCATAGAACTATTTGGTGATAAGAAATCATTGTAATATAAAATTTCTTTCAGGTGCTGTTAGGCTTTGCGAACGGCACGTCAGACGAGAGCTGGGCTTGCGGTGGAATTTTAGTAAGTGAGAGGTTCATATTAACCGCTGGGCACTGCACCTGGAGCAAAGACTAGTGAGTTGATGGTCTTTTTAATCACGCTTTTATTAGCATCGCCTGCATCCATCTATGTTTGTTTGTTTTTTTTTTGTTTTCTTTAAAAACAAAAAAAATCTATCTATGTAACGGAATCTTTTAATGTAATTTTCACCAACTTGTGGACGACCGATCGACTTGAAAATTTGCACTCGTATCAAGGACCTATGACTATACAATAATTTAATCAATTTATTCTAGTATCCTGACCAGGTTCACCAGGATAATTCTCTCTAGAATCACCACAGCTCGTGATCAAAGAGTGTTCTGTAAATTTTCTTAAACTTTAATATTATTGTTTTGTTTGTTCGTGGTTGTTTGGCCGTGGGAACAAAAGAGAACATCTCCCGCCAGGCAATGTTTACAACGTGGAGAGCGCGCTGGCTGATCCCTGTGTTTTTTGCGCGCAATACAAGGCCGACCACTCCCACCACCTCATTCACCATTCACCACCACCTCCCTCTCCGGAATCGGGAGAGGGAGGTGGTGAATACTCATAGCATACCAAGACAGCCGGCTGCGTGGTTATGTGAGACTTACTTTGAAGAAGTGCTTACCCACTAAACACCACCAGTGGGACTGGCATTGGCCTGTATGGCCTTTCTGCCGAATCGGAAGCGACCCCCTTTAGGGATAAGGAGGCGCAGGCGGGAAAATGAACAGAGCTGTTTTTACACAGGGTTATTTTGCAATATACGGCTAAAGCAGAGAAGGTTCAGAATAAGTAATATAGCCAAATGGTGAAGAAACATTCATTATAAAAAAACTCAAACATTTTGTCCTTTTCATCTTTTAAATTCAAAATGTGTGGCAATGCATTATTTTAACTAATTTTACTGCGCACGCACACATTCGTAAAAGACGATCGGTAGGCGAAAACGTTGTTACCCATAAACCTGAAGCATTGAACTAGCTGCCATCAGAAGTGATATATGTATCTACATAAACTGTTAACCAATTCAAGAACAGATTAAATAAACAACTAAATTATAAGACTTACACATTTGAAACTAGATTACGGGCTTATATCAGTTGTTTCAACTGCTGGCCTGTTAAATAATAATAACAATAATAATAAACATTTGGAATAGTTTCAAATAAAAGTAGAAGCCTTATTTACTTGTATTTTTAAAAACTGCAATAACGGTATATCATTATTTATATATTTGAACTTAAGTTTAAAATTTGGCTACTCTTTGAAACATAACACTGTATTGTGCAGTACTTCGGAACATTGATAGCGTGATTTAGGCTTCGGCGCGTTTCTCTTATGGCGTGACTACAGCGCCGCCACAAAGCTATAATGGAAGCGGTTTAATTTTTACATAATAATTGTTGTAAATTTTTTATCTGCTATTAGTCCCAAATATTGACAAACAAAGCAATCTTAATACTCCACACGTAACTAATGTTGCGTAAATACCATTCTCATAACCGTTACAATCTATAAAAGTTCACTGTTGAACATATGCCCCATAGAACTCCTCATAGGAGGCGATTTTGCCATAGTTGCCACGCTTGGCAGGCAGGTTGGCAACTGCAGTTTTGGAACAAAGTTCCTTATCGGACGGTACGAATTTGGCAGATGGGGGCTAGGCGAGAAAAAGTGTAAGATTTTTCCCTCCCGACCCCTTCTGATGTAGTTTAAACGGCCATGGCGGCTATAAGGAAGCGACATGGATATATATCCATCTCCATCGCACCTTTTATCTTTCCAGGAAAGAAATATTATTTAATTTTAAATCACGCTTAATTTTAATAGACGCTAGTAATTCATTAATTTGTATTTGTGAATCAATAATGTTACGTTTATCAATAATAATATACTACGAAATGAACTTCGTTCCAATCGAGTGTTCCACGATACTCACGCATGTTTTTGACGTGACAACGTCTTATAAATCGATGAAGCTGGCTGCACGCACAAAAAAACATGACTCATGCGGCGTTACCTAGGCGTTCCATTCAAAGTGCAGGCGAGAGCGCGGAACGAGCGACAAAGAGGCACAATCGGCCTCCGCGTTCGGCGTGTCCGCATGGACAGCCGCTATACAATAATACATTTACATGTTTTCGTCAAGTATGACGTGCAGTGAAAAGTGAATGTGGTGTCAATTGTTTATAGCAACGATAATTGCGGCGATAAAGGTAATGATTCTTTCGATATTAAATATTTCTTATGACGTTGTCACGTTCAACTATCGTCAGTAAACCGACTTTACAGACAACCGCTTTTTTTTATTAATTTTTATTTGTTATTAAGTAGATGCTGCTACCCCATCTTCTGTTTACTCACCCAAATGCTGGACAATATTAATTAAAGTCTCCCGGCCGGAGTGATCAGTGATCGGTTAACTAACTGTAATTCAGCTAGAAGGCTCAGCTATGGTTAGATCCTGGCGAAGGGCCAGGGCCTCATGCTGCTGTGTTTCGTATGGTGGGTGTAGAGAACCGGAAACCCTTTTTACTGGAAAGGAGGCATTCTAACTTAGTCCTCACGGTTGACAACGCATCTGCATTTTGATTCGCAAACGAGGATAGATGTAGATGTCTATGGGCCACAGCAACCACTTACCACCAGGTGGACTGTGTGCTTGTTTGTCACCCTATCCTATAAAAAAATACAGCAAATGCCTCTTAATTCGGGCTAATGGAAGGACGTCAAGGAAGGCATGTGCACTCACCTGGACTTATGCTAATTTACCTCGTGTCCCAAGGTCTGCGGTCACGTTGGTTGAATGCCGGATATCTTCACACACATAAACTTCACAGATTATCGCAAAATACCACCACCAATTCCAGTAGTGACCCGACACAAGGTTGGTAATGACGGGTTTACTCTTGCTGTGAAGAGAAGTCGGTCGAGACCCGTCTGTAACCAGCGTGGGACCGCCAAAATATGGTTGTGGAGCCAACCATAGAGCTCTATCCGTTTGGAAAAAAGTAAGTCAGGACAAGACGTCCCGCGTTTCGTGGAGGAAAGAAGCTGATGCCCCATTAAGGATCCGATCTCTTCACATTTGCAGCGTTTGGAGTCTAATAGGTCAACGAAATTTAAATCCTAAGTACTCCAGGTTCCTGCAAAACACAAAGAGACATTCCTCGCTCCCGATTTCTGGCCCTCTGGGGTAGTGTTTCGCCGATACAGGGACGGGCCAAAGAAGAAAGTTCCCTAAATTGCGTTATGTCTATATTTTATATATATTTTTAGGTTAAGGTGTATAGTGCTATGGGTCAATGTTCTTAATTTTTAAGTCCGTGATGCCTGAAATAAAGTTATTATATTGTATTGTAATTATAGCGTTATAGCAAATATCTATATACTTTATTATATTCTTGTATAGTGAAATATCCAAACCACACAAAGGCGGGAGAAATTAGGCGAGGCATATGTGATGCTGTTCTTTTCGTGACTTGCGAGCTTGTATTCTTAAAGATTTCGTTAGAAAACTGACAATAGTTCTTAGTTTTGGCTTACTTTAGAAACGTCTCATTTTTAATGCTGGTAGTCCATCCATCCAGTCATTACAGCTGATAAAAGTCCACTGCTGAACATAGGTCTCCCCCATAGATTGCCTCATCGGTATTTGCCATAGTTGTAACGTTACTGTTGATTTGAAAACTTCACCTCTAAGTGGGTCATGTACTCCTGATAGAGGGTCTTTTATACATCCATCCATTACAACCCATAAAGTCCCATAAGTCTCCCCCATAGATTGCCTCATTGATATTTGCCATAGTTGTAACGTTACTGTTGATTTGAAAATTTCACCTCTCAGTGGGTCATGTGCTCCTGGTACATTATCTTCTGTACATTCATCCATTACAGCCTATTAAAGTCCACTTCTGAACATAGGCCTCCCCCATATATTGCCTCATAGGGAGGATATTTGCCATAGTTGTAATGTTACTGTTGATTTGAAAATTTCATCTCTCAGTGCGTCATGTGCTCCTGGTAGATTATCTTCTGTACATCCATCCAACAGCCTATTAAAGTCCACTGCTGAACATAGGCCTCCCCCATATATTGCCTCATAGGGGAGATGTTTGCCATAGTTGTAATGTTACTGTTGATTTAAAAATATAGTAATAGATACCTCTCAGTGGGTCATGTGCTTCTGCTAGATTATCTTCTGTATGATTAATATTCGTTTAAATTATCCTTCCCCAGTGGCCCGGTAACTGACGCAAAGGTGGGGATCCTGGCGCGATCAGCCGCTACAGATAGCACCAGGCACTACAAGATAAAACGTATCATCAAACACCCTAACTATAAATCGCCGAAAAAGTATAACGACATCGCTCTTTTGGAGACAGACAGAGAGTGGGTGATATTTTTTTTTAACATTATAAAGGGTAAGGTAAAATCAAATCAAAAATCAATGTTGCTTTCCGCAAAGCAAGATTATCGACATTTAATAAAAAATTTGTATGAGTTGCATATGCCTAAAAAAACCTTCAAAAGGGTATCCGATTCTCGGGATCAAAATATTCATGCATTGTCACCCTTGAGGACTACGATGGAATGCCTGAAAACGTGGCGGTATTGTTAGCGGACGGCCGTCCTCCATTTATTTATTTTTAAAATTATAGCATGATACCTAAAAGCACCCTCACGAATCGGATAGGGTGTTTTATATAATATTATCATGTGAAAACTTACATCAGCATGGGTTCTTACCGCTCGGAATTTTCATGACAGAGAAGATCATCTTAGTGCGGTTATGTATTTTATCACTTAATAAAAAAGTAAAGAAAATAGAGAAAAATAAAAATTTGGAAAATCCAAAAGTGCACACCTAGAACGCTCATGTAATGTTTTGAATAATTAATCTAATTTTATTAATTACCGAAACACGTTTATTTATAGGATAGGGTGACAAACGAGCACAAAATCCACCTGATGGTAAGTGATTGCTGTGGCCCATAGACATGTTACGGCCTACAGCTACTCCAGCAAGGGTCAAATCTTCCGGGGCCCATGAGCAGAAGATTCCACGAGCAGCCGTAGGTCGGGCCCAAAATGGCCACATGGAAATGTCCTATCGCAATAAACTATATGGGAGAAAGCTAGAAACACATAGTACTTACCAGTATCCGAAGCTAACTTCGCACCAAGGCTTGGTCAGGCCGTGAGTGTGTGTAATGGTGAATGGCGAGTAGTGTACAGTGATGTGTAAATGTCAGCGACCTGGGCAAGCTTAGGCGACCAGCAGCGGCCGAGTCCCAGGCTGCCCCAAAATGCTGCATCGCTCCAGCAGGCTCCATCGCTGCACCATTTCTTTCTTCATTGTCACTATTTCAGTCTCTTAGCTTCATTGTGCATTTAACTCGCCTAATACCACATTCATCGTAGAATCGAACACGTGATACCCGACACAGTAAGGACAGTAGCTCAAAATTCGACATTCAATGTCCCGGATTCACTTATCACAAAATTATAAATAGGGAATTAAAGCGATCTTTTAATGGATCATACGATTCAGCGTTAAACACAACTAAGTTCCTTCATTCGACACCAAAACAGCATGTCGCTAAAGATACAAAATACGCCTCGTTGACACGTAAACTAGCAAGAAAACCAACACACAAAAAGGGGCACTTAACGCTACGGCACAATTATAATGACTTCTTGACAATCAACCGGGAGAAGCTCTCAAATAAGGAATGCGCGGTTCGAATCCTAGACCGTATATATACTCGACGCACGTGCACAAGTCCGCATTCTCGAACGAGTTAAATATCGCAAAATTCACATATCTACATAACGAAATAACACGCACTTAATCTAACTATCTAGACCTACCACGGTCGCATGAATTTCGGTAAGAGAGCCGCGCGGGCTCCCCGCCTCGTGTCTGGCGGGGCACTCTTTTTCGCCCACAAGCGTCACACGCTGGGAAGCTGCCTACCGTTACCCCTCCCTTCGATGCGCGTGACACCTGGTGCCATCGTGCGACTCACGAAGTCGAACGTGATTGGATGACGTTCAACATGACCAATTTAGGCATAAACAGACATCTACATCTATCCTCGTTTGCGAATCAAAAATGTAGATACGTTGTCACCCGTGAGGACTAAGATCGAATGCCTCTTTTCCAGTAAAAAGGGTCTCCGGTTATCTACACTCACCATACAAAACACAGCAGCGTTAAGCTGCTATTTTACGCTGGTATTCTGTGAGATTCCCATTCGTGCTACTGCTATACTACTAATATATGTAGCTGCAGCTTGGCTCCACCACGTATAATCATCGTTTAAAGTTTACAATCGTGAAATTCCTAAATTCCTAAGATTTAAAATATAAAGCTAATAAAAAAATCAAAGTGATATGTTCAGTTTTTCGAAATTGTTCACATACATACCGACCGACTGACGTTCAAGTGAAATTATTTTCAGTTAACTTTTTTTTAATAATAATCGAAATAAATAATCTTATAATTACGTCAGAATTATTAATAGAAATCTCCTTTTGCTATTGGTGAACTTTTTTTTATTATCTAACTGCAATATAAAGCTGGTGCTAGTGATTTATGTTTGGTGGATCGCGATTTTTTGATTTGGTGACAATTGAGCAGAGATTTTTAAAGTGGGTTCCGCGGAAACTAAGAGTTCCGTGGAAAAGTCACTAGCGTTCAGAGAAATTACTTATTTTTGGTTTTTTAAATAATTACATAGTTAGGTACAAATATTATTTTGTAATAGTCCAAAATATGTTATGAGAAGTACCCATTACTGTTATGTACGTACGTACGTTACGTAGGTAATGAGCGAGCATGCGGGACTATACTGCGCAGCGATAATGAATATTTTTACTACGATAATTAGATAAAAGTTTCACTTTTTAAACAATTATAGTAATTGTTTTATTCTTTGTTAATGGCATTGCCTTTGATTTGTAATATTTTGATGTGGGGTTGTTAAAAGTTTGGGAACCCCTGCAATAGACCACTACATCTCCGGTTACGTTCGATGTGTGCAATACAACATAATTTAAAATTAAAAATTTTGTACAGCCGACTTCAATATAAGCGACTTCAATATAGGTTATTTAAGAATAACTCAATAACCATTGGTCTGACCTTGATCAAATTCATATGGGACCACACGAGAACTATCAGCTTTCATATAAAAAAAAGAATCATCGAAATCGGTTCGCCCAGTACAAAGTTATGAGGTAACACACATAAAAAAGAAACAAAAAAAAACATACACTCGAATTGAGTACCGTCTCCTTTTTGGAAGTCGGCAGAAAAATAGGCTTGGATAAGAAATATCGATATATATCGTCGATATTTTTAATCGCGATATATCGATACTCGATATTTATTTTCGAGTATGGAATTCGTATAAATTTCGATATATTTGAAAATGTTGTATTAATCAACAAAACAGCAACAAAAGCAACTACAAAAGCATGTATGTGCTGTTGTTGTTTTTTTTTTTCGTCGTCCAACCGTCAGTAATAAAAATTTGGGCCTTATCCTAGTACATCATGCAAATATATCGATATATCCATATTTATCACGCCATATATCTTTATATTTAAAAATTACGTGTCACGTTGTTTGTCCGCGATGAACTCCTAAACTACTGAACTGAACTGCTAGTATATATATACATATATATATATATATATATATATATATATATATATATATATATATATATATATATATATATATTTTTCACTTGTTTATCCCTAAAACAAACATTTTTAATAATAGTTTTTACCTTACCACCCGGTAACATCTGTGGTCCCGTTGAAATCCAGCTTGCCCTCGTACAAGGTACCTAAAGTAAGCACTAACCCAGGTATCATACATTCATGAGACATTCCAGGATCGCGCTGGACCAGTACGCAGTACCAGCTTGCCTGCACAATGGGCATCCAGTGAACGACACCACTGCGACGGTGACCGGCTGGGGCACCACCGCCTTTAGAAGGAATAAAGTTTCCGATGTACTGCAGAAGGTAAGGTCCTATAGCAGTTATATACATCTGAAATATGCTCACTGGCTAGAAATAATATCGACTGGTTCCGTAAATATTTCCGCCCTAAAAACTTAAGCCATACACAAGTAGTAATATTAAACATTTTTCCGACTTCAATATAAATAAAATAAGAACATCGATATAGTCCAAGTAAATTAAATACGCACCATTAATGATAACTCAAAAACTACTGGTCAGATCTTGATCAAATTTATATGGGACCACAAGAGAAGCACCAGGTTTCAAAAATGAATCATCAAAGTCGGTTCACCTAGAAAAAAGTTCTGAGGTAACACACATAAAAACACAGTCGAATTGAGAGCCTCCCGCTTTCCATGAAATTGGTTGAAAATAAAACAAAGACTCAAAGAGTCAGTTACACGCTGTTAGGCATTCCAGTATAGTTCTCAGGAACAGCTTTTACCACTGATTTGGAAAAATCCCCTGTCCTGGATAGAACCAGCAACAAACTCGTTTTACATTTTTTTTTTACTTATTATAAGCCAGTGCTTGACCACAATCCCACCACCAGGTAGGATTGTGGTCAAGCACTGGTGATGCAGCCTTAGATGGTAAATCGCACTGTCTTATCGTAACAAAAGCCTATTCACTCTTGCCTTGAAGACGCCTAGATTGTATTCGGACGGAAAGATAGACGCCGGCAAATTATTCCACTCCTTTGCTGTACGCATTACAAAAGACGAAGCAAACCGTTTGGTTCTAATGCGTGGAATATCGACAACAAAGGGATGCAGACCCGCCGACCGTCTGGTTGTCCGATGGTGGAAAGGAGAGGGAGGAATTAAGGCGTGTAATTCCTGCGCACACTCACCGAAATGCATCCTATAGAATACCGAGAGACTGGCTACTCTGCGCCTGTGCTCAAGGCTGACAAGATTGGTTTTAACCAAATCAAGGTCACCAATGAGCCTCTTAGCACGTCTCTCCACTGAGTCCAATGCTGCCAGGTGGCATTTTGCAGCACCAGCCCATATGTGACAGCAGTACTCCATGCACGACCGGACTTGCGCCTTATATAAGGTAAGAAGCTGCCCCGGCGTGAAGTACCGCCGCACCCTTGCAAGGACACCAAGTTTCCTTGCGGCTGCTTTGGCTCTGGACTCAATGAACCGCCCATAGTTTAGGTTCGGAGAAAGTTCAATCCCTAACAACTGAAGGCGGTCAGTGTACTCCAAGGATACATTCCGGAAAGTAGGAGCCAAGGTGAGCGGGCTCCTTTTAGCGGTAAAAAGACACGCTTGTGTTTTGGAGGCGTTAAATCTCACGAGATTGGCATCGCCCCATTCGGAGACTGCCTGTAGTGTGAGACTCACACGCTCAACCATAGCCTCTCTTTCTGACTGGATTTGATCCCGACTGGCCCGGGTGCTTGGTTGGTATCTCTCCACAACTGTGCTGTCATCTGCATACCCATAGACACCGGGAATGAGCAGATCATTTATATGCAGCAGGAAGAGAGTTGCGGAGAGAACGGACCCCTGAGGAACACCGGCGTTAGTCGCCACAGTATTGGATGAGCAGCCATCAACGACGACCCGGAGAGACCGTTCACTCAGAAAGTCCTTCACCCAGACAATTAGGCCAGGGGATAAGCCGTACGCTGAAAGCTTGCGCAATAGACTAGCGTGCCAAACCCTGTCAAAAGCCTTCGAAACATCGAGAGAAACAGCAAGTGCTTCACCACGGTTCTCGAGGGCTTCGCCCCATATGTGAGTGGCATACGCTAAAAGGTCCCCAGTTGATCGATTTCGGCGAAACCCGTACTGGCGATCACTGAGGAGATCATTTTGCTCTAGGTATGCCATAAGGTGGGTGTTCAATATACGCTCCATAATCTTGCAGAGTATGAAGGTAATTGAAATTGGCCGATAGTTGGCAGGGTCGGTACGGCTACCTTTTTTAGGCACAGGCTGCATATTGGCCAGCTTCCAAGATTTAGGCACTATTCCAGTCCTGAATGAGAGGCGGAACAAGCGCGTCAACACAGGAGAAAACTCAGGTGCACAGACCTTTAGAACTATAGCTGGTATACCATCAGGTCCACTAGCTTTGTTCACGTCTAGACTTCGCAAGGTTTTAAGAACCTCCTTGTTGGTGATACGGACCTCAGTCATAGAGGTACCGCAGTGAGGTAATTGAGATGGCACGCTGTTGCTACTGTCCAGACGCGAATTGCAAGCAAAAAGAGAAGCAAATAAGTCCGCTTTCTCCTTAGGCGCATGCGCTAGTGAGCCATCTGGTTTTACCAGAGGAGGCAGTGTAGACCGACAGAAGTTTGTCTCGACCGCTTTGGCGAGAGACCAAAAAGCTCTACTGCCAGAAGGTTTGACAGAGAGCTTTGTGCCTATGCGTTTAATGCGGTCGAAACTGGCTTGGCGTAATGTCTTTTTGCACGACTTGGCGGCTTGGTTAAAGGCTCTCTTCTTAAGGCTAACATCCGGAGCTTTACGGTCTCGAGCATCGACCCAGGATAAGTACGCCATATGCTTGTGCTTTTCAGCACGAGCGCACTCGGCGTTAAACCAAGGGCGAGCTTTACCACCAATGGGCACGTCAGCAAAGGGGATGAAATACTCCATCGCTTGACGTATCACATTGGTTATGGCATCCGCGCAGCTCGATGGGTCTCTAGAGGAGAAGCAGACCTGCCGCCAAGGATAAGATGCAAAGAAATGCCGCATCTCATCCCAATCTGCTGACTTGTATCGCCACATTCGTCGCACTCCGTGGAAATCGTAGTTAGGTGGGGAATATAACGACACAGATTTCACCAGACAGTGGTCAGAAGTTCCCAAGGGTGAGGTAACCTGAACATCGTACCTGTCTGGATCGGTCGTCAGCAGAAGGTCGAGGCAGTTGGCTGTGTGTCCATCCACATCAGGTACCCTAGTCGCTTGTTGCACCAGCTGGGAGAGCCCCAGCGACAAGGCAAAATTCCACGCCTCTCTCCCAGCGTGCTCGGTTTTCTGGTATGGGAACAGCCAGTCCTGATGACAGGCATTAAAGTCCCCCAGAAAAACCAACTGTGCATTAGGGTACCGATTTAGAGCCACATCAGAGGCCTCACTGAGGTGTTCAAACAGCCTAGTTGTCTCCTGGTCACCGCTGTGCGATCGGTAGACACAAGAATAAATAATTTTATCTATTCCAGTGTCTATCAATACCCAGATCGTAGAGAAAGTGGGGTCTTCAAGGTGACGGAGACGCTTACAGCAGATGTCGTTGCGGACGTACACACAGACTCCGGCGCGCTGATGGAAATTATGCTCCAATATGTACCCAGGGTAGCCAAGGTACGCCGCATCTAGAGGACATCTGATCTGCGTCTCAGTCAAGAAGAGTAAGTGCGGCTTGTCAGTCTCAAGGTGGTAATGGACTGCATTGAGATTACAGTGCAGGCCTCGGATGTTTGTGAGGTGCACTTTAATGGAGAGGGAGTGCAACCGCTGTACAAACTTACTCTTCTTTTTCCTTTTTTTCATCAATGGTGGGAGTGAATAGGTTGAGAGAATGGCAGTTGGACGAGGCGTCACACATATAACCTAGGGACGCAAACAGAGTCATAGCATCGATGGTACCTAGCATGGAGATCGCGGGGACGCCCGAACCCCCCTGGAAATCGCCACCAGGCCCTCTCCTCCGGTCGCCAACCGGCATGGTGGAGCCATCCCAGGATTTTTCGTAAGATAGCGGGGCAGCCTTTCATGAGTGGCTGGCTCATTAATTGGGCCCCCAACTATCTACGGTCGGCCAGCGGTGCAACCGTGCTTCGGATCCCGCTAACCTCCATAACCAGGCACCTGACACTAAGAAATGGCCGCGTCGCAACCGGTCCGTATGCGCAACGCAACTGTCCAGACCCATTCTCCCTAAGAAATGGGTTTCACCTAACATCATACCGGAACACGATTTGCATCATTTGGCGGTATGTCTTTGCCATCTAATTAAATACAACTCTTATACGTAGGAGAGCCATGCTGCAGCTATATTAGTAGTATAGTTGTAGCACGAATGGGTCGACTCGACCGGGGAAGTACCACGCTCTCGCAGAATACCAGCGTAAAATAGCAGCTTAACGCTGCTGTGTTTCGTATGGTGATTGTAGAGAACCGGAGACCCTTTTTACTGGAAAAGAGACATTCCATCTTATCCTCACGAGTGATAACGCATCTGCATTTTGATTCGCAAACGAGGATAAATGTTCATGTCTATGGCCCACAGCAACCACTTACCATCAGGTTGACTGTGTGATCGTTTGTCACCCTATACTATAAAAAAATAAATAAATATAAAAACAATTAAATACAGCATGGTATGGCCTCTTATGGTCGGGGAGTAGAAGTATTGTCAACGACACCGCTTTGCCAAAGCGAGTGTCAGTTTGACGTAATAAAACCGTGCGTGTAAAAAAATTGTAAGTGATAGAGCCATGCTGCAGTTATATTGACGGCCTCGGGGCGCAGTGGCACAGCAATGAGCTGCAGTGCTAAGGGCCGAGCACGAAAGGCCAGGACCAGGGAAGGACCACGCTCACACAGAATACCAGTGTCAAATAGCGACTTAATCCTGCTGTGTTTAGTATGGTGAGTGTAGAGAACCGTAGACACTTTTTACTGGAAAAATGCCATTCCATCTTATTCCTCAAGGGTGACAACGCATCTGCATTTTGATTTGCGAATGAGGATAGATGTAGGTATCTATGGGCCACACCAACCACTTCTCATCCTTATCCTATAAAAAACCACATAAAATTTGCAAATAAAAATTAATTTAAATTTCCTTTTTTTATGATGTCGTTTTCTACGTTTGAATACTGGCTGTGATTATGCACTTAACGGGAACCACGGGGATTGAAGAGAACACTTCTTAAAATCATTGTGATTTGAAACTCGATGAATTTTTACGTAGTAGAGCCTTGCTGCAGCTATATTAGTAGTATAGTTGTGGCACGAATGGGTCGGCTCGACCGGGGAAGGTCCACGCTCTCACAGAAAACCAGCGTAAAATAGCAGCTCAACTCTGCTGTGTTTCTTATGGTGAGTGTAGAGAACCGGAGGCCCTCTTTACTGGCAAAGAGGCATTCCATCTTAGTCCTCACGGGTGACAACGCATCTGCATCTTGAGTCTTTATTGAGGATAGATGTAGATGTCTATGGGTCACAGTAACCACTTACCATCAGGTGGACTGTGTGTACGTTTGTCTATCTATCCTATAAAAAGAAACTAAAAAGAGACAACCTTAAACATTTATAAGATTTTGCTTACGATAGAGTGAGACAGAATACAGTAGACAGTGTTCCCTATTATCTAATTTTCTGAAGGTTTCATTACTACCGCGTGTGACCTTCACACATGTATTTGTCACGTATTGTATATTGGTCTTCAAGGCCCAATGCATCTACGTCTTGATTCTGAATCAAGGATAGATTGATGACTACGGGTGGGTAAGTGCTCTCACTCTCACAGAATACCAGCGTTCCATATCGTATCTTGAAGAGAAACTGAAACAAAGGGCAAGTAAGAAGGGCAGTGGCATGTCCCTAAAAACACCTCACAATAATGATCAGCGGCTGCCAAGTGTGGTAAATATGCTCTCAGGAATTTGACTTGTGGCATTCCTAGGAGAAGGCCTATGTTCGCTGGACTTGTAATGGACTGTAAGGATGACGATTAATATAAGCTTCTAATATTTGTTCAAAACTAACAGAGCCATCATAAATGAAACTAAGTTTAACGTATTTTTACCAGTGGTAGAGGCACGCGGCAGCTTTTACTGTCGCACGGATGGGCCGGCTCGAACCGGGGTGGTACCACGACCTCACAGAAAACCAGCGTGAAGTAGAGGTTTACCTCTGCGTTTCGCTTGGTGAGTGCAGGTGGCCGGAGGCCCTTTTTACTGGAAATGAGGCATTCCATCTTAGTCCTCACGGGTGACAACGCATCTACATTTTGATTTTTAATAGAGGATAGATGTAGATGTCTATGGGTCGCAGCAACCACTTACCATCAGGTGGACTGTGTGCTCGTTTGTCACCCTTAACCTATAAAAAAAATTATTGCGTACTATATTAAACTATTTTATATTCCCGAAGTTTCGAATACTTTATAGCACCCGTAATTACGATGTGCTGAGGTGTTCGACATTCCAATGTCATAGTTAACCACGGCTACCGGCAGCTTAAAATTACTAATTAATTTTATTAATTATTCAGATATTAATTAGATATCGATTTTTATTTAGCGCTATCCTTCTCACCAACATTTAACTTTAGACTAAGCTTGCGATCTTTTCAGGTTACTCTGCAGAAGTTCTCTGACGAGGAATGCTACAGATCTTACGCGCCAGGTACTCCAGGAATGCGGCACATGAAGGACGGGTATAATAGCACCACGCAGATATGCTACGGCGACTGGCATGCTGCCAAGGACAGTTGCAATGTGTGTATAGTTTATATTACATGGTAGTGGTGGTAGTGCAACGCTGCAGTTATATTTTGGTTGTGGCACGAATGGCTCGGCTCGGGATGGTCTACGCTCTCACAGAATACCAGCGTGAAGTAGCAGTTCAACGCTGCTGTGTTTCATATGGTGAGTGTAGAGAACCGGAGACCCTTTTTTACTGAAAACGAGGCATTTCATCTCAGCCCTCACATGTGACAATACATTTGCACTGCATTGATTCGTAATCGAGGATGAGATGTAGGTTTCTATAGGACACAGCATCCACTTACTGTCAGGTGGACTGTGTGCTGGCTTGTCATTCACATCCTATAAAAAACCCTGGCTTCGCCTGACCCTGCCTGGACATACAAATAGATAAAAGTTTTACAAATGGTTATTTATATCTTAATGGCATGCAAATAACACCAACAGCTCAATAAAAGACGGTTATTTCAATTTTACAGACAAACACTTCAATTGTATTTATATTTATAGACTAGCTGTTCCCCCCGACTTCGCCCGCGTGTTATTATGGGTTTTAAATTTGGTGCGCGGAACCCTAATTATTTTTCTAATATATAAGTCGCCTAAGTTACTCCTTATAACATTAGCTATCTACCAGTGAAAATCCCGTCAAAATCGGTCCAGCCGTTTCGGAGATTAGCCGAAACAGACAGACAGACAGACAGATAAAAATGTTAAAAATCGTGTTTTTGTTATAAGTACCGTATATACTTTCATATGCGTTTAGTAAAAAGCTGTTATTTTCACATTATAAACAGACACTTTAAATGTATTTATATGTATAGATCTATGGCGATGTAGTAGTAGAAGTAAATTAAGACTACAATCTGTAATCCCACTGCTGGCGACATAGCCAGAGGCTTTTACCAAGCAATGGGTTTGTGTGTCACAGAAGAGTGTTATTTCTGAAACGGAAATGTTATTTTGTTTCTCTGATAGCAGGTTTCCTCACGATGTTTTCCTTCACCGCCGAGCACGTGGTAAATCAGCACTTAAAATTGCAATTCACAATTTCAGATACTGGCGGCTACGAAACCTGGGTTGCTCGCGTACTTTGAGAAAGTATGGCAATTTGTACTAAATATGTGAGTTTATAGCTAAAGAAAAAATAACTACTGTATTAAATATTATATTCTAGTGGACTTATTGGTTACGCGTGGTTATAATTAAGAAGTTGAGTTTTAAATAAAAGTTCACGGGTCTCTAGAGTATGTGAATACACAAAACACTTCCTCAGTGGTTTGCTTTTTATTTTTGTAATATTTTGTACATTTTTTAATTTTTTCTATTCGCCGTGTCGTCGATGCCCTGTCAACGAAAAAGGTTTTTATTAATGTATTTTTACTACAAAACTTGCAAAAGAAAAATAATTTATCAAGCATTCAGAATTAAAAAAGCAAAATAAATGGTAGTTCACTTACACTGGTTTCGGGAAATCGACCGCTTTGGAATTCTGCCAAAGGTAAATTCCGCAATGATTTTTCGTAATGAACTCCACATAAAATCGAGACGCTCAATTAGACCCCCTCTATTAAATTCAAAATACGTTATATACATATATACGTAATTACTGCGAAAAATATTATTGTTATTTATAAACTGTAAATGATAGATTTATATAAATATATACTTTGTGTGAGTATAAAAATAAACATAATTACAGTAAAACTTGGTTACCCACTTAACCAAATTTTTAATATCTTCTTCCAGGGCGACAGTGGAGGCCCAGTCCAAGTGAAACATCCAGAAATATACTGCATGTATTCAGTGCTGGGAATAACGTCTTGGGGCAAGCAGTGTGGGTATCCTGGACAGCCTGCTATTTACACGAGGGTGGCTGCGTACGTGCCCTGGATAGAGAGTATCGTGTGGCCTTGAAGTCTGCAGCAAGCAGTTCAGGGTGTCAAAATGTGATAATGAAAAAAATGTACAATCATAGATTTGAAGTATTTCTTAACCCCCGACGAAAACACCCCTCGTGTTATAAGTTTGTAGTGTGTAGCTGTGGGTCTGTCTGTTGTATCATAGCTCCTGAACGGATGCATCGATTTTCAATAAGCTTTTTCGTTTGAAGGGTGTCTTAAGCCGGCTACTGACCTGCCTGCGGCAGGGGCAATCTAGGAAGCACGGCGATCGGAGCAATATCGAAGGTCGCAAGGCCGACTTAAAAAATTGCCCCTGCTTGCCTACACACATCACAATTAAGGAGGCAATTAAGGGTCATCCCCACTCCTACACCCTAGATTGTCCCTGCGGCAGGCAGGTCAGTAGCCACCTTTAATATTATTAAAATTAAGTTAATTGGTTAATTGTTGACATCTATTAAATGTTATTAATATTTTTAATGAATTAACTTATTTTTATTTTATTTATCACTAGCTGTTCCTCGCGAATTCGCCCGCGTGTATTATAGGGTTTTAATTATGTTGCACGGGACCCTAATTCTTTTTCTAAAATATAAGTAGTCTAAGTTACTCCTTATAACATCATTTATCTGCCATGTGAAAGTCCCGTTGAAATCGGTCCAGCCGTTTCGGAGATTAGCCGGAACAAACAGACTGCCAGACAGACAAAAATTTTAAAAATAGTGTTTTTGTTATAAACACCGTATATACTTTAATATGCATTTAGTAAAAAGCTGTTTTCGATATTACAAACAGACACTTCAGTTTTATTTATTTGTATAGATTTTATTTGTTTTAGCCTGATTGTATTGTATTCGATTAGATTATAAATTTCACTTGTATGTCCTATCGGAGAAGTGGCATGAAAGAGCCAGTTTACTAAACGGAGCAAATAAACATACTTTTAGTGAGAGGAATGATGATATTTTTTTCTTCAATTATTATTTATTTATTAAAGTAGGTAATTGTATACGAAAAAACCTCAAACGTTATGAAAAAATCAACAAAATATTAATTTAAATAAAATGTGTCTTTTGGCTCTTTCATAACATTTCGGTATTGAAAGAGCTACTAAAAGTTATGAAAGAGTCAGTCTGTATTATAAAGTGTAATTGTGAAAATTAAGCAAAATAATAATAGTTCCACTTTTAAAAAAAATAAAAAGACAGTACTAACAAATCCTTTTTAAAAACTAGTGACATTTTGAAGAAATTTTTAATTCTATCAGTCATTTTAAGTGATTCTAACAACGCTTAAATCTTAACATACGAGTGTTATTCAGTCATACCTATAATATATATATATATATATATTCTTAACATGTTAGAGGCGTATTATTTTTTATTAATAACAATCTTAAAATTTAAACAAAATAACAAACATCTATCAAAAAGAACTTTAAAAAAAATATTGCTCACTTTGAGCTTCAAAGTCTTTACTATCTATTTGCTTAAGTTTAAGATTCAGACTTTTTAGGAACTTTGGAATATATAATGTAATTTGCTTAAAGTTGGAAATATGTCTTTCAAAAGAAATTACATTTTCCCTTAATGCCGCAGGATTCATGATTCCAATCAGAATAAATTTTGCACTAAAACCAATCTTGATCACTGTTTTCACATGATTTGCTGCAATGATTTCCCTCCATTTATCTGGAGTGATATAATTAACCATGGCATAATCAAACGCCAGCTTCTTAGTTTGTTACCTTGTTAGGCCATAGCACATTTTAGAAGCAGTCTTTAAATAATCCGCAAACATATTTTCTTTGTCTGTTGTGAAAATACGCTTATTTCCTATATTAGGACAGTGTTTAAAAGCTGATTCACCAGAAGCCTTTACATTTTTAACTATTTTAGCTAAGTGTGCCCTCAATACATATATTAAAGATGAGTGCAGTTTTGTTTATTGGTCGATGTATCTCCAAAACTTCACTAACGGCTTCTTCAATTACCGATTTTTCTGGTCAATTTTCGTTTTTTTGGACCAGGCCTCCCTATAATGCAATATCTGAAGCAAATAATTTAATAATATATGAAAAAATACATATTTACTATTACTTTAATTTTATTTACAATATTTAAATGCAGGGTTATGAAAGAGCCAGCTCTTTTAAGGCCCATTCACCCGGCTCTTTCATAACTTATTCTTTAAAAAAATATAACATTAAAAATAACAACAATATCAAAACTTTTGCGGCTCAGTTTTTACGCAGCTGCAAGGCCAAGTATATGCACAAACTCAATCTACAATCCATTTACCGATATCTCTTTATAATAAAATACTAAAAAACAAGTTAAATGAAGCAAACTCCTTACTTTTTAGTACCAAAAACTTTGACTCGATGTAGCGGCGTCCGCTGGTTTCGGCGGACTGTCAAATGTTTGTGGGTGACGGGGAATCAATGTAGCCACTTAAAAATAAAATTACCAATCAAATCCGTTCATAAACTAGCAAAATAATGTAAGTGGCTCTTTCAAAACCTGGCTCCTTCATGCCACTTCTCCCCTATGTAAATTTGCATGCTATTTACAGTCACACGTGCAAAACATGTGTACATTAAGAATTGTACATTTGAAATCTTTAACTTTCCATGTTTTGAGCAAATAAATCTAATAAATATATAAATAAATAAACTTATAATGTAGAGGTAAAGTTGTTTGTATGTGTATGTGTTATCGGTAATGATAAAACAAAGAACTACGAATAAGATAATCGCGTATCGACGAACATCTTAATACATTACGATATTCGTTACTGTAGTAATGCGTTGCGATACTTTTTTTTATAGGAGAGTGGGCAAACGAGCATGCGGCTCACCTGATGGTAAGTGACTACCGAAGCTCATGAACAACTGCAACACCAGGGGAATTGCAGATGCGTTGCCGGCCTTTTAAAAAGGAGTAAGCTTTTTTCTTGAAGGTCCCTAAGTCGTATCGGTCCGGAAAAATCGTCGATGGTAAGCTATTCTACAGAGAAGTCGTACGCGGAAGTAAACTCCTAGTGAAACGTACTGTGGTGGACCGCCAAGCATCTAGATGGTGCGGATGATATCGGGAGTTTTGCGACGATGTGCGTTCGTGAAATTTGGCGGCTGGAATTAATCCGAACAATTCCTTAGAGGATTCCTCGTGGTGAATGCGAAAGAAAATGCAAAGTTATGCAACATCTCTTCGCAGCGCCAGTGACCAGAAAGGACTCGGTCATCGACGATTCGAAACGCTCTGCGCTGGATGCGGTCAAGTGGAAGGAGCTGGCACTGGGAAGCCCAAAACCAGAGATGGGAACAGTTTTCCATGTGAGACCGAACCTGCGCCTTTTGAAATTTCAGGCGATGTGTGTTGCACATCATTCGATATATCGGCGCCGAAGATTCCGATACTTGCTGAGGTAACAAGGGGAGTGCCTTGAAACTGAGGAGATACGACAAAGGGGTTCTTTTTAGCGGTAAACTCGCAAACTTGTGTCTTTTGAGGATTAGACTGGACCAGACTTAGTCGCCACCAATCCGAGACTTTGTTCAGCAAAGACTTCAGACAAAAGTTAATCCCGGTACTCGGCGACGTTTTCCCGAGAAATATTGGCACGGCCGGTGTATGGAATATCATCAGAGCTGTCTCCGCATAGCAATGAATATTACCGGTTTGCAACATATCACTGATATGCAGAAGAAACAGCGTTAGTGATAGCACGCACCTTGATGCTCCGATCTGCAAGAAAGCTGGTGATGCAATTGCACAATTTCTCGGGAAGCCCATAGAGGAAGGCAGCTTCGAAAGAAGCGCTTTCTTCCAAACCGGCCAATCCCTCCCTCTTGGACTCTACTGCCTCCGCTCACCTATGAGTCAGGTAGATCAGAAGATCACCAACTAATCGACCCCGACGAAAACCGTATTGGCGGTCAATAATCAGTTGGTGATCCTCAAGCTACCACATGAGCTGGCAGTTTATAATGGATCCCATTATTTTGGAGAATAAGGAGGTAATCGCGATAGGTCTGTAGTTAGACGGGTCTGAGCGGTCGCTTTTTTTAGGGATCGGGTGGACAAAAGCCGTCTTCCATGATTTCGTGACTACGCCTAGGGAGTAGCAGTACCGGAAAAGACGCGTTAGAACCGGTGCCAACTCCGGAGCACACGTCCCCAGCATAATTGGGAGGATTCCGTCAGGCCCACTCAACTTGTGGATGTCCAGGGAGTGGAGTGCTTTGCGAACCGAGCGCTGTGTAAACCGCACATCCGGTATGAAGCACTCACACCGCGGGATGGTCGGCGGTGAGTTCCCCCTGTCGTCGAGAATCGAGTTGGACGCAAAGAAAGAGATCGGATAACTGATCGGCTTTCGCCTTTGCGGCATGGGCCAGCGAGGCGTACCTCTGTGCAACCATCATCAGAGATGGCTGACAGAAGTTCTCTTGGACAGCCTTGGCGAGAGACCAGAATGCACGAGTTCCCGAAGGAAGACGAACTGGTTTCTTACCAATCCTGCCCATGTGCTCTGAATTTGCCTTTGCAATGACTCTTTTGAAGGACCTGGAGGCGGAATTATACTTCTTTTTAAGAGCGCTAGTGTTAACATACCGAGACGTTGATGCGTCAGCCTAGGTCCGGTAGCACTCCTGCTTGTAGCGTAATGCTATTTAACAGGAGTGACAAAACCATGGCTGAGAGATCTCACCTATGGTTTAGTCGCTGCCTCTGATGGGTACCAAAGTGGAAGGAATAAAAAGTTCCATACACTGAAGTACCACATCAGCAACAGAATTAGCAACAACGTTGGGATCGTCCGGCGAGAAGCAAACCCGCCCCCAAGGGTAGGATACAAAGAAAGACCGCATCCCATCCCAATCGGCCGACCTAGAGTGCCAAATACGGCGGCAGCCTGCAGAAAGCAAGCGTGATTTTAGCGTGAGTGGCACCACACTCCGGACTAGACAATGGTCCGAGAAGCCAATAGGAGCGTTGACGGAGACCTGATATCTGTCCGGATGAGAGAGGTCAGCAGAAGGTCCAACATGGAAGGTGCATGATACTCCAGATTTGGAATCCGCGTAGGCGTAGTAACCAGTTGTGTCAGACCATATGCCAAGGCTAAATTTTTTTTTTATGACCACTCATGCTAGAAGCTACAACTATAATATAGCTGCAGCATGGCTCTACCACGTAACAAAGTGTTTAAGCGTCAGTAGCCTAATGGCAGGGCGCGGACCACGAACTCGAAAGGTCGTAGGTTCGAATCCACCATTCGACTACTGTCGTGAACCACTTCTAACACAAGCATTTTAAGCTTACCAGAAGTGGTTAAAGGGAATATTAGTAATGTTTAATAGCATTACTAGTATATTTTTCTAAAAAAAAAAAAGTGTGCCCGATTGTCACCTTTATTCTATAAAATAGAGAGTTAATAAGCATTTTACGACGAAAGTTGCAATTACAGTATATAAAAAAGCCACCGTCGACACTTAGCGTAGGCTAGGTATATTCAATAATAATGGCGGAGTAAAGTGCTACAAACCATTGGCTAAATATCAAACTAATGTAAAAGCAATGTATAAAAACGATTGTATGAAGTATGTTGTTATTAAAGAATCGATTTTCTAAGTAGCTATAGTCACTTGGCTGTGCTAACAATGCCATCTGGCGGCGACAAAAGATACACCGAAAAAAATATGTCAAGGTCATAACATAAGTCGGATGGCACAACATTTATTCAAAATATATTATATTTTGAACGATACTGTACAAAGAAATGAGAAATTTAGAATATCACATTTTATTTATTATACGTGGATTTATTATTAGTAGTATAGTTGCAGCACGAATGGGTCGGCTCGACCGGGGAAGGACCACGCTCTCTTAGTAGTCTCTTAGAGATAAACTTAAAGAAATTAATATATTAACTTTGGCCTCTCAGTATATTTACGAAAATTTAATGTATGTTCACAAAAACAAAGATAGTTTTAGTAAAAGAAAGTGATATACATTCTGTAAACACTAGGAACAAACGCAAGCTAGTGATGCCAGTTTCTCGACTCCACAGAGTCAGTAATTCATTCTTGGGGCAATGTATACGCTATTACAACAAGGTCCCGGAAAGTGTACAGGTTCTCTCTATTACCAAGTTTAAATGCTTTCTTAAGCTGAAACTGTATAAAAAGGGTTATTATAGTATTAATGAATACATGGTTGATAATAACCCCTGGGAATGAGGTGGTCGCTTCCAAGCAGTTTCTAAAATAAATTTTGTAAATATTTCGTAATCATTTATATTGTATAATTTATTTTAAAAAAAAGTCCCGCTGTGTTTCTTGCTGGTTCTTCCCAGGACAGAGGTTTTTTTCGAACCAGTGGTAAAGTAAAAAATGACTTTCAATAAGAATTAAACATGTAATGTATATTGAATAAAAATTATTCTATTCTATTCTATTCTCACAGAATACCAGCGTAAAATAGCAGTTTAACACTGCTGTGTTTCGTATGGTGAGTGTAGAGAACCGGAGACCCTTTTTTTTTATAGGATAAGGGTGACAAACGAACACACAGTCCACCTGATGGTAAGTGCTTGCTGCGGCCCATAGACATCTACATCTATCCTCTATTAGAAATCAAAATGTAGATGCGTTGTCACCCGTGAGGACTAAGATGGAATGCCTCATTTCCAGTAAAAAGGGCCTCCGGCCACCTGCACTCACCAAGCGAAACGCAGAGGTAAACCTCTACTTCACGCTGGTTTTCTGTGAGGTCGTGGTACCACCCCGGTTCGAGCCGGCCCATCCGTGCGACAGCAAAAGCTGCTGCCTGGCTCTACCACTGTTAACTTTTTACTGGAAAAGAGGGCATTGCAACTTAGTCCTCACGGGTGACAACGCATCTGCATTTTGATTCGAAAACGAGGATAAATGTATATGTCTAGGGGTCACAGTAACCACTTACCATCAGGTGGACTGTGTGCTCGTTTGTCACCCTATTCCTATAAAATAATAAATAAAAAATCACATAAACTTACGGTGTGTTTCGATATATGTGTTTCGTATGGTGAGTGTAGAAAACCGGACACCGTTTTTACTGGAAAAGAGGCATTCCATCTTAGTCCTCACGGGTGACAACGCATCTGTATTTTGATTCGTAATCGAGGATAGATGTAGATGTCTATAGGCCACAGCATCCACTTACCATCAGGTGGACTGTGTGCTCGCTTGTCCCCCTTATCCTATAAAAAATCCCCGATCGAGCCGACCCATTCGTGCTACAACCATAATATAACTTCAGCATGGCTCTACCACGTAGAAAAGTGGGTTTAAAATAACACCTTAAGTGTTATTTTAAACCTTAAGTTCTATCGTAATTATACGAGGTGCTTCGTCCGAAGAAATTAGTACCTGAATCTCATTAAACACATGGATTTAATAAGTTCCAGTCATTAATCTAGAGGACGAAGCACGAAGTATAAGTACTTGTATCCTTTATTGAATTAAGGTAGCTCAGATGGTTAGCGCTCGCTGTAAATTTCACAGTACGCGAGCAACTCCCGGATTCGATCCCCGCCGTCACCAATGAAATTGTTAATTACAATTTTAAGTGCTGATTTACCACGTGCGGTGAAGGAAAACAACGTGAAGGTTTCCTCATGTTCCGCATGTCTGGAAAAAAAATACAAAAAAAATAATATATTTCGATGAAATGTAAAGTTTGCCAACACGCAATGGGGCAGCGCGGCGGACATTTCATTGCCCTAAAACCTTCCCAGAAATGAGAGGCGGCCTGTGCCTGTTTTATTCCATTGTAAAAATATAGTTGAGGCGGGATATGGCATCATCAATAATTTCAAATGAAAAGTTTTATACAACCAACTTCAATATAAATTATTCAGAACAACTTAAAAACTATTGGTCAGACCTTGATCAAATTTATATGGGACCACACATCAGAAGCACCAGCTTTCAAATAAAAAAGAATCATTGAAATCGGTTCACCTAGAAAAAAGTTATGATGTAACACACATAAAAAAAACATACATCTTTGCTACGTGGTAGAGCCATGCTGCAGCTATATTAGTAGTACAGTTGTAGCACGAATGGGTCGGCTTGACCGGGGAAGAACAACGCTCTCACAGAATACCAGCGTGAAATAGCAGCTTGACGCTGCTGTGTTTCGTATGGTGAATGTAGAGAACCGGAGATCCTTTTTACTGGAAATGAGGCATTCCATCTTAGTCCGTTCCTTTTTGAAGTCGGTAGAAAAACACCAAAATTGTTAACAGTGTTATTTAATTTTCCAAAACGTGTTTAGTCTCATAACCAATTCAATTTCCTCTTTCTTTAAATGTGACCACATTTCCTTTGCGGCAGTCTTATGTTCTTTATCATGGAAGTGATGTCGCTGACTTTAAGTGATTTAAGTGTGGCAATGCTTTCCAGGAACGATTTCTTGCTTTCGACGCTGACCCCGGCTTTGCTCCTCGACTTGGCCCCTTTCTTATCGCCTTTAGATTTTTTGTCTTTCTTGCGCCTTCTACAAGTGATACAGGCGATACATCTCTTCATCATTGCGGTCATACATTTGTCTGGAGGTGTGGTCAAGATGTGACAGATACATTCGTCGCAAGGCCCCTCACCTTCTGTCAACTTCTTCAAGGAGATCCTGTCAAGCTTCTTTAAATCTTCCAAAGACATTTTTATTTTAATCTAGACTAGAATTTTTCTGTAGATCTTACAATTGTTCTCTCATTTTTTCCTGCGAAACAAAATTATCCATTTAAATGAAGACAAACATAATGCCCAACAAAATGTCTAACGTTTTAGTATTTTATACTATTACACCAGCTGATATCCGCGACTTCGTCTGCGTTGCTTCATGTATTTACCAATTTTTCGTATGTGCGAAAAAAACAGCAAAAAATCGCAAGCAAAAGCACACACACATACATACGTGGTAGAGTCATGCTGCAGCTATATTAGTAGTATAGTATAGGACGTAGAAGTATAGGACCACGCTCTCACAGAATACCAGCGTAAAATAGCAGCTTAACACTGCTGTGTTTCGTATGGTGAGTGTAGAGAACCGAAGACCCTTTTTACTGGAAAACAGGCATTCCATCTTAGTCCTCACGGGTGACAACGCATCTGCATTTTGACTGTGACTCTACAACGTAATTGTGCAATGCATAATTTTGGCAGGTTATTTTAGCAGAGTAGCCAGCCTCTCGGTATTCTATAGGATGCAATTCGCAGAGTGTGCGCAGGAATTACATGTTTTAATGCCTCCGTTCCCGTTCCACCATTGAACAAACAGGAGGTCAGCGGGTCCTCACCACTTTGTTGTCAATATACCACGCATCCGATTGCTTCGTCTTTCGATATGCGTATCTACATCAATAGAAGAAAGTTAATTCAACATTGAAGACATAGATAACAAACCACAATAGTTGATAGAATCAGGCGTTACTTTGCGGAAATCCATTATAATGGGGTTGTTATAAATTAATTTGCTTGATTCCGCGTAAAGAAAGAAAATGATGTGTCCTGCCCAGCTCTAAGGGGGACCTCCCACCCTCCCTCAATCGCGCGCACTATACCCGTCGCCGTCAATCCCAGCACTACCATCCTCAGCACCACCACACTACACGTCTTAGCGGCCATCCTCCGCAGAGTCTACTTTACCTGAGGATGCCTCGTGTAGAGGCGAAACACGTGTCGTATTTTCGAGAGTGGTGTGTCCTGCCTAGTGTGGTGGTGCTGAGGATGGTATTGCTGGGATTGACGGCGACGGGTATAGTGCGCGCGATTGAGGGAGGGTGGGAGGTCCCCCTTAGAGCTGGGCAGGACACATCATTTTCTTTCTTAACGCGGAATTAAGCAAATTAATTTATAACAACCCCAAACCACAATAGGTATAGACTATTTTTCTTAGTATAAAAGAAGTATGGTCTATATAATTAATAGAATCAGGCGTTACTTTGCGGAAATCCATTATATTAAAGCTTTTAAAAAATTTACTTCGCAAACATCCGCGCTATAAAATAAAATGATGTGTCTTACCTAGTATGAAGAGCACCTCCCGCCCTCCCTCAATTGCGTGCACTATCCCCGTCACCACTAATCCCAGCACCACTACTCCCAACACCACTACACTAGGAAAGACACACCACTGACGGCAATACGACACGTGTTTCGCCTCTACACAAGGCATCCTCAGGTGATGTAGACTCTGCGGTAGCTGACCGTTGGACACCAGCCACCGCAGAGTCTAGTAATTTAAGAAGAATAGTAATTTTTTTAAAAGCTTTAAGTTTGGTCTATTCCAAATAACAATCTATTTAATCCATGGTGAAAGGTGAAAGATTACTTTTTGTCTTTTGCTTTTGCGTCCTTCTTCGTCGGCTTCGCTGACTTCGCTGACTTCGCCGACTTCGCTGACTTCGCCGACTTCGCCGACTTCCCCGCCTTTCCCGCCTTCCCTGAATCCGGTGGTGCGGTCAACTTCGCCTTATATTCTTGTATTTCCTGGAAGGTTTTGGACACCTTTGCTTCCACCAACTTCTCAGTGGAGTCCTTGTACATAAGCACTGTATCCAGTGCTGCCCGTAATGCGTCTTTCAGGTTGATTTTTTCTGGGGGAGGGCAGATTAGGTTACAGATGCACTCGTTGCAGGGCCCGTGACCCTCTTTCAACTTTTTCAGGGACACCTCGTTGAGTTTCTTTATTCGCTTATCCTCGTAATTCATTTTTGAGTAACGTGTTCTAATAATACATGCTTGGAGGTTCTGGAGTTGGATGGGGTTTGCGTCTGAAAATTTAAAAAAAACATGCGTGAGTGTCGTGGAGCACTCAGTTGGAACGAACACTACGTAACTACGTATATTATTATTGATAAACTTATTATATCATTGATTAACAAATACAAATAAATAAATTTTTAGCGTCTATTAAAATGAAGCGTCATATAAAATAATATTTCTTTCATCGGAAGATAAGAAAAAGTGCGAGGGAGATGCATGTTGTTCCATCTCGCTTCCTTATATCTCGCCCCCAAGATCGTGACAGAAAACTCTTACCCTTTTTTTCCCCCAATCTACCAAGTCCACCATATGGTGGGGGTAAAAGCAAAGCATCTTTAAAAAAAACTTTTTCAGAATTTTCACCTGCGCCGTGGAAGTAATTTTCATACATCAACTGCACAAGGACAATCACAAGACCCGGAGCAATTAATAGACCTTACAAATACTTGTTCCGTGCGAGATTCGAATCAGCAATGGTTCAATTAATATTAAGTTACTGGGCCACGGAGCCGTCAAACGAATCCGTCCCACCATTTCATCATTCATAGTGGCGGTTTACGAATATCCACTGTCTCCTCAACTCCGCTACTTACCGGGTCTATTGTGAATCAACTTATCACACACACAAAATTTCATCAAAATCGGTCAAGCCGTTTAGGTGGAGTTCAATTACTGTAACTCTTATGTTTGCTATGTTACACACATTTATACCTTCCTCTTGAATACTTCTGTCTATTGATGAAAACGTCATCCAAATCTGTTACGTAGTTAAAAAGATCTAAGCTTACAGACGACGGGAAGCGACATTAAAAGTTTAATTTTTTAACTAACGCCCCTGCAACCCACCGTGCGGGTGGAATTTCTTAAAATCTGTTCTTATCTGACCTCTACTCGGCGAAAGGAATATTCGTACGAAATTTCAAGTCTCTAATCCTTATGGTGGTTTGGTCATGTAGAAAGAATGAATGAGGAAAGAGTGACAAAGAAAATTTATGTTGCAGATGTGAACGGCAGAGTCGGGAAGGGTTGCCCTAGGCGAAAGTTTATCGACCAAATTGGCGATATATTGAAAATGGGCCAAATCAAGAGTACCTTTAACCGACGAGCGTGTATGCGTAGGTATATGGATGTGGAGGAAGCGAGAGAGGTCTGTCAGGATCGTGCCAAATGGAAGTCCATAGTCTCTGCCTACCCCTCTGGGTGACAGGCGTGAGTGTTTATATATGTATGTATGTATAATCCTTATGGTTCCAGGTATATCGTGATGAATCAGCATACGGGATATTTTAACATAGTTGTAACGACGGGTTCACAACCGCAGTTTTTTTTTATAGAACATGAATGACAAACGAGCTCACAGTCCACCTGATGGTAAGTGGGTGTTGTGGCCCATAGACATCTACATTTATCCTCGATTAAGAATCAAATACAGATGCGTTGTCACCCCTGTACACTAAGATGGAATGCCTCGTTTCCAGTAAAAAGGGCCTCCGGTTCTCTTCACTCACCATACGAAACACAGCAGCATTGAGCTGCTATTTTACGCTTGTGTTCTGTGAGAGTGTTGTCCTTCACACTATAATATAGCTGCAACGTGGCTCTACTCTCTACCACGTATAATAGAATCTATATGGTATCCTTATTATTTTCTTATTACTTTCATTATATCTGTTTTATAATACATACTTATATACTATTTTTCGTATAGACTTTTGTAATACATCCATTAAAGCTTATTAAACACCACTGCTGGACACAAAGGCCTCCCGAATAAATTGCCTCATACGGGTGATTTTCTTATTTTTTATTATTTTGCGTTGATTATATAAATGTATCAGATGTGTGCTCTTGAGAAGTAACATGAAATGCCCCCATACTTGTTCTCTAAGCCCTTTAGACTTGAATACACTTGGATGCTTACACCAGGGCGACAGAAATACGCAAGAGTACCAAACCAGACGCATTCCTAGGCCTAAGAAGAGGCCTAACTCTTAAAAATTAATGTACTAAAAGACAGATAAAAGTATTTACCTGAAATACGGCTATGAAATTTATTTTCTAAACTACAATTTTTGCTTCTGTCAGTGTGTCATGATGTGTCAATTTTAAAAAGCAGTTGTCATAGATAAAAATTATTTGATTTGAAATAAAAAGAAAAATTTAGTGTTGTGGCGGTGTAAAATGTCAACTTCCCCATTTGTGTCGGGAAGCGACAGAGGGAAACTAAAACAATAGATAGACAACAGCATCTTCCTGATAATAATGCAATAAAAAAACTGCAGTTGCAAAACCACTCGACAAGCGCAGCGGCTATAGAAAAATCCCCGCAATGAGGCAATCTATGGGGGAGGCCCATGTTCAGCAGTGGACTAGGCTGTAACGGATGGATGTATAGAAGATAATCTACCAGGAGCTCATGACCCACTGAGAGGTGAAATTTTCAAATCAACAGTAACATTACAACTATGGCAAATATCCCCTCTGTGAGGCAATCTATGGGGGAGGCCTATGTTCAGTACTTTAACTAGGTTGTAATGGATGGATGTACAGAAGATAATCTACCAGGAGTACATGAAAGTGGTGAAATTTTACAACTATGGTTAATATCTCTGCTATGAGGCAATCTAGGGGGGAAGGCCTATGTTCAGCAGTGGACTTTTTTCGGCTATAATAGACGGATGGATGGAGGCAGTCTATGGGCGAGTCCTACGTTCACTGTATAGACAATAACTGGTGGACTTTTACAGGTTGTAGTGGATGGAAAAATTATATTATATTTTTAAAAAATAATTAGGGTTCCGCGCAAGAAAGTAAAACCAATGAAATTCAATCGTAACAAATTCCACGCGGGCGAAGGCGTGGGGAACAACTAGTCTTTCATATAATTGACAAATCTTCTTGCCTGGTACACTGGCATGTGTTTATTTCCTTAGCTATCAGAACACAGCCTTATAAGACGTTTTAAATTAACTTTTCTTTATTCTTATAACAAAGTAAGCTGTTTTAAAATCTTGCGGTTTTTGTTAATGACGTTGCGTAATCGCTTTGGTAATGGACTAAGAATGTTGTCCTTTTGCCATAAAGTTATAAGAAATTATCTAATATATAAAACATCATGTTTGTTAGTTCGTATTTTTTTTACGTGGTAGAGCGAAGCTGCAGCTACATTATGGTTGTAGCGCGAATGGGTCGGGCCGTCCGGGAAAGGACTGCGCTCTCACAGAATACCAGCGTAAAATAGCAGTTTAGTGCTGCTTCGTATGGTGAGTGTAGAGAACCGGAGACCTTTTTTACTGGAAATGAGGCATTCCAGGTGTAACAACGCATCTGCATTTTGATTCTTAATTGAGGATAAATATAGTTGTGTATGGACCACAGCATCCACTTACCATCAGGTGCCCTGTGTGCTCGTTTGTCATCTTATTCCATTGCGGTAAAGTTCTGTCAAATTATTGCTGGCACTTGCGCAAAGGATATAGGCATAGTACAATTAAATTACAGTAGGTGGCGCGCGTATCGTAACGATAAACTTATTTCGAAGTTATACCATCATTATCATTTCGAATTAAACAATATAACTCTTGCAACTTTCAAACGATATTTCTACAATTATTTATTCTGCGTTAGCGCATCGAGTACCAGCTAGTCCTTAATAATAATTTGTTTAAAAACTTGTTGACAATATGTCGATACGTTATATTGCGAAGTTTTTGACAGATTTTAACTGCAACTTGTGCCAGCTGACAGTCGGTGACAACAGTATCTAAAGGCGCCTAAGCACTAAACTGACACATTATCTAAGGTTCACACTACCATCGAAAAAATGACAAACCATTTTTTAAGCGCGTCGCCAACAGGGTGCGATAATCAAATTACAAAAAATAGTTGCTAATAATCCTAAGGTAGTATCAGAGCCGCATAATCTAGGTGTAATGGATGAGAGCTTAAGATTTGAAAACCATGTTATAAGCGTAGTAGGAAACTTCTTCTTCGGGCTCTAAATCATGTATAAAATGATATATAAACTTTGCAAAACATTACAGTTAATCTGGGTAACATTGATTAACAAGGGTAACTTTGACAGTCAAATCGCAAAATATTTTTTTTATTTTTTACGCGTACAACATTTAGTGCATACCATTAATTTATACAATTCGTGTACTTAACAAACTTAGTAAACGAACACTCGGGAAAAAAAAGAAGGTGTCTTACGAAGTTAATGTCAAAAACTTATTTAAACGTACCGTGCGCAACTGTTGTCTTTTTGCAGTGGTAAACTTTTAAAACTTTAAATGTGATTATCAAAAAGTTTAAATAAAGATAGAACTACAACTTTATAGTTTTATTGACTTGTATAATACTCCATTGCATCTGAAATGTGTTAAAAAGTTAAACTTATGTTACCCTGAAGCTATAAAATGTTTAAAAGATAAGATTCCTGCGACAAATCTCATTTGTGTCAAAGTTATCCATATAGGGGTATATATTTTATGACTTTTATAGACTTTAAATATCTTGAGAGTATGAAAACCAACCTGAGAGCAAAGATTAAGTAAAATCTTTTGTCTCATATTTAACATAGTAAAAGCTAACTAAAAATATATAGTGATGATCTGTCGAAGTTACCCCGATTGACTGTAGTTTTATCAAAATTAAACTATGCAGACTCTGTGATAGGCCCTGGACATTTGGTACGCTAATACGTCTGTCTGTGTTAGATGCTGTTATGACGTACCGCCACGCACACATGTCATAACCTGTATAAACGAGCTCTAATATCAGAAAGGCCAATGCCAGTCCCAGGTGGTGCTTAATGGGTAGGCACTTAGGTTTCGCAGTGAGTCCCACATAACCACGCAGCCGGCTGTCGTGGTATGCTTAGAGCATTCACCAACTCCCTCCCCCGCTTCCCGGAGGGTAGCCCTTTTTATTGCTCTGGGCGTAAAAAAAATTTAAAAATTCAATATCGTAGGCAACTTTACTTTGCGTCACTGCTATTTGTTAATGTCATACATAAAACTCCAATTTTTTTATGCGATAAATTGCAATGGAGCAATAATATTACTACTACACACAACACTAGAGCTTTGAAAGGGACGAAGAGAGAACGAAGTGTGAAATATGGGTAAATCAGGAATGTCTAGAACAGGTAAATGAAATTGTATACTTGGGGAGTGCTTTTAGCCGGGATGGAAGATGTGATTTAGATGTGGACAGGCGTGTCGCTGCCGGGAACAAAGTCAATGGTGCCCTGACTGCGTTAGTCAAAAGGCAAGGCGTAGTGAAGAGTGCACGCCTTGCAATACATAACGCAGTGTTGGTACCGACTTTGTTATATGGCAGCGAAACCTGGGTATGCCAGAAGAAGCATAAAAGCAAGTTGAATGCAGTGGAGATGCGATCTCTTCGTAAAATGTGCGGCGTTACCATGGCCGACCGAAAGCGAAACGAAGAGATTCGCAATATGGCAGGTTTGAAAGATGACCTTATCACAGAAATTGATAGGGGCGTGCTTCGATGGTTTGGGCACGTTGAGCGAATGAGTGAAGACCGAATGGTGAAGAAAATATATAGCGCGAAAGTTAATATTAAAAGGTGTCGAGGTAGACCGAGACTAACTTTCGAAGACCATGTGAGCAAATTGCTCGAAGAGGGGAGGGTCAAGAGTACTCGGATACCTAGACGTGCATGTATGAAGAAGATAATGAATCTGAAAGAAGCGAAAGAGGCATGTAAGGATCGTGACACTTGGCGATCTGTTCTCTCTGGCTACCCCGTCAGGGATTGTGCGTGAAGATAAGTAAAAGTAAGTAAGTAAAAGTAAAAAGTAACACTAGAGCCTCTTACTGTAGCCTAACGTATCCCACATATCACAATCTGAAAACAATAATACTCTTTAATATTAAATACAAATTTCACCTAGTGAACCATCAGAAAACTGAGTAATTACGTTTATTACGGTGCGTACACATTATATAACATAACACTTTGTTATATAACATGTTTCTGCATGTGGATGCTGTATGTTTTTTTTTATAGGATAAGGGTGACAAACGAGCACACAGTCCACCTGATGGTAAGTGGTTGCTGCGGCCCATAGACATCTACATCTATCCTCTATTACAAATCAAAATGTAGATGCGTTGTCACCCGTGAGGACTAAGATGGAATGCCTCATTTCCAGTAAAAAGGGCCTCCGGCCACCTGCACTCACCAAGCGAAACGCAGAGGTAAAGCTCTACTTCACGCTGGTATTCTGTAAGGTCGTGGTACCACCCCGGTTCGAGCCGGCCCATCCATGAGACAGAAAATGCTGCCGCGTGACTCTACCACTGTTACTAATTATATATATTTTATAACATAATATATATTATGTTATAAAACGTGTTATATAACTCGAACGGCAGAACGACAAACGACAATGTCATATGACAATGTCATATAACATTGTTATATTGCATTGTTATTTTAATGTATACAGTATTGTTATATGTTGCTACGTCGAAAAACAACGTTACATAATGTGGACGTGTTATAAAACAAAAGTTATACAACATGTTACTTGACACACGCACACGCGCGCGCACATACACAAGCACACGCACACGCACACGCACACGCAAACGCACACGCACAAGTACTTCTTTTTCATTTTTTTTCTGTTATTTTTACTATCCATAGCTTTTTATTTTTTTAATGCATTGTATTTTGATTCCGTCGCTGTCCTTCCATAGTTGTTTAGATTTGAAGCTTAGTAACTTTACAACACAATTTATGTATAGTCTAGTAGGCTCGTGTATTTTTTCTCTGCTTGTTTATTTTTTTTATTTACTATATACATCATATGGACCAATGGTCGAACTACTCGAAGGAGACGAAATTTGCTACACTGAAAAACAACGGCTGTGTTGCCGCCAAGCCAAATGCCGAGTGCCGACCGCTTTTCGTCACATCTGACATGACATGACGTCGACAACGTCTATTCTATTTTGTAATTTTTTTTTTAAATATTCTACTATGCCAGCGCTTAACTAAAATCCCACCTGATGGTAAATGGTGATGTAGCCTATGATGGTGAAGCGCACCGACTTAACAAAAGCCTATTCACTCTTGCCTTGAAGACACCCACACTGTAATCGGATGGAAAGACAGATGCTGGCAACTTATTCCCTTTGCTGTAACAAACCGTTTGGTTCGAATGCGTGGCAAGTCAACAACGAAAGGGTGGAGACTGGCCGAACTTCTGGTAGTCCGATGGTGGAAGGGAGAGGGGGGAATTAAATTATGCAAATCCTGCGCACACTTTCCGAAATGCATCCTGTAGAAAACCGAAAGGCTGGCTACTTTGCGCCTGTGTTATTTATAACAACGCTTAAAAAACAACTATGTAAAATATGGATTTGTGCTTATGTGGCTAAATAAATATTTTCTTTCTTTCTTTCTTTTTCTTTCTAATATAAACTGTTTTACATGTACCTCGTATGTTATAAAAAGGATAGTTACAGAGAACGACACGTTTCTTGAATATAAAAATCGGGCGAATACAATCTGGGCGTCTTCAAGGGAACAGTGAATAGGCTTTTGTTACGATAAGACAGTGCGATTTACTATCTAGAGCTGCATCACCACTTACCACCAGGTGGTATTGTAGTCAAGCACTAGCTTATAATAAGTAAAAAAAACACGCGTGAGTGTCGTGGAACACTCGGTTGCAACGAAGTTCCTTTCGTAGTTTTATTTTTAAGATAAGGGTGACAAACGAGCACACAGTCCACCTGATGCTAAGTGGTTGCTATGGCCCATAGACATCTACATCTATCCTCGATTACGAATCAAAATGCAAATGCGTTGTCACCCATGAGGACTAAGATGCAATGCCTCCTTTCCAGTAAAAAAGGTCTCCGGTTCTCTACACTCACCATACGAAACACAGCAGCATTAAGCTGTTATTTTACGCTGGTATTCTGTGAGAGCGTGGTCCTTCCCCGGTCGAGCCGACCCACTCGTTCTACAACTATACTACTAATATAGCTGCGGCATGGCTCTACCACGTATGAATATATTATTATTAATATAATATTTTGAATTACAACAAAATAGTTCTTATGTGTTGAAAGAAAAACACACAGCGTTTTATTCATTTTTTTTTTATTACCACAGTATGCAGTGCTACGGTTCCCCTGTGAAGATTGGTGATATATTGAAGATGCAGTTGCAGGTTCATATTGTCGTTTCTTTGGTATTTTATTTTCTTTCAAATAACTTGGCATATTAAGCCACACACTTGTCCCTCCTAGAGATTGTATCACCGGTAATAAACTATTGTGCTCAAAAAGGTGTTCTGCACTTGGAGGCAGCTTTCTGAGAGTAGCTTGTAGGTTTTTATTTGAGATCTCTGATAAAATGCGTTCTCTTCTTATTTCTATGCACTCTGTTCTCTTCCCACAGACAACTTGTACAATTTGTTCCATATTCTTATGATATTGAGTGTTAGGCCCAAACACTGTCATAATCTTATTAAACAGATTTTCTGGTGTCAAATCACTTGACGAGGTATTTGACCAATTTACAATCTCTTGTAAATTACTCCGTACAATTTCCTTGTGTTCTAGCAAGCCATTTGTAAGACCAGCCAAAGTTTTTTCTGTGTTTGCTAAATAGTCTTTGCCCTTATTCAGGTGACATAATTCATCATTAACCTTCAGTTCGATAAAACCTGGTTTGGCTAAAAAGTTTTGAAAGACCTTGGAATATTTTACCTCTTTCCACTCCTCAGTTCCAAAGTGTTGTAAGGTACGACTTTCCATTACCTTCCATCGAGTTTGGTGTTGATACGTATTTTTACAGAAAGGTTACATTTTTATAAGCACACACACAAAGTTTCAATATGCGGAAACACGTACTTTTTGAGAAATAAATTAATAAAAATCACTTATTTTAACAATATTTTGTTGTTTTTTTTAAATTGGCTTTACGGCTCTGGGTTCTAGCCCTTTTGAGCCTACTTTATTACGAATTTCCATTGACATTCATCGCATTGTGGGGGTGGGGGTGGGGGGAGAAGAGGTGTAGGAGGACTAATTCAGAGGGATTTCTGTATCTATTTTGAGACTGCAACGTCTCCGGCGCTGCGGGAAGAGCAGCCTCTACGCCTTTGCGTAACAAATCGCAGGCATCCCTCTTCGCCTCCGCAGCTTCGGCTTGTTGGTCGCCTTCGGCGACCAGCCTCAGCCGCTCCGGTTCGTCCGATGCCTACGATTTGTTACAGCAGGCGGAGGCTGCTCCCCCTACGCGCCTCCGGTTCTATATAACCACTCTAGGGGTAGGACAGACTCGTACCACGTAGAGTCGGGGTCAATAAATTTGGTTCTTTGACATAAGTAGAACCTAACCTATTTTATTTATTATCTGCCCTAATAGGTACTGTTAAAATAAAACAAATCAAATATAATCAATAATTTATTTATCAATTTTATACACATATTGTATCGCTTTAATTACTTCTTCAAAGACATCTTTATGTTCTATTTTTATTTTTCTTCGCCAAGAATATTCAATGAGCCACTCTGTGAAGTTTCCTTTATAACCGTCCCTACTGAACATCACTTTTAAATTTCGCCAGTGACTTTCTATTCTTTGTGTGTGTGTCCCGTCTGGTGCCACAAATTTATTTATAGGATCGCTGTGGTTTACTTTCTTATGTATGTATCCATATTGAGGTAGGCAACCATAGGCTCTCCAAAAATCAATATGTCAATCAATCTCCAAAAATCAGTATAGGGTCAATAAATTTGGTTCTTTGACATAAGAGCTTAGCTTTCCAAAGAAATCCCTCTGAATTAGTCCCCTACACCTCCTCCCCCCATTCAACGAATGTCTGGAAATTCGTAATAAAATAGGCTCAAAAGAGCTAGAACCCAGAGCCGTAAAGCCAATTAAAAAAAACAACAAAATATTGAAATAAGTGATTTTTATTAATTTATTTCTCAAAAATTACGTGTTTCCGCATATTTAAACATTGTGTGTGTGCTTATAAAAATGTAACCCATTTTTTGTAATATCACGACAGCTTACGATACGAATCGATTTAAAAATCTATCTTTTTCGGAAAGAAACGACATCCGTACTGACGACGACAATGACATTACAAAATGGCGCCAGTTTTACGCTAGGAATGTAACATAAACATTGCAAAAATTATTAATTTACAAATAATGTTTTTTCTCAAAAATTACGCGTTTCCGCATATTGAAACTTTATGTGTGTGCTTATAATAGTGTAACTTTTCTGTAAAAATACGTATCAACCCCCAACTCGATGGAAGTCAACTAGGAATGTAACATAAACATTGCAAAAATAATTAATTTACAAATAATGTTTTTTCTCAAAAAGTACGCGTTTCCGCATATTGAAACTTTGTGTATGTGCTTATAAAAATGTAACCTTTCTGTAAAAATACGTATCAACACCAAACTCGATGGAAGGTAATGGAAAGCTAAGCCAAGACCTCTCCTAAATTGAGCTGATTTGAATTTGGCTTTACTAAGAATTCGGAACAGTCAGTAGGACATGCCTTCGACGTAGAAGGCAATGATGTATTTGATGTAGAAGGCAATGCTGTATTTATAGGCAAATAATATTGAAGACAATTAGTAAGGTGACTTACTTGGTGTATTAGTGCTTCGAACCGCGGGTCCGAATTTACGTCATTGGTTATCATTCTTTTATTTGGAGGACGTGAGGACTCACTTTCAGACTCCGAGTCTGATTCTCCGCTGTCTCCATCTGACGATAAATCCCGATTCTCTCCGCGAGAAGGCGAGTTCTGATGCGGAGATTCCTCACTCTGGTTTTCCATTAAAGAATCGTCTACTTTTTCCATCTCACTATGAAACTTTCCTTCGGATCTACTTCCGAGTAATTATAAACTTAAAATGCCGTAATTTACTCACTTTAACTCTTAACTTGCTCACTTTTTTAGCAAGAGAAACTTTTTCTAGCATTCACGCGGGAAAATCACAAAACGCTATGATTAGTTGACAGTTCTACAGTGGTGCCATACTTTCACAAGAACACTTATGGTGAAGAAAGTGGCGCCCTCCCCGGTGACAAGCAGGTACTATAAATCAAGTTACCAACATCGTGGGAATAAAAGGTATGTTCACAAAACATTCTTCATATCGACGCTGTGTGTTTTTAAGTAAACACATAATAAACGTATTATGTTATGAAATAACAAATACAAAAATAAATGCTATTACTAGCGTCTATTAAAATGAAGCGTCATTTAAAATAATATTTCTTTCATGGCAAGATAAGGAAAAGTGCGAGGGAGATCGACATTATTTCATCTCACTCGCACTATAGAAAGGGGGTCGTGACGGAAAAATCTTACACTTCTTCTCGCCTAGCCCCCATGCGTCAAATTCTTACCGTGCGACAAGGATCTGCGTTCCAAAAAAAATTGTTCATCAAGCATTGAGATGGCCAAGCGTGTTGATTTATTCGGTTGTTCTCTGAACGAGTTCACAAAGGCCACCTTGTTATCTCCATGATGGTATAAAAGCTGATACCCGCTCGCTTCGCTGGGCGCGTGATAATATTTTATTGCGGTACCTATAGACATTTTTTATGGGACTATCGTTAAAACAGTGGTAGAGCCACGCGGCAGCTTCTGTTGTCGCACGGATGGGCCAGCTCGAACCGGGGTGGTACCACGACCTCACAGAAAACCAGCGTGAAGTAGAGGTTTACCTCTGCGTTTCGCTTGGTGAGTGCAGGTGGCCGGAGGCCCTTTTTACTGGAAATGAGGCATTCCATCTTAGTCCTCACGGGTGACAACGCATCTGCATTTTGATTCGCAAACGAGGATAGATGTAGATGTCTATGGGCCGCAGCAACCACTTACCATCAGGTGGACTGTGTGCTCGTTTGTGACCCTTATCCTATAAAAAAAATCCGTTCTTAGTGAGCGTCTACATTGCGAAATGAACTATACTAAATTTCAAGCCAATCGGGTGTATAGTTTTAGTGATCTCGTGATGAGTCGACTGACTGGTGGACCGACTGAGTGGTATTTCACTTATATATATACGAGAGATCTGCACCGGCTTCGCACGGGTGATTTCTGGGTCTCGACAATAACACCACCCACCGGGTCCAATTGCGAATCGTTCAGAACACCCAGGAACCCACTTAAGCACACACAATAAATTTCATCAAAATCGATCCAGCCGTTGTCGGGGTTTAGCGATACTAATGAATATATAGATTAAAAGTTTTTATTTTTAACACCCCCGCGCTGACCTTTGTGGGTGGGGTTTCATAAAATCCATTCTTGGTAATTTTTAACATGCCAAAAAGAATATTCTGGCCAATTTTTACACCTATTAGAGCTATAATTTGATAATGTGATTTTTTTTTAATCACGATATCTCTGGAACCATTAGGCCTAGAGAATTTATTTTGTCGAGTAGAGGTCAGTTAAGAAAGGATTTTACGAAATTCTACCCGCGGGGGTTAATATGATTTTTTTAATTAACGCCCTGCAACCCACCATAGTCAGTATAATAGGTGGAATACAAATACAAATACAAACACTCGCGCCTGTCACCCAGAGGGGTAGATAGAGACTACGGACTTCCATTTGACGCGATCCTGACACACCTCTCTCGCCTCCTTTACATCCATATATCTACTCATACACGCTCGTCGGTTAAGGGTACTCCTAATCCGCCCCATTTTCAATATATCGCCAATTTAATCGATAAACCTTCGTCCAGGGCATCCCATTCCGACCCTGGCGTTCATTTCTGCAACATAAATTTGCTTTGTCACTCTTTCCTCGTTCATTCTTTCTACATGACCAAACCACCGAAGCATTCCTTCTTTAATCCTGGTCACAACGTCATCTTGCAAACCACACTCTTCTCTTATCACACTATTTCTCACCCTGTCATTCAGATTCAGCCCTAGTATAATCCTTAAGGACCGCATTGCTACAACATTTATTCTACGCTCATGCTTCTTCTGCCAGA
The DNA here is from genome assembly GCA_033319125.1 of Parnassius glacialis. Taxonomy (NCBI): domain Eukaryota; kingdom Metazoa; phylum Arthropoda; class Insecta; order Lepidoptera; family Papilionidae; genus Parnassius; species Parnassius glacialis. The sequence goes on along the minus strand of JAVANC010000004.1, from coordinate 70,578,847 downwards.
CCCAACTTTCACTACCATACATTAAAGTAGGAACTAACATAGCATTATGAATTGCCATACGTGCCTTATTTGACACATTCTGACTCCTCATAATAGCGTGTAGAGCCCCATTCGCTCTATTTCCTGCGTTCACTCGTCGTTCTATGTCCTTATCATATCTACCATCCCTGCTAAATAAACATCCTAAATATACAAACTCATCCACTTGCTCAATCAACTCCTATGGAACTCCGAGGGCTGCTCTAAAAGTATCGGGAATGGAATATTTCCACTATTCCTGTCATATTAAAATCTTTTTAATTGAAAACTCCTTTGTTTTAAAAATCGAACACCATTTATTTATTTAAAAAAAGATTCTCGGTCTTGTCACAAGGTTTTATAAAACTTGTTTAGTCGTTGAGAAAATGGAATTGACTCGAGAAAATTCAAGAGCGATGATTTATTATGACATTCGAAGTGGTTTAACACAAAAACAGTGTAGTGACCGGATGATTTTTGCATTTGGTGATGAAGCCCCATCCGAAACCACAATTTATCGCTGGTTTGCTGAATTTCAACGTGGACGTGTCAAGCTCAGTGATGATCCCCGTCAAGATCGTCCAAAAACTGCAGTCACCCAAGAAAACGTTGATGCCGTGCGTAAGCTGATTGAGGAAGATCGACATGTGACATACCGCGAAATTCAGGCAACTTTAGACATTGGCATGAGTCAAATACAAATAATCTTGCATGAACAATTAGGTGTAAAAAAGTTGTTTTCCCGATGGATACCGCATTCGCTCTGTGAAGAGCAAAAAGCGGCTTGCGTTACTTGGTGCGTCAGAACTCTCGAAAGATTCCACGCAGGATCCTCAAATACTGTATACAACATCGTATCAGGTGACGAATCCTGGATATACGCGTACGAACCCGAAACAAAAAATTAGTCACGAGTTTGGGTGTTCGAAAATAAGTTAAAGCCAACAAAAATTGTTCCTTCACGAGTGTTGCAAAAAAAATGGTGGCCACGTTTGTCTCCAAAACCGGCCATGTTACGACTATTCCTCTTGAGGGACAAAAAACGGTTAAAGCAGAATGGTATGCTAGCATTTGTTTGCCACAGGTCGTTTCTGAACTCCGTAAAGAGAACTGCAACCGCCGCATCATCCTCCATCACGACAATGCGAGTTCTCACACCGCACACAGAACAAAAGAATTTTAAGAGCAAGAAAACATAGAATTATTAGACCATCCGCCGTACAGCCCCGACCTAAGCCCTAATAATTTCTATACTTTCCCTAAAATAAAGAATAAATTGCGTGGACAGAGATTTTCATCACCCGAAGAAGCTGTGGACGCCTACAAAACGGCCATTTTGGAGACCCCAATTTCCGAATGGAATGGTTGCTTCAATGATTGGTTCCATCGTATGGAAAAATGTGTCAAATTTCGCGGAGAATACTTCGAAAAACAATAAATACATTTTTAAATAGTAATGTTGTGTCACTTCCTTGATTCCCGAAATTTTCAGTGCCGCCCTCGTCTCTTATAATTGGTGCTATGTTTTATATTGTGAGAGACCAGCACCGGAGGTATACTGGCAGTAAGCCATTTCATCTTAGTCCTCGAAGGTGGTATCGTGACATGTTATCTACATGTCGTCTATTAGATGAGCCATCCCTTTATTAGCTTACACATACGGCGTTACTTGTTTCTTCTCTACATAGCGTAAACCAAAGTTGCTTTCAGCCGCCTGTACGCGTAGATCTTTTAAACTACGTAGCATATTGCAATTTTCTTCAATATACGGAATGACTTAAGGAAAAGGTTTATATGTATAATATGTGTATATTATATATTATATAATTCTACTGTCCGTGTGTATGTGACTGAACTCCTACTAAACCGCTGGAACGATTTTGGTGAAAATTTGTGTGTGTGTGATTAAGTTGATTAGAGAATGGTTTAGATTCACAATTGGACCCGGTAGGTGGCGTTGTTGTCGAGATCCAGAAATCAACCGTGCAAAGACGGGACTGATTGCTGGTGTGAAATAAAACAGAAAACATTTCATACTAGCGACAGCAACTAGAAAACACACGCTGTAGAAGTGAAATCAGAAAAGGAGACAGAGATAACAGAATGGATACACTGTATACCTGTATACTGTATTCTATCTCATTCTATCGCAGACTAAATCGTATAGATGTATGCCATCAAAACATAACTTGTAAAAAAAACAAGTCTCGCAACTCAGTTCTTCTACCGTAAAAAGTTGTGAGATCCATGAAATACCAAGTTGGTTAATTTATTCAGTCCCTACTTAAGGGTCCTTCTGTCTTAACTTATTACGTAATAGCTAACCTAACAACATCTTATAGTGACCATATCAATATCAAAAATCTTTTATATTTTAAATAAATAGTTTGACTTGGCCATCGCATGAAAACGCAATGTATCTCTCAAGTAAAACAATTATATTAAATTAGACTTATTAGTGCGATTGCCAAGTCAATTTATTTATTTAAAACATAACAGTACAGTACATAACATAACAGTGGTAGAGCCACGCGGCAGCTTTTGCTGTCGCACGGATGGGCCGGCTCGAACCGGGGTGGTACCACGACCTCACAGAAAACCAGCGTGAAGTAGAGGTTTACCTCTGGGTTTCGCTTGGTGAGTGCAGGTGGCCGGAGGCCCTTTTTACTGGAAATGAGGCATTCCATCTTAGTCCTCACGGGTGACAACGCATCTACATTTTGATTTGTAATAGAGGATAGATGTAGATGTCTATGGGCCGCACCAACGACTTACCATCAGGTGGACTGTGTGCTCGTTTGTCACCCTTATCCTATAAAAAAAAAAGATTTTTAATATTGATATGGTCACTATAAGATGTTGTTAGTTTAGCTAATTACGTAATAACTTAATACAGAAGGACCCTTAAGTAGGGACTGAATAAATTAACCAACTTGGTATTTCATGGATCTCACAACTTTTTACGGTAGAAGAACTGAGTTGCGAGACTTGGTTTTTTTTACAAGTTATGTTTTGATGGCATCTCATTTCTTTTTGTAAATAGTTATATCTAGGTACCTATCTACATCTATTATTCCATTATATTAAACATATATAGGTACACTGATTCATGCACTGCAAATGTAACTTTGTAATCCTATATATTTATATGGGATTACAAAGTTATTTATGCAGTTAGTGCATCTCAATAACTGGACCGAAATTGCAAAATATTTTAATTTTTTCTTGATTAATATACTAAACAATAGTTGTATTCCAAATTTGAAGCTTCTATGTCCGCTGGAAGTGCCTTACAGTTTTGATGATCGGTCAGTCAGTGAGTGACAAAATTATGAAATTTTGACTACTTATAATTCGTAAACTACTGGTTCAAATTTAATAATATTTGAAACAAATCGAGTTTATATAATGCCTACTTGGTAACTGAAAATTCAGGCTTCTAGTTTTATCCACAACGAAGTTATAGGGTTTCGAAAATGGCCTGAACTGCTTCGAGAAAAGAATGGTACGGCCGTGCCGATTTTTTGCTCGATTTGGCGACAGATATGTTTGTCCCTTTTTATTGTCGCTTTTTAGTTTCATCCAGTTTCAAATCACAACGATCATAAAGAAGTTTTCATTTCGAAAATTACAATGAAGTCTTGTTATCTAAGATCTTATTTAAGTTGGTTAACTTAGTTTACAAGGGCGACAAAGCATCTGCATTTTGTCTACGTACCACAGCATCCCTTCACTATCACATCGACTGTGTGCACATGTGTTGATCCTTACTTGTATGAAATAAAATAGTATGAGAAATAATTCCACTTCTGATGTTAGAAATTATTCTCAAAATTATTTAAATAAAAGAACACTACTGGGTAACAAACACAGCTGACTATCATGCATGCAAACCAACAGCATCACTACCCATCTCAATCTAACACAGGGCAGCCTCTCCGCAACACGACCTTCCTGGTCCACACTAGTAGAATAACCCAACGGGTATAGTAACGACAGTGAGACTCGTAGAATTACCGAGTGATGCCTATAAGTTTTATTTGCGCCCGGAAGCAAAGTAAAGGGCTACCATCCGGGAAGCGAGAGAGGGAGATGGTGAATGCTCTAAGCATACCACGACAGCCGGCTGTCGTGGTTATGTGGTACCCACTGCAGGTGGTACTAACCTTTTTTTTTCGTGGGGAAATCCTCATGGATACCTCCGGCTGCGGGGGCAACCGGAAAGTTATGCCGAACTCCTACCGGCTAAAACCCCACGGTGCCTCCTCAAACGTGCGCGCGGGGCCGCGGGAATCCAAATTTGTCCGCAGCCCCGCACTAGTGCTGGCCCGATCTGTCCGGGCCTCGCCTCCTGCACGGGGTAGCGAGGTGTTCAGCTACCCCCCCGAGTCCGATACGCGGAGGCCATGGGGTCAGGAAAATCGACCGCTTTGTAGCGTCCGCTTTCCCGACCCCAGCTCGGGTCTGGTCTTGGGCTCCGCCGCCAACCAAGTTTCGACCGCGGAGGGTAGGGAGAGCGGCGCCTCGCAATACCGACACTCCTCTCCCCCCGCAGCCCAACCACCACCGCATCAACGGTGCGGCCCCGTCTGAGTCGCGGAGGATAGGGCGAATGGCGCATCGCCATACCGGCACTCCTCCTCCTCCGCGACTCCACCTCGGCTGCAGTGGTAGAGGGAGCGGACACCCCTCTGACCGCAGCCCACCAACACACATCCGTAGTGGGCTCGTCAAGCCCACTCGGAGTGGCCACCTCGGGCCGGCCCTACACCTCGGGAAGGGGTTCCTGTTTGTTCACCGCGGTTGACCAAGCCACGGCTACTAAGCCGTGGCTTGGTACGCCACGCCACGACAGGGCGGGAACCCGTTCGTGGGGGGGGGGGGGGGTACTAACCTAACTTAACCTAAGTGCCTACCCACTGTGAGACTGGCATTGGCTTTTGAGGCCTCGCCTGCGCGATACTTTATACTGCTAGAACAAGTGGAAGATTATCGTTCTACCTTCATTTATTCGTATTTCATTTTAGTTTTTTATCCTCATTCCCAACAATAGATACTGTAAACAAAAAATAACAACGAAATCTTGTAATCTCAGATCTTCTTTAAGCTGGTTAACTTTTCAAGTATTCCTAAAAGATACCAGTTCAACTATAACTTAGTTAACTAATTGCCGGGGACTCCACGACCTAATGATGTTAGTTTGATGTTTCTGTTTGTGAAGGAGCTCTTACGTTATTACTTATAAATACTGTTGATCACAGAGTAATTTGTTCACAGAGACACAATATTAATATTTTATTTAAAAATAATAAGCGTTTATTCAGAAAGAGATACCATCTTAATCCTCAGTGGTGACAACACATCTTCATTTTGATTCTTAATCAAGGATAAATGTAGATAGTCTACTGGCCACAGCATCCACTTACCATCAGGTGGACTGTGTGCGCGTTGGTCACCATTATTCTTTGTGTATTTGTATACTACCTGCTTTCTTTCTCAGGTCACTCCATTTAATGAGGGGGTTGCCCAACACTGTCAGTACTACACCAACCCTCGAGAACCTTTATCCCCCATCGGTTGTCCCATCTACAAGCCATTTTAAACCCATTTTAGGTAACTGATCTGTTGGGTTAAGTCTGTTAGCTTGTGCTACTGATATAATTGTTACGGAGCTTATCACCAAAAATAACTCGCAGTTTCTTCATACGGCCAATTGGAAAGACCACGGTTCATTTCCATAAGTTATAACTTGCAACTCGAACTGATTACACACTTTTGTTTTATGGCTTTGAAGTACATCGAACAAGGAGATTTGTCGCAGTTAATATTTTTTTTAATATGGGCATAGACACAGACATAGACATATGTTTTATATAGTATAAGGGTGATAAACGAACACCCAGTCCACCTGATAGTAAGCAAATGCTGTGGCCTATAGATATCTATATCTATCCACGATGAAGATGCAAAATTCAGATGCGTTGTCACCTGTGAGGACTGAGATGGAATGCCTGATATCTAGTAAACAGGATCTCCGGTTCTCTACACTCACCATACGAAACACGGCAGCGTTAAGCTGTTATTTTACGCTGGTATTCTGTGAGAGCGTGGTCCTGCCCCGGTCGAGCCGACCCAATCGTGCTGCAACTATATTATTGCTGCAACGTGGCTCTACCACGTATAAAACGTGTGGTTTGGAAAAAGATATAACTATGATTACGAAAGGAATGCTTCGGCCAACGACGGCTCCGTGGCGCAGTGGCTTAGCAATGAGTTCCTGCGCTGGGAGCCGCGGCTTCGAATCCCGCACGGAACAAGTATTTGTCTGGCCTGCATATAATTGTTCAGGGTCTGGATTTTTGTCCTTGTGCAATTTGTGTTTGTAAACTGCCTCCACGATACAGGAGAAAATCCTAGTGTGAGGGCAACGTTTTCTTTAAATAAAAAAAATAAAAAAATTTGGACGCCATTGAAGGAAGTTTATTGATCAAATTGACGATATGTTGAAGATGGGGCAAGTTAAGAGTACCCTTGAACGGCATTGGATGCATAGATACATAAATGTGGAAGAACCAAGAGATGAGTGTCAGGATTTTACGTGGTAGAGCCATGCTGCAGCTATATAACTGGTAAAGTTGTAGCACGAATGGGTCGGCACGACCAGTAAAAATGGTCTTCGGTTTTCTACACTGTATGACACACGGCAGCGTTAAGCTGCTATTCTACGCTGGTATTCTGTGAGAGAGCGGACCCATTCGTGCTACAACTGTACCAGTAATATAGCTGCAGCATAGCATGGTGACTGTAGAGAATTGGAGACCCTTTTTACTGGAAACGAGGCGTTGAAACTTAGTCCCCGGGAGTGACAACGCATCTGTATTTTGATTCGTAATCGAGGATAGATGTTCATGGGTCACAGCAACCACTTACTATCAGGTGGACTGTGTGCTCGTTTGTCACCAATCCTATAAAAAAAACAGTTGGTACATGAGTTCATTTTGAAACAAAGTGATGTTCGACGATATGAACGATGATGATTTATTTAGATGTTTTGTTATTTGACATGATAATAGTGTGACAAAACTCCTTTTTTGAAAATAAAGATAAAAAAAAAGACATTATAATATATGATTATATTATGTTTATGTAACGCATTTACTATATCTATGTACTTTTACTACTTCGTTGTTCTAGTGGTCATAAACGCAACTGCTGATCATAAGGTACCACGTTCGAATCCCAGGTCAGGGAAAAAGTCAGTTATTGGCTTTTTTCTGTTAAGAAATTCTCAGTGGCCGCCCGGAAGTGAGGAAGCTGGCGGTGTCTCAATCCCGTGCCTCGGGACGGAACAGCACGTAAAGCCGTTAGTCCTGCGCCTGATCTCTCTCCGGTCGTGTATTACCGTCCCATCGACTATGAGAGTGAGGCAATAGAGAGTGCGTCTGTGCCTGCGCACACTAGTGCATTATAATCCTGTCCTGTGTAGATGGTTAGTCTCCGTGGAGAATGGCCGCCGTGACCGAAATTCAAAGGTCTGTTCAAAATTCAAAAATTAAATTTCTTGAGAACCTTATTATTATTACTATATTAATGTTATGTATAATATAATATATTTGATATGCTTTGTTATATATTAAAATATTATCATATAAATCATGTATCATAGATATCATTAAATTTCAATGATTGTATTATCAAAAAAAGATCGTGCCAACCGAACCGGAGACTCATTTTACTCGAAAACAGGCATTCTATCTTAGTCCTCACGGCTGACAACGCATCTGCATTTTAATTCGCAAACGAAGATAGATGTAGATGTCTATGGGCCACAGCAATCACTTACTTTCAGGGGGACTGTGTGCTCGTTTGTCACCCTTATTTTATAAAAAAAATCATTCCTAATTAAACAATTTAAGTCTTCCAAATTTGAAACGATATTTACACGATTATTTCTTCTGCGGCTGCAACGCATCTGATAAAGTCATCACACATTCCAGGATATTGAAATCAAAGGTCACCGCGTACGGCGTACACCCGCAGGAGAAATTGACATTTTAAAACGAAGCGCCGTAGTGAAGGGTTTTTGCTACCTAACCTCTTTATTATTTATATTCGTATTTTGTTACAATAATCATATGCTATGGAGAGGTAATAATCATATGATATGAGCTATGGAGAGGGCTATGCTCGGAGTTTCTCTGCGTGATAAACTTAGAAATGAGGATATCCGCAGTAGAACCAGAGTAACCGACATAGCCCAACGGATTAGTAAACTGAAGGGGCAGTGGGCCGGCCATATAGCTCGAAGAACCTACAACCGATGGGGAAGAAAGGTTCTTGAGTGGCAGCCTCGTACCGGTAGGCGAAGTGTAGGGCGACCCCCCACGAGATGGAGTGACGACCTGGTAAGATATGCAGGAAGTCGATGGATGCAGGTGGCTCAGGACCGTGCTTTGTGGCATTTTTTGGGGGAGGCCTATGTTCAGCAGTGGACTTATGAATGGCTGTAATGATGATGATGATGATGATGAATCATATGAATAAAATAGTATTTCTTTAAATAGAAAAATATTTATGTAACAAACATATCTATTTATTCATCTATACAAATAAATAAATTTGAAGTGTCTGTTTGTAATGTCGAAATAACAGCTTTTTCTCTATATGCATATGTAAATATATACGGTACTTATAACAAAAACACGATTTTAAAATTTTCGTCTGTCTGTCTTTCTGTCTGTCTGTCTGTTTGTTCTAGCTAATCTCCGAAACGGCTGAACCAATTTTGACCGGACTTTCACCGACAGATAGCTGATGTTATAAGAAGTAACTTAGGCTACTTTTATTTTAGAAAAAGATTTAGGGTTCTGCGCGAAAAACTAAAACCAATGTAATCCAATCAATAAATTAAGCGCGGGCGAATTCGCGGGGAACAACTATATATAATAAGTGCACCTCCGGGTGTACCGACACAATCTTAGTGATTAGACTATATATATATATATATATATATATATATATATATATATATATATATATATATATATATATATTTTATATATATATATATATATATATATATATATATATATATATATATATATATATATATATATATATAAATATATAATATTTGTTAAATGATTAAATACCTATAATAATTTTAGCAAATGCTTATTTATGCCAATATATAAAGAAAAAAAGACATTCGAGCCGGTCAATTTTTACGTAAGCTACGGTGTTCTCTATCATTTTATCGTTTGCCAGGTTTCGGTGTTCATTTTCACCCAAAAACCGGGGTCATTTATTTCGACGCTCAAGCCGTACAAAGATCGGCCGGTAAACAATACGAAGTGATAGAAAAAATAATAATTTTAGATTGGGAAGCCTTAAAAGTTTGAAAAAAATAATTCCATGATCGCTACCGAGATATTTCTAATTTATTTTGTGTTTTTATTATGTAATATATTACCATCATCGTTACTGTCACGGCCTATTAAAGTCCACTGCTGAACATAGGCCTCCCTCATAGATTGCCTCATAGAGGGGATATTTGCTATAGTTGTAATGTTACTGTTGATTTGAAAATTTCACCTCTCAGTGCGTCATGTGCTCTTGGTAGATTACCTTCTATACATCCATCCAGCCTATTAAGTCCACTGCTGAACACAGGCCTCCCCCATAGATTGCCTCATATGGAAGATATTTGTCATAGTTGTAATTGTTAGTTGATTAAATAATTCACCACCCAGTGAGTCATGTGCTCCTGGTAGATTATATATAGGCTTCCCACATAGATTGCCTCATAGGGGGGGGGGGGGGGGTATTTGCCACAGTTGCAACGCTTGGCAAGCGGATTGGCAACCGCAGTTTTTATTTTTTATTTTTAGTCGTAATTAGTAAGACGCTGCTGCTCATCTCCTGGTTTAGTTCCCTCTGTCCCTCTTACGACATCCACGGGATGATATGGGGTAGTGGATATAGTTACACCGTCACTACACGGCCAGTTTTTTTTTATTTTTGTTTTTTTTATGTTTTATTTATAAAACAAACTCAATAATCAACCATACTATTTATTATATTATATATAAAAGTTGACGGTCTATGTATGAAGATAATAAATCGGTTAAATGGTTCATAAACAAAAACGTAAGCACTAACGCCTGTCACCCAGTTGGGTAAGTAGAGACTATGGACTTCCTTCCATATACCTACGCATACATGCTCGTCGGCTAAGGGTACTCTTAATCAAGTCCATTTTCAATATATCGCCAATTTGGTCGAAAAACTTTCGTCTAGGACGTCCCTTCCCGACTCTGCCGTTCAAATCTGCAACATAGATTTGCTTTGTCACTCTTTCCTCATTCATTCTTCCTACGTGACCAAAGCACCGAAGCATTCCTTTCTTAATCCTGGTCACAACGTCATCTTGCAAACCACACTCTTCTCTTATCACACAATGTCTCACCCTTTTTTTTTTTTTTTTTTTTTTTGCGGATGGAAAATCATCAAATGACGCCTTTCGCTCTGGGTGGAGCGGAAGGGAGTGTCAGACTTTTACTGACTAAAAACCATCCGTGTTCCTTCAGTGCCCTTACGTTCCGGAGCCGCGGTATCTCTTTCGAACAGCCCGCAGCCCCGGCAGGCGTCGGCCCTTGCGGGCCCCTTCACGATGCTGACAGCTCTTTGAGGCGCGCGTGGAACAAAACGCGCCGTCGACACGGCCTGTCGTCGTTAGACGGACGGACGGCGAGCTACCCATTGCTCGCCATCCACAGGCCCGCGCCTACGGTGGCCGGGGGCCACGACGTAGCCCCCGACGCCCGGGGCGTCTCCCGCGGCGGCCGGGAAGGAAAGCTGCTGCTCTCTCCTTCTCCCGCTCCGCCACCTCCTTCGCTAGCATCACTGCTTCGCAGAAGGTGGTGACGGCATCCCATTCCGTCTCGCTCCGGACCATGGCTTCGACCAGGGCCGGACGCGAGAGGTCGCCGCCGCCTATCGCCGCTACGAGGACACGGCGGTGCTCCGCCCAAGCAGGGCACACCTCCACGGTGTGCTCCACCGTGTCCTCCGGTCGATCCTCGCAGTGGGAGCACCCGGGCGTTTCCTCCCGCCCGATTCGGTGCAGGAAACTCCCGAACACACCGTGTCCGGTGAGGACCTGCGTCAGGCGGAAGGTGAGGACGCCGTGGCGTCTCTCAAGCCACTCCTCAAAGAGGGGTCTTATCGCCGCTATAGTGGCGTGCCCAGCACGGGGTTGCGACAGTCGCTCTCTCCATGTCGCCATGAGATCACGCCGGAAGTCTGTCCGCTGCACGACAACTTGCCCCGGCAGCGGAGTTTTCCCCCGGCATAGTGCCTCCGTGCGCCATTCGTGCAGGCGCGCGAGGACTATCGCCTCCAGATCCCATGGCGGCAATCCGGCAAGGAGGCACGCCGCCTCGCGGGAGATCGTGCGGTAGCCGCGAACCATTCTCACGGCGACCACCCTTTGGGGCGCGTTCAGGTGGTGGACGGCAAGCCGCGCCAAACCACGCGCCCACACCGGGGCCCCGTAAAGGGCCATGGACCGCACAATCCCCGCGTAGAGCCTCCGGCAGGAGGCGTTTGGCCCCCCCAGGTTCGGCAGGAGCCGCCTGAAGGCAGCCCCGGTCCGTTCCAGTTTAGGAGCCAAACGTCGGAAGTGCTCAACGAAGTTCCATCGGCCGTCGAGGACGAGTCCTAGGTACTTCAACGTCAACTCGACGCCGACGGATACCCCTCCTACCATCACTGAGGATCCCGGTGGTGGCCTGTTCCGAGGACCATGGAAGTGCATGGCCTCGGACTTGTGCAGAGCCACCTCAAGACCCAGCTGCCGGATCCTCTCAACGACTATCGCAACCCCGCGTGTCATATTTTCCGCCGCCGCCTCGTACGATCCCCCCTGTGCCAGTACCAGCGTGTCGTCAGCGTAGCAAACTACGCTGACGCCGGTAGGGAGGTCGGCGCGCAGCACCCAGTCGTAACCGATGTTCCACAGGGGCGGCCCCAGAACCGAACCCTGTGGGACACCGCACGACATCTCTCGCCGGTTCCACTCACCGTTGCGACCGGGGTAGATGACGGCCCTGTCCGTCAGATAGTCCCCGACTATACGACGGAGATAGGTCGGCACCCGGTGATACCGGAGTGCCTCCCTAATGCAGCTCCAGGGCATGGAGTTGAAGGCGTTGGCGATGTCGAGAGACACCGCCAAAACAACCCCCCCCCCCCCCCTGGCCACTGCATCCCCCGTCGTGAGGGCTCTCACGCGCATGATGGCGTCCACCGTAGAGCGCCTCTTGCGGAAACCAAACTGGTGTTCCGCAAGATCCGGCCCCGTCCCCGCAAGGTGCTCGGCGAGGCGGTTTGCAATGACTCTTTCAAAGAGCTTGCCCACCTCGTCGAGCAGCACCACGGGCCGGTATGCGGACGGAGAGTCCGCAGGGCGCCCCGGCTTCCAAATGAGGACCAGCTTCCCCGTCTTCCAACGAAGCGGGAATTGGCCTCTCTCCAAGCATGCGCTTAGGAGCCCCTCCAGTCGGGGCCCGAGAGCCTCCGAGGCCAGGACCCAGGCTTTGCCAGGCAAGCCATCGGGTCCTGGGGCGGTATTCCTGGCCTTGAGCCTACGTACCGCCACTCTCAGGTCTACCCCGGTCCCTTCCGGGATGTCGTCGTCGTCGTCCTGGTGGTCCGCTTCCGGCACCGCAGGTGGCGGAGCCATAGGCGGGGGCGGATGTTCCCCTCGCGCAGGGAACAGAGCGCTCACCACGTCCTCCACGAGCTGAGGCCGGAGACTCTGCGTCAGCGGGGGGGCCCAGGTGCGGAGTTTATCCCGCACCATCTTGTAAGGGCGCCCCCACGGATCTCTGTCGAGAGTCTCCAGCATCTCCTCACGGGCCCGATCCCGGGCCCGCATGACAGCCTCCCGGAGGGCGGTCTTCGCCGCTCTGTATCCCTCGTACAGCTCCGCCTCAATGGCTGCTGCATTCGGTGGACGAATGCGGAGCCTGCGATGCCTGGCGTACAGGTGCCGCGCGGCGACACAAGCCTCGCGCAGACACGTCAGCTCACGCGACCACCAATACACCTGACGCCGGGCGCTTGCTGGCCGGACGCGGGGCATTGCCACGTCACATATCTCGGACATGGCCTCCTGGAACCACCCTGCCTCATCATTGACGTCGGCAGGCCTATCCGGTGATGACACCCAGGCCTGCACGATCGAGGCTTCCAGGAGGAGCTCCCGGTCCAGCTGCTTCAGCGCCCAACGCGGACCACTCGGGGCCTGTTGGACTGGCGCGCTCGAGGGCTGGGTGGAGACGTCAAACCGGATGTACCGGTGGTCGGAGTAGGTCTCCACCCCCTCCATGACTCGCCAGTCAATGGCACGCGGCGACAGAGCGGGGCTAGCGAACGAAATGTCCACCACCGACTCGCCCCGCATCCGCACACACGTGGGGACAGAACCCCGATTTAGGACGACCAGGCCTGTCTCCAGAGCCCAGTCTTCCACCATCCTACCCCGCACATCTGTACGACGAGAACCCCAAGCCAAGTTCTTGGCATTGAAGTCCCCGAGGACAAGTACGGGGAGGGGATAGCTTCCGACGACGACTGCTCTCAGCTCTGCAAGAGAATTATGGATCTCGGCGAGAGATCGGTTCGGGGAGAAGTACACCCCCACAACGACAAACTCCCCGAACCGTGCTGCTACGCACCCCTGACCCCTCCTGACACCTTCAAGGGTCGGGGTACCGGCGGCGGCCGAAGAAATGATGGCCACTGAGCCGTTAAGGTCCGCCACCCAGTCATCCCTAGGCCAGACAAAATACGGCTCAGCGACCACAGCGATGTTAATCGACCACTGCGCCATGCTCTGGAGCAACAGATCCTGAGCGCAGGCGCAGTGGTTGATATTCGCCTGGAGGAAGCTTAATGGGGCCGTTATAGGCATTCCATTTCAGCTTCCTCCACGGGGCGCCCCTCTGCGAGCGTCGGTGTCGCGGCGGCGGCGGCGGCAACAGTGACAGCGGCGGCGGCGGCAGTCGCGGCTGCGGCGGTGGCCATAGAGGCGGTGGCGGCGGAGGAGGGCCCTCCCCTACCCGCGGCCTTGGCCTTGGCGGGTGGCACGCAGGCCCTGCTTCCGGCCCAGTGATCGGCTGGCTTGCCGGTCGCCGCACATGCATCACAGTGCGGCGTGGCGCAGCAGGTCGCCGATTTGTGTCCGGGCTGACAGCAGCGGAAGCAAAGGCCACTGCGGTCAACCTCCGAGGCGCATTTCACTGACACGTGATGTCCCACGAGACAGCGGTAGCACCTCAGAGGTCTGGGCTCCAGCAGCTTAACCTGCGCTGAGACCCAGCCCACCAGAAGCCTTCGGCCCTCCACTATGGCTTTGGCCGCCGTAACAGGGCAGCACACCGTGGCGGCATGCATACCCTGTTGGTCCGGGCGTATAGCGCCTGACCTGACCTGGTCAGTAGTGCACCCCCCGGACCTGGCGACGGCGGCCACCAACTCCTCCTCCGATACCGAGTCGTCCAGACCCATGATGCGCAGGTCTGCGCATCTGACGGGCCTGGACACTCGGGCCTCGTCCGCGTCCAGGGACGCTCTGAGCTTCGCAGCCAGAGCGTCCGCGGTCGCGCCACTGGAGTCCCCGGGGATCTCCAGCATACGGGCCCCCGTCTGGGTGACTTTGAGCCGGAGGCCCCCGGTGATCCCGAGCTCCCCGAGATCCACCGCCTCTTTCGCCTTCGCGAGCAGATCGCGGTAGGTAACGCCCTTCTTTTCCGCGTCCGGCTGTAGTGTAATCACTACAGCTGCGGTCTTCGGGGCGCGGAGCCTAGCCGCGATCTTGCGCGCCCTGAACTGGCGCTGCCGCTCCTGCTCTTTGGCCTTTTTTTTGGCTGCCTTCTTCCCCTTCTTTTTATCCCCGACTACCTGCCAACCGGCTTCAGCCGCGGGAGGTGTAGGGAGCCGGGGGGGCGGCGGCGGCGGCGGCAGCTGGCTTGCCGCTGGCGCTGGCACATTCGCCGCAGGCACTGGGGCTGGCGCAGCCACCCCCTGTGCTGCCGCTTTGCCCTTTTTCGCCTTCGCCTTGCCTCTCTTTCCCGTCGTCGGCTTAGCCGGAGCCGGTTCAGCCGGTACCGGTTTTGCCGGAGCCGGCTTTTCAGGGGAGGGAGGGGCAACTGTAGCCCCGCCCGAGGGCTGGTTGGACGGCCCCGGCCTGGATGCGGCGGCTGTGGCCGCCGCGTACGAGACCGTTGCCGGCCTCGCCGCCGTCTTGTTTGCCCCTAGGGGGGGGGGGGGGGCGCAGGACGATGCCCTCCAGCACGGAGAACCGGTGCTGGAAGGCAGCCAGCTCCTGCCGGACCAGGTTCAGAACCTGGTTCTCCACCGGCACGGGCTGGCTTGGGCACTGCGTCTGGGGCGCCGCGCGACAGGCAGGCTCACGTAAACTGGCCAGGTCTGCGCGGAGCTTCTCGTTCTCCTTCTGGAGAGTCTCCATGGCGGACGTCAGGCGGGCTACGTCCGCCCGCAGCTTCGCTACCTCGTTCTCATTAGGCTCGGCCCCAACAAAGTTGGCCTCCGCAGCCGCCATGATGGAGGCGGAGGCCGCGGGAATGGCCTTTAACTTTGAGGAGGCCTTTTGTTTGTGGGCCACGACCTTGATCGCGGCCTCCACCTCCTTTGCGAATCTGGCCTTACGCTCCACCTCGGAGCCGCCAGTCGCATCCGTCTCTTCGCCTGATACCCGAGCCGTATCGCCCGGGTGGCGCCCCTCCTCGGCATGCTTTGCCGCTTGTTCGGCCCTCTCCCTCTGGGCCCCCTCCCCTTGCCTCTCAGCCCGCCCCGCCTGTTGGTGGGGATTTTCCGGGCCGAAGCCTCCTCTTCACCGGCTGACGACCCCTGGTCGCCATCCCGCCTGGACCGCTTGCGGAAGAACTTACTGGTCTCCGCGGTCCCAGGCTCCACGCGTCGGGAGCTCTCTGAGCCTCCCACGCTGCTCGATGCGGCGTCGGACTCTGTCCCCGCATCGCTCCTCCTCTCCTCTACGTTGCCGTTGCCGGCGGTTTTGTTTTTTTGTAATTGATCCATTTTTTGTAGCCACGAGTATGGGAGTAATTAAAGGTCCACCTTGGCAGAGACCCCTTACCAAGGTAAGCAGATTTAGAGGATTTATTACTCGCCAGGGGGTCTGCAGGTACCCTGGCGAGGAGCGCACTAGCGACTGATTTGTTCATAGAACCCCGTCAGCCATCCATCCCCTCGCGGTGCGTCGCCGCTTGAGATTCGGAGTAACTTTATATAGAGGTTTTCTCCCTCGCGGTCCGGGCGGTTAAGCCAAGACCCTCGGTCCCTATCAAAGCCGCGAGACATGATCCACGACACTTCGATGGGATTACGAGACCGGCGGTGACAGCAAAGGATGGATCCTTCACTGTCTGCCCGGAGGCAGGGTAAGTGCACACCGAGCCCGCCCTCACTCCTCTGCTATGCCCTCTGCTGATCAGAGGGTCACGCAGAGGAACGCACCGTTGGTCCGAGACGGACCCCACCCATGTCAGAATAATTAGCCGCGGCAGTAACATTCCCCAAGGAATAAGAATTTCTTCTCATTTCTCGAGGAAGATTACTGCCGCGCCCAGGGTGCACCGGCCCAGTAGCTGCTCTTCCCTCCAGACGTATCGAGAGGGACCCGCAACTACCAGGCACACGTGGAGGATTTCTGACTTCGCACCCCACAATGTCTCACCCTGTCATTCAGATTCAGCCCTATCATACTCCTTAATGACCGCATTTCTACAGCATTTATTCTACTCTCGTGCTTCTTCTGCCAGACCCAACTTTCACTACCATACATTAAAGTAGGAACTAACATAGCATTATGAATTGCCATACGTGCCTTATTTGACACATTCTGACTCCTCATAATAACGTATAGAGCCCCATTCGCTCTATTTCCTGCGTTCACTCGTCATTCTATATCCTTATCATATCTACCGTCCCCGCTAAATAAACATCCCAAATACAATAACTCATGCACTTGCTCATATTTAAATTAAATGGATCCCATTACTAAAAGATAAAGAACCACTGGTATAAACATAATAAATTGTAAACAATACGTTTTTGTCATGCATTAGTTTGATTTAGATGTACTATAACAGATCATTGAGTTCTTGTTACATTCAAATAATCCGAAAATTTTTTTGTTATTTACAAGAGCGTTTACGAAACATCAAAACTATGTAACTAACCAGTAGTTATAAACGTGGTAGAGTCACGCGGCAATATTATTATGGTTGTAGCACGAACGGGTCGGCTCGACCGGAGAAGGACCATGTTCTCACAGAATCAAAATTCATTAAAATCGGTCCAGGCGTTTATAAGTTCAGTCACATACACATGGACAGAAGAATTATATAATATGCATGTATTACACATATATACTTTTCTCTTAAATCATTTTGTCTATTGATGAAAGCCTCATCAAAATCCGTTGCGTAGTTTAAAAAATGTAAGCGTACACACGGCGCAAGAGGCTTTGTTAGGGTTCCGTAGCCAAATGGCAAAATACGGAACCCTTATGGATTCGTCATGTCTGTCTGTCGGTCCCTTCTAATGTCACAGCCACTTTTTCCGAAACTATAAGAACTATGGTGTTGAAACTTGGTAAGTACATGTATTCTATGAACCGCATTAAGATTTTCACACAAAAATAGAAAAAAAAAACAATAGATTTTGGGGGTTTACCATACTTAGAACCGAAAACCAAAAACTTTTTTTTCTATTAAATCCATACATATGGGGTATCTATGGATAGGTCTTCAAAAATGATATTGAGGTTTCTTATATCATTTTTTTCTAAACTGAATAGTTTACGCGAGAGTCACTTCAAAAGTGGTAAAATGTATGTGTAACCCCCCCCCCCCCCTTCCCCCGCCCCGTAACTTCTAAAATAAGAGAATGATAAAACTAAAAAATATATGACGTACATTACCATGTAAACTTCCACCGAAAATTAGTTTTGAACGAGATCTAGTAAGTAGTTTTTTTTAAACGTAATAAATCGCAAATTATGTTACTTGCTGCTACGGAACCCTTCATGGGTGAGTCCGACTCGCACTTGGCCGCTTATTTTACACTATGTAGAGATAGAATAGAATGGAAAATTCATACAGCAGTAGAATATGGTATGATAGGAGAAAATATGATATAATAGAAAAGACAAGAATAGGATAAGATCGTATCGAAAAAAATAGAAGAAACATTTGCAAGAATATAGTATAATTTTGATACATGGAAGAGCCACGCTACTACATCTACATTATGGTTTAAGCACGAACGGGTCGGCTCGCCCGAAGAAGGAACACGCTCTCACAGGATACCAGCGTGAAATAGCAGCTTAATACCGCTGAGCTTCGTATGGTGAGTGTAGAGAACCGGAGACCCCTTTTACTGGAAACGAGGCATTCCATCTTAGTCCTCAGGCGTAACAACGTAACTGCATTTTGATTCTTAATCGAGGATAGATGTGTCTATGGGCCACAGCATCCACTTACCATCAGGTGGACTGTGTGCTAGTTCGTCAATATATTCTAAAAGAAACTATAAAAGACGTGTCTCTCTGGATTTTCCCAGAATTGCCTCTTACACCCACGGGATAAGTTTTCTTACGCAGTCGTACAGCAGTTACCCGTTACAGCCACCAATTAAAGTCCACTGTTGTCCACCACATAGGCCTCTCCCATAGATTGCCTCATAGGGGGATACTTGCCATAGTTGTAATGTTACTGTTAATTTGAAAATTTCATCTCTCAGTGGGTCATGTGCTCCTGGTAGATTATCTTCTATACATCCATCCATTACAGCCTATATAGTCCACAGTTGAACATAGGCCTCTCCCATAGATTGCCTCATAGGGGGATACTTGCCATAGTTGTAATGTTACTGTTAATTTGAAAATTTCACCTCTCAGTGCGTCATGTGCTCCTGGTAGATCATCTTCTATACATCCATCCACAGCCAATTAAAGTCCATTGCTGAACATAGGCCTCTCCCATAGATTGCCTCATAGGGGGATACTTGCCATAGTTGTAATGTTCTGTTAATTTGAAAATTTCACCTCTCAGTGCATCATGTGCTCCTGGTAGATTATCTTCTATACATTCATCCAATACAGCCTTTTATTTATTAGTCCACTACCGAACGTAGGCCTCCCCCAAAGATTGCTTCATACATATTATTTGCCATAGTTGCCACGCTTGGCATGCGGGTTGGCAACCACAGTTTTTTTTTATATTTTTAGTCGTTATTAGGAAGATTTACAGCAAATAAGTAAAAATAGTCCCTCTAGAATGGCTTCACTCCAAATAAACAGGCTGTCATTCAATAAACAGCTTCAGAATAGCCCCCGGAATGACGTTTCATCGAAAATGAATATACCAACCCAAATTTTTGTCGAACAACATCCACGAGCCTGACGATTGCCAATATACTTGGGTGCATTTCATTAAGCATATTATATTTAATGTTATTGTTATTTTTGCGTTAGCGAACGTTTGGTGGAGAGCTATGAAATGGCCAAAGAACAGCGGGAGGCTTCGGAACAGAAAAGTTGTGGAGTCGCTTTTTTTTTAAATATTTTATTACATAAACGTACAGTCGGTTGTTTTATAAGCTACTTTCGCCAAGCTGCAGGGCAATGTTGGCGAATACCTTCCATCCTATGCGCCTACTGTAATTAATATTCTAATCTTACTATACTATATTTCTATATATTTATATAGTATTATTTAAAAAGTTTTATTTAATCGAAGATATAGATCAGAAACTAACAATGGTGGTTGGAGAACTGTTTTAATATTCATCAACGACTCCGGGGCGCAGTGACTTAAAAACGAGCTGCAGCGCTGAGGGTCGTAGTTGAATTTCCGCACGGAACAAGTATTTGTATTGCCTATATTTGTCCCGGGTCTGAATGTTTGTGCTTGTGAAATTCATGTATGTAACCTGCCTCCACGATACTTGAGAAATCCTAGTGTAGAGGGGTAAGATTTATTAAAAAAAGGAACTTATTATACTCTACCAAAGTTCACATCTAAACATAGACCTCCCTCATAGAATGCATTATTGCATTATGTATTATTTTTGTCCGAAATAAATGAATTATTATGTATGGCTTTATAAATATATAATTGTAAATGAAAATAATAAACATACATAAATATCAATAAAATAAAATAAATACATAAATAAATAAAAACCCAACTAGATGGAACCTCTCGGCAGGGTAAACCAAACGACCGAGGGTTAGGGGGAAAGGGAAAGAAAGCGGCGGACGATGCGGGCGGTATCGAAGAGCACCGCCTTCCGCATTTGAGCTTGGAGCAATCCGTCACGGAGTCCCAGTTGCCTCAGATGACTTGGGAGGCTGACTGGGATTAAGGAATTATTATTATAGGGGGAATATTAGCCTCAAAGAACACCTACGGGAATATAGGTTAATCGATTCTTTATTAACCATGTAGTGGTGGTGTAAGAATATTCAATTCACCACATCGTCCCATGAGTGTTGTGCTGATAACAATTCAAAATAAAAAAACTGCGGTCGCCAACCCACCTGTCCAAGCCTATATTCAGCAGTGTATTAGTTGGATATAGGCTGTAATGGAATGGATAGATTCTCTAACTCCACTACAACACGGCTAGAAAATATTATTTATTATAAATATTACTAAATAATCACGTATACGTAGTAGAGCTACCCTGCAGCTATATTAGTAGTATAGTTGTAGCAAGAATGGGTCGGCTCGACCGGGAAAGGACTACGCTCTCACAGAATACCATAGTAAAATAGCAGCGTCACACTGCTGTGTTTCGTATGGTGAACGTAGAGAACTGGAGACCCTTTTTACTGGAAAAGAAGCATTCCATTTATTCCTCACGGGTGACGAGGTATCTGCATTTTGATTCGCAAACGAGGATATATCGATCTACATGACTATGGGCCACCACTTACCATCAGGTGGACTGTGTGCTCGTTTGTTACCCTATCCTAAAAAAAATATAATGAATTTAGCGAAAGAAAGTGAATTGACGGCATACAAATATTTTCTAAAAAAATGTTTAGCACCAACCGCGACTCTATTCGACTCATTGTTCTCAAACCGCCCTCTCACAGGGATCTCTATATAAATGTGTCAGTCCATCCAGGATTGCATTCACCTCTCAGCGCTCGGACAAGAGGTAAGTGCTAGAATCTAGTTCAGACTGATTTTATATTATACTAGCTGTTGTCCGCGACTTCATTTGCGTGGATTATTATTATATTATTATTATTACGATTGGATTTCATAGGTTTTACTTTGTGCGCGTAACCATAGTTCTTTTTCTAAAATAAAAGTTGCCTAAGTTACTCCTTATAACATCAGCTATCTGCTAGTGTACGTCCCGTCAAATTCGGTCCAGCCGTTTCGGAGATTAGCCGAAACAAACAGACAACATTTTTAAAACTTTGTATTTTTGTTATAGGTGCCGTATACACTTTCATATGCATTTAGTAAAAGTTGTAAAATGAAAAACTAGTCGTCAGATCTTGATAAAATGTATATATGGTTACATGAAAAGCACCAGCTTTTAAATAAAAAAAGGATCATCAGAACCAGTTCACCAAAAAAAAAGTTCTGAGGTGACACACATAAAAAATACAGTCGAATTGAGTACCTACATTCTCCTTTTTTTGAAGTCGGTTACAAAGCTTATTTTATTATGACATTACTAAAAGACACTTCAATTCTATTTCTTTATATAGATTTGTAGATTCCGTTGCTGTTAACAAACCAAGATAGAAACCAAAAGGTTTTGGTTTGTTATCGTTCCGCAGCAAAAACCGGCAAAAACTCAGTTACTGAGCACTTTTTATAGAATAGGGTGACAAACGAGCACACAGTCCACCTGATCGTAAGTGGGTGCTGTGACCCATAGACATCTACATCTATCTTCGATTCAGAATCAAAATGCAGACGCGTTGTCACCCCTGAGAACTAAAATGAATGCCTCGTTTCCAGTAAAAGTCTCCGATTCTCTACACTCACCATACGAAACACAGCAGCGTTAAGTTGCTATTTTACGCCGGTATTCTGTAAGAGTGTGGTCCTTCCCCGGTAGGGCTCATTCGTGCTACACCTATAATATAGTTGCAGTATCACTCCACCACGTTAAGCTTTTTTTTTGTTTAGCTTTTTTCTAAACTTACGTGCATGAGCACCCTGAGCTCATATCTAATATCAGATTTAATTGTACAAAATCAATAATTTAAAGTACTGCCAGCGAAATAGACTAGTGATTGCGAACTGCAAACTCAGTGAGTCGTGGGTTCGAATACGCCGTTCCGCTATTGTAGTGAAACACTCTTAACACGAGCATTTTTAAAATTACCTAGAATGGTTCACAAGAGTGTTAGTAAAGTTAATAGGGTTAATATAGTTTTTTTTTTAATCAGATTTACCATTTCTACATCGGATCATATACACGTTTATACGTGGTAGAGCCATGCTGCAGCTATATTATGGTTGTAGCACGAATGGCTCGGCACGACCGGGGAAGGACCACGCTCTCACAGAATACCAGCGTCACTACGAATTGGACGTGGTTATGCAAAAAGGATCCAACCCGAGTTTGTGTCAAAAAATGTAGACTTGAAAAATAATGTTTGTGGTCTATACTGTTATGTGATGTAACAATTTTACAAAATGTAACACAAATAAGAAGAAAAATTGCAAACACACAGAAACCATACCGATAATTTTAGTTTATGATATTTGAAGAATGGATACTTCAAATATCATAAACTCAAATTAACTTATTGCGGGTTGGATCCTTTTTGCATAACTACGTCCAATTATTAATCAATAATTAACAATTCGGAGTGAAACTCATCGTGTCATCTACGGGAAAGTGAAGCACAACGCCTTCAGCTTCACCAACTTGTATCATATAAACGCCTTATTTACTCGTATTTTCAAAAATTGCAATAAGCGATATATCAATATTTATATATTTGTGCTTATATTATTTAAATATAAGCTCAAATATGTATACAAAAGTAGCTAAATTTTAATTTACGAGTAACTACTCTTATTTACTTCTTACTTACCCGGTCAAGCCGACCCATTCGTGCTACAAATATATACTATTAATATAGCTGCAGCATGGCTCTACCACGTATAAACTTTTCACTTCAAAAACATACACACCTAAAAAGAAAATCCAACCGTGAGAACTCATGTATGTTTTCTTATGATTAACCCAAAAAACGAGAATACAGTCCACCAGATGGTAAGTGGTTGCTGTGACCCATAGACATCTACATCTATCTTCGATTACGAATCAAAATGCAGATGCGTTGTCACCCGTGAGGACTAAGACGGAATGCCTCTTTTCCAGTAAAGAGGGTCTCCGGTTCTCTACACTCACCATACGAAACACAGCAGCGTTAAGCTGCTATTTTACGCTGGTATTCTATGAGAGCGTGGTCCTTCCCCGGTCGAGCCGACCCATTCGTGCTACAACTATACTAATAATATAGCTGCAGCATGGCTCTACCACGTATAAATTTGCATGCTCTTAAGGCATTTATAACCAGTTTAAAAAAAATTTGTCTGTCTGTTTGGGCTATTCATCGTAATGGCTGAGCCGATTGTACTGAACCTTGAAGAAAAGATGGCAAATGCCAGGTGTGATCTAGACTAGATTTTATCCAAAAACATATAGATTTTTTTTGAAAAGACAAAAATTACAAGACCGTACTCAGGTGAAGGTTTGTCGGTTTTACCTGAGGTTATGTTTATGCGGACCGGTGTAGATTCCTGACGTTCTTAAGAGCTCTAAACTATCCTAACTTTTTATGTAAAAGTTTTGACTTTGTCTTTGACTTTGACTTTAACTTTGACATTCACGCATTCTCTTTTTACGACAATATACCAGAGCAAAATACCAACAGTACAAATAACATCGTGAATCTATTTAAATAAGATTATATAAACTTCGTACGCGTGGAATTTATTACGATTGTATTTCATGGAATTTTTTATGCGATACCCTAATTATTATTCCAAAATAAAAGTAACATAAGTTACTCCTTACAACATCAGCTATCTGTCACTGAAAGTCCCGTCAAAATCGGTCCTGCCGTTTCGGAGCTCGAACACAGACAGAGGTGCGCGCGTACGCGTAGAAAACACAAGAATAGCATAAGATCGTATCAAAAAAAAATAGAAGATAATTTGCAAGAATATAGTATAACTTTTATACATGGAAGAGCCACGCTGCAGCTATATTATGGTTTAAGCACGAATGGGTCGGCTCGACCGGGGAAGGACCACGCTCTCACAGAATGCCAGCGTCAAATAGCAGTTTAATGTTGCTGTGTTTCGTATGGTGAGTGTAGAGAACCGGAGACCCTCTTTACTGGAAAAGAGGCATTCCGTCTTAGTCCTCACGGGTGACAACGCATCTGCATTTTGATTCGTAATCGAAGATAGATGTAGATGTCTATGGGTCACAGCAACCACTTACCATCAGGTGGACTGTGAGCTCGTTATTTTTTTGTCATAAGTATCTACCGTATATACTTTCATATGCATTTAGTAAAGACCTATTATTTTGATATTACAAACAGACACTTCAATTTTATATATTTGTATAGATTGACCGCCAACGCCCGCGCTATAACTCAATCCAATTACACTCCACACCCTTTTTTTTTTTTTTTTTTTTTTTGCGTGGGGAAATCCTCATGGATACCTCCGGCTGCGGGGACAACCGGAAGGTTATGCCGGACTCCTACCGGCTAAAACCCCACGGTGCCTCCTCGCACGTGTGCGCGGGGCCGCGGGAATCCAAATTCTTCCGCAGCCCCGCACTAGTGCTGGCCCGGTCTGTCCGGGCCTCGTCTCCTGCACGGGGTAGCGAGGTGGTCAGCTACCCCCCTCCACGGCCTCCAACTCCACCTGCGTATCGGACCTCCCCGAGTCCGATACGCGGAGGCCATGGGGCCAGGAAAAACTAGCACTCAGAAGCACCAGCCTTCCTGACCCCAGCGGCGGATCTGGTCTATGGCTCCGCCGCCAACCAAGATTCGGCTGCGGAGGGTAGGGAGAGCGGCGCCTCGCAATACCGGCACTCCTCTCCCCCCGCAGCCCCACCACCACCGCATCAAGGAACGGTGCGGCCCCGTCTGAGTCGCGGAGGATAGGGCGAGTGGCGCATCGCCATACCAGCACTCCTCTTCCTCCGCGACTCCACCCCGGCTGCAGCGGTAGAGGGAGCACTCATCCCTCTCACCGCAGCCCACCGACACACATCCGTAGTGGGCTCGTGAAGCCCACTCGGAGTGGCCACCTCGGGCCGGCCCTACACCTCGGGCCAGCCAAGGGGTTCCTCTTTGTTCACCGCGGTTGACCAAGCCACGGCTACTAAGCCCCCCCGCCACGACAAGGCGGGAACCCGTTCGGGGGGGACACTCCACACCCTAAGTCATGTCTAAATTACCATCTTTTACTATACCCTAAACAATTGTGTATTTTTACTAATTCTGTACTAACTTGGAACTATCAATTGAATAGACACATCTACATATCATATAAACCGTAGTATCTCAGATGGTTAGCGCTCGCTGCAAATATCACAGTACGCGAGCAACCCGGGTTCGATCCCCGCCGGTACCAATGGAATTGTTAATTGCAATTTTATGTGCTGATTTACCACGTGCTCGGCAGTGAAGGAAAACATCGTGAGGAAACCTGCATCTATGAGAAATGAGAAAAAATATATTTCGAAGACGTGAAGTTCCCCAACACTCATCGGGGCAGCGCGGCGGACACTCTCTTGCCCTTAAACCCTCTCAGAAATGAGGGGAGGACTGTGCCCAGCAGTAGGACGTATATAGGCTTTACTTTAACTTTCAACTGTTATACATAATATAAATAAAATTTAAATGGAAAACCTGACTTCTATAAAACTCAGGGGCTATATATGTGCTATATACATAAATAAATTGATAGGATGGATTTCTATTAGGTTTCCTAAATTTTACTTCTTAGACACTCGGCCCTTATCTAAAAAAAAATATTGCGATATCCTCATTTAATATAAAGTTTTTAAAGTTTTAAGATTTTGTAAGCAAAGTATATTTTTGCTTGCGATCTTTTTGACGTTTTTTCCTGCGCACATACGAAAACTTCAAATACAAATACAAATTCTTTATTTGCAAGAAACACAGTTGACAGGG
Source organism: Parnassius glacialis (assembly GCA_033319125.1). Taxonomy (NCBI): domain Eukaryota; kingdom Metazoa; phylum Arthropoda; class Insecta; order Lepidoptera; family Papilionidae; genus Parnassius; species Parnassius glacialis. Next base: position 70,552,506 of record JAVANC010000004.1, on the reverse strand, counting down.
TCTTAAGTTAAATCTAGTGTACATGTTTTTAGTCTGATCACAGACGTGCAAATATTTAGGTACATAATACAAAAAAAACTATCTGTAAGTGGATCACATAAATCATTGAACTAATTTTTCCATTTTAAATATACTTTTAGGCTATAGAAACAATTTTCCAATAACCATTTTGTTAAATTATTTTTAAAAGAGACTCCTTCTTTTTCTTTTAAATTCTTAGGTAATGTGTTATACAATAATATGCTCATGTTATATACATTTCTCTTATACATATTTTTATGACAGGGAGGTTGATATATTAGGTTTGCATATTTACTTCTTAAACGCCTTGCTGTAGTATCTTGGCGGGTTTTAAAATACTTAGGGAATGATTTGACAAAAAGACAGGCTTCTTTGATATATAAACAAGGTAATGGAAGAATATTATATTTTTTAAAATAAGGTTTACAACTATCTAAATACCAAATGTTGCTTAAGGCACGGATGCATCGTTTTTGAACTAAAAGTGCTCTTTCTACCTCAACAGAGTTACTCCAAAGCAAAATCCCATAACTAAGCACTGATGGTACGTAGCCATGGTACGCGGTGAGGGCAGCCTCAACTGATATATTTTGCCTAACACTTTTTAAAGCAAAAGCGAATCGTTGAAGCTTTTTACAAACGATACCAATATGCTCCTTCTAGTTCAGATGTGTATCAATATTTACTCCTAAAAATTTATAGTTGTCTACTTCATCAATTTTGTTATTGTCGTATAGAATATTAAAGTGTTGTTTAGATGACCTGTATGACCTAAATTGCATAATCTATGTTTTTTGTAGATTGACCCTTATACCATGAGCCTCTATCCATTCTATGATATTTGTTAGTGCCGTATTTGCAAGGGAATCTAATGAATTATTACCATCACTTTTAACTATTATAGTAGTATCGTCTGCAAAAAGAATACATTTGTGTGAAGTGGCATTGGGAAGGTCATTAATATACAATAGAAATAATAAAGGACCGAGTATACTACCCTGTGGTACGCCTATTTTTTTATTGCGTAACTCTGCGTTTCGCTTGGTGAGTGCAGGTGGCCGGAGGCCCTTTTAATTGGAAATGAGGCATTCCATCCTAGTCCTCACGGGTGAAAACGCATCTGCATTTTGATTTGTAATAGAGGATAGATGTAGATGTCTATGGGCCGCAGCAACCACTTACCATCAGGTGGACTGTGTGCTCGTTTTTCACCCTTATCCTATAAAAAAAAACAATAATTGAGAACGATGAGTTTCTTTAATTAAAATGTTATTTTTTTGTGTCATTTTTGTTATCTCTGTACCCTGTCTTCTACTTTTTAAATAACTTTGAAGCCATGCATACGCGTTCCCTCTAATTCCGTATGATTCTAGTTTATGAAGGAGTTTATCATGATTTACAAAGTCAAAGGCGCAATTCATGTCAAGAAACAGTGACAGTACCGGGGTATTATTATTTATACATTCAGTTACATATTTTATAAATTCATAACAAGAAAGAGAAGTAGAACTACCTTTACGAAAGCCAAATTGTTCAGGTTGTAATATGCCACAAGAACTTATAAAATCATTTAGCCTTTTAAACATAGCTTTCTCAAATACTTTTGACAATACCGAAACCAAAGTGATAGGTCTATAGTTGCTTATATCTTGTTTATCTCCTTTTTTATGCAAAGGATGAACTACAGATAATTTAAGATCATCTGGAAATACACCCTCTTCAAAAGATAAGTTAATAATATTAGCTAGAGGTATACATATTCTTTCTTTTTCTTTTTTTTTTTTTAAATTTTCGTCATCTTGATATAAAAATTCGTTAATATATCAAGCAACGCGGACGAAGTGGCGGGTATGTATGACCAGGCTAATCTTCGGAATGTCTGAACCGATTGTGTTGAAATTTTACGAACATAGACTAATATCAGGAGTGATCTTGAATATATTTTATCCGAAATGCTTGGAGATTGTTTTGTGAAATCGAAATACTGATAAAATAAATGGTGGTTGCATGGAGTTACGAGTATATGTACTACGTACTAGAGAAGCTATTCCAAACATTAATTATAAGGGCCCGCGTTGGGGAACATATAGCTGACGTGAAGCACCGACGTGTCGGGAGGTCTGCGGTTTGTGAGCATGTTCAGGATCGTCCCCGCCATTGCATTGGATTTGATGGACCACGGGTCCTCGCAGGGGAGCACCGGTTCCTCCCAAGGATGGTTCGCGAGGCTATTGAAATTGAAAGGCATCCTAGTTTCAATAGAGAGGATGGATGGGTGCTGTCGTCTGCTTGGGGTCCCATAATTGATGGAATCGGGTCCGAGCCCAGGTGTGCCACTGCTGGACTTCGGGATGCTGTAGGCTCGTTCTGCGTGGATCGAACCAAAGATTAATGTTGGGGAACTGAGGGTGGCCGGGCTAACTGTGACGGCGGGACGTCGGACGGCTCAGTCCCCCGTGGCCGCGGGTGCTGGGGGGCGCCGGAAGCGTCGGAAGTATGGGAATAGGATGGTGTACGCGATGGAGTCCGTAAAATTAGTTTTATTTAAATGTGTAGTGTTCGCGTAAATATAAGAAATCATAATATTTATAAATGTTATTTAGTTGTATGGTTCATTGTTACTAAGTTTTTTGTGATGTACTGATTGTAATATGTGGGAGAAAATAAATACCAATTATTATTATATTATTAAACAAAAATTATGCGCTACTCTATGTCTTCGCGCATGCGCGGGAGATAGTAGAGTCGCGCATCCGCAAAGACTAATTTAATTTTTTTTATAGGATAAGGGTGACAAACGAGCACACAGTCCACCTGATGGTAAGTGGTTGCTGCGGCCCATAGACATCTACATCTATCCTCTATTACAAATCAAAATGTAGATGCCTTGTCACCCGTGAGGACTAAGATGGAATGCCTCATTTCCAGTAAAAAGGGCCTCCGGCCACCTGCACTCACCAAGCGAAACGCAGAGGTAAGCCTCTACTTCACGCTGGTATTCTGTGAGGTCGTGGTACCACCCCGGTTCGAGCCGGCCCATCCGTGGGACAGCAAAAGCTGCCGCGTGGCGCTACCACTGTTAAAAAGTAATATAAGAGTTTAATATAAAATACTCTTATTTTAATGTAAACAAATATATTTCTAAATAAAATATCTTCAATTTACGCAATATTTAGTTTATTGTACGGATTGCAGTACAGTTCAGTTGAACATAGTCAATGTTCGAAATGCGAAATCTAGTGCGTAGTACATATACCTACCTAGTCAGGTCATAAACTCTGTCACATGTTTAATATAAAATAATTGAAACAAGTTTATTCATTATGTAACCATTTATATACCAAAATGAACTTAACAAAACATAGATTCTTATGACACTAAAGTTTATTCAAAATGACCTCCGTGATTTTGAATACAGGCCTTCAATCTGCGCGGCCAGTCGTCTATCGCAGCACGAACGAGGTCCATGTCAATATCGGCGGCTGCCTTAATCAAGGATGTCTTGAGTGACTCCAAATTGGGATGAGGCTTTGAGCACGCCTTTTCCTCCAAGTGTTGCCATATCTTGTAATCTAACGGATTCAAATCTGGACTGGAGGAGGGCCAGTCTTCGTGCCGGATGAAGTCGATTTCACGCGCCGCCAGCCAGTCTTGTGTGCTCTTCGCTCTATGAGCTGGCGCCGAATCTTGTTGGAATACCCAGTGCCTGTTATTGAACATGGTATGAGAAACAGGTTCCACAAGGTTCGTCAGGACTGTATTTTGATACACAACTGCATTCGTTTTTACACCTTTCTCACATAAATGTACCTCTGTTAAGCCCCAATAAGAAACTCCCAACCATACCATGAGCGAGGATGGAAAATGACCTCGTTGGACACGCGGAATACGGTTGCTCGCTTCTTCACTACTGTGTGCGTACATCTTATCATTTTGTTTGTTGTAGCTCTCTTCTACGGTAAATATTTTTTCATCCGAAAAAAGAATTTCCCGATATTTTCTTCCCGCGTACCGCTTCAACAAAGCTCGGCATCTCTTCAGTCTCAGGTCCATTAGACGAGCATTGAAACGATGTCCTGTTTTTCTTTGATATGCCAGAAGCCCTAAGTCTTCATTTAACACCCTTTTCACCGTGGTTCTGCTTCACCCCATCTGAAGGGCCAACAGTTTCTGCTTACGTTTGGGATTTCTTTGAATTCGCGCCTTCACAGCTTTTATCACTGCTGGAGTCCTAACAGACCGAGGGCGACCACTTCTTGACCTGTCATCTATACTAGAGTCTTCATTGTATTGTTTGATAGTACGATAAACGAATCTTTTGGTTATATTCAAATTTTTCAGTATGTCAAAAATTTGAATTGACGCGTAACCGCAACGATGCAACGCAATAACTGCAACACGGTCTTCTTTAAGCGTCCACTCCATATTTAAAAATGAGTAAAATTCTAAAAAGTATACAGTTTTATTTTCATGAACAATTCGAAATTCGAATTCAATAATCTTTTTTGTGACCAGCATTCTAAAAGAAAAGTTTTTACTGTGTGACATTACTTATGACCTGACTATGTATATCGATGGGTCGATGACATAAAAAATGACATTAAGAGATACCACTCAGGCGAAGCCGGAGCGGGTTGCTAGTCATATATAAAAAACGTAAGTATGTGTACTTATGTACGCACGTAAGAAGTTATACGTCTTGAGCGAAGCAAAACAAAAGTAACTAAAAAATTACTACCTTGAATATAGTTATCAGTTCTCACGAAAACTTGACAGTTGATAGACAATTACCAATTATTACCAAAGTGTCGCTTTCAGGTGTCAGTGTACGCGCGCATCGCAACAACTTCATGGTGTCGTTTTTAGGTGTCGGTGTGCGCGCGCATCGTAACAACTTCACGGTGTCGTTTTTAGGTGTCGGTGTGCGCGCACATATTAACAACTTCACAGTGTCGTTTTTAGGTGTCGGTGTGCGCGCGCATCGTAACAACTTCACGGTGTCGTTTTTAGGTGTCAGTGTGCGCGCGCATCGTAAAAATTCACTCTCATCATTTTTCTCAAACGCGCCAAAAGAAGTATAACTTCGAAAACGGCATCTCTACATATTTTAAAAGTCAAATTACCATAATACATTACCCTTTCTACCTAACAGTCTAATTTCTACCATCAAGCAAAAGTGCTTGCATCGCTGCGTGCTGGTGTGAGGGGTACAGAGCAGGGATTGCCAAAGTGGTCGATATCGACCCCTCGGTGTCGAAATCGGTTTCTCACGGGTCGACATAAATAAAAAACTGGTTTTGGGGTCGACAAGGTCTAAAAATCAATCCCTATTAATTGACACAAGTTATTATTAACACTTTACGTTGCGATTTTAATGTTTTTTTTTTTTCAAAAATAATTACCTACATAGGTTTTTCTTTAATGCAGCTTATTTACGTCCCACTGCTGGGCACAGGCCTCCTCTCATTTCTGAAAGGGTTTTAGGGCAAGGAAATGTCCGCCGCACTGCCCCAATACGTGTTGGCGAACTTCACATGTATTCGAAAATATTTTTTTTCTTATTTCTCAGACATGCAGGTTTCCTCACGATGTTTTCCTTCACCGCCGAGCACGTGGTAAATCAGCACATAAAATTGCAATTAACAATTTCATTGGTGCCGGCGGGGATCGAACCCGGGTTGCTCGAGTACTGTGAAGCTTACAGCGAGCGCTAACCATCTGAGCTACCACGGCACTTAGGTTAATTTGTATTAATAATTACTTAAGTTAATTTAAGCGTCACTAGTCTATGGGAGACAGGGAAACGTCGTGGATTCGAATCCGCCATTCGACTGCTTTTGTGAACCACTTCTAACACAAGCATTTAAGTTTACCAGAGTGGTTTAAGGGAATATTAGTAATGTTTAATAGCACTACTAGGATTAAAAAAAAATTACACTTGATATTTACTTGAGAAAATGATGTCAAATTTACTCACTTAACCAACCGCAATGTTTTTAAAATGGTGAGTACTTTGTATCAATAGGAAAAAAATTAACGGTATGGTTTTTAAAGTAATTTGGCTATGTTCTGGGTATCAGTTCATTTTATAAAAGGGGTCTATTACCCAAAATAGTTTGGGAATCAACGCTTCTTTTAGAAGGAAATAAAATCATTCGTGGTACGAGTAAAAAATAAGCTTACAAGCACAAACTTATTACGCTTTTGTTTTTTGGAACGAAGTTATTAATAGTACAGTAGGAATTTGATGGATGGGGGCTAGGCGAGGAAAAGTGTAAGGTTTTTCGTCACGAGCCCCTTTCTATAGTGCGAGCGAGATGGCATAATATGCATCTCCCTCGCACCTTTTTCTTATCTTGCCGTGAAAGAAATATTATTCTAAATGACGCTTCATTTTAATAGACGCTAATATAATACGTTTATCAATAATAATATACTACGTAAGGAACTTCGTTCCAACCGAGTGTTCCACGACACTCACGCATTTCTTTATTTTTTTACCATTAAACTAGACTCACTCTAGACCTCCATCTGGACGGATTGTAAAGATGAGGTCTACGATGTAGCGAGTTTACCCAAGAGAAGCCTGTTAACACGCACTTTAAAGGGGTAAAGGTTATATGCACTCGGAAAAACAGACGCTGACAGGGCATTCCACTATAGCGCTTAATGCGAATATACCTAATATCAACCAAGTATGGATGGTAATTTGCAATATATCTAGTATTCCAATAGGAGAGTGGAGATGGCGGTGTACTTCTCTATATTCTTTACCATCCAGGGTCTCATCACTACTTACCACCAGATGGGCTTGTGGCTAAGCACCGGCTCATAATAAGCAAAAGGAAACACAGGCTTACGAATATGAAAAAACCGAATTAACGTGGTAGAGGAATGCTGCAGCTATATTATAGTTGTAGCACGAATGGGTCGGCTCGACCGGAGAAGACCTTATCTCACGATTACAACAGTGTAATAACAGCTTAATGTTGCCGTTTCATTTTTTTATAGGATAGGGTGACAAACGAATACACAGTCCAACTGATGGTAAGTGGTTGCCGTGACCCATAGACATCTACATCTATCCTCAATAGAGAATCAAAATGCAGATGCGTTGTCACCCGTGAGGAATATGATGGAATGTCTCTTTTCCAGTAAAAAAGGTTTCCGGTTCTCTATACTCACCATACGAAACACACCAGTGTTATGCTGCTATTTTACGTTAGTATTCTGTGACAGCGTGGTCCTTCCCCGGTCGAGCTGACCCATTCGTGCTGCAACTATACTACTAATATAGCTGCAGCATCGCATGGTAATTGTAGAGAATTGGAGACCTTTTTTACTGGAAACCAGGCATTGAAACTTAGTCCTCAGGAGTGACAACGCATCTGCGTTTTGATTCTTAATCGAGGATAGATGTAGATGTTAAAATTATGCAATTCCTAGGCACAGTACGAAATGTATCACTGTAGAAAACTGAAAGTTTGGCTACTTCGCGATTGTGTGCTACAACCCTAATATAGCTGCAGCATGGCCCTGCCTCGTAGAGCTTCCTGCATTACCTATAACACGTGTTATATGAGAATACGTAACTTTGTTTTATATACGTTACCCCTACACAATGATTTTCTTCTGTATCGTGGGGGCAGTTTTCATACATAAACTGCACAAGGACTAACACTAGACCCAGAACAATTACTTGTAGGCCATACAATGTATCAATAACCTGTAATAAAAAAAATGCTCAAAAATATTGTATATTATGTTTTTTTTATATAGGATAGGGTGACAAATGAGCACACAGTCCACCTGATGGTAAGTGGTTGCTGCGGCCCATAGACATCTACAACTATCCTCGTTTGCGAATCAAAATGCAGATGCGTTGTCACCCGTGAGGACTAAGATGTAATGCCTCATTTCCAGTAAAAAGGGCCTCCGGCCACCTGCACTCACCAAGCGAAACGCAGAGGTAAACCTCTACTTCACGCTGGTATTCTGTGAGGTCGTGGTACCACCCCGGTTCGAGCCGGCCCATCCGTGCGACAGCAAGAGCTGCCGCGTGGCTCTACCACTGTTAAAATAAATCTAAAATAATAAATATATGTAAATAAATAAATCTTACTTTATGCTAAAACCCTGCGTCACGGAGTATGTTGTATTGTTGATATAGTAACCAGGCATTATGCGAATTTACAGTTACCTGGTTCTTACTTTATTTAGTGGGAAACATATCAAAAGATTTATTATTCTTTAAGTATTATCTACATATATGTATATATATATATATATATATATATATATATATATATATATATATATATATATATCTCTATATGAGGTATCCCAGGTTAACTATGACATATAAATATCTAATAATACATTTAATAACAACATCGACAAAACTGGCGATACCATACGTACCATCTGGATGATTGGCGAACCATCACTGTGCGATTTACCAGAAGTTTTCTTCCTCGCACAACTTCCTTGTGGAATCGACTACCACCAGCGATTTTTCCGGACCGATACGACTTAGGGACCTTCAAGAAAAGACTCTTTTTTGACGGCAACGCATTTCATTAGCTTCGGTAGTCACTTACCATCAGGTGAGCCGTATGCCCGTTTGCACCCTCTCCTATAAAATAATGACATCGGTGGGACTAGCTAAGTAGGATTTCTACTATCTTTAACGCTATAGGAAACTGATGTCACGTAATTTAACGTTGAGTTGTGTCATTCCCAATCACTTTAATAGTGTCCAATGGTGTTAGCGAAAAGCGATACGCAATTAATAGCGAGACAAAACTGAGTGCTCTGGGAAATTGTTCGGATTAATTCCAGCCGCCAAATTTCACGAACGCACATCGCGTCAAAATTCACGATACCATCCTCACCACCTGGATACTTGGCGGTCCACGACTGTGCGTTTTACTAGGAGTTTTTGTGACTTCTTTGTGAAATTGTTTTCCACCGGCGATTTTTCCGGACCGATACAACTTAGGGACCTTCAAGAAAAGAGCCTACTTCTTTTTAAAAGGCCGGCAACGCATCTGTAATTCCCCTGGTGTTGCAGTTGTTCATGGGCGGCGGAAGTCGCTTACCATCAGGTGAGCCGCATGCTCGTTTGCCCCTTCTTCTATAAAAAAAAAAGATAAGGGATTGTGATATTCAAGTTGTTTTGTTGTTGTTTTACGTGGTAGAACCATGCTGGAGCTAGATTAGTAGTATAGTTATAACACGAATTGGTCGGCTCGATTGGGTGAGGGCCACGCTCTCACAGAATACCAGCGTAAAATAGCAGCTCAATGCTGCTGTGTTTCGTATGGTGAGTGTAGAGAACCGGAGGCCCTTTTTACTGGAAACGAGGAATTACATCTTAGTCCTCAGGGAAGACAACGCATCTTCATTTTGATTCGTAATTGAGGATAAATGTAAATGTCTATGGGCCACAGCATCCACTTACCTTGTATAAAAAATATCAGGTAGACTGTTAATTCCCTTTAACACTTCAGTTTTATATAAAAAATTAAAAAGAGGTGATCTTTACCATGTGCTCAAATGTCATGTGGCAAGGTGTGCAAACTTGACGAAATGTGCACGTCTGAAAGAAAAAAACAATATCGAAGATATGTGAACACACATTGGGGCAGAGCAATGGTAATTACTTTGCCCTAAAAGCCTCTCAGAAATGAAGGAAGGCCTGTGCCCAGCAGTGGGACGAATAAAGTCTATAACGCAAAAAGTTTGCTAACCAGCTAACCACACAGGACGTCAAACACCTCTGTGATCTTGAAGACTGTATGGAAAATATGCAAAACGTCGGGATTTTAAAAAAAAAGTAAAAATTAAACGCGATAAAATTGGTTTTATTCATTTTTAGGTGATATTAACACAAAATGCAACGCTTGAAGCATTATAAATATATTTTCCATCTTCCCCGCGGGTGGTGTACACCGCTGTGAACAAAATGACGGAGTTTTGATGGGCGTTATGCATTTATCATGCATATATCGAAGTATGAACTATTTTTATCGTTCCAAAAATATTTTCAATTTGGCTGTATTTTTATAGAAACAGAAATAAATTTGGAAACTTTTTATTCAATATGTATTGTAAATAAAAAATAAATTGAAAGTCATTCTTAAGTTTAATTTACCACTGGTTCGGAAATTACTTCTGTCCTGGGAAAAACCAGTTAGAAAAAAAAAGAACAGTATTTAAAAGGAACAATTATTAAAGTTTTTTTAAAGGATAGAGTGACAAACAACCACACAGTCCACACGACAGCCCATAGACATCTACATCTATCCTCGCTTAATAAGTTACACAATAATTAACAACACGAAACAAATTCGAAATAACTTGGTAACGATCACCTAATTCCCAGAGGTTGTTATCATCCATAAATTCCTTAATCTTATAATAAACCTTGGTATACAATATTTGTTTCATAAAATATTAATACTTGGTGGAAGTCAGATTTCGTATCTGTGGGGCACGGCAGTGCCCCGCCAAGTCGAGCAAAAAAGCTGCACGGCCATACCATCCATTTCTCGAAGCAGTTCAGGCCATTGTCGAAACCCTATAACTTCGTTGTGGATAAAACTAGAAGCCTGAATTTCAGTAACCAAGCATGCGTTATATAAACACAGTATATTTCAAATTTCATTGAATTTGCACCAGTAGTTTAAGAATTATAACTAGTCAAAGTTTCTTAATTTTGTCACTCACTGACTGACCGATCATCAAACTCTAAGGCACTTCTAGCAGACATAGAACCTTCATATTTAAAATACAATTAGTGTTTAGTATATAAATCAAGAAAAAACTAAAATATTTTGTAATTTCTGTCCAGTTTTCTAAATACACCAACTGCATAAATAACTTTGTAATCCTATATAAATATATAGGATTACAAAGTTACATTTGCAGTGAATGAATGTGTACATACATATATATATATACTAGCTGACCAGGCAGACGTTGTTCTGCCCTTTCCGAACAACCATTTGCTTTCCCAAAAAAACTCCTGAAATAAGCAATAAAAAAATTGAGGGTCACTTATCGGTATAAAAACTATCCTATCTCTCAAGTTGGACCAAACTGCACACAGTCTGCAAATTTTTTTTGAAATCGGTTCTATCTGTTGAATACTTACATCAACACGAGGTGGTTATACTACTAAATTGTAGCTTATATTAAACGTTTGTATTTTTAACATAGTGCCATCTATTAAATATTTACTCAATCCAGTCAACAGATATCATCATCTGACAGAATCGTTTGGAGCTAACAGATAATTGTGACTGTCAAATAATAGACAAATAATTTTCAATAAAATAATATTGTATTGCGACTATAAATTGAGATGTAAGCTATCCTATCTTTTAAGTTGGACCAAACTGCACATTGACCGAAAATTTCATTGAAATCAGTTCAGTAGTTTAGGAGTCCATCGCGGACAAACAAAGTGACACGTACTTTTTATATATAAAGATTATAACTAGAGCCTGCTAATGTATTGACTGAAGAGTATGTCAAGAAAACAGAAGCGAGAAAAAGAAGACTATTTTGCGTTCTTAATTTAAATTTAATATTTTAAGTTCTTAGTTTAAATATAATATTAAACAATATATATATTATAATGGAAAAATAGATGTAGACAGGTACCTACATATAATTATGTTCAAAGGTAACTTGTAAAATGGTCAACGGAATGAAAAAGCAAGAATGGGACATGTCTTATGAAGTTGTATCAAAATCCAGCAAAGTATTAAGTAAACTAAATTGCCCAAAAATCCGTAGTTGGTATTCAAGAAGTAGATGGTGCCGGAAAGGAAAAAAAGTAGGATTATTTACAAAATGAAATGAGATGCCATCAAAAACATAACTTGTAAAAAAACCAAGTCTCGCAACTCAATTCTTCTACCGTAAAAGTTGTGAGATCCATGTAATACAAAGTCGGTTAATTTATTCAGTCCCTACTTAAGGGTCCTTCTGTCTCAAGTTATTACGTAATTAGCTAGCCTAACAACATCTTATAGTGACCATATCAATATTAAAACTTTTTATGTTTTAAATACATAGATTGACTTGGCAATAATAATTTGCCTCAAGTGTGAATTTTTAAATTTAAAGAAAAAAATCTAAAAACAATTTCCGCAGATTAATTCTAGAACACTTTAATGTAATTGTAGTTCTCAATAAATACGGATAGTTAATTTTTTTTTTTGGATTTTGTGCAAAAACCAGCTCGTGTGCAGGTCACACGCGGTAGAATTGCCACCTTCAGAAAACTAAACTTCAAGAAAATGAAACGAATGCAGCGTATCTGAAGTCGAATAATTGTGGGGTATAACTAATTAAAATACAAATAAATTTATAACAAACACTGCATACTGTATTCTGTCTCATTCTTTCGCAGGCTGAATCCTATAGATGTATATGCTTGTCTCCTTTTAGTGTCGGTTTTTTGTTTCATAGAGATTTAAATCACAACGATTCTATAGATTTCACTTTAAAAATAACATCAAAATTAGTAACTTAATTTGGTGGAATTGCCTTAAACCTATATTTTAAACATTTAAGAAACTTACTTTTTTTTCGTTACTGTTTTAGAAAATCAGTATTGAAAAGCAAAAAAAAAATTGCGTCGAATGGAATCAAAGCTTAGTTCCGCGACGTAGGCTAATTCAAAGTACTACAACACTAGTCACTAATCAAAACATTACTATTAGTAATTCTATCTAATTACTTAAAAAACTTGTTTTCTTTGTTCGCAGATCGGCCATTTCGTAAGCAGGACAAAAAATGTCATCCGCCATGTTATCTTCTTCGCGCGTTTTGTTAATACTCGTTATCGCTATTCTGTACATGCAGATGGACACTTGCCATTCAGCCACCGTAAGTATTTAATAAGAAAAGAAAATGTGTGTATATTTAGAGTATAATGGAAAAAATTGAATACAAGTGTTTTCTTAAATTATTTTAGTACTTATTATTAATTATTGCACGCCTGATAACACGAAGCATTATTAGGTAGTGCTTTAACCTCAACACGTCAAGGTCAAGCAATTTTGTTTTCTTAAAATGCCTCTATCATAACCATATTGCACTTATACGATAATATTAGTATAGCCGAATATCAAGAAAACACTGTAATAAATCCATCTTATATTTTCTAAAAAATCATTTTACTGAAAAAAACGGTTTGAAAAAAAATTACGTGGAAGTCCGGATGTTGATTTTGTATGTGGTCACGGTAATAAATTGACATATCGAGACCGAGTTTTTTTTATTAGGTTCAGAATTACATCAACTGGTTCCCTATACTAATAAAATACATACACAATAATATTGGCAGAGTTCCATTTTCAAAATTTGAACTTATTTTCTTATTATATCGTTTACAAGTGGCCAGTTCTAAAAACTTTAAGTGGCGCCCTCGTAGTAGTATAGCTATAACACGAATTGGTCGGCTCGACCGGGGAAGTACCACGCTCTCACAGAATACCAGCGTTAAATAGCAGCTTAACGCTGCTGTGTTTCGTATTGTGAGTGTAGAAAACCGGAGGCCCTTTTACTGGAAAAGAGGCATTCCATTTTAGTCCTCACGGCTGACAACGCATCTATATTTTGATTCGTAGTTGAGGATAGATGTAGATGTCTATGGGCCACAGCACCACTAACCATCAGGTGGACCGTGTGCTCGCTTGTCACCCTTATCATATAAAAAAAACATAAGGTAACCTTTTTCGCTTTTTTTATAAAAATCATTGCAGATACCAAGGAACTTCGACTCCAGAATGAGTGATGAGGTCATGATGACGCCCAAGAAAAGACCTTTCTGCAACGCTTTTACCGGTAATATGGATTATTATATATGGTATTTTAATAGCCCCAATCCAACCCATACCAGTATCTATTTTCTCGGAATCAGCCGTGGTAGCTCAGATGGTTAGCGCTCGCTGTTAATTTCACAGTACGCGAGCAACCCGAGTTTGATCCCCGCCGGCACCAATGTATTTTGTTAATTGCAATTTTAAAATAATTAAGAAGAAGAGAAAAAAAGAAATATTTCGAAAATATGTAAAGTTCGAGAAAACGCTCTGCGACAGCGCCGCAGACACTTCAATGCCCTAAAACCCTCTCAGAAATGAGAGGAGGCCTGTGCCCAGCCGTGGGACGTATATCAGCTGTAATTTCAGTGGTGTTAGCCAGTTTGTTCTTACATCTGTATCGGACTCAGGGCTCCGAGCCGCGAGCTATATAAAGAGGGACTTATCCACATCTCATCCGTAGTCCTATCGATATTATGTCTGTGTGTGATGTCTGCGACATTTACCACAGCTGTCACGACACCTGTGCATCATAGGAGGAAAAAGTTACAGCCTACTATATCCCACTACTGGGCACAGGACTCCTCTCATTTCTGAGAAGGTTTTTGGGCAAGGAAAAGTCCGCCGCGCTCCATCAATCCGTGTTGGTGGACTTCACATATCTACGAAATATTTTTTTTGATTTCTGAGACATACAGGTTTCAGCAGTTGGTAAACCAGTAATTAACAATTTCATTCGAACCCGGATTGCTCGCGTACTGTTATATTTACAGCGAGCGCTCAGCCACTGAGCTACCACGGTGTTAAGAGGTGAATACGGAAATTAATGGGGTTATTATAAACTAATTTGCTTAATTCCGCGTAAAGAAAGAAAATTATGTGATCCTCAGAACTGGGGATGCCTCGTGTAGAGGCGAAACACGTGTCGTATTTTTGAGAGTGGTGTGTCGTGCCTAGTGTGGTGGTGCTGGGGGTGGTAGTGCTGGGATTGACGGCGACGGGTTTAGTGTGCGCAATTGAGGGAGGGTCCCCCTCCCATCCCCTTAAAACTGGACAGGATACTTCATTTTCTTGCTTTACGCGGAAAGCAAATTAGGTTATAACAACCCCATTATAATGGATTTCCGCAAAGTAACGCCTGATTCTATTAACACGGAAAATGTCAAAAAAAATCATGTCTTCCCACAAATAGTGGTATCACCATCTCGTTTACGTGTGACGTATTACGGACACACAGAGTAACGATTTATAAACAACATTAGTGATTACTAACCCCTGGCCTACTTCCGACAGAATATCGAATTCTGTATGTACCAAGCGAATTTTATTCGAACTCATTTAAATGAAGGCACCCACGACATTTTCTGCCACCAGGACGACGCCACTTAAAAATGAGGTGTAATATTTGTACAGATTACATTGCTGTACTATTAGTTATATTTTATATTAATTAGATTAAAAATAAATAAACCAAACCACAGATATCCTAAAAGTAAAAAAAAGTGTTAAAAGTGTGCAAAAAAGTAAAGAACTCCACTGAGGCATTGTTTTGTTTATTAATATAATACTCTAGAAACTGTTAAGCTTTCATTTAAAACTAACTTCTCAATTAAATGATATTGTGTAACAAAAACTTCACCTTAGTGTCGACTAGCGACATCTGGTGAGCGCAAGATTATTAGCCCTCATTTCTAACTCCTGAAACCGTACCTAGCGCACAATCGAATGGTGGTTAAAATTGGAATTATCAGAACGAAAGTTTTCAGCTGTCGGCAGCTAGATGGCGCTCGTAGTCGCATGCAACCTGCCTCCTTTGACTTTCTACATGTCTTATCACTTATCAGGACGTCACTCCATTCAGTCGAGGACCGTTATACACTTCGCTTAACAGTAAGAAGCTGCCACTGGAGAACCTTTCTTCCCCATGGATTGTCGGTATTTATATAGCCTATTAAAGTTCACCGCAGAACGTAGGCGTCTCCCATAGATTGTCTCCTAGTAAATATACCCCATATTTGCCACGATTGGCAATTGGGTAGCAACCAGTTTTTTTTTTTTAACTTTTAGTCGTTATTAGGAAGACGCTGATTTGTTTGTGAAAATTTCACCTCTCAGTGCGTCATGTGCTCCTGGTAGATTATCTTCTATACATCCTTCCATTACAGCCTATTAAATAAAGTCCTTATAGGCCTCCCCCATAGATTGCCTCATAGGGGGGATATTTGCCACAGTTGCCACGCTTGGCAAGCGGATTGGCAACCGCAGTTTTTTTATTATAAGTCGTAATTAGAAAGACTGCTGCCCATCTCCTGGTTTATTTCCCTCTGTCGCCTCTTACGACACCCACGGGATGACATGGGGATAGTGGATATTCCTACACCGCAGTACATGATCAATTCGAGCAGTATGAGCGGCGTTTAAACACTCTAGCTCACTGATCCGTAAAAATATTGAGAGAGACTTATAATGTTGATAATAAATATTTAAGGTATTTCGTTTTTGTTCGTAGGTTGCGGACGTAAACGCTCTCAGTATCCCCCTGGCATGCCCGTACAAGAAATCATGCGGCAGAGGCAGGTATGTACAAATCACTATTATAATAAATATAAAAAATTAAAATTAAATAAACTAAAAAAAAAATATAAATTACACGCCTCATAACGCGAAACGTTATAAAAGTTTGTCGGCAAAAGTTGTTTTGACAGTTCTCTCTTAATGTTAACCCAACATTACCTAAAGAATTCTGAAGAGACCGAAACAGGAGAAAATCTGAGAGTGTAAGGTCAGGACTATATGGTGGATGCATTACCACTTCCCAACCAAGCTCTCTCAATTTTTGCTAAGGGCCCAAAGATGTGTGTGGTCTGGCGTTATAATGATGAAAGACCACTCATTTCTGTGTTGATCAATTCCGGCCGTTTTTTCTCAATTTCTTGCTTGAGTCTCATTAATTATTGGCAGTAGAGATCCAAATCGATGGTTTTGCCCGGCGGTAAAATCTCATAATAAACGCCGCCCTTCAAATCCCACCATACACACAGCATCACCTTATTACACGTTTATCTGGTTTTCGCTACAGTCTGTGGAGCTTGACTACCTTTTGACCATGATCTTTTTCGCACGTTCTTGTCGTAGGTAATATCCACTTTTCATCACCAGTAATCAATCTTTTCAAAAATGGTTCGATTTCATTACGTTTCAATAGAGAATCGCAAATGAGTACACGATTCATTAAATTTCTTTCAGTGAGCTCACGTGGTACTCGAATATCGAGCTTTTTTGTATATCCAGTATTTTTCAAATGGATCAAAACTGTTTTGTGGTCAATCCTCAATTCCTCGGCTATGTTTTTAACTACTAATATGCCGATTTTGCTCCTTTTTCAAAAATGGCATCAACTTCATCCGTATGAGGGCGATCAGAGCGAGCTGCATCTTTGACATCAAAATTCCCGGACTGAAAACGCTTGAACCAACTTTGTCCTACTTTTACTGATACTGCAATAGGCCCATAAACGTCACAATTTTTTTTCGCGGCTTAAGTCGAATTTTGTCCTATTTTGTTATAAAACTTCAGAATGTGCTTAGCTAATTTTTTCACTCATTTTGGCGATCAGAAAAACAATTGCAATATGGCGGGGAAGGGCTTATTACTTTTTATTTTTTATTTGTATTTTCAAGGAGATTTATATTATATTATAACCTCGTTGGTATTATTATTAAAACTAGCCAGATACAAAAAGTACAACCAAAGAGATTTTTCTTAAATTTTATACAAACAAAATATGAAGAAACTTTTCCCCCGACCTATTATAAGAGAACATTAATAATTTGTATTTTGTTGTAGTACGTTGATGACGACCTAGTCGGTGCCCTCATGGACTCTGAGAATGCTGTAGATGAGCTGTCCCGTCAGATCCTTTCCGAAGCGAAGCTCTGGGAGGCAATTCAAGAGGCAAGCGCAGAAATAGCGAGACGGAAGCAGAAGGAATTTTACAATCAGTAAAGCTAAATCGTAATCACAAATATACAGAGAGAAAGATTCTGTAATTAGTTATGTACTTTCTCTTTCAGTAATTTTAAAGAGATTTTTTTAAATAAAAGGTATTTTTTAACATTTGAAGTATTATTATTCCTAATAAAAAGACAAAGCATTTAGATTAACTATAACAGAATCTTTCTCCAAGTTGTTATTAAAAAAAAGTTATATAGAGAATTAATGACTGGCACGAATAGGTTTTGTACCGTAGCGTTTCAAATTTATAATATTTCCATATACGTAGAAATATGAATTTAATACAAGTGTAATATGGTTTAATAAAAACTAAGTTAATTTTCTTTCGAAAATGCATTTTCTAAACGCAACACTAACATTGTCAATCGATTCGCGCCAATATGGTAGTATTGAAAGTTACTTTTTTTAAATTAGAAACGTGGAAAAATTGGCAAATTATGTACCTACCCTAATTATGTACTAATTAATAAAGATAAGTTTTAATGTTCGTAAAACCTAGGAGGTGACATATTTATTGTTATTTGTATATACTAATTTTTAAAAATTCCTGGGTTTTGGTCTAAAACAATAAAAATATATCGGATAATTCTTTTAATATCTGTATAATTTATGTAAGAGTCAGAATAAGTAAGGGCAACTAACATGTAGATAGTTTTATTTTTTATGTATCTTTGTTTTATTTTTATGTAATTATTTACATTATTACAGTAATTATTTCGCCAAATTGAATTCAGTTTATTGGCAAGTACATGCCATTAGAAGCTATATAATATTATATACAATTATTACACTAAAAATACAATAAATTATAAAAAATTAAAAAAGAAAACAGAAGCTACTACAATATATTACAGAATATAAAAACAATGTAAAATGTTTAATGATTTTTAGAGGGGACTCCAACATTACATTGTTTAATTTACTAATACAGTTAAGTTTATAGAGTTTAGTTTAACTTAAATACAGTTTGTTTTAATAATTACTATTATTAATCTGAACAAAACATTTTTTATATCTAGTCAATTTATTTTTATTAAGTTAAGTAACGAATGGTTTAAATTTTAAGATATTTTAAGTAAATCTCTAAAATACTTTACATTATCTGTGGCAATTTTAATAGGAGTTGTCTATTGAATTATTTTAAAAGTAAGAGCTATATTTGTGCGTGACATAGGTAATTAGCTTTAAGAAAACAACTATGATATATTCGGACTTTAAGAGTCAATAAAATATTATATCGAACAAATTTTTTTTCAAGCTTAGAATATATTATATGGTGTTGCTAGCGTATCAAATTGGGGAAAAATCTAAGGTTGCTATTTAATATTCAATGGCACTAAAACCATCTCATAAATTATTATCATAGCGCATTGAATATAACCTGAAAAACTGCCGCTAAACATTGTCCTGAGTTACCAGAATGCTTTGACATCCTGCATGTCAGAACCGCCCTACGTTCCATTGATTTTACAGCGCACTAAAATTCCAATGAACGGCCTATGCCTTATGTTCCCTCATAGGTTGCCTCAAAGTGGGGAAATCTAAGATGCCCATTACACAGTAGGTTTTGTTGTCAATTATACAACAATCACAGTTGTGATTGACGAATAACCTACCGTGTAATGCGGTGATTGACGGTTGCATGAAATTGATTAACAAATATCTGGATACATAGTTTGATTTTTCCGTCAATCAACTGTCAATCACGAATTTTGATTGAACGTGTAATGGCATTTCGTCAATCATGTGTCGTTGCTCCTAGCTTTCTTTTTTTATAGAAGAGGGGGCAAACGAGCATGCGGCTCACCTGATGGTAAGTGACTACCGCCGCCCATGAACAACCGGAACACCAGGAGCATTGCAAATGCGATGCCGGCCTTTTAGAAAGGTGTAAGCTCTTTTCTTGAAGGTTCCTGAGTCGTATCGGTCCGGAAAAATCGCTTGTGGTAATCGATTCCACAAGGAAGTTGTGCGAGGGAGAAAACTTCTTCTAAATCCTTCTTAAATAAGTGGTGGACCGCCAATCATCCAGATGGTATGTATGGTAATGCGAGGTTTGTCGCGATGTGCGATGGTAAAATTGAGCGGCTTTAATTAGTTCGAACAATTCCTCAGAGCACCCCCCGTGCTAGATGCGATAAAATACGCAAAGAGATGCAACATCTCTACGCAGTGCCAGTGTATCGAGCCGATCAGAAAGAACTCGGTCGTCGATGATTCGAACCGCTCTGCGCTGGATGAGGTCAAGTAGAAGGAGTTGGCACTGGGGTGCCCGGCCCAGAGATGAGAACAGTATTCCATGTGAGGCTGAACTTGCGCTTTGTAAAGTTGTAAGCGATGTGCCGCCATGAAATACTGTCTCGCTCTGCTGGGTACGCCAAGCTTTTTAGAGGCCAATTTGGCCTTCCCTTCCAATTGACCACGAAACTGCACACTATTCGATATGTCGACACCAAGGATTCCGATGCTAACTGTGGAAGCAAGGGGAGTGTTTGAAACTGAGGCGGGACTTTTTTTTTAAATAACAGCTTACAATCATGTATGTTACACCAATTAACAACACAACAAATTAGAAATAGCTTGGTAGCGATCACCTCATTTCCAGGGGTTATTATCATCTATAAATTCTTTAATACTATAATAACCCTTTTTATACGAACTTAGTTTAATAAAGTTTTTGAACTTTGAGCAGGTCAAATTTTGTATATTTCTGGAATTTTGTTGTAAAAGCGTATACATCGCCCCAAGAATGAATTACTGACTCGATGTAGTCGAATAACTGGCACTACTAGCATGTGTCTGTTCCTAGTATTTACAGAATGAATATCACTTATTTTTGTAAAACTACTTTTATTTTTGTGTACGTACATTACATTTTCATAAATGTATTGGGAGGCCAAAGTTAATATATTAATTTCCTTAAATTTTTGTCGCAGCGACTCTTTAGGCTTTAAATCATAAATTGCTCTTATGGCCCTCTTCTGTAAAACAAATATAATTTCAGTGTCAGCTGCGTGTCCCCATAGCAAAATACCATACGACATTATGCTATGGAAATAGCTAAAGTAAACTAGTCTAGCTGTTTCAACACTAGTTAGACTTCTAATCTTTTTTACGGCATATGCTGCAGAACTAAGCCTGCTTGCTAGTTTTGATATATGGGGACTCCATTGAAGCTTCGCGTCTAGTGTGATTCCAAGAAAAATGGTGGTATCTACAAGACTCAGTTTCTCCCCATTTAAAATTACATTAGTATTTAATTGTTTGACATTTGGAGTCATAAATTTCATACATTTCATTTTAGTGCTATTTAAATGCAAATTATTAACATTGAACCAATTTACTAATTTAGATATAGCATTATTTACTTCGTCATATTTTAGCAAATGTCGATTTAATTTGAAAATTAAAGAAGTGTCACCTGCAAATAATACTATATCATGGTTATCTCCTACTATGTAAGGTAAGTCATTAATGTATACAAGAAACAGAAAGGGGCCAAAAATTGAGCCTTGAGGCACGCCCATCTGTACCATCGACCCGGAAGAACTCATACTGTTAATGACAACTTTTTGCGTTCTCTTACTTAAATATGAAATAATTATTTTAGAGCATCACTTCTTACACCGTAGTGTTGAAGTTTCCTGATTAATGCTTCATGGTGAACACAATCGAAGGCTTTGGATAGGTCACAAAATATACCCAAAGCATCCTGTGAATTCTCCCATGCATTAAATATATATTTAATCAGCTCAACACCGGCATCAGTTGTCGAGCGACCCTTTGTGAAACCAAATTGATTTTTATGAAGTAAATTATTTATATTAAAGAAATTTAACATTTGATCAACAATAATTTTTTCAAAAACTTACTAAGTGTTGGTAGTACAGAAATAGGTCTAAAATTGGGGGGGTCTAATGTACTACCAGATTTAAATAAAGGTATTACTTTACTATACTTCATTAAATCAGAAATCACACCAGATTCGATACTAGTATTAAAAATAATAGCTAAATGAGGCGCGATTGTATCTATAATAGACGCAATAACTTTAACGGAAATCCCCCACAGATCCGCAGTTTTCTTAACATCAATAGTTTTAAAATATTTTACAATATCTTTTGATGATACTTTATGAAATGTAAAATTCTTTGTACACGCATTTACATTTTGTTTAAGTAATGATTCGGCGACCGCAGGAGAAGAATTCAGTGACTTAGTGGTTAATATCGGAATATCAGTAAAATATTTCTCGAAAACCATTGCAACGTCCTTATATGATTCGGTTAATTTGTTATTAACACTTAACTGGTAGTTTGAATTGCGAGAGTTGATCTTTGATTTTTTTCTTCCCCATCGGTTGTCGGTTCTTCGAGCTATATGGCCGGCCCACTGCCACTTCAGCTTACTAATCCGTTGGGCTATGTTGGTTACTCTAGTTCTACTGCGGATATCCTCATTTCTAAGTTTATCACGCAGAGAAACTCCGAGCATAGCGCTCTCCATAGCTCGCTGAGCGACCTTGAGCTTCCTCATACGGCCTGCTGTGAAGGACTACGTCTCAGTTCCGTAAGTCATCACTGGCAACACGCACTGATTGTACAATTTCATTTTAAGGTTTTGAGGTATGTCTGACGAGAAGATGTGTCGTAGCTTCCCGAACGCTGCCCAGCCGAGTTGAATCCGTCGATTGACCTCTCGGGCGAAGTTGGTCGAAGTTGCTCTTACCTAGTCGGACTATTTGTCCCAGGTAGACATACTCGTCAACAACTTCGAGCTTAGTGCTCCCAACAACTACCGGCATAGGTGTGACATGCACATTAAACATAATCTTTGTTTTGTCCATGTTCATCTTATGACCTATCCGTTGGGAGACACTATTGAGGTCATTGAGCATAGTGCTTAGGTCCTCCAGCGATTCTACCATAAGGACTATGTTACGGCCAGCAGCTGCTGATCTCAGGAGTAGGGTCCTCCGCGGCCCATAGACGAAGAACCTACCAGCAGGCTCGTAAGTCGTCGACGGTGCCCGCCGCGTGATCGATCTGTCGGCACTGCTCCTCCAAAAACCGCAGCAGGTCATAGAAGGGCGGAATATAGGAGGCCTCGTCCCCACCGTACCTCTCCTCAAAATGCATTCGAAGGTCGAGAGGTAGACGGGACAGCACGATGCGTAGCAACAAGAAGGCCCATTCGCCCACTGGTAAATCCAGCCGCCTCAACGTATTACAGGCCACCAAGACTGGATCCAACAGGTCCGGACGTAGTCTGGCCCGGTCACTAAGCAGCGGGAGGCTCACAAGCTGCTTAACATGTTCGTCCGCAATTCGCCAGACGTTGGCGTATCTTCTGGCTAGGAGGTCCCGAGCAGTCTGGTAGGCGTCGTCCGACAATCTCAAATGGCTGACGACGCTCAGGACCTCCCCCTTCAGTGATGCCAGGAGGTACGCCATCTTCTGGCTCGGGGTCAAGTCACTCCGGGCGTCCACTAGGCTGTCGAAAATACCAACGAAGGTCAGCCATTCGGAAAGGACCCCGGAGAACCTTGGCAAGTCCAGAGTTGGGAGTCGTCCCAACAGCTCCGGCTGAGGCTGCTTCCGAAAGGACTCGGTCAGGCCACTCATCGGAGCTTCACGCGCCTCCTCGGCATACCGGCCTTCAGCCTCGATCAACTCGTCCGTGTGCGAAAAGAACTGCTTGTAGTCCGCGAAGCAGGAGTCCAGGACTCCCTTTTCCCTCAACGTAAGCCTCCTCCACTGCGGCCCTTCGAGCATCTACCTGCTCGAACCGCTTCATCAAGTTATGGACCCTATCCGGTCGACCTATCAAAGCATGGGCGCTGGTGGCCCAGCGTAACTCTGTCCGCAGGCAACGGATTAGTATCTTGGGCGAGGACATCACTACTAAATACAAATTACGACGCGGCTCGAGCACTATTACAAAAATAACAAATAACAAATACAAAAAAAAATTAACAGTTAACAAATGCAGTTCCTATCAAATCGAGTTGAATAGAAATTATACAAATACGAATTACTACTTATCAAACCAAATACAAGTTAGCACAAAAGAAAAGACAGAAACCAAATTAGCAAATAACAAATACTAGTGCGATCAAATCAAGTTAAATTCAAATTGCGTAAATACAAATTACTACTCTTTAGTTAGAATACAAATTACAATACGAAAGATACATAAACGAAGATACACATCACGGTCGACCAACAAAAAATGCCTAGCTCGGAAATCGACCCTTCGATAAGTAATCCACTACAACTATCCGACAACGATAATTAACCGATTACGTAAAAATAACCATCTACCTACATGACGCAAACTCCCGCTTGCGCACTAAACGACAGCTTTTCAAAATTACCCGCTAACAACAAACAAGCAAGCCACAAAAGAAAAGAATTTTATTATTACGTATATAATTAAAAAAAAATATTTTTACGTATTACGAACGGGCGTGATTGTAGACACAAAATTAAACCAATCAACCCAACGCTCCCTGCCACCAAAATTATTTAATTTTTATCAAACACTATGGTCGGTGGATCGACCGGGAATCGATCCAGGAATCGCGCTCTGCTACCAAATGTTACGGCCAGCAGCTGCTGATCCCAGGAGTAGGGTCCTCCGCGGCCCATAGACGAAGAACCTACCAGCAGGTGCAGGTCGGGCGTCCTAACGCCAAGGGTGAAAGTTTCTAATTACAATAAACAATCAGGGGGGAGCGTTCTATTCTAATAAAGGGAGCTTACTTACCTCTATCCAAGGCGACTGGTCCCTCAGGATTCGGTCAGGTCGCATGTGGATGTATAGTGCTAGGAAAGTTAGGGTCAGTGAGGTGTATATGGGTGTGGCTGGTAGTGTTATTGACCTTATTAGACCGTTACCCTCTGCAGCAGTCCGGACCTCAGCACCTCTCCACCTCACGTCACTTTCTTCGTTAGTCACGATGACGGTCCAATAACTCTGTCGTACGATTAACTACCTTACAGAAGCCATTAACTCTCATTTGTTATAACGCATAACTCGCGAAACGAACACAGAACGTACGGATCAAAGGTCACTACCGTTTCGCGTGGCAACAGTTATTTCTAGAATATCAAATACCGCACTAGTAACTAATACAGTCGAATCCACTTATACGGACTCAGCGTTAAACCCAAAAGTCCCGGGTGAAGCTCTCAGCAAGGAATACGCGCTACAATTCCCAGTCAGTATATTTACTATACGCGCCTACCATTACGAGTTCCCGACAAAAAAGGACCGCGTACTCTCTATCGCAGCGATGAATTTGGACTGGCTTGTCCTTGCGTGTCCTCGACACGACGGGACGTCAAAACTGGTATAGTAGAGGCGCGCGCGCCCTCTGACGTCCATTATTGATATTAGCGCTTGGCGCGAACAGACTATATCGTCGGCAAATCGAAGGTGAGTGATGTACTCGCCATTGATGTTGATACCTTATCCTTTCCAGTCCAGAAGCTTGAAAACGTCTTCCAATGCAGCGGTGAAGAGTTCCGGGGATATGACGTCACCCTGTCTTACACCTATCTGCAATTGGATAGGTTTCGTACTCTGGTTCTGTACTCGGATAGCCATCGTAGCTCTACTGTACAAACAAGTGCTGAAGACTTCGATATACCGACAGTCAACTTGGCACCACTGAAGGGACTGCAGCACCGCCCAAATTTCGACGGAATCAAAGGCTTTCTCATAGTCCACATACGCCAGACATAGTGGCAAATTGTACTCTTCAGACTTCTGTACAATTTGCCGAAGGGTATGTATGTGGTCTATGGTGCTAAAGCCCTTTCGGAAACCGGCTTGTTCGGGAGGCTGGAAGTCGTCAAGTCTGCGCGCGAGACGATTCGTAATGACTCTCAAAAACAGCACGTAGACGCGGCTCAGAAGGGAAATCGGTCTGTAGTTCTTCAAGAGAGCGTTGTCACCTTTCTTGAAGAACAAGACCACCGCACTTCTGCTCTACGCCTCCGGTCCGGTGAAAATATGGAATTCCGTCCTCCCACCATGGAGGACGGAATTAAAGAGCTTCTGAAGGACTTCAAGTACCGGTCTTCCAACCCGCTTTCAGAAGCTCCGCTGTAATTCCATCCTCGCCTGGTAGTGATGGATTACAGAAATTCCCTTGGACAGCCTTGGTGAGAAACCAGAATGCACGGGTTCCCGAAGGAAGGTGAACTAATTTCTCGCCAATTCTGCCTATGTGCTCTGACTTTGCCTTGGCAATAACTCTTTTGAAGGACCTGAAGGCGAAATTATACTTCTTTTTAAGTGTGCTGGTGTTTAGATCCCGAGTCGCCGAAGCCGCAGCCCAGGCTTGATAACACTCCTGCTTACTGCGTAATGCAGTTTTACAGGAGCGACCAAACCAAGGCTGAGATCTGCCTCCGATGGGTACCACAGATGATGGAATAAATAGTTCCATTCCCTGTAGCACCACATCTGTGACAGAGTCAACAACAGCGCTGGGATCATTCGGCGAGAAGCAAACCCGCCCCCATGGGTAGGATGCAAAGAAAGACCGCATTCCGTCCCAATCTGCCGACCTGTAATGCCAAACACGGCGGCAACCTGCAGAACGCAACCGTGAGGGGAGCGTGAGTGGCACCATACTCCGGATCAGACAATGGTCCGAAGAGCCGAGAGGGGCATCGACGGAAACCTGATATCCGTCCAAATGAGAGGTCAGCAGAAGGTCCAACAAGGAGGGTGTATGATCCTCCACATCTGGAATCCGCGCAGGCGAAGTAACCAGTTGTGTCAGACCATATGCCAAGGCAAAGTCATAAACAGATCTCCCCGCATGATCGGTTAAACGTGACCCGAGCCATTCAGCGTGGTCGGCTTTAAAATCGCCAAGGATCACGATCTCTGCGGATGGGACCTGTATATATAGCATATATATAGCAAGGAATCTGTAGCCATTTGGACGTGGTCGATGAGTCGGTCTGTTTCGGCATTACCGCTATGGGGCCTGTATAGGTCCCCCGTAGACGCGCGGATGGTCGTCGCTGTCTACGCGTAGCCAAAGGATGGACAGGTCCAAACCTTCAAGACTGCCGAGGCTTCGTCGTCTATTGCCTCACTCTCATAGTCCGATGGGACTGCAATATGACAAGACCGGAGGGAGATTGCCCTATACTTAACATTTTACGTGTTTTCCGATGCACGGGGTTTAGACACCGCCAACTTCTTGACTCCGGGAAGCTACTGAGAAATTCTTGATGGAAAAACTCAATAACTGATTTTAGCTCGACCCCGGATTCGAACCCGCGACCTCAAGATCAGCAGTTACGTTTACGACAACTAGAACAACGAGGCAGTCGAAACGAGGTACCCATGAGATGAGAGTCGCCAAAGTGTATACGCACATAGCATCCTACAGTAGGGCTTCGCCCCTCTTCCAAGAGACTATAAACATACCGTCAAGTCTTCTGCCATCGTCTCTAATTAGTCTAGTTCTTCCATCAGTCTAGTGTTTCCACCTTTACGTGGTAGAGCCATGCTGCAGCTATATTAGTAGTATAGTTGTAGCACGAATGGGTCGGCTCGACCGGAAAAGGACCACGCTCTCACAGAATACCAGCGTAAATAGCAGCTTAACGCTACTGTGTTTCTTATGGTGAGTGTAGAGAACCGGAGACCCTTTTTACTGGATACGAGGTATTCCATCTCAGTCCTCAGTGGTGACAACGCATCTGCATTTTGATTCGCAAACGAGGATAGATGTAGATGTCTATGGGCCACAGCAACCACTTACCATCAGGTGGACTGTGTGCTCGTTGGTCACCCTTATACTATAAAGAATAAAAGAAAAGAAAAACAATATTTAAAATGGGGTGAAAATATGGAGACAAGAGCACCTTGGATGACATCGTTCAGACAACCGAGACGTTGCAACCTACCAGCTCTTTCCTTGCATGAAAACCCGTAGGACCCAAATTCATCAACACTGCTGCCACAAGTAAACTGATATAGTTGACAGATAGCAGCTTTTTTATTATATTTTAAAATAGAAATATATATTATTCAATACCAGCTGTTCCCTGCGTGTAAATTATTACGACTGGATTTCATAGCTTTTAATTTTTTTTTCCTGGTACCCTAACTAAAATATAAATAGTCCAAGTCACTCTTGATAACATCAGTTATCTGCCAGCGAAAGTCCCGTAAAAGTCGGACCAGTCATTTCCGAGATAAGGTGGTACAAACAGACAGACAAACAGACAAAAGTACAAAAATAGGTTTTTGTTATTAGTACCGAATATACTTTAGCACGTACATTTAGTAAAAGGCTGTTATTTTGACATTATAAACAGACACTTCAATTTGATTTATTTGTATAAAAGATAGATTATGGATAATACTTAATGGAAGTCACTCTTTTGATTAATTTACCACCAGCATGGAAAATAACTCTGTAGGTTGTAAGGGTGTGTAGAAATAAAGTTGCTCACCAAAGTTGATAAGGGATATTGTTACGGACAGCGAAGGGAGCCGCCACCCCGTCGCCCTTTCATTCCCCGTTGCGCCCCGCGCACCCCGCACACCGCCAGCAGATCACGCGATGTCGCCGACCAATCAGCGCGCGGTATCACCTCACGACGCTACTCACATACTGAGACGCTCTCTTGCGAGATATAAGAAGGGCGTTTTGGTCTGTGAGCTGTTCATTTCGGAAGCGGCACTCGAAGACAACAGCAACAGAAGAAACATCAAGAGAAATCAAGAGAGAAGAATTAATACTCCATTGAAAACTCCTCTTTGTGTATAGTTGATTAGTGAAAGCCGCATTTGTAAATATTTGAATACATTATAGTCTACAGTACCATCTTTCTCTTAAGCAGTCCCAAGTGTAGTATACCTCAACATCAGTCACTTAGTTAATCAATACAGTCCACTTGCATAGTAAAATCATACAGTCCAATTCTGTCCCTAATATTCTTGGTCCATCGCCGCCGGATAGAAGCCAGAAGAAATAAGATAATCATAGAAGAAAGAAGATCATAATAGAAGGTCTTCAAGGAAGAAAGAAGCTCGTCGACGTACTAATTTCTTCCCCGTTTCTTGTTACGATTACGTCTACACATACGTCTATTGTCTGTTTGCAGACAATTTCTTGTTTCTTAACCGCGTTTACGCGGCCAGGTGATTGCTCCCTAACGGTGCTAAACTGCGATCATCTGGTAACGCCCTTGCGGCGGGAACGGCGTCCAATACGTGCGTCTTTTTGAAGACGATCGGAAGCCGCAACGTGTGACGTCATGAGGAAGAAAAGAAGCCAGAAGACACGGAACGACGACGAAACGCCGGTAGGAATGCGGATATTCGAGGAAGCACCCGCATCCCCGTCCGATTATCTCGCGTTGGCACAAGCGCCCTCCGCCGCGCCCCAGCCCCCACTCGCGCCCGCATCTATGCCCGCGCCCGCGCTCTCGCCCGCGCCGCCGCGCCCCGCTATGTCCTTGTCTACAACCCATCGCTTGGGAGAGGTTAGCACATCCGCGCCGCGTACAGAGACACTCGCCGCGATTATAGAAGATCTTTCGGTAACAGAGACTAGTTCTATAGTGCGTACCGTTGCGCCTGTAGCAGACGTTGTACATAGGCCCGCACCCCACGCCCCGTCGGTCCGTTCAGTCCGTTCAGCCCGGTCGACAGCTAGCGCGATAGCAAAGTTAAAACAAATCGAGTATACCGCGGAGGAACTAGCTGCAATTAGAAGGAAGCAATTGCAAATCGAAGATCTCATCAAGAAGAAATACGCTAGGGACGTCGCTCAACTGCAAGAAGAAACGGATAGGGATAGTTTAAACGAAGACGATTTAGTGGAAAATAGGGTACGCGTTGATAAGTGGTTAGAGAACGTGGAGCCGCCCTACCGCCCGTCTCAGCCCGCGCCCCGCATCGAGATAGAGCAGGCCTCGCCGAGTAGGGGAACCGGTTACGACCACGCTGAAGATGCCCAGGGGAGGTCGGTTGTGAATAATGATCAACCGCGTCGCGTAGATACGATACAGAGAGACAATGGAGTCGCCGTAGAAATGAACCAGGTGGATCGCCGTGTACGGGTTACGTCGCCGTCGCGCGTCCAATGCCGCACTCTATCGCCTATACATAGATCGCCATCGCCACATCGCCACGCGGATCGTAGATTACCGTCGCCGTGTTACAAGGATGTAGGTGTACATAGATCGCCATCGCCACATCGCCACGCGGATCGTAGACTATCGTCGCCGTGTTACAGGGATGTAGGTGTACATAGGTCGCCAGCGCCGCAGCGTAGGCTAGAAGGAAATAGGGATAGAGATAGGTCGCTCACCGCGCGAGGGAAAAACAGGGGTATAGAACGATTAGCGGAAGTCTTAGAAGGCATGATAAGGCTTAGACCAGCCGCCGCGAAGCAGACACAGGAGTTGCCTATTTTCAACGGCTCGGCCGCGAAATAGTTATCGTTTAAAGCCGCGATGAGGGAGTCCACGCGTTTGTATGGATTCACCAATACGGAAAATATGGCAAGGTTGAGAAACTGTTTACGTGGTAAGGCTAGAGAGGTAGTATCGGCGCTGCTGCTTACCGCGGGGGATCCAGCAGACATTATGCGGACAATGGAGCAGTGTTTCAGCCGCCCGGAAGTGATTATTGATCGTGCGTTAGATGAGTTGAAACGCCTTCTGCGCCCGGGCCAAACCGCCCAGGAGTTAAATACGTTCGCTATTAAGTTGGAAAATATAGTATGTATTATGCAGAACGTCGACGGCGAAGGATATTTACAAAATCCGATGCTAACTAGGGAGGTTATGAGTAAGCTTAACCCTCACTTACGGTCGCGTTGATGCGATTATGCGGAGCACTACGGAAGTGCGAACGAACTGGACATTGTCACACTATCCCGGTTTATGATGAGAGAGGCTGACCGTGCGTTAAGTCACGCCTATACGTCCGTAACGCCAACTAAGGAATCGCCCGTAAGACGAGAAGCACTGCCGTCGAAAAGAATAGTGTTGAAACGCCAAGTAGAGGATAGGGCCCGCGACGTAAAGACGTTCACCGCCCAGGAGGACACCGGTAGTGCCTCTTGTATGTGTTGTGGGGGTGAACACCCAATTGCCAAATGTAGGAAGCTGGCACAAATGGGTTTGGACGACCGGTGAAAGTGGGTAAGGGAAGATGGGGTGTGCTTTAGGTGCTTAAGCAGCAAACACCGATGCCTACGTTGTAAGGCTAGGAAATGCGGCGTCGACGGCTGCAACGCCCCCCACCACGCCCCCTTCACGCCCGCAAAGCCCACACGCCTGAAGCGTCGGTAAAACCGGATGAAACCGTTTTCGTCGCGTCTAAAGTTAATATTAGTGCGTCTGTGTTATAAAAGGTGTGCCCTATTACCGTTCGCGGACCGCGTGGTAAAGAAGTTGATACGTATGCGCTACTTGACGAAGGCTCTACTATATCATTAATCGACGACGACTTAGCTCGCGAGTTAGAAGCGGAAGAACCGGTAAAGCCGCTCAATATTAGAAGCGTAAATAATAGCCAACGCGAGGCCAATAGTAGGTTAGTAAATATAGAGATACGTGACAAGACACGCAGTGAGATTTATAATGTAAGCACGCGAACAATAGCGGATTTAAAGATAGGCTCGCAGTCTGTGAGTAGGGAGTGCTTACGGTTGAAGCACTTACGCGAATTACCGAGTTCGGTATGTTATGACGACGCGAAGCCGAGAATATTATTAGGCGCCGACAACTGGCACTTAATAATCACCCGTAATTTAAGAATAGGACGTCGAAGGCAGCCCATAGCTGCACGTACGTTGCTAGGGTGGATAATTCAGGGAACCGTGCCACGGTTAACGTGTAGGGAAGACGACGAGACCGTATTACACGTAGCAAGCACTAGCGGACGGCCAGATAGGGACATCCGAACGTCTGCCAGTCAGGACGAGGAGCTAACGGGACTCCTCAAACGGCAGTATGAGATAGATTCTATAGGCATCTCGCTGAAGAGTAGGCCGCGATGGGAAGAGGAGCGCGCTGTCAACATATTCCAGCGCACCGTCAAGAAGGTCGGCGAGCAATACCAAGTTGGACTGCCATGGAAGGACGACAACATGCGGATGCCATCCAGCTATGAAATAGCAGCTCGAAGACTACGGACAATTGAAAGAAAGATGGACCAGTCGCCGGAGTTTCGGGTTGCCTACACAGCCCAGATAGACAACCTCCTGGCGAAAGGATACGCGAGGGAAGCCGAGGGGACGGAGAGAGAGGACCCCAAGAGCTGGTACCTGCCATACTTCGCAGTGCGGAACCCGAACAAGCCGGGGAAGACGAGAGTAGTGTTCGACGCGGCAGCGCGCGCATCCGGTAGATGTCTTAATGACTATTTACTCGACGGCTCCGACTTATTATGGAACTTACCGGACATACTGTTTAGGTTTAGAGAGAATGAGAAAGCCGTGTCCGCGGATATTAGGGAAATATTTTACATGTGAAAATCGACCGTCGCGACCAACCCGCGCAATTGTTTCTCTGGCGAGGAAACGAGCGACACAGCCAACCGCGGGAGTACGTTATGACGTCAATGATTTTCGGTGCGAGAAGCTCGCCGTTTCTCGCACATAGTGTTAGAGATTATAACGCGCGCGCACACGCAGAGACATACCCGTTGGCACTTAGCGCTATCGTACGTAGTCATTATATGGACGACTATTTAGACAGTTATGCAACGGTAGAGGAAGCGGTAAACACGGCGAGGCAGGTTACGGAAGTGCACCAGAAGGCCGATTTCACCTTGGCAGGCTGGAATTCTAACCACGCAGCCCTATTGGAAGACAAGCCGGAGGAACTACTGGCGAGCAAGCCTAAGGAAGTAGGCTTAAGGCAAGACAGCCCAGGCAGGACCCTAGGGTTGTTATGGATGGACGACGAAGACGCCCTGACGTTCAACACCTGTATGAATAGGGTGCCGCAGGAAGTAAAGGCGCTACAGCGACCACCGACTAAGAGGGAAGCATTAAGCGCAGTCATGTCGGTGTTTGATCCACTTGGACTGCTTAGCTACCTCACCATCACCGCCAAGATCCTGCTACAAGACCTATGGCGAATGAAGAAGGTCGGATGGGATGATGAACTACCCGAGGAGGCAGCGGATGAATTCCAGAGGTGGCTGCGAGTCGTCGAGGAGGTGTCACGACTGAGACTGCCTAGGTGCTATGCTCCTACGGAGGGAGTGGTAGAGCGTCAACTTCACGTTTTCAACGACGCAAGCGAACGTGCGTACGCATCCGCGGCATATTGGCGTATACGATATCGTGACGGAACGATTAGGGTACGATTAGTGGCGGCTAAGGCGAAAGTCGCCCCGATAAAGGCGCAAAGCATACCGCGTTTAGAGTTGCAGGCGAACTTGATAGGCGCGCGACTCGCGGAATTCGTGCAAGGCGAGCACAGAGTGGTAGCCGATAAGGTAGTGTATTGGACAGACTCCACTACGGCGCTCCACTGGATACAGAACGATACGGCGCGTTACACCCCATACGTGGCTCATAGGTTAGGGGAGATAGCAGAAAAGACGTCACCCGAGCAATGGAGGTGGATACCGACTGCAGAAATATCGCAGACCAGGCGACGCGCGTAAATTATGTGAACAAGGAAGAGAGCGACCGATGGTTCACGGGACCGCCATTCCTGTACGAGGACGAAGACAGATGGCCTCGCCATCAGGAAGAGAAGGCAGGCGATGATGATGAGGAACTGGAGGAAGTCGTGGCGCACCAGAGCGACACCAAGGACGCTCCACACCTACCGGACATAGGGTGCCGCAGGAAGTAAAGGCGCTACAGCGACCACCGACCAAGAGGGAAGCATTAAGCGCAGCCATGTCGGTGTTTCACACGCTCGGACTGCTCAGCTACCTCACCATCACCGCCAGGATCCTGCTATAAGACCTATGGCGTATGAAGAAGGTCGGATGGGATGACGAACTACCCGAGGGGGCAGCGGATGAGTTCCAGAGGTGGCTGCGAGTCGTCGAGGAGGTGTCACGACTGCGACTGCCAAGGTGCTATGCTCCTACGGGGGGAGTGGTAGAGCGTCAACTTCATGTATTTAACGACGCAAGCGAACGCGCGTACGCATCCGCGGCATATTGGGTAATACAATATAGCGACGGAACGGTTAGGGTACGATTAGTGGCGGCCAAGGTGAAAGTCGCTCCGATTAAGGCGTAGAGTATACCGCGACTACAATTACAGGCGAATTTGATAGGCGCGCTCTTGCGGAATTCGTACAGGGTGAACATAGAGTGGTAGCAGATAGGGTCGTATATTGGGCAGACTCTACGGCGGTATACCGGCATTGTGGCGCATGGCGGCTAGGCGTGGGTGGCCACGGGTTATTTACTCCGACAACGGCACGAATTTTCATGGGGCAAATACAGAATTACAACGGGCGATGGAAGAGTGGGCACCGCAGCTGAAGGTTTACGCGCTGACTCGGCGAACAGAATGGGAATTCATCGCATCGGGCGCGCCTAACCAGGGAGGCGCATGGGAGCGTCTCGTGCGCTCAGTGAAGACCGCACTCGAAGCTACTCTACATCAGAAGAGCCCACGGGAGGAGACGCTAGCGACGAATAACGACATCAACGACGAAGAGGCGTTGACACCTAACCACTTCATCCTGTTGGGACCATCGGGCCTACCAGTCACCGCGCCGTGCACACCCATCGATCGTCGGGCGTGGAGAGCGGCGCAGGGGCTCGCCGACGAGTACTGGAGGCGCTGATTGAAAAAGTACCTGCCGGCACTGGTTGCGCGCGCTGGACTCCCGAGACGCTCAGCAGCGCCAAATACAAGAAGAGGACCTCGTCGTGGTTGCGGACGGCAACCTACCTAGGAACGTGTAGCCGCGGGGGGTCGTCACGAAGACGGCCACTCTTTCCTGGTTCACAGTTTCCTGGACCGGACGGTGTTGTGCGCAACGTCGAGGTCAGGACCAGGGGCAGAGTGCTGCGGCGACCAGTAAGAAAGATAGCCGTCCTCCCGAGGGAAGCTTAGGCTCGCAGGCTACGCCGGGGGGAGGATGTTGCGGACGGCGAGGGGAGCCACCGCCTCGTCGCACCTTCATACCCCGTTGCGCCCTGCGCACCCCGCAAACCGCCAGCAGACCACGCGATGTCGCCGACCAATCAGCGCGCGGTATCACTTCACGGCGCTACTCACATACTGAGACGCTCTCTTGCGAGATATAAGAAGGGCGTTTTGGTCTGTGAGCTGTTCATTTCGGAAGCGGCACTCGAAAACAACAGCAAGAGAAGAATCCTCAAGAGAAATCAAGAGAGAAGAATTAATACTCCATTGAAGACTCCCCTCTGTGTATAACTATATTAGTGACTAACTAGATTAGTGAAAGCCGCATTTGTAAATAGTTGAATACATTATAGTCTACAGTACCATCTTTCTCTTAAGCAGTCCCTAGTGTAGTATACCTCAACATCAGTCACTTAGTTAATCAATACTGTCCACTTGCATAGTAAAATCATACAGTCCACTTCTGTCCCTAATAGATATATTCGTAAACACACATGACACTAACAAAATTTAAGTCTCACAGTACAGAAGGATGCAAGCATCGAAGAATGAAAATGAATACAATTATGAAAGTCCGAGCAGTTATGTAAAACAGTAAACATAAAATAAGCAGCGCGTAAGTAGTAACAGTTACGACATAAAGCGTAAAGCATTGAGCGACATGCGCTTCGCGTCGAGAGTAGGTTCCGACTGCCGGGCGCAGGGGTATGAAAGTCCTCAGTAGCTTGCTTTTACGTTGATACTATTGCCATCTCATAGTCAGCTAAAGTACTATTTTCCCCAATATTTTTACTCATTTTATTACAAGATCGCGCCACTGCTGGTATTCATTATTTATACCAAGCCTAAATCATACTATCGATGTTTTAAAATACAGCGGTATATATACAGAATAATTATATAAGAATAAACGAATAAATTTAAAGTATGCTCACCTAAAACAGTCTAAATAAAGAGTTGTTTAAAACAAATTAGGTAGGAATTATATACATTTCCTCTTAATATTATTGAAATATGTACGAAATAATCCTGCACCTAGGTGATAGCGCCCTCTAGTGTAATTTTCAGTAATTTATAATCCCAACGCCATCTATAAGAGCGCTCAAGAGACTTCCCTCTTTTCGACACCTAATAATTTGTCAGAGTGGCTCATCTATACCCTATATAGTATATTATCTATGGCCGGGCGCATAGATTATTGTATACCGGGCGCGTCGTTGCGGTTACTGCGCCGGAGTTCATCGCGCCACCACTACGTCATCGCTGTGAATAAAAGATTCTGATTTTTTGCTCGACTATACGATTGCCACGGCGAACTGGTTATGTGCGTGGTGTTCCGTATATTATTGTGAATGTGTAAAGTAGTGTACGTGTGTTAATATATATGGCACGTATATAAATAAATAATATATATTAAATAAATGATTTGTTAAAAATATTATTAAATAAATGACATGTAAATAAATAAATGAATAAATAGGTGCCTACATCTCTGTCCTGGGAAAACCATCAAGAAATCTAATGGGATTTACTTTTTGATACACAAGTGATAAAATAAACAAATTTTGTACAACCGACTTCATTATAAATTATTGAGGATAATTCAAAAACAACTGTTCAGACCTTGATAAAATGTATATGAGACCACATGAAAAGCACCAACTTTCAAATAAAAAAAGGAATCATCAAAATCGGTTAATTTAGAAAAAAGTTATGAAGTAACACACATAAAAAAATACAGTCGAATTGAGTACCTCCATCTTTTTTAACTCAAAAAGAACAGTTAAGAATGATTTACGTTTACAGTAATTAACAATAAAAAACAAATTAGTTATAGCTTAGTAGCGATAGCCTCATTTCCAGGAGTTATTATCATCCATTTTTTTTAAAAATATTGTAACAATTTTTTTTTACGAAAATTTTTAAACTTGACTGAAGTCAGATTTTGTTATATTAAGATTTATTATACTTGGTAGAGCCAGGTACGACTTTCCGTTGACTCCCGTGGGGTTGGGGGTTGATACGTATTTTGACAAGTTACACTATTATAAGCACACACACACAGTTACAACATGCGGAAACGCGTAATTTTTGAGAAAAAAGTTATTGAAAATCAATTATACTTGCATTGTTTATATCTAATCCTACCATAAAACCGACGCCATTTTGTAATGTCATTGTCGTCAGTAGGGATGTCGATTCTTTCCGAAAAAGGTCGATTTTTAAATCGATTCAAATCGTAAACTGATGTATCGATTCACAAAAAATCGATTTCTAAAATATCTATATTTTTTCATGTTTGCATTTATAATGTAAATATAATTCCATTTTATGAAAAACAAGAAAGATACCGTAATAAATGATCTTATTAGATAGATTAGATTAGATTATCTGATTAGATATAAACAATGCAAAAATAATTGATTTTCAATAACTTTTTTCTCAAAAATTACGCGTTTCCGCACATTGTAACTTTGTGTGTGTGCTTATAATAGTGTAACTTTTCTGTAAAAATACGTATCAACCCCCAACTCGACGGGAGTCAATGGAAAGCTAAGCCTAGAGCCAAGCTGCAGCTATATTTATAACTAGCTGTGCCCCGCGGTTTCACCCGCGTCATCACGTGTCCGAGGTGCGCGACATGACCTAGTTCAAGCAATTTATAACGGCTAGGGTTTAAGCGTCGTTCGCGCGCCCAGCCAAGTATTGAATTATTTTAATTTTCCATTATCTCTTAAATTATGCGTCCAAATAACATGGTATAAAGAACAAAGTTTATCTTCATGAAATTGTCTTGATGATGAAGTAGCTTTCGTCCGTAAGGATAAATAGGCCATGCCTAATAATGACGCTCATAAATCACTTTTTAATTTTCAATATTTTTTGTCACAAAATACCAAATTATGACCTATGTATAAGTAATAGACATTTGGTAGCGCGGACTTTTTTTAGACGGAGTAAAGGTGTATATTTTTCTAGAACATTGTATTTACGTATCCCTAACGATAACACCAGCGTACGCGGATAAACCATTTCGGGAGTGCTTTTTCTTCTGACTTGCTTAACAAATATTCAAATTTAAGGCTAGCTGAGTAATATAGCTTAATGCTAGATAGCCTATACTATTCAACATGAATCTGGCTATAATATACAAAAAGAATTTTTCAAATCGGACTGGTAGTTCCAGAGATTAGCGCGTTTAAACAAACAAAAAAACAAAAACTCTTCCGCTTTATTATATTAGTATAGATATAGTTGTAGCACGAATGGGTCGGCTCGACCGGGGGAGGACCACTCTCACACAGAATACCAGCGTACAATAGCAGCATAACACTCGTGTTTCGTATGGTGAGTGTAGAGAACCGGAGACCCTTTTTACTGGAAACGAAGTATTCCATCTTACTCTTCAAGGCTGACAACGCAACTGCATTTTGATTCGCAAACGGGAATAGATGTAGATGTCTAGGGGCCACAGCAACCAATTACCACCAGGTGGGCTATGTGCTGTTTGTCACCTTATTTCTATAAAAAAATACGTGGAGAGGCCGTGTATTAATATCCCCCACCTCATACCATCCCGTAGGTGTCGTAAGAGACGATAGAGGGAAGCAGATCTGGGCTGCGGCGTCTTCCCAATAACGACTAAAAATAAAAAGTAAACTGCGGTTGCGACAAATATACCCCTATAAGGCAATCTATGGGGGAGGCCTATCTTCAGCAGTGGGCTTTAATAGGCTGTAATGTATGGGTGTATAGACGATAATCTACCAGGAGCACATGACCCACTGAGAGGTGAAATTTCCAAATCAACAATAACATTACAACTATGGCAAATACCAATGAGAAAATCTATGAGGGAGGCCTATATTCAGCAGTGGACTTTAATAGGCTCTAATGAATGAATGTCTAGAAGATAATCTACCAGGTGCACATGACGCACTGAGAGGGGAAATTTTGAAATCAACAGTAACATTACAACTGTGGCAAATATCCCCCGTATGAGGCACTTGGGGGGGAGGGGGGGGCTAAGTCCAGCAATGGTCTTTTATACCCTGTAACGGTACCGTTACCGTGTAACGGTGTAGAGGCGGTGTATGTGAATCCACTACCCTATATAATCCCGTGGGTGTCGTAAGAGCAAACTGAAATTAAACAGGAGATGGTCGACAGCATCGTCTTAATAACGATAAAAATTAATGAAAACTCCGATTGCCAAGCTTTGACATAAGTGTGACATTAATTGAGGATAGTTGTAGGTGCCTAGAGGCCACAGCACCCATTTTTATCATAGAGAAAACGAAAAGATTATGCCAGACTTTTGCTAGCGTCTACGAGAGTTCCCGGCATCTCCGGGATCACCCACTTACAAGAGCAAGTCTTATCCAACACTATTCCGATGATATCCCGGACGTCAGTCTGAGCGAGATTAGAATGGCTCTCCAGCACCTTAAAACGGAAAATCTCCAGATGAAGATGGAATTACTGCAGAGCTCTGAAAGCGGGTAGAAAACCGGCACTTGAAGTCCTCCAGACGCTCTTTAATTTCGTCCTCCTTGGTGGCACTACTGGCGTGGAGCAGAAATACGGGAGGTCTTGTTCTTCAAGAAAGACGACAAAGTTTTCTTGAAGAATTACAGACCGGTTTCCCTTCTGAACCGCGCCTACGTGCTGTTTTCGAGAGTCATTACGAATCGTCTCGCACGCAGACTCGACGACTTCCTGCCTCCCGAACAAGCCGGTTTCTGAAAAGGCTTTAGCACCATAGACCACATACATCAAAATCAAAATCAAATAGCCTTTATTTCTGATAATATAATACATTTGGAGAATTATTATAATTGCAAAATTTTATAAATTACTTTACTTTACATACTAAATTATATTTTATGATAACTTTTTTTTTTAATAATAATAATTCAATTTAATCTTCGACATCGGTAACATTATTATCAGCTTGCCCTTTGGAATAGACCTCCCCTAGGGTTTTCCATATTTCCTTATTTGCAGCTTTTCTATGCGTTGTTGTGGCTATTTGCTTGATGTCATCCTCCCGTTTTAATTTCTGACGTTCTTTACGTCTTTTTCCATCTCTAGAGTACCATTCAGTAACATTTTTTGTCCATTTTTTCCTCCTGTTTCTTATCATATGGCCTGCCCATTTCCACTTAAGTTTTTTCACTGTGTATGCGACATCTGTAACTTTTGTCTTGCTTCTTATATTTGTAAGTTTGATTTTGTCCCGTAGCTTGATGTTTAGAATGTTTCTTTCCATTCTGTTTTGACACACTATTAGTGCTCTACTCTGCTTCTTAGTGAGGGCCCAGGTTTGTGCTCCATAGGTTAAACATGGTAGTATACATGAGTTGAACACTGCAGTTTTGTCTTTTAGAGGTATATGTGGATTCTTCATAATTTCTTTAAGGGACCAGAATCTTTTCCAAGCTTTACTTATCCTGACATTTATTTCCTTCTACATCTGATTCTTTGGTGCAATAATTTGTCCTAAATATGTATATTCGTCGACATACTCTATTTGATTAGAATTTAGAAAGATAGGTTTTTTTATATGATTTGTCATTAGTTTTGTTTTATCTAGATTCATAGTCAACCCTACAATTTTACTTTCTCTTTCTAATTGGGTTAACATTATTCCTAAGCCTTCTTGACTTTCATTGATCAGAATCATACCACATACATACAGACCACATACATACCCTTCAGCAAATTGTACAGAAGACCGAAGTGTACAATCTGCCACTTTGTCTTGCGTATGTAGACTATTAGAAAGCCTTTAATTCCGTTGAAATTTGGGCGGTGCTGCAGACCTATCAGCGATGCAAAGTGAACTGTCGGTATATCAAAGAGCTGAAGTGTTTGTACAGTAGGTTACGATGGCTATCCGAGTACAGAACCAGAGTACGAAACTTATCCAACTGCAGAGAAGTGTAAGACAGGGTGACGTAATATCTCCGAAACTCTTCACCGCCGCATTGGAAGACGTTTACAAGCTACCGGGCTGGAAAGGATACGGTATTAATGTCAATGGCGAGTACATCACTCACCTTCGATTTGCCGACGATATAGTCCTTATGGCAGAGTCGCTAGTGGACCTAAGCATTATGCTCATTGACCTCAATAGTGTCTCCCAACAGATAGGTGTTAAAATGAAATTGGACAAAACAAAAATCATATTTAACATCCATGTCACACCTATGCCGGTAATTGTTGGGAGCACTAAGCTCGAAGTTGTTGACGAGTATGTTTACCTGGGACAAATAGTCCGACTAGGTAAATTCAACTTCCTGTGTGGAGTTGCCAGAGCTCCCATCGGGCGCGTCCCCAGGTGGCGGATAGGGGAACGCCACTCAGATATGGGTGGTAGCGGGAAACCGTCGCGGACCAAAACTGACTGGCTGAGGGCTTGTCTGGATAATGGAGGGCCTAATAATTGCTTCCCGTATCCTCTCCGTTTAGAGGAACAGAGAATGCGACATACGCGGTGAGGTGCGGCCGACTTTTGCCGACGCCGGACAACCCGTAATTGCGGGATTTTCAGGGACCACACCCTGTAAAAAAGGAAACCGAATGGCCTCAGTGCTCCCTCACCCGGTCACTGGGCAGCCCAAGAACCCGTATCGATCCTGCCACCGTTCGAAACTCGGAATCCCTCTGGCGTGTCGTGGATCACGTCTCGCGGCGCCTAAGGAGCCGAGGGCTCTTGGCTTAACTGCTTGGAGTCGCGAGGATGATAACCTCTTTAAAAAATCACCCGAAGCTCAAGCGTGGCACGCCGCGAGGAGCTGCATGGTTGATGGTTAAATGTCGTTAGCGTTGCCCCCATCGGGGTACCGGCCGACACCCTTGACGGGTTACACATAGGCTTATCCGGGCACAGGAGCCGCTGCTCGGATGGACTGCTATTTCCTCCACCTCCTGGATAAAACATGAAAAAATATAAATACAATAAAAACGTAGAGGTTGAAAAGGAGGCAGGATCAGACACTGGAAGCGGTGGAAATCGGTCGCGTGCGACGTCGTCCGCTAGGAAACGTCCAGTGTGCCGATCTTCAGAAGAGGAAGGCCTGCCGGCCCCCAAGTTGCCGACTTCGGGGAGGGGTCGGCAGGCATCGAGAGGGGCGAGTGCTTCACAGCCGCCGAGGGATAAGCTCGGACGGTTCGTGTGCTCCAATACCTCGGCGGCTACTGAAGCAGAAAGTGACATGGAGTTCACTACGGATGACCCTGGCGATGGCGGTGAAAGCTGTGCCTCGCTGGGGAGTTCAAAGGCGGAGCTTAACGCCCCCAAGAGGGAGCAGCGCAAAGCCGTCGCGGCCGACGAAGTGTCGGAAATGGCCCGACGTGCTCGCGAGCGACGAACTGCTCTTGCGGCGGAAGGGGGAGAGCCATTTGCGGTGGCCTTAAGCCAGCTGGCTCTGGATGGGGTGGACTTAGTTCTGAAGGTTGCCACAAAGTCCGGCAGCCTAAAGGGCACGTTAATCCGTGGCTTAAAGGAGG
Source organism: Parnassius glacialis (assembly GCA_033319125.1). Lineage (NCBI taxonomy): Eukaryota > Metazoa > Arthropoda > Insecta > Lepidoptera > Papilionidae > Parnassius > Parnassius glacialis. Next base: position 70,509,993 of record JAVANC010000004.1, on the reverse strand, counting down.
CTGCCGCGGATATTAGGGAGGCGGTTGGCATCCTCCTCAACAGGACGGCCTCTGACGAGGTCGCAAAGTTACAGGAGGAAAACAGCCGTCTCAGAAATGACTTAGAGGACCTCCGGCGGCAAGTCGCTGCGCTGAGCGAAGAGCAGCAGCGACGCATGTCCACCAATGCCGCGCCTGTAGTGGCCCCTACTCCCGCACCGCAACCGGCAAGCCCTCGTACTGACGAAGAGATTGAGCGCATTGTCCGGATCTGCATGCTCCAGTGCGGGAGCATGGTTAACGCTCGGCTGGAGGCGATTTCACGGCGTCTCCCGGCGGAAATCCTCCGTCCGCCTTTGGCGGCGGACACACGGAGAACTGGGGAGTCGCCGAGACTTGCGCCTCAAAAGGAGAAGCCCGCGGAGGGTAACAAAAAGCCCGCGGAGGGAGCTCCTTCGAGCGAGCAGCCCACGACTGTCGGGTCTAAGGGTGAGACCTGGGCAAAAGTCGTGGGCCGCAAAAAGGCCCACAAAGCCGCCAAGAAGGCCGCAGCAGCTGCATGCGCCCCAGTTGGAACCGCAAAGACGGCTCCTCAACCTGCGCGGCGGACTGCCAAAGGCGGTCGCAAGAGACCGGCTGTGCATGTTCCGCGGTCCAATGCTGTGACGCTTACGTTGCAGCCCGGAGCTGTGGAGCGTGGCGTGACGTACCAGTCGGTCATCGCTGAGGCCAAGGCCAAGATCAAATTATCAGATCTTGGTCTTCAGTCCGTCACCCTCAGGCAGGCTGCCACGGGTGCGCGGCTGTTCGAGGTGGCCGGTACTGTGAGCGGCAGTGCCAGCGGAAGTCCTCAACCCTGAGAACGTCCGGGTCTCCAGACCAATGAAAACCGCAGAGGTTCCGTGACCTCTGAGGAGGTGGTGGCGGCCGTTGCCAGAAACGGAGAGTGTCCGCCGGACAAGGTGCGGGCTGGCGATATACGCACCGACGCCACCGGACTCGGTGCGGTCTGGGTTCGGTGCCCTGTGGCGTCGGCGAAGAAGATCGCTGATAGCGGCAGATTGCTGGTAGGCTGGGTGGCGGCAAGGACCAAGCTTCTACAGCCCCGGGCTTTGCAGTGCTTTTGGTGCCTGGAAAAAGGGCACGTCCGGGCGAAGTGCACCGCCGAGGTTGACCGTAGTGACCTCTGTTATCGCTGCGGCCAGCCTGGCCACAAGGCGGCCTTGTGCACCGCGGCGTTCAACTGCAGCCTTTGTTCTGCTGCGGGAAGGCCAGCGGAGCACAGAATAGGCGGAGGGGCCTGTGGGGCGCCTGCCAGCAAGAAAAAGGAAAAGAAGAGGAGCACTAAGCCTGCCGGGTTAACCTCGCTGCCCCCGCAGGCTAGCAGCTCCGCGGCCGAATCCCGGCCCAGGACTGGAATGGAATGCCAGTAACGGCACAATTCCATTTTCTCCAGGGCAATATCAACCACTGTGTCAGAGCTCAGGATCCGGCCAGTACTCGACGACTGGCTCGGGAAAAGGCACGGCTCACTGTCGTTTAGGGTGACGCAGGTACTGTCGGGGCATGGCTGCTTCGGCAAGTACCTGTGCCGCATAGACAGGGAGCCGGACGCTCGGTGCCACCACTGCGTCCATTGCGGGGAGGACACGGCGCAACACACGCTCGCTGAGTGTGTAGCTTGGGAGGAGCAGCGCCGTGTCCTCAAAAATAAAGTAGGAGGCGATCTGTCGCTGCCGGCCTTAGTGCGGAAGATGGTCGGGCACAGAGTCGTGGGACCCGGTGGTGTCCTTCTGCGAGGACGTGATGTCGCAGAAGGAAACTGCGAAACGGGAAAGGGAGATCTCGACTCCCTTCCCCGGCCGCAGAAGGCGCACCGGGCGCAGGAGAAGGGCGAACAACGCCCTTCTCCGGCCCCCATGAATGGGTCCAGGGGCGAGGGACTAGGGGAAGCCCCCGCCACCCCTTTTCGATGGACCCGAGGCGGAGGCGCGTGTGGGTGTCGGCGCGCGCCCCTGAGGCGATACACGGGGTAGTTGAATACCTTACTACCCCGTGCAGGAGACGAGGCCCGGGCTGCCGGGCCAGCAGTAGTGTGGGGCTGCGGAAGAATTTGGATTCCCGTGGCCCCACGCGCACGTGCGAGGAGACACCGGGGTGATTTAGCCGGTAAGAGTCCGGCACGCCCCTCCGCCTTTCCCCAGGCGGAGGTAGTCCATGAGGATTTCCCCGTAAAAAAAAAAAGTAAATCCAACTTCGACCGAGAGGTCAATCGACGTATTCAACTAGGCTGGACAGTGTTCGGGAAACTACGACACATCTTCTCGTCAGGTATACCACAAAAACTCAAAACTAGATGGTACAACCAGTGCGTGTTGCCAGTGTTGACCTATGAATCTGAGACGTGGTCCTTCACTGCTGGCCGTATGAGAAAGCTCAAAGTCACTCAGTGAGCTATGAATAGAGCTATGCTCGGAGTTTCGCTGCGTGATAGACTTAAAAACAAAGATATCGACAGTAGAACCAGAGTGACCGACATAGTCCAACGGATTAGTAAGCTGAAGTGGCAATGGGCCGGCCATATTATAGTTTTTTTTTTTTTTATATAGGATAAGGGTGATAAACGAGCACACAGTCCACCTGATGGTAAGTGGCTGCTGCGGCCCATAGACATCTACATCTATCCTTTATTACAAATCAAAATTTAGATGCGTTGTCACCCGTGAGGACTAAGATTGAATGCCTCATTTCCAGTAAAAAGGGCCTCCGGCCACCTGCACTCACCAAGCGAAACGCAGAGGTAAACCTCTACTTCACGCTGGTTTTCTGTGAGGTCGTGGTACCACCCCGGTTCGAGCCGGCCCATCCGTGCGACAGCAAAAACTGCCGCGTGGCTCTACCACTGTTTAAAAAAGCTTGAAGAACCAACAACCGATGGGGAAGAAAGGTTCTCGAGTGGCAGCCTCGTACCGGCAGGCGAAGTGTAGGACGTCCCCCCACTATGAGTGACGACTTGGTAAGACATACGGCAAGTCATTGGATGCAGGTGGCTTGTGACCGTGCTTTGTAGCCTACCTTTGAGGAGGCCTATGGTCAGCAGTGGACTTGTGAAGGGCTGTAATGACGATGATGATGATGAGGCAATTGGGGGAGGCCTATGTACAACACTGGGTTGTAATAAGCTGTAATGATAAGATAAAGCTTGTTTGCATGTTTCGTTTTAAGTATAAGTGTTTTATTACAATATATAAAGCATATATCTTGTTTAAGTTGAAATAAATAAATACATAACAATTAAGGCGCGAAATCGAGCTCAGCGTAGGACGCCATTTAACTTGATCTTCATACTGCATGCATACATTTTCTTTCAATAAATTCACCGTGACTGTATTAAACGGCATGACGTAAACACTTAACATTTTTGTTTGCCCTCCATTATACAGAATAAACTCACTTTTTCTATAAGAATAGCCAAGTAAACCTTTTTCTTCATTGAGTGGCGGCCACCTTGTGATAAATGTCAAAGGCGCGAAGTATTAGTCATTTTCGTAAAAAATGTTGAAAATATTCGGAATTTTTTTAGTAATGATGTTTGGTCAGTGTTTAATGTACTTACTAAACTACTTTCATATTAAAATTGCAGAGCAAAATAATAAATGTTCTAATAATCCCACAAAATTAATCTTTTTATATAATACTAGAGTCAATCTTACTTAGCGGTACCATGTAGCGACATCTATGGAAATGTATTAAATAAAGAACGATGTATTTAGCGCGTCAAATTTTCATATCGATATACATCGCAACCGCTTCCATAGATAGATAATAGATGGCGCTAGAGTAGTCAAGTGAGCTCGGCCTCGGTCCTTATTGCTTTGTAAGAGAGATTTTGTACTACTAAATACATATATGAAAATATTTAAAAACAGCATGGTAGCGATCACCTCATTGCCAGGGGCTTATATCAAGCATGTACTCTTTAGTAGTTTAACAATCCCTATTAAACAAATTTATAAGCATACTAGCTATTATTCGCGACTTCGCCCGCATGTAATTTAGGGCTTTCATTTTTTTGCGAGTAACCCTAATTATTTTCTAAAATAAAAGTAGCCTAAGTTACTCCTTACAACATCAGCTGTCTGCCAGTGAAAGTCCCGTCAAAATCGGTTCAGCCATTTCGGAGATTAGCCGGAACAAACACACAGACAGACAGACAAAAATTTAAAATAGTGTATTTTTGTTATAAGTATCGTTTATACTTTCATATGCATTTAGTAAATTTTAAGTTTTAGGAAACGTCACCTCAGTGGGGGCAGTTTACTAACAAATTTCACAAGGACAAACATCCAGACCCGGAACAATTATTTGTAGGCCAAACAAATATTTGTTCCGTGCGAGATTCCAACTCGCGGCCCTTAGCGCTGCATCTCGTCGCTCATGAAGGAATTGCTGACTCTTTGGAGTCGGTGTTGTTATAAACTGATTTGCTTAATTCCGCGTAAAAAAAGAAAATGATGTGTCCTGCCAAGTTTTAAGGGGACGGGAGGTCCCCTTAAAACTGGGCAGGACGCATCATTTTCCCTCCCTCAATCACGCACACTATACCCGTCGCCGTCAATCCCAGCACTACCATCCCCAGCACCACCACACTAGGCACGACACACCACTCTCGATAATACGACACGTGTTTCGCCTCTACACGAGGCATCCTCAGGTGACTCTGCGGAGCCTGGCCGCATTATCTTTGGAGTCGAGTAACTGGTATAAAACTTGTGCATATTCCTAATATTTAAAAAATTATATTAATATTAACTGATACCCGCGATTTCGTCCACGTTGCTTACACACATCACTAAAAAATTTAATAACCTTATATTTAATGAAGATATCACTATATTTTTTTTAGGTAAGGGCCAAGTGTAACAAATAAAACTTAAAAAACCTAATTGTAATCTATCCAGTAGTTTTTCCGTGATGCGCGCACAACTGCAAGACCTCTATCATTTTATTTATATATAGAATAATGATCATAAGATCTTTTTGGAGTATCCCACAGTCGCCTCTTTCGTCATCCAAAGATTGAAATTCTACGCTGCCGGCTCTTGGTATAAATAAATATATTAATATAAAAATTAAAAAAGTTAAAGTTGCAGCCTATTTACGTCCCACTGCTGGGCACAGGCCTCCTCTCATTTCTGAGAGGGTTTTAGGGCAAGGAAATGTCCGCCGCGCTGCCCCAATGCGTGTTGGCGAACTTCATGTCTTCGAAATATATTTTTTTCTTATTTCTCAGACATGCAGGTATCCTCACGATGTTTTCCATCACCGCCGAGCACGTGGTAAATCAGCACTTAAAATTGCAATTAACAATTTCATTGGTGCCGGCGGGGATCGAACCCGGGTTGCTCGAGTACTGTGAAGCTTACAGCGAGCGCTAACCATCTGAGCTACCACGGCTCTATATGTATTAATATATTGTCAATTAATCATGTGTTTCCATAGCGGTAAACCTCTGGGCCACTGGTTTATCCTGCAACTCGTGTGGCAGCGAGTGAGTTGCGGCTTGTGGCACCAGACGCTTCCGGTTGTGCTGCTTCAACCACTTGAAGAGGAAACGCGGGCCGGAACTGGTCCAGGTATCAATTACACTGGTGTTCTTTTTGCGATAGTTATCAGTCAATGTTCCCTTCAATCTCAAAACTATCGTTAGGACTTTAATAAGTATTTTAACCGACTTCTAAAAGAAGGGGGTTCTCAATGTATGTTTTTTTTTATATATGTTACGCGATGGTGTGATGAATGATTCTTTTTTTTATTAAATAGGCTTTACCTCAATGGTGGTCCCACTAAATTGTGAGAAAAAATTCCGGCCACATGGGTGGAATGTAGGGGAAAATGTTTCATTTTGGACTGTTGTTTAAGGAATTTCATATGACATTGAATAAAACTATTTTTTACGGATTTTATCGCGTTTAATATACTATTTTAAATCCCGACGTTTCTGAAGGTAGCCGGGCTAACTGTGACGTCGGGACGTCAAACATCTCAGCCCCTCCCCCCCCCCCCCCGTGACCATGGGTTTCTGGAAAGGACCCGAAACGTCGGGAATTAAAATAGTAAAATAAACGCGATAAAATCAGTAAAAAATAGTTTTATTCAATGTGTAGTGTTCGCGTATATATAACAAATTATTTCATGTGATATCTTCGCAATTGAGAACATATTTTAATGAGTTTTTTTTTTAATTAAATATATATACTTTTGGGTGGTCCCATATTAATTTGAAGGAAAAATTGTACCCCAGAGGGTAGCAAATAAATAACTTCTTTTTTAGCAATTTGAAGCAAGCTTGGGTAAAAAATATCAATATATCAAAATATCTATATTTTCTCATAAGATTATCGATATTTAACGTCGGTATTTTTAATCGCGATATATCGATATTCGATAGTTACATTATAGTATCGAATTCGTATCAATTTCGATACATATATAGACAAAACATTAAGCAACAAAAGCATTCAAGTGCTGTTAAAATTTTGGCCCTTGCCCTAGTACATCATTCAAAACAAGACGATATATCGATATTTATCACGCGATAACTTTCGATACTGTTTAAAAATATCGATGCGATAAATATCGATATATTTTTTCACTTGCCCATCCCTAATTTGAAGTCGGTTTTTACTTTTTGTTAAAAGTTATAATTGTTATTTCTAATCTTATCACATAACAGAAACTAACTTTAAAGCCACAAAGATCAGTGGTATTTAACGTGGTAAAGTCAGGCTGCAGCTGTATTAAGCAGTATGAATGAGTAGACTTGACCGGGGAAGGAGCACGCTTGCAAATAATACCAGAGTTACCTGCAGAGTAATGTTGCTGTAATTCGTATGCTGTATATCGAAAATTGTAGACCCATTTTACTCAAACTAAATGGTTAAATATCTCACAACGAAGGAATCTTAGAATTTATAGCACTCTTTTCACTATCCATTGGTCCCAAAGTGTTTGATATGTAAGTTTTGGGTTCTTCCCATGATTGCAATATTTTTTTATGAAAGAAGAGGCAAACGAGCACGCGGCTCACCTGGCTTTAAACGCGGTAGAGCCATGCTGCAGCATGCTTTGGTGAGTGTAGTCAACCGAAGACCCTTTTTCCTGCAAACGAGGAATTCCATATTAGTCTGTGGGCCACAGCAGGTATTCCATGTAGTGGTAGTGTAAGAACATCGACTTCCCCATATCGTTCCGTGGGTGTCGTAAGAGCGACAGGGGGAAACAAACCAGGAGATGAGCACCAGCGTCTTACTGATAACGACTCGAAATAATAAAAAAAACGACGGGTTGTACTCCGGAAGTGCCGGCAGAAGTGAAAACTTGAATATTAACGTTGTGCATTTTTGATATTTTGGAATGGTTGGGGAATAATTTTGCACGAATTGCTTTAATTATCAGTATAAAAGTACTATCATTTATGTGGTAGAATATAATATTTATTTATTGCGCTATCGTACACAAACATGACAATTTATAATACATTAAAAAGTTTATCTCTCAGAAAAATCACATACACGAACGATCGCGCGAGCGTCCTGCGCCGCCTAAACGAAACAGCAGGCGCAGGCATACATTTTCGCCGCGCCGTAGATGGGGATACTTCCTCCTCTACTACGCCGCGCCGGCTGTCTAACATTTTTTAACCGTTACAAAAAAAGTTCACAACGCCGCTAAAGAAGTGTACACTTCAAAAAACTGCGGTAGACAACCCGCTCCCAAACGGGTCAACTTTGACAAAATCGCCCCTGTTGACTATTACAGACTGTAATGGAAGAATGGACAATAGGTATTCACTAACCAATAGATAGATTGTGTGCTCGTTTGTCAATCTTACGTGTAAAAAGTTATAATTATCTATATTTTTCAGATTCAAGATATTCATGATAACGGTCAAGAGGATTACAACATACACAAGGCTCTCTTCATCATCGAGGATCCGGAAAATTGGCTGCGAAGCCTAACACCTGACGTTATCAGGCCTAACACCAGAGCCAATTTGATCAATTTGCATATTTAACTAATAACAAGGATGAAAATTGTTTTATTTATTGTTGATGTAGAGTCTGGCTGAATATAAAATAATGACAATTATTTATGTTAAGTAAAGATACTTTGCATTACTCTATACTCTTTTCGTTATAATATATACTAGCTGTTCTAATCTATCTAATTTGTTACGATTAGTATTCATGGGAGTTTTGGCGAACTTGACCGGCGGCGGTTTGCTGCTCCTGTATTATTGTTTAAATAATGGTTTGAAGTGTATTTTGATATGTAAAAGTAGTGCGATTTTGTGTATTATATGTCTGCGCATGTGATCTTTTAGTGAAAACTGTGAAACAAGTGCTTTGATGGTGATGTGGTTCTCAAGATAACGTGTCTGTCTGCTTAGGCGCCTTGAGATACCATCGCCAACTGTCAGCTGTCTGCTGGTTCAAGTTGCCGTCAAAATCTCCCAAGCGCTGCACAATGTGACGCATTAACATATTGTGAATCATTGTTCTATGAAAGATAATTACACATTGTAATTTCAGTCTCAAAAGGGCTAGAACCCAGAGCCGTAAAGCCAGTTATAAAAAAATAGTATTCATGGGTGTATGATTTGTAAGGCCACACACTTTCAAGAAGTAGAGTTGTAGTTAGTTTAATAAAAGTAAAATAGTTATAAAGCTAGAGTGGCAAATCTTTCCTTGAGTAGTTGGTGTTTAGAAGGACGTTTGTTATGTACTGCCGATTGTAAGAATGCAATTAATTAAGTAAATTTAAATACACGCGACGTGCGGCTAAAAGTAGGTTGCAGCGTTTACTAAAATAAAATGTGTGGTGTAACCATACAATGGATTTTATTTGTTTTGCGCGGAAATCTAATTATTTTTCTTAAATGAATATAATATACAATACAATATATGAACAAAAGAAAAGCATGAACAAAGTACAAACAATGTACAAAATTTAATAAAAAAAACAAATTATTTATATTCTAAATCGAATTGTCTCTCTTTCTTAAGGAAAGATTTGATTACGTCGTTGGTGAAAACATATGCATATATATTTCTCAACAAAGTTTAAAGATTTTATAATTTCCTCGCCGATTAGCACTTTAAAACACTTCAATTCATCATCATCAATACAGCCTTTCATAAGTCCACTGCTGGACATAGGCCTCCCCCAAGGAACGCCACAAAGCACGGTCCTGAGCCACCTGCATCCATCGACTTCCTACATGTCTTACCAGGTCGTCACTCCATCTTGTAGGGGGTCGCCCTACACTTCGCCTACCGGTACGAGGCTACCACTCAAGAACCTTTCTTCCCCATCGTTTGGCCCTCTCCATAGCTCGCTGAGCGACCTTGAGCTTCCTCATACAGCCAGCAGTGAAGTACCACGTCTCAGATCCGTAAGTCATCACTGGCAACACGCACTGGTTGTACAATTTCGTTTTAAGATTTTAAGGTATGTCTGACGAGAAGATGTGTCGTAGCTTCCCGACGCTGCCCAGCCGAGTTGAATCCGTCTAGTCTAGTCTAGTCTAGTCGAACTATTTGTCCCAGGTAAACATACTCGTCAACAACTTCGAGCTTAGTGCTCCCAACAACTACCGGCATAAGTGTGACATGGACATTAAATATGATCTTTGTTTTGTCCATGTTCATCCTAAGACCTATTCGTTAGGAGACACTATTGAGGTCATTAAGCATGGTGCTTAGGTCCTCCAGCGATTCTGCCATATGGACTATATCGTCGGCAAATCGAAGGTGAGTGATATACTCTCCATTGGTGTTAATACGGTATCCTTTCCAGTCCAGAAGCTTGAAAACGTCTTCCAATGCAGCGGTGAAGAGTTTCGGGGATATAACATCACCCTGTCTTACACCTCTCTGCAATTGGATAGGTTTCGTATTCTGGTTCTGTACTCGGATAGCCATCGTAACCCTACTGTACAAGCACTTCAGCACTTCGATATACCGACAGTCAACTTGGCACCGCTGAAGGGACTGCAGCACCGCCCAAATTTCGACGGAATCAAAGGCTTTCTCATAGTCCACATACGCCAGACATAATGGCAAATTGTACTCCTGTACAATTTGCCGAAGGGTATGTATGTGATCTATGGTACTAAAGCCCTTTCGGAAACCGGCTTGTTCGCGAGGCTGGAAGTCGTCAAATCTGCGCACGAGACGATTCGTAATGACTATCATAAACAGCACGTAAACGCGGCTCAGAAAGGAAATCGGTCTGTAGTTCTTCAAGAGAGCGTTGTCACCTTTCTTGAAGAACAAGATCACCGCACTTCTACTCCACACCACCGGTGTAATGCCAAATTCCATCCTCTCCTGGGGCCTTGCCGTTTTTAAGGTGCTGGAGAGCCATTCCAATCTCGCTCAGACTGACGTCCGGGATATCTTCGGAATAGTGTCGGATAAGACTGGCTCTTGGATCGTTACTCACACTTGCGTGTGGCTCCAACGATGACGTGTACAGCTGCCCATAGAAACTCTCAATCTCACTCAAAATCTCAGGTGCCCCGGAAACGATGCTGCCACACTCGGTCTTCAGCTTTGACAGTCGACTCTTTCTGGCAGACAGATCTCTGGCAAAGACTTTGGAGCCTTGGTTCCGCTCGATCGCTTCTTCAATACAAGCTGTATTGAAGTTGGCGTAAGTCCCGCCGCATGCATTTGGAGATCTGTCTGTTCAGTTGCCTGTATGCTGTCAAATCTGTTGAAGAATGTAGCTTCATCTCTCGTCTAACAGCCATGAGATTAAGAGTGTGATCGGAGAGTTTTTGTTTTATTCTGCGGCGGGTCTTGCAGAACTTAGCTCCGACCGCATGGACAGTCTCCACGAGCTTGTCATTCATCTCGTCCACTTCATTGCAGTCTTCTAGGCACTGAAAACGGTTCTGTAACTCAAGCTGGGGGCTGAGACCTTGGAACAGAGCACGAGGGGGACGGAGCGTTGACTTAATTAGACGAGATCTCTCCAACTTAACGTTTAGGTTCAGTGTGCCTCTAATCATTCGGTGATCGCTACGAGTTTTCACCCTCGTGATCACGGAGACATCACTGAACAGTTGTCGTCTGGTCGTCATAATAAAGTCAATCTCAGTTTTTGTGGAACCGTCGGGGCTCGACCAGGTCCACTTCCTGTGGGGCCGCTTCTGGAAGAAAGAGTTCATCATAAAGAGTCCCTCTTTCTCCATGAAGTCGGCCAGCTGCAGGCCCCTTGGGTTCCGTTGCCCTATTCCAAATTTCCCTACTTTCAGCTCACCGTTCTCTCTTGTGCCTAGTTTTGCATTGAAGTCTCCCATTAACACCGTATATTGTGTTTTGGAGGAATGCATGGCTCTAGATATATCCTCATACATTTCCTCCACCTCCTCATCGGGGTGTGCCGAGGTTGGTGCGTAAACCTGTATGACCTTCAGCGAATACCGTTTGGTGATTCTGAGTATAAGGTACGCAACCCTCGTCGACACACTCTCAATCTTTACAACGTTGTTAACGAGAGACTTGTGGACGATAAATCCGACACCTCCTTGGGACAGATGGTAGCCTTCTCGGTTATAGAGCAAGTTGCCGGATTCGAGGATTACCGTGTCCTCCCCCTCTGTTCGGACTTCGGATAATCCTATAATATGCCAGCGTAACTTGTCTATCTCTTCTTCCAGCTCCACGATCTTCTCGTCAGTGCTCAGGGTGCGTGCGTTGTATGTTGCCAGGTTGAGTCGTCTTAGGTGGCAACCGAACCTCAACCGGAAATTCTTAGCACCCCCTGCCCTGCCGTTACCATGGTCGCTACCGTAGCCAGGAATAGCGGGGCCGCCGGAGACTGGGGGCCGTCTCTTTGTTACTCTCGTCATAGGGAGGTATTTGCCATAGTTGCCACGCTTGGCGAGCGGGTTGGCAACCGCAGTTTTTTTATTGTAAGTTTGTTGTTATCAGGAAGATGCTGCTGCCCATCTCCTGCCTGTTTCCCTTTGTCGCTTTTTACGACACCCACGGGAAGATATGGGGTAGTGGATATTCTTAACTGCCCCTACACGGCACTACACTACACTTCGATTATAAATAAATAAACCTTTATTATTTTCTCCTACAAATTGTACATTGCATATTTTATCTTTTAAAAACATATTTTTTTTATAAACAAAACAAAGAGTACATAAATTTGTGGGAGACCGGAGTCCAAACTAGGATGTGCTATGGATCTCCCGGTTCCCATTTAGAATGATCAACTAGTTTTTTTTATTATATATAGCGAGACATATTATTATATCGATACCTTCCACGTAAGTAGTTGTATCCCCAAAATTGCAGTTTTACACTAGAGCGTTTTAAAGATTCAAATTGAACTAAAAACTGCATTTATTATTGTATCTTTGCTAAATTTGGTATGTGAATGTAATTTATAGTATTTTTGACTATACTGAAAGTCTTTTAGAAAAATATGTATTTTTTCTGAGATATCGTTCATACAACTTTTTACCGCGGAGTACAGGCTGTGTCAGTTATTGTATCTCATACTTACAGCACTATACCACGATGTTTACATTTCGTCACTTTTTGTACGAGTATATGATAGTTACAACAATATTCATTGAAAAATATAAGTCTCATTTCACTGTATGTGACAATAAATATACATCGATTAAAAATTTAAGTGCGTATTATTGTATGTGAACAAATACAAGGTTCAAAAATAAAAATAAAATATTATCAAGTATGAATTTCTTTAATTTTTAATAGGAACGACTATTCTAGATATTTTTAGGAACGTTTTTATGAACATTGCAATAAAAGTACTTATATTGGTATTATATTTGCATTAAATTCATATTAAGCGTTTTAAAAATATAAAAAAATTACTTTATTTATACTTACAAAAATAAATAATCTCTTCTATAACTTGGTAATCAAAATAAAATCGTAAACAAAACAATCATAGTAAGGTTATTTAGAAACGTAAAAAGCTTTTGCAAATACTTCTATTTTTGACTAAAAAAAATCAAAACATAGCTCACTCTCTGCGATATTTTAGTAATTTAACAAATTGTTCTTATGAACTAATTAAAATATAATCATAAAAATCAACATTATTTCTACGAGATCAATTTAAAATCAAGATAACTAGAAATCATGTAAGTATTCATGATGATTGGCATTTTAACAGCTATCCTTGGTTTCATTCGAAGTTTAAAATAAAAACATTTTTTAAAATTATAAGTAAAACATTAAATGATTGAGTAATTTTAATGAAATATAGCTAAGTTTTGGTTCTAATGTGTTAAATCAGTAAAACCTAATATTGTTATTATGAAAATCAATAGTCAGCTATACTATTTTTTTGGCGTCTTCGGGTATTGGTATTAATGGCAATCGGCATAACATTACTGTTTGCCAAGTCGTACCGATCATCATTTTTAAAAGGATCTCATGCACATAAGCGCACTTCTTTTATTTTATTCCATTTCACATTTATTTTTTTAGCAATTACGCCCGTTTTAAAGTTCTTAATAATTCTTCTTCTTCTTTCTTTTTATGGCGGTTTTGATCATTCACCAATGTCAGCGTGAAAGCGTTTATTGAGTAGAATTTTTTAATTAAATAATCGGTATGCTTCATTTCTATAACTTTTTTTCATAGGATAAGGGTGACAAACGAGCACACAGTCCACCTGATGGTAAGTGGTTGCTGTGGCCCATAGACATCTACATCTATCTTCGATTAAGAATCAAAATTCAGAAATGCACAAAAATAAAATGCGTTGTCACCCGTGCGGAATGATGGAATGCCTCGTTTCTAGTAAAAAGAGTCTCCAATTCTCTACACTCACCATACGAAACACAGCATACTAGCGTGAAATAGCAGCGTTAAGCTGCTATTTCACGCTAGTATTCTGTGAGAGCGTGGTCCTTCCCTGGTCGAGCCGACCCATTCGTGCTACAGCCATAATATAGCTGCAGCATGGCTCTACCACGTATAAAATTGTTTTTCATCCTGTTATATGATTTTTCATCCTATTTCGTCTCAGCTAACCAAGCTACTAAAGCGTGAACTCTGTCACGCTCTGCTTGGGTAGTACGTTCTTTTTCAAGAAAGGTATGTTTTACTGTAATATTAAGTTTATGCATAATGTACATATAATACGCAAACACAATGCGATTTCCGTTCGGTCCAGCACAATTGTCAGGACAGAGTCAAAATTCTTTTGTGCCCGGAGCTTTATACCTCATTAGAACCACGATTGGATTCTCCCTCGGGCCACATATTAAAATTTTCATGTGGCCCAAAGTATTTACGATATCTCGATTTTGACGTTCGGATTTAGCTTCATATTATGTATTAGACTGAAGCCACTCATTATACATGTAAAATAATCTATGAAAATTTAAATCTCCGTCCAAATATAATTTGTTTGACCTTTGCCTGACTCAACTGGCTGCAAGCTCTTGATATGGTCACACACACTGGTTATAGCAGAATCTGTTTTTTTACAGGGTGGTTTGAGTGTCTTCCTCTTTGATCTGCGACTAGTACTCCTGTCTTCGTATGCATCTTTTCTAAAGTCTTATTGACAGCCTGACCACTGTCAAACATAGCGCTTAAATTAGCTTTTTGCACACATCCACATAATTAATATTATCTTCACCATGACCTGTATGCAACGAGTACTTTAAAGTGTACTCGTACTTACGTCTTGAAACGGTATCTGTATAGACTCTACATTTATTTTGTTTCATTACTAAGCTGGCCATGTACATCTATTGCTTTTCTTGATCGCCTGTACTCCAAAAACTCTCAAAATCCGTCTTTCTTTCAAATTCACATAATTTATTAAAACACTTCTTGTGGCAGTGACATGGGGGGCCATTTTTTACTTGCTTGTATTTTACCCTTTCTTGATATATACTCTTTTCCCAAATTTCGTAAACACTTTCTCTTATTATTTATCCATTCATCAAAATGGTTTTTTTTTCTAACATTCCCTTTATCTTTCCTTGATTGTTGACTTCGGTCGCTTTTGATGGGAATATTGTTTGAAATTCCTGACAGTGGCCTATTGTTGATTGTTGTATACATCAAGCAGCTAGAGATACATGCTGGTGAGGGTTGACGTGAAATATCGAACGCTGATAAATTTTCACAATCATTTTAACAGTTGTAGTTCAAGTGATTGATACTATAAGTAGAGGAAACGTTTCTCAAGACTTGCAGTATCAGTATCTGTTGCTACTTTTAAGTTATTGTAAAAGATATATTTTATTTGCTAACTCATTCAGTTCTGATTCATTAAAACTTTTTTGTAACGAAGATTCTGAAACAGTAATAAAGTTTTAATTTAATTGCTTTATAAGACCCAATTTTAGAAAATAATTTTGACATACAACATTGAATTTAAGAAAAATGCATAGCATGTCATCATACAACAAAGTTTTGAATAACAACTCGCAAAGTAAAATGTTGTATTTATTACATACAACAATATTTTCATTTTAATGTAAACGTAAAATGTTGTATGTATTACATACAACATTTTTAATTAATGCTCAACGTCGTAAACTATTGTAAGTAATCTATACAATATTTTAGGCAGTATCACCAAAATAAAGGCAATAAACCGAATTAATCCCAATAAAATAATAGAACAAGGAATATACCTGTGATATTTTGGAGGTTTTAATCATGAAAACTGTTTAGTTCTACTTCATCTAAAGAAACATTATTATTTTCAATGGGTGTTTCGGAATTGCTATTTTGTGTAATCGAATTATTGACCATATCACATAGTCTACGCCTTCTAGTTATTATAATAAAACGTTTCATTGTTATTTATTTGAATTACTGCTAATTACGTTATTTGATATTTAGAGAACTTAAACGCTTCCTACATAAGCGTGACCTGTTGAGAGTCCGGCGTGGTCTGTTGTATGTGACTAATACGAGACACGAGCGCGTGATTCTTCTTGCCTCGCATCCCGCGTAAACCATTGCAAAGGTCAATACAATGTTTTAGTCCGTTCTCGATCAAAAGTTACAACAATTTACGTCTAGCAATACCTTGAAAAAATCGTGTTTACGCTATTTTTTCACTTTGAATGCATTTAATAATGCAAATTAGGATAGTTTTCAGAAAAAACGTCAAACGAAATTTTTGTGACATACAACAACTTACGTGGGAGGTATTGATATAAAGAGACATTTTTTTCCGCTTGTGAGAGAGCATACGCGTAAGCGGTTTAATTTTATTGTTTGTGTGTGTGTGTGTGTGTGTGTGTTAACTCGTACGAGGTAAGTTAAGATGCGATTTGCAGTAATTTTTTGTTTTTTCATAATCAAGTTTAAGCAGCCAATCTGAAATTTTCTTTTTACATTCACGTTTTGTTAGGTTAATGATAGGATGTAATTTGTTTGCCTTGTTACAAAGAGATTTAAATATATAGGTATAATAACTACTTAAATGTCTTTGCTTTGTTATATAATCGACTACCTCTAAAACTGAAAAACTTTTGAGCAAAAAATGTTTTAACCGGAATAATTTCACAAACTTCATAATCTCTCCTCGTACCAGAGTTCTTTATATTATCCAACAAATCAATACCACTATATTTTTTTAAGATTATTGATAATATGTAAATTTTTCGAACCGTTAACATATTGGCTTCTGCGTACAAGTTCGTAGTCGGATACATCCTAGGTTTTTTCAAGGCAATTTTTAATATCATCCTTTTTACCTTTTCAACTTCCATTATTAATGTTTTACTAGAGCCTCCCCATACAGAAATGCCATAAGACAGGATAGATTTACCTAACGATTCATATACAGTTTTAATTAAATTCCAATTTGCGATATGTCTTAAATTTTTAAATATGTAGATAAGCTTTCTATTTTTTTGAACTAAATAGTTTATATTTTCTTTGAAGGTTAGATTCTTGTCTATTATTATGCCAACGTACTTTATGTTATTTGTATTTTCAATAAAAGGACATTTACAGTTTGAAATAGAGGTCATATCACCTGAATGTGCTATGATTTTAAATTTATTTGTAATACAGGACGAATTTCGGATTAAAAACATTACATATTTGGTTTTATCGGAATTTAAAGTGAGAATATTTAGAGCAAGCCAGTAGCAGACTATAATGAAACCATCCTGTGCAATTTTGAAAACTTCTTACCAAGAGTCACCGTAAAACGAGAGGGTTGTGTCATCAGCATATGAGATTATTTTACAATTTGGGATGTTTAATAGACAAAGGTTGTTTATGTAGCAAAGGGAAGAGTTGGACCGAGAATACTCCCTTGTGGTACTCCGTAGTTGATTGGTCTTTCATTACTAAAAATCTCTCCTATCCTAACTCGTAGTGAGCGATTTTGTGGGTAATCTTTAAAAAGTTGTAATTGTATATTTCTAATACTCATTTTTTCAAGTTTCTCGCTAAGTTTAGAAGATGAAATAGTGCCAAAAGCTTTTTGCAGATCAATAAAAATTGTGATACATTTTTATTGGAGTCGAATTATTGCACAATAAATTCTGTAAATATTTGTATAGCGTCCGTGGTTGGTTTACTCTTTCGAAAACCGAATTGACCATTTGAGAGAATTTCATTATCTTCTAAATATTTTATAAGTCTAGTGTTTATTATTCTTTCAAGGAGCTTAGATATAGACGTGAGTAACGATATTGGACGATAGTTAGTGATGATGTCACGCTTTCCGTTTTTAAAAATTGGAATTGTGGTTGATCTTTTTAAAACTTCATTCATCACAAGGAACACTATTATCCTCCATTTTCGCTAAAATCTCAAAAAAGGTAAATTTTCAACTCGCTATATTGATTCGCTCAATTAAACACACGGAGTAAACATGAAGTTTGAAGTGAAGTTACAAACGTGTCGCCCGGGCACCCCCGCACTCGACTAACTTCACATCAAAAGCCGGGCTTTTGGCTCCATACTAATTGTTATATGAACAATCGTAGTTATATTTCATTATAGAATATGTTCAACTCCTTTTTTATGACAGCAGTATTGCGCAGTTTTGCCGCGATGATTAATGAGCTGTATAGAACAGAGGAGCGTGCGGGAAATTTGAAATAGTTTGAAATAGTTTACGAGTTAGTTTATTAGTTGATATTATTGATTGAGTAATTTGAAAGGGCAAGCCGGGCTTCTCGGCTTCTATGGAGGTTTCGCTACCGCCAGCAGTGAAGGACCACGTTTCAGTTCCATAGGTCATCACTGGCAACACGCATTATTTGTACAGTCTAGTTTTTAAGTTTTGGGGTATACCTGACGAAAAAATGTTCCGTAATTTCCCGAACGCTGCCCAGCAGAGTTGAATCCGCCGATTGACCTCACGGTCGAAGTTGGCCTTACCTAGTCGGACTATTTGACCCAGGTACTCGTCAACAACTTCGAGCTTAGTGTCCCCAATAACTACCGACATAGGTGTGACATGGACCATGAATTTTGTTTTATCCATGTTCATCTTAAGAACTATCCGTAGGGAGACACTATTTAAGTCATTGAGCCTATGCTCAAGCACTATTACTTAGGTCTTCCAGCGATTCTGCCATAAGGACTATATCGTCGGCAAATCGAAAGTGAGTTCCAATACAGCCGTGAAGAGTTTCGGGGAAATAACGTCACCCTGTTTTACACCTCTCTGCTTTTATAATTTCAATTTTTTTATATAATTTCATTATGTCAATATTTAAAGAGGAAACGGTGACAATTAGTGACTTGGGAAAAAACTGTAACTTGTGAGGAGGATTCGTGCTTTAATTCAAGCTAGCAGCCTTCCCTCGAAAACGCCATTACTGTCTACTTTTGAAATATGATTCCTACTTCAAGATTTAGTGAGTAAATGGTGATTTTTTGAATTGCATTAATTCTAGCTTGATTAACGCGTAAATATTAGTGCGGTTTAGATCAACAAAGACGTGTATATACGTGGTTGTAGTTGTAGCATGACTCTATTGGCTCCACCGGGGAAGACCACACTCTCACAGAATACCAGCGTAAAATAGCAGCTCAGTCCTGCTATGTTTCCTATGGTGAGTGTAGAGAACCGGAAACCCATTTTACTGGAAAAGAGGCATTCTATCTTAGTCCTCACGGCTGACAACGCATCTGCATTTTAATTCGCAAACGAAGATAGACGTAGATGTCTATGGGCAACAGCAACCACTTACCATCTGGTGGACTGTGTGCTCGTTTGTCAACCGTATTTTATATAAAATAGCACGTAAAACCGTTGATCCTGCGCCTGATCTCTCTCCGGTCGTATAGAACTGCCGTCCCAACGGACTATGAGAGTGAGGCAATAGAGAGTGTACCTGTGCTTGCGCACACATACGTGCATTAATCCTATCCTGCGCTGATGGCTAGTCTCCGTTGGGGCTGGCCGTCGTGATCGAAATCGATCTGGAGGACATTACTATTATTATTATTATGTTTTTAAATTTTGACCTCAAAACGCAAAAATTTATTTTTCATCCTTACATAAAATATGGGCGTATTGTACAAGAAAACTTAGAGAAGTTCTTTAAATAATAATGTAGTGTCAAAATCTATGGATTAATTAGTTTTGACGTTATGTCATCTTGGTATCACGAAAACGTGTTTGACAATCTTTTTTTATATAGAATAAGGGTGACAAAAGAGCACACAGTTCACCTGATGGTAAGTGGTTGCTGCGGCCCATAGACATCTACATCTATCCTCTATTACAAATCAAAATGTAGATGTGTTGTCACTAAGGACTAAGATGGAATGACTCATTTCCAGTAAAAAGGGCCTCCGGCCACCTACACTCACCAAGCGAAACGCAGAGGTAAACCTCTACTTCACGCTGGTATTCTGTGAGGTCGTGGTACCACCCCGGTTCGAGCCGGCCCATCCGTGCGACAGCAAAAGCTGCCGCGTGGCTCTACCACTGTTTCTGTCTGAAGAAGTATTAACGAAACTTCGTTGAAATAAAACTAACTTTACGGATTTTATCTCGTTTAATTTAACCCTCTTCTACCGACTTCAAAAAGGAAGAGGTACGCAATTCGACTGTATTTTTATGTGTTACCTCATAACTTTTTTCTATGTGAACCGATTTTGATGTATCTTTTTTTTTTGAAAGTTGGTGCTTCTCATGTGGTTCCATACAAATTTCACCAAAGTCTCACCAGTAGTTTTTCAAAAATTTAAGTCGGTTAAAAAAGTGGTGTATGCCCTAGCGATGCTGTCGATTTTTCTGTTTTTGGTAGACGAGGTATACGAGCATACAGCTCGCCTGATGGTAAGTGATCACCATCGCCCATACACATCGGCATCACCAGAGGAATTGCTGGTACGTTGCCGGCCTTTTAGAAAGGAGCTCTTTTCTTGAAGTCGTATCGGTCCGCAAAAACCGCTGGCGACAGTAAATTCCACAGTGAGGTTGTGCGACGCAGAAAATTCTGCGTTAATCGCACGGTAGTGGACCTTCGCCATCGAGATGATGGGGATAATTTTCAATTTCTGTTGCAGTTTCATCATCACCATCATTACAGCACATCACATGTCCACTGCTGAACATAGGCTTGTTCCAAGGAATGCCACAAAGCATGGTTCCGAGTCACCTGCATACATTGACTTCCTGCATGTCTTACCAGTTCGTCCTTTCTTCTCCATCAGTTGTCGGTTCTTCGATTTATATGGCCGGTTCATTGCCACATCAACTTAATAATCAAAACCAAAACAACTTAATAAATGTATGTTGCAGTGTATGATGATTAACAGTGGTAGAGCCACGCGGCAGCTTTTGCTGTCTCACGGATGGGCCGGCTCGAACCGGGGTGGTACCACGACCTCACAGAATACCAGCGTGAAGTAGAGGTTTACCTCTGCGTTTCGCTTAGTGAGTGTAGGAGGCCGGAGGCCCTTTTTACTGGAAATGAGGCATTCCATCTTAGTCCTCACGGGTGACAACGCATCTGCATTTTGATTTGTAATAAAGGATGGATGTGGATGTATATGGGCCGCAGCAACCACTTACCATCAGATGGACTGTGTGCTCGTTTGTCACCCTTATCCTATAAAAAAATATTTCTTAGCATCACAAAACAAAATATCCATTATTATTTATGAAAAGGTCTATTGATACAAAAACTTGTGTTGGTATATTCTAGGGTTACATACTTAAAAATTCCAACGGAAACTCTTTTGACGAATTTATCTTTCTTAGAACAACTCAAAATAATAATACTCTGCGGTTTCCAACACACTCGACTAGCATGGCAATTGGCAACTACGGCAAATATCTAGCTTATGAGACAGTCAGGGGAGTTCTACGATCAGCAGTGGGACTTTAATAGGCTGTAATGGATGGATGTATAGAAGATAATCTACCAGGAGCACATGACCCACTGAGAGGTGAAATTTTCAAATCAACAGTAACATTACAACTATGTCAAATATCTCCCATATGAGGCAACCTATGGGGGGGGGGGGCTATTTTCAGTAGTGGACTTTAATATGCTGTAATGGATGGATGTATAGAAGATAATCTACCAGGAGCACATGACCCACTGAGAAGTGAAATTTTCAAATCAACAGTAACATTACAACTATGGCAAATATCTCCCATATGAGGCAATCTATGGGGGGGGGGGCTATTTTCAGTAGTGGACTTTAAGGGGCTACTCCATGCAAACGACCTTGAGCGTTTGTGTGCCGGCCGCGCCAACTCCGTACAATATAGGATCTCGTAAGAAATAATATGTAAGACGCCACCTACCATAGTTTTGTATAACTCAATGCCACCTTTTTTTTTTTTCGTGGGGAAATCCTCATGGATACCTCCGGCTGCGGGGGCAACGGGAAGGTTATGCCGGACTCCTACCGGCTAAAACCCCACGGTGGTCTCCATCAGCGTGTATGAGGAGTCCCGGGATCTCCGTTCGGAACGCAACCGGGGCCCCTCTCTCGCTTCGCTTTATTGGAAGCACGTCCCAGGGGCAGAACTTACTACCCCCAGCACCCTCGCAGTGCTATCACGATGCCTCGGGACCACTTCCGAGCCATCGTCCTCCTCGGGGGTTACGTTATTAGGCATTCGAGGCCCCCGCTACGAACGCCTGCAACCCCAGAGGCCCCGTTTCTGGTAGGGGAACACCATCTTCAAAGGGAGGGCCGTGACGAACGCCTTGGTGACGTCGTCTCCGAGTGGGATCTGTCCTCCTCCGATCCCGCTCAGCAGCCTCCTTCTGGACCATTACGGATTCACAGAAGGTGGCTACGGCCCTCCACGCCGAGTCCCCGCTCAACATCGCCGACACGAGTGCTGGCAGGGAGAGGTCCCGACCGACCCGGTTGGTCAGGATCGTTCGCTCCCGTTCCCACGCTGGACATACCGCCAGCGTATGGGATGCGGAGTCCTGATCCTGTCCACCGCAGTGGAAGCAGTTCACCGTCGCTTCGCGTCCAATCTTACACAGATAATCACCGAAGCACCCATGCCCGGTAATTATCTGTGTAAGTCTGTAGGTGAGTCTTCCTACTCGTCGCTGCATCCACGCTTCGAAGACCGGTAGGATTGCGCTAGTAACACGTTTGCGTGCATAGCGCTCCTCGCTAAGTCGAGTGCGCCACATCGCCAACGCGTTCTGTCGCTCCTGCCGTTTTATAGACTTGAGCGCCTCATCTGGCTCACTGCCACCTCTCTGACGGAGGATGCGGATTCGGTTGTACACCCTCGCATCCATATCCGCCAGTATGTCTAGGGGTGGGAAGCGAGCCAGGACTGTTGCCGCCTCAAAAGATATCGTGCGGTATCCCCGCACGATCCGTATAGCCATCCTCCGCTGGACACTGTAGATTTTAGATCTACAGCGCCGGATGGCTAGCCTTTTCGCCCACACAGGTGCCCCGTATAAGGCTACGGACCGTACTACCCCCGCATAGAGGCGGCGTATTTCCTCCCTCGGTCCCCCCAGGTTGGGCAGCAGTCTGTGCATAGCACCCGCCACCCTCTCAATCCGGGGGACTAGGCGCTCAAAGTGCTCTTCGAAGCCCCAGCGACTGTCCAGGTGGAGCCCTAGGTACTTCATGTACCGCCCCACTCTGACTATAGACCCACCCACGTGGACGCACGAGTCGGGTGGTTCCCTGCTCCGAGGTAATTTGTGAAACCATAAGGCCTCGGTCTTATGAGGCGCTATTTCTAGACCCAACTCGTGGATTTTGGCGACGACGACTTCTGTCCCAAGCTCAGCGAGCTCCTTGGTCCCCTCGAAGGTGACCCCGCTGGCGACCACCAGTGTGTCATCGGCATAACATACGATATTTACGCCAGCAGGAAGGTCGACACGCAGGACCGCATCGTACGCGAGGTTCCACAATAGCGGACCCAGCACTGAGCCCTGCGGAACCCCACGTTTGATCTCCCTCCGTATATTCCTACCATCTTGCCCCATGTACAGAATGTACCTGTCGCGCAAGTAGTCCCCGATTAAGCCTTGCAGGTAGGCAGGCACCTGGTGGTATGCTAATGCCATCCGTATTGTATCCCAGGGTAGAGAGTTAAAGGCGTTGACAATATCAAGACTTATCGCCAACGCCACACCACCCTGGAATACTGCTTGTTCCGACAGGTAGCGGACGCGCATAATGGCATCTATGGTGGAACGCTCCCGTCGGAATCCAAATTGGCTTTCTGCCAAATCGAGACCGACGCGCGACAGATGTCCGTTGAGCCGAGTGGCAACTATCCTTTCGAACAATTTGCCAATCTCGTCCAACAGGCATATGGGACGGTACGCAGAGGGAGAGTCGGCGGCCCTACCTTCCTTCTTCAAGAGGACCAACCTTGCTTCTTTCCATGCTGTGGGGAACTTGGCACTCCGCAGACAGCCGGTAAACAGCTGTCTTAACCTGTCCCCCAAGGCAGCCAGACTCAGCACCAAAGCCCGACCAGGAATTCCGTCAGGCCCCGGTGCGGTGTTCCGGGCTCTCAAGCGGCTAACGGCTCGATTCAGCTCCTCCACGGTCACCTCCATCTCATCATGCCACTCCAATGACGACGGCAGGTGACCTGAGGGACTTGACCGGTCCTCTGGGAAAAGCGTGCCGATCACTCTTCCCAGCAGGTCCGGATCGAGAGTTTCCGTCAAGGGCAGCGACCATGGCCGGAGTTTTCCCAGCACCATCCTGTACGGTCGCCCCCAGGGATCTTCGTTGAGTCCCTCTAGGAGCTCTTTCCAGGACCGAGACCTGGCGTTAGATATGGCAATTTGTAACGCCTTTGTAGCCGCTCGGTATGCCCCGTAGAGTCCGGCTACCTCCTCAAGTGGAGCTCGCCTTCTTCTTCGGGCTCTTGTGTACTGGCGCCGACTCCGCAAGCAAATCGCACGAAGGTATGCAATTTCTGCGGACCACCAGTACACCGCCCTGCGCTTGGGACGACTGGTTCTGGGCATCGAAACGTCGCATATTTGCGCCATTGTAGCCCGGAACCAGTTTGCTTCCATTTCTGGATCGAGCGGAACCTCTTCGGCTTTTTCTGGCCAGGCCGCGACGATGGCGGCGGCTTCGAGCTTGTCTCGGTCGAGCCGCTTGAGACACCAACGTCGCGGTGGGCTGCCTTCTGGACGACTGGAGTTACTGTCGAAGTGGCGAAGTGCGACATCGAACACGATGTGGCGGTGGTCTGACAGTGTCACCACCTCTGTCGCAACTCGCCATCCCGACAGCATACGCATTGCAGGAGGAGTTGCCCACGTAAGGTCTACAATGGACCCCCCCTGCCACCGCACACATGTACTCTCAGACCCCCGATTTAATAGTCGAAGGTCCAGACCAGCCGCCCATTCCATTACGGTCTCTCCCTTTGGATCGTCCCTAGAGTTGCCCCAAGCCCTGTTATGGGCGTTAAAATCTTCTAGGACGATCAATGGACGGGGTAAGCACTCGCGCACGCAATCCGCCACCTCATCCAGGTACTCCTCGTAGTCGGCGAGGGTCCTGTTGGGAGAGACATAACAGCCCACTATAGCCAGGGTGCCCCATTGCACTGCAACAAAGCCCCGCCCCCTTTGCAGAAGGACGCAGGGTGGAGCACCATCACCGCCCCCCCAGTAGATGGCTACGGAGCCCGATTCGTCGCCGAACCAGCGAGGATGGTCGGGGACGATATAGGGTTCCGCTACTACTGCAAGGCTACAACCCGCCACTCCACAATGGTCTGCATAAGCAGATGTTGTGCATTGCGGCAGTGGTTCAGGTTACCCTGGAGGACTTTGAGGGCCGTGAATTCTACGTCTCAGCAACTTCCATTGCCGAGCCGGAACTCGGTGCTGCAGCAGGTACTGCTGTGCCCTTCTCGCTGGAGGGAGTGGGAGGGTGTTTACTCTTCCTAACTCCCCTTTTCGCAGGTTGAGCGCACTTTTTCCCCAACCTATGGTTGGATGGACGCCCAAGGTCCGAACAGACTGGACATTTAAGGACCGACGCGGTGCACTGGTTTGCTCTGTGACCGGGTTCGCCACAGGCATAGCAGCGGGTGCTCCTGTCTGCCTCGTTAGGGCATTTACTGCCGACGTGTCCCTTCTCGAGGCACCTGTAACAGTGCATAGGCCTGGACTCCAGTAGTTCCACACGAGTTGAGCCCCAGCCAATGCGTACACGTCCTTCAGCCATTAGTTTTCGGACCGCCGTTACCGGGCATCGCATCCAGCACGTCCCCATGCTGGTGGGGGTTCGGCGGACGTCCCCAACTTTGATGTCGTCTACCGAACAGCCACCCAACTCGGCGATCGCGGCTGCTATCTCACAGGGGCTGACAGCGTCGTCAAGGCCTTTCAGTCGAATGTGGCGCATTTTAATTGGGCGACTAATTCGGACGTTCCGATCAGAAAAAACTTCGCGCAGCTTCGCTGCCAGCTTGTCCGCCTTTGAGTTGCAATCATGTCCCGCAATCTCGAGAAGTAAGCCTCCTGTCACAGCTCGCTTTTGGCGAACGGATTCGATTTCCAACTCTGCCAATTGGATCCTGGCCTTTGCCTCCCCCATTACCTTGGCATATGTGAGTACAGAGTCCTTAGGCAACGTCACTGTAACTGCTGCTGATGCTGGCGTACGCATTTCAGTTTTCCTTCTCTTTTTTCTCCCTCTTGAAGAAGGGTTAAGATCCGCCACTTCTGTAGACTGCTTTTGCTTTGGCCTTCTTGCCACGTCTGCCCAAGAGCTTACAATCGGCGGTAGCGAGTTGTGCAGCTGTGGCGGAGCAGCCACTGGAGGCAGATCCACCACCGATAGATGGGAAGGCTCCTTTTTTTTCTTTACCCTTCGCTTCTTTTTCTTTTTCAGCTGCGGTGGTGTGGCAGTGGCTGCGACTGCGGACGTCCTACCACCTACAGTCCTGCCACCTACAGTACGGACGTAGTATTTTTTAACATCAATAAACTATTTTATGGAAATACACACAGCGTACAACCATAAATGTATTTTAATTTTTTTATTCGGTATATTAGTTGCATTATATTAGAATTATATATTCTCATATATTATCTAATTATGAAATTTTATAATTAATTATATATTAAAAATGAAGCATTGAAAATTGTGAGTTTAAAAGATACCTACTCACTATAGGTAAATAGATAGATAGCTCGCCTTTTGTACAAATATTTGGTGCAATAAAGAATAAACAAATAAATAGGATGCTTCGCAGAGTGAGAGTAATATAGAATGAGAGTCGTAGAGGCAGTTTACAAACATAAATTGCACAAGGACAAACATCCAGACCCGGAACGATTATTTGTAGGCCTTACAAATATTTGTTCCGTGCGGGATTCGAACCCGCGGCCCCCAGCGCAACAACTGATTGCTAAGCCACTGCGCCACGGAGCCGTCGCCGGGTTTTAGGTAAAGTGACCATACGTCCCGTTTTGAACGGGACTGTCCCTTTTCTCGGTCACCTGTCCCATTGTCCCCAAATAAAGCTCCGGGACACAAAATTGTCCCGTAACTCGTTGGATGGAAGTATTCAAAGCCAACAATCTTCAACATAATTTTTTTAATCGAATATATTTTATGTCTACCTGGTACAAATGCTCCGATAGAAAGAGTATTTTTTTATTTTGAATAAATTGTGGACGTCTGAAAGAAACACTTACGGTTCCAGTTCTAAAGGCGATGTTGAAAGATAACAATAAAAAAAAATTGAGCAGAATTTTATTCTTATTTATAATCATCACCAACTTTATTAATTGACAAATGTAATTCATAATTTAAAAAAAATGTTGCATTTAATAATTACCTATTTTTAAATGCAACATTATTTTTTAATTTATTGTATAAAGTTATAGTTTTTAGAGTATAAATAAACCCATGTCCTGTTTTGAGTTAAAAAATAAATGGTCAGCTTAGTCTTTTTAGTTAAATTTAGTTTTAAATTTATTTTTTTTTTATAGTAGAGGGGGCAAACGAGCATGCGGCTCACCTGATGGTAAGTGACTACCGCCGCCCATGAACAACTGCAACACCAGGGAGGGAATTGCAGATGCGTTGCCGGCCTTTTAAAAAGGAGTACGCTCTTTTCTTGAAGGTCCCTAAGTCGTATCGGTCCGGAAAAATCGCTGATGGTAATCGATTCCACAAGGAAGTCGTGCGAGGAAGAAAACATCTTCTAAATCGCACAGTGGTGGACCGCCAATCATCCAGATGGTGTGGATGGTATCGGAAGTTCTGCCGCGATGTGCGTTCGTGAAATTTGGCGGCTGGGATTAATCCGAACAATTCCTCAGAGCACTCCCCATGGTAGATGCGAAAGAAAATGCAAAGAGATGCAACATCTCTTCGCAGCGCCAATGAGTCGAGCCGATCGGAAAGAACTCGGTCGTCGACGATTCGAGCCGCTCTGCGCTGGATGCGGTCAAGTGGAAGGAGCTGGCACTGGGGAGCCCCTGCCCAGAGATGGGAACAGTATTCCATGTGAGGCCGAACCTGCGCCTTGTAAAGTTGCAGGCGGTGTGCCGGCATGAAATACTGTCCCGCTCTGCTGAGCACGCCAAGCTTTTTAGAGGCCAATTTGGCCTTCTCTTCCAAATGACCACGAAACTGCACGTCACTCGATATGTCGACGCCGAGGATTCCGATACTGGCTGAGGCAACCAGGGGAGTGCCTTGAAACTGAGGAGATACGACAAAGGGGTTCTTTTTAGCGGTAAACGCGCAAACTTGTGTCTTCTGAGGATTAAACTGGACTAGATTTAGTCGCCCCCAGTTCGAGACTTTGTCCAGCAAAGACTCGACTTCAGACACAAGTTTGTTCCGGTACTCGGAGACGTTTTCCCGAGAAATATTAGCACGGCCGGTGTATAGAGCATCACCAGTGCTGTCATCCGCATAGCAATGAATGTTACCAGTTAGCAACATATCATTGATATGCAGAAGAAACAGCGTTGGTGATAGCACACAGCCTTGTGGAACACCAGCGTTAATAGGCTTGTAGTCAGAACATGCACCGTCTACAACAACCTTGATGCTCCGATCTGCAAGGAAGCTGGTGATCCAATTGCACAATTTCTCGGGAAGCCCATAGGAAGGGAGCTTCGAGAGAAGCGCTTTGTGCCAAACCCGATCGAAGGCCTTCGCAATGTCCAGACTAACGGCCAACGCCTCCCCCTTGGACTCTACTGCCTCCGCCCATCTATGGGTCAGGTAGACCAGAAGATCACCAGCTGATCGACCCCCACGAAAACCGTATTGGCGGTCACTAATCAGCTGGTGATCCTCAAGGTACCGGATGAGCTGGCAGTTGATAATGGATTCCATTATTTTGGAGAACAAGGAGGTGATCGCGATAGGCCTATAGTTGGACGGGTCTGAGCGGTCGCCTTTTTTAGGGATCGGGTGGACAAAAGCTGTCTTCCATTAATTCGGGACTACGCCTTGGGAGTAGGAGTACCGAAAAAGACGCGTTAGGACCGGTGCCAACTCCGGAGCACACGTCCTCAGCACAATTGGGGGGATTCCGTCAGGCCCACTCGACTTCTGGATGTCCAGGGAGAGAAGTGCTTTGCGAACCGAGCGCTGTGAGAACAGCACA
This sequence comes from Parnassius glacialis, assembly GCA_033319125.1. Classification (NCBI taxonomy): domain Eukaryota; kingdom Metazoa; phylum Arthropoda; class Insecta; order Lepidoptera; family Papilionidae; genus Parnassius; species Parnassius glacialis. The sequence continues at coordinate 70,480,869 of JAVANC010000004.1, read as the reverse complement.
TCCGGCATAGAGCACTCACACCGCGGGATGGTCGGCGGTGTTTTCCCCCCGTCATCAAGAGTCGAGTTGGACGCAAAAAGGGAGCCTAAAAGGTCGGCTTTGTCTTTTGCGTCATGGGCCAGTGAGTCGTCCTCCCTGTGCAGAGATGGTAGTGATGGCTTACAGAAATTCCCTTGGACAGCCTTGGCGAGAGACCAGAATGCACGGCTTCCCGAAGGAAGGCGAACTAGTTTCTCGCCAATTCTGCCTATGTGCTCTGACTTTGCCTTGGCAATAACTCTTTTGAAGGACCTGGAGGCGAAGTTATACTTCTTTTTAAGTGTGCTGGTGTTTACATCCCGAGTCGCCGAAGCCGCAGCCCAGGCTTGATAACACTCCTGCTTACTGCGTAATGCAGTTTTACAGGAGCGACCAAACCAAGGCTGAGATCTGCCTCCGATGGGTACCACAGATGATGGAATAAATAGTTCCATTCCCTGTAGCACCAAATCAGTGACAGAGTCAGCAACAGCGCTGGGATCATCCGGCGAGAAGCAAACCCGCCCCCATGGGTAGGATGCAAAGAAAGACCGCATTCCGTCCCAATCCGCCGACCTGTAATGCCAAACACGGCGGCAACCTGCAGAACGCAACCGCGAAGGGAGCGTGAGTGGCACCATACTCCGGATCAAACAGTGGTCCGAAGAGCCGAGAGGGGCATCGACGGAAACCTGATATTCGTCCGGATGAGAGGTCAGCAGAAGGTCCAACAGGGAAGGTGTATGATCCTCCACATCTGGAATCCGCGTAGGCGAAGTAACCAGTTGTGTCAGACCATATGCCAAGGCAAAGTCATAAACAGATCTCCCCGCATGATCGGTTAAACGTGAACCGAGCCATTCGGCATGGTGGGCGTTAAAATCGCCAAGGATCACGATCTCTGCGGATGGGACCTGTTGTAGCAAGGAATCTGTAGCCATTTGGACGTGGTCGATGAGTCGGTCTGTTTCGGCATTACCGCTATGGGACCTATAGAGGCACCCGTAGACGCGCGGATAGTCGTCGCTGTCTACGCGTAGCCAAAGGATGGACAGGTCCGAACCTTCAAGACTGCCGAGGCGTCGAGAACAGATGTCCTCTCTGACATACACGCAAACTCCAGCCCGAGGCACAAAGGAGTGCTCCAATTTGTACCCAGGGTAGGAGAGATACGAAATATCAGCCGGAGAGGAAACCTGCGTCTCGGTCAGGAAGAGCAAGGCCGGCTTCGCCGTCTCGAGATGGTAGTGGACGGCGTTTAGGTTAGAGTTAAGTCCCCTGATGTTGCAGAAATTCACGGATAGCGTTGCAGGGGTCGCCTTGGTATTGTCGCTCTGTTTACCCCGAGCAGTTATGTTTTTGAGCGGAATTTTGCCCCCCCCCCCCAGAATACGCGGGGCAGCCTGAGCACCCACGCTCAGGATTGGAATAACATGGTCGTGGATGCTCAGCGAGGGATTCTCCAGGGGTACTGATACCCTCCTGGGGTAGTCTATTGTGTAATTCCGCTACCATGTTGATGGGGGGGGGGGGATTGGGCCTCCGGCCACCTGCACTCACTAGACGAAACGCAGAAGCAGAGCTTCTACTTCACGCCGGTATTCTGTGAGGTCGTGGTACTAACCCGGCTCGAGCCGGCCCATACGTGCAACAGCAAAAACTGCTGCATGGCTCTACCACCGTAAACCGTTTTTAGTTTATAGTAAAAAGTAGGCATATTAGTACCTACTTAGATACTTTTTACCGAATTATAAGTATAGAACACCTTATGTACTCAATTATTTTTTGAAAAAGAAGAAAACACAAGCAATAAATAATATACTATATTTTAGCAAAAAACTATAACTTAGTAATACTAATTATAACTTAGAACATAAATGAAAAACTCATAACTGACTTTTTGGCCCGACCCAGGATTCGAACCCGGGACCTCATGATCAGCAGTCGCACTACTACAACCACTAGACCAACGAGGCAGTACTATATCTAATAAGATATTGTAGTTGGTTATTACGATTATTTTTAACTGTATACTATACTGATAATATTGAATTAGCCTTTTATAGTGTAAATTATAATATTTGTCGAAATGTTAATTATGGATTCGAACCTTACATGCTAATGGTGCTTCATTTTTTATTTGCATTTACTTCAAAGAAAATACACGCAAAAAGCTTCATCGCGCAGTAAAAACACAACAAATATATGTATAACTAATACGAAAAATTATACCCAAAACAAACAAATAATACTACCTATAAAATAACCTAATAAGTAATAATATTATCGACTGATAAGACGTGAGCGTGTGCGCAGGCCGATGCTCTGACGAACGACACGGGCGCCACGTTCGAGAGCTCAACGCTCAATGATCCAGCAAGCCCGTGGGCAGTGAATACGCCCAGATTTTAAAATAATTTCTTAATAAAATCAAATTTTGGTCTTTTGAAAAAAAATTTACAATAGAAATGTTCATTTATAAATTGCCTATCCATTGGTGCAAATCGCAAAATAAAATAATACTTACTTTACGAGGAGATGCATGTTATCAATAATAATTTCACATTTATGTGGTTTCGTTGTAAGGAGATTATATTAATATTTATTCCTTTAAAAAAATTGGATACAGCTCTTATGAAATCAAGATTATGTAGAAATATAATGTGTTTTTTATTTGTTGATATATCTTTTAAATAAAAAGTAGATAGCCCTCTCCATAGCTCGCTGAGCGACCTTGAGCTTCCTCATCCAGCCAGCAGTGAAGGACCATGTCGCAGTTCCGTATGTCATCACTGGCAACACGCACTGGGTGTACAGTCTCGTTTTCAAGTTTTGAGGTATACCTGACGAGAAGATGTGCCGTAATTTCCCGAACGCTGCCCAACCGAGTTGAATCCTTCGATTGACCTCTCGGTCCAAGTTGGACTTACCTAGTCGGACTATTTGTCCCAGGTAAACATACTCGTCAACAACTTCGAGCTTAGTGCTCCCAACAACTACCGGCATAGGTGTGACATGGACATTAAACATGATCTTTGTTTTGTCCATATTCATCTTAAGACCTATCCGTTGGGAAACACTATTGAGGTCATTGAGTATAGTGCTCAGGTCCTCCAGCGATTCTGCCATAAGGACTATATCGTCGGCAAATCGAAGGTGAAGGAAGTAAGGCTTCGCTTGGTTAGGGTCAATTAATGTGGTATTTGTTATTTAGATTTAACGTCATCAAACCCCATTTATTTTGTCACGTATTATTTTTTTTTCAAAAAATCTGCCAATAAAATATAGCCTATATCCCTCCCCGTATTGGTCTCTAACTTCACGAAAAGTTTTAGCACAATTGGTTCAGCCATTCTGAAGAAGCCCGAACAGACAGATCGACAAAAATTTTAAAAAATGTTGTTTATGTCTAAACATGCAAATAAGCCAGTTATTTCAATATTAAAGACAGAACCTTTAATTATTGGGCTAGGCGAGAAAAAGTGTAAGATTTCTCCATCACGACCCCTTCCGACGTAGTGTAGACGGCCTTGACGGCTATAAGGAAGCGAGATGGAATAATATCCATCTCCCTCGCACCTTTTCTTATCTTGTCATGAAAGAAATATTATTTTGTTTTAAATGACTCTTCATTTTAATAGACGCTAGTAATTCATTGATTCGTATTTGTCAATCAATAATATAATACGTTTATCAATAATAATATACTACAAAAGGAACTTTGTTCCAACCGAGCGTTCCACGACATTCATGCATATTTTATTTATATGTATAGATTAAATATTCAAAATTATTATATTATATCCTTAGTAATATCACCTGCAGCGGCAACGTTATCGGAAGCTATTAACTGTGAGCATCATTGTAATGGGGCATTGTAGAGTCCATCGCCTCATTTCGTTCAGTAGGTGACGTAAGAGGTTAACACTGTGGGACAAGCCAAAAAGATATTTTGGCTTCCGTCAAATGGCAGTACCGTATCGTTTACACCAGACGTAAAATATCCAGGCAGCTTCCAAGTGCCAGACGTCTGGTATTGCGAGTGTGAGTGCGGAATGCTGCCCAAACGAGGGCGGGCTATATCCAGCAGTTGACTTTTACAAGCTTTTTCCTCGTAGGTGGGATATTTGCCATAGCTGCTTATTTTGTTACAGATTAGACCATTTCGAATATTCATCATCAATTACTTTGATGTTAATAAATGTTTTGAGCCGGGTCTCAGATCGGTCCAGCAAGCGAAATGGCTAGCAGCTGTCTTACAACAAGATTAAAAAAATATCTAGACTGCGTTTAATACGTCCCAAACATATTCCTCAGTTTACTTTGGATAATGACACTAGATTAACTTTTGGGGTTCCGTACCCGAAGGGTAACCAACGGGACCCTATTACTAAGCCTCCGCTGTCCGTCCATCCGTTCGTCTGTCAGAGGGCTGTATCTCATAATCCGTAATAGGTAGACAGTTGAAATTTATATATAACCGTTATAACAACAATTAAAAATAAATAAAAAATTAAAGGGGGCACCCCTACTAGAAACGTGTTCTACGATGGCATGAAACCCTTCGTGCGCGAGTCCGACTTGCAGTTGACCGGTTATTTTACAATACAATCTATATTTACCTATCATTGCCATGTTCCTGTGATTTATAATTATTTTTAATCTGGGAACCTTATCCATCCATTAGAGCCTAAAAAAGTTCACTGCTGTACATAGGCCTCCCCCATTGATTGCCTCATAGGAGAGATTTTGTTTGGTTTTTGGTTTGATTTGGTTACCACGCTGGTCGCCTGACAACCGCAAACGCAGTTTTTTATATAATTTCGAGCTGTCATCAGGAAGATGGTGCTGCCCATCTCTTGTGTCAGTTTCCCTATATCGCCTCCTATCACACTCTTGGGACAGTATGGGGTAGTGGATATTCTTACACTGTCACTACAGGAACTATCTAAAATGACAACAACGATATACGATGGCGTTTTCAGACATCCAGCAAATAAAGTCGGCCCAGTTTTGGAAGTGGCAACATTTGTAGGATTTGTATGAGATAATAATTTCATTAATTGTTTATAGATATAATGTGTTTAATACAATCATTACGACTTGTCGTTGTCTCTCTCGGCTGCCTAGCTCGGTCGTTCGGGCACAGCGACACAGTAGTAATACATCGTTAAAATCCTATCCTCCAAATTTCTTGCATCCGAAATATCCTTTTAGTAAATAAACCGAGACCCGAAAACGAAAGAGAACCGGAGACCCTCCTCACCGGTGACAACGCATCTGCATTTCGATTCATATTCGAGTATAGCTATGTAGGTGACTATCAGTGATGCATTATCCACTTACCATCAGTAGGACTGTGTGCTCGTTTGTCACGCCTATATTATAAGAAATGAGATGGGCAAACAACATTTCCTGATGACAAACGAAAATAACAAAAAAATGAGGAAGTCTAAACATAGGCCTCCATAGGGGTGACCTATGTTCAGCAGTGGACTTTAATAGGCTGTAACGGATAGATGTATAGAAGATAATGTACCAGGAGCACATGACCCACTGAGAGGTGAAATTTTCAAATCAACAGTAACATTTCAACTATGGCATATATCCCCCCTATGAGGCAATCTATGGGGGAGACCTATGTTCAGCAGTGGACTAGGCTGTAATGGATGGATGTATAGAAGATAATCCACCAGGAGCACATGACACACTGAGAGGTGAAATTTTTAAATCAACAGTAACATTTCAACTATGGCATACATCCCCCCTACGAGGCAATCTATGGGGAAGACCTATGTTCAGCAGTGGATTTTTGATAGTCTGGAAATTAATGAATTTATGAATATTTTGTTTAAGTTTTAAATCTCTATATTAGCAGAATCACTGCAATCTGCACTTTCTTTTTTTTTTTAATAATAATTTCCTTGTTATCTTATGTTGCATCTCACAGGCCACCTCTGGGCTGCCGGGTTATCATGCAGCTCATGCGGCAGCGAGTGCGTGTCCGCTTGCGGCACTAGACGATTCCGCACTTGCTGTTTTAACTACCTGAGGAGGAAGCGCGGCCCCGAGACGTTGGAGGTTGTTTTTTTTTCTATAAATAAACCATATGTATAATATACATCATGATATCCCACTTCTGATCTCGGCAATACATCAGGAAAGGTTAGTTGTTGTTAAAAGAAAGGTTATTTTAAGTGTGAGAGCGGATGTTCAACTTGCTCTCTTTAACTCGTACAAGTCGCGGTACGTAAGCCTTTTCTTAACATGGGGAAGTGCCTACGCATACCCACCTCGCGGGTGCAAGGACGGATTATGTCGGACTCGCACCAACTAAAACCCCATGGTGTTCCACCTTCGCCGCATATTGGCAGGGCCACAGGAACGCTTTCGCACCCATCCGTGGCCTCATCAGCGGCGGCCGCCCCATGGCAGCCCCTTCTCGGGGGAGGACTTCTCCTCCCCACTCTCCCTCTCAGGCAAGGCGCGTAGGCTGTATGTTTGTATGTGTGTGTGTAGGTGGATCTCTGGCTCCACCGCCAACCAAGTTTCGGCCGCAGAGGGTAGGGAGAGCGGCACCTCGCAATACTAACAGTCCTCTGCCCCCGCGACCCCACCACCACCGCATCAACGGTGCGGCCCCGTCTGAGTCGCGGAGGATAGGGCGAGTGGTGCATCGCCATACCACCATACCTCGTCCTCCGCGACTCCACCTTGGCTGCAGTGGTAGGGGTAGAGAACACCCCTCTCACCGCAGCCCACCGACACACATCCGAAGTGGGCTTGCTAAGCCCACTTGGAGTGGCCACCTCGGGCCGGCCCTACACCACGGGCCAGCCAAGGGGTTCCTCTTTGTTCACCGCGGGTGACCAAGCCGCGGCTACTAAGCCCCTCCTTCCCCCCACGACAAGGTGGGATCCCGTTCGGTGTGGGGGGGGGGGGTTACGTAAGCTAGCACTGCACGAAACGTGGAGGGGATGTGCATGAATTGAAATGCACGAATGCGACTGGAGAGCCAATCAGCGCGTGCGAACGATATGCACGAGTCAATCGCGCGAATTATGCGCAATAATGCTAAACTTTCGTGCCGCTACTATTACTACGCACTATCGCACCAGAAGTACCACCACAACGTATAGAACCACGACACTATCTTAGTCCTCGTAGAATGACTTCACTCGTCGTATAACTTACGCGGAATCTTCTGCGTACGGTGCTATAAAAATATCGATTTATCGAAAGATCGACATTTTCATAAGAAAATATCGATCTTATATTATATCGTCGATATTTTTAATCGCGATATATTGATATTTATTTTAGAGTATCGAATTCGTATCAATTTTGATATATTTTAAAATGTTGTATTAATGAACAAAACGTGAAGCAACAAAAGCAGCTACAAAAGCATTCATTGTGCGGGTTGTCGTTGTTTTTCGTCGTCTAGTACATCATGCAAATGATGACGATATATTGATATATCGATATTTGTCACGCGATATACGTCGATACTGATTGAAAATATCGATACAATATATATAGATATATTTTTTTCACTTGCCCATCCCTACACGGCGCGGCGCCCTACAGAGAACTTTATACTGCACAAATGAGTAGGGGTTTCTGGATATACCCTCGATTCTGCCACGCCACCATCGATATGACACTCCGCTAAAGTGATGCAACTCCTCGCTCACTCTCGATCCAGCCTGTATTTTATAGACGCGCCGTTTTCTCTAGAAGTTTTGAATTCAAGTTTGTTTACTCTAGAAGATTAGCTTTTTAAATTCAGTCGTATGGTTTGCAGATCAAGCCGGCAAACGATGTTACTAGTGTCGAAGAGAATTTCGGGATACATGAGACACCTCCTCATTTCGAAGAACCACAGCTATGGTGGATAAACGTGCTTACTAATGGAAATCCTTACTTCGGAAGCTACGAAGATTGAAAATCTAAGTCAATTTAGTTTAGTATTAAAATGGAGTACTATTGTACAAACTCCTATTAGGCAAACTTTGTTAAATTTGATTTGAAAATAAATACCTAATTCTACTAAGCTGGCATTTTATTTGTGACAACAAATCAATTGAATACCAGCGTAAAATAGCACCTTAATGCTGCTGTGTTTCGTATTGTGAGTGTAGAGCACTGGAGACCCTTTTGGATACGAGGCATTTCATCTTAGTCCTCACTGGTGACAACGTATCTGCAGTTTGATTCTTTATCGAGGATAGACGTAGATGTCTATGGGCCACAGCATCCACTTACCATCAGATGAACTGTGTTCGTCGGGCGACCCCATGTGAAACCAAATTGGTTTTTATGGAATAATTTGTTTTTATTAAAAAAAATTAACAATTGATCTAAAATTGTCTTTTCAAAAATTTTACTGAGAGTTTGTAGTACAGAAATAGGTTTAAAATTAGCGGCGTCCAATGTATTATCACATTTAAATAAAGGTATTAGTTTACTATGTTTCATTAAATCATAAAACACATCAGATTCGATACTATTTTTAAAAATAATAGCAAGATGATGACGATGAAATATATTATGGACGCAATAACTGTAATGGAAATCCCCCATAAATCTGCAGTTTACTTCACATCAAGGTTTTAAAATAAATTGTTATCTTGTGATAACACATTTTCCAATCTAAATTATTTTAAACAGGTATTAACATTCTGTTTAAGTAACGACTCTGAGACAGTTGGAGAAGTATTCAATGACTCTGTTATCAAGATAGGAATGTCAGTGAAATATTTCTCAACCACCGCTGGTACCCAGGGGCTAGGCGGGGCCGTGCCCCTGGACCCCAAGCTAAAGGGGCCCCTCGGCCTCTAAGAACGACGATCGAAAAATTATGTACTATCTTTTTGGCCATGACCGCGAACGGCTCGAACTGAAATCACAAAAATTGCTCCCACTTCCAGAATATAAATATAACATTGTTAAAGATAATTATCTACTTCGTTTTATTGTCTTTTTTATATAGAAGAGTGGGACAAACGAGCATGCGGCTCACCTGATGAAAAGTAACGAACACCGCCTATTAACAAATACAACACCAGGGGAATTCCAGACGCATTGCCGGCTATTTAAAAAGGAGTAAGCTCGTTTCTTGAAGCTCCCTTAGTCGTATCGGTCTGACAGTAGTGAACCGCCAAACACCCCGATGATGTGAATCTATGGACCGCGATGATGGAACTTTGTGGCTGGAATTAATCCGAACAATTCCTCTGAACACTCCCGGTGGTAAATGTGATAGAAAATGCAAAGGGGTGCAACATCCCTTCGTCTTGTCTTTCGTCTTCGTCGATCGTCGACGATTTGAGCTGCTCTACGCTAGATGCGGTCAAGTGGAAGGAGCTGGTACTAGAGAGCTCCGGCCCAGAGATGAGAACAGTATTCTATGTTAGGCCGAACCTACCTCTTGTAAAGTTGCAAGCAATGTGCCGGCATTAAATACTGCTTCACTCTGCTGAGCACGTCAAGCTTTATAGAGGCCAATTCAGCCTTCCCTTCCAAGTGACAAAGAAACTGCACGTTATTCGATATGTCAACGCCGAAGATTCCGATACTGGCTGAGGTAACAAGGTGAGTGCCCTGAAATTGAGGAGTTACGACAAAGGGGTTCTTTTTAATGGTAAATGCGCAAACTTGTGTCTTCTGGGCATTGAACTTAATTAGATTTTTAATAATTTAGTCGTCCCAATCCGAGACTTTATCCGGTAAAACTCGACTTCAGAGAAAAGTTTGTTCCGGTACTTGGCGACGTTTTCCCGAGAAATATAGGTACAGCCGGTGAATAAAGCATCACCAGTGCACGTTACTGGTTTGCAACCTATTATTGATAAGCAGAAGAAACAGCGTAGGTGATAGCACGTAGCCTTATTGAACACCAACATAAACAGGCTTGTAATGGGAGCATGCACCTTACTACGACTTTGTTGCTCCAATCTGCAAGAAAACTGCTGATGCAGTTGCAAATATTCTGGAGAAGCACAAAGGAAGGGAGCTTCGAAAGAAGCGCTTTGTGCCAAACCCGATCGAAGGCCTTCGCTATGTTCTAATTAACGGCCAGAGTCTTCCTCTCTGCCTCCGCCGATTTATGAGTTAGATAAGCTAGAAGATCAGAAGAGCAATCCCGACGGAACTGGCGGTCACTTTTCAGTTGGTGATCCTCAACCTCATAAGTTGGCAGTTCACAATGGTTTTCATTATTTTGGAGAACAAGTTGGATAGGTCTGAGTGGTCGATTTACGGTTATTATTAGGGATCTGGTGCACTAAAGCTGTCTTATTTGAGTTCGGGACTACGCTTAGGGAGAAAGAGTTTTAGAAAAGATACGTTACGACCGGTGCCAACTAAGGAGCACATTCTTCAGCACAATTGGAGTAACTCCATCAGGTCCACTCGACTTGACATCTAGGGAGAGTAGTTCTATGCGCACCGAGCGCTGTGTAAACCGTATCGTACCGACCTGAAGGCGAAATCATACTTCTTTTTAACAGTGCTGGTAAAAAACTCATAATATACGACACTGAAAGTTCTTAGAACTGTTCATTGTAAACGATATAATAAAAAAATAAATTCATATTTTGAAAATGGAACTCTTGGCCAATATTATTTTGTATGTATTTTATTAATTGTCATTTGTTTACGATTTTGTGGCAAATTGAAAATTGTCTTAGTCACGTCAGCGTGAATTTTACGCAAGAAAATTTTCGTACCTTGATTTTTATGACTTTCGATGTCATTTAAGTCAACAAGAAAGTTATGACAGACTTCCACGATGGACCAAGCCTTTCACGATGAAGCCCCATCTCGTGCCACTGTTTACAACTGGTTTAATGAGTTTAAGCGTGGTCGCACTAATCTCACCGATGATCTGCGTGAGGGACGGCCTTCTACCGCGACGACTGAATATAACATCAGTGTTGTACGGCGTATGATAGAGAATAACAGATAGAAGAGTGACGTATCAGCAGATTCGGACAAGCTTAGGCATCGGTATGAGTCAAGTACACAAAATCCTCCATAAACATTTAGGGATCAGGAAGCTTTGTGCCCGGTGGATACCTCAAAATTTGACAGAGGCCCAAAAACTCCGTCGTGGTGATTGGTGTCGTGAAATGGTTCAAAAGTTTAACGGAGGTGACTCAAATGCTTTGTTCGACATACCTACGAGTGACAAAAGCTGGAGTTATTGTTATGATCCTGAAACTAAGAGATAGTCTGGGTGTTTCCTTCCGAAGAGTTGCCAACTAAACTGAAGAGAGGTCGAAGCGTGGGAAATAAGATGGTTACCTCGTTCTTCGGAAGGACAGGTCATTACGCAACAATTGTTTTAGAGCATCGAAAAACAGTTACTGCAGAGTGGTACACTAACAATTGTTTGCTACTTGTCTAGGAAAAATTTCGGGAGAAACGACCTCGCAGTAGGATCCTCCTTCACCAAGACAACGCCTTATCGCACACCACCAAGCAAAAAATCGACTACTTGGCGATGTCAGACGTGGAATTACCCTGGGTCACCCACCCTATAGGCCCGACCTCGCACCTTGCGATTTTTATTTATTTCCGAAAATAAAGAAAAACTTCGAGGAAGACGTTTTATGGACGCCGAGGAAGCAGTGACTGCGTTCTAAAATGCCGTCGAAGATACCCCTAAGGACGAGTGGGCAAAGTGCTTTTCTCAATGGTTCCATCGGATGCAGCGATGTATTGATGTAAATGGACACTATTTTGAAAATATATAATAAAAGTAATAACTTGTTAGTTTGTTCAGTTTTTGATTTTCTAAGAACTTTCAGTGTCACCCTCGTAGCGCGATGCAATTTTACAGAAGCGACCAAACCAGGCACCACAGATAATAAAATAAATATTTCCATTCCCTGAAGTACCAAATCAGCGACAGGGTCACGTTGGGATCATCCGGCGAGAAGTATACCCGTCCCTGTCCTCAAGGGAAGGATGCAAAAAAGACCGCATCCTGTCCCAATCGGCCGTCCTATAGTGCTAAACACGGCGGTGATCTGCAGAACTTAACCGCAATAGGAGTGTGAGTGACACCATAGTCTGGATCAGACAATGGTCCAATGATCCAAGAATGGCGTCGACGGAAATCTGAAATCTATCCGGATGAGAGGACAGCAGAAGGTCCTACAGGGAAGGTGCACGATCCTCCACATCTAAGATCTGTGTAGATGACGTAACCATTTGTGTTGGACCATATGCCAAGGCAAAGTCATAAATAGATCTTCCCGCGTGATTGGTTAAACGAGAACTAAGCCATTCAACGTGGTGGCCGTTAAAATCACCAAGGATCACGATCTCTGCAGATGGGACCTGCTGTAGCACGGAGTCTGCAGCGATTTGGACGTGGTCGATGAGTTGGTCTGTGTCGGTATTACCTATAGAGGCATCCGTAGACGCTATGGTCGTCGCTGACCTTCAAGACTGCCGAGGCGTCAAAAACAGCTGACCTCTCTGACGTATACGCAAACTCCAGACCGAGGTACAAAGGTAGAAGTATCCTGAGAGGACACCTGCGTCTCGCTTATAAAGAGTAAGGTCAGCTTCGTCGTCTTCAGAAGGTAACTAGTGGACTTCGTTAACGTTCGAATAAAATCCCCTGATGTTGCAGAAATTCACGGATAGCGTGGCAGGGGTCACCTTTGTCTTATTTCTTTACTTGCTACGAGCAGTATTAGTCTTGAGTGGAATTTCGTACCCCCCCCCCCCCCCCAACGATACGCGAGGCAGCCTGAGCACCCGCGCTAAGGAAGAGTAGGGTAGTTTGGGTCTGGATACTCAGCCAGGGATTCTCCAATACCAGGGATGCTGGTAACCTCCTGGAATGGTTTCTTATTTAATTACACTACCATGTTAATGAGAAGAGGGTTTCGGCCTCAGACCACATGCACTTAACAGGCGAAGTAAGCTTCTACTTCACTATGGTTATCTGTAGGGCCTCACTTTTATTTTGCCCCGGGGCCCTTGGATTTGATTTAGTCAATTAATTGTTACTTTTCAATTGATCTCTCGTCTTAATTTTGTTGCTAATATGTAAAGATTTGGCTGTGGAGCACACTCTTTTAAATATCTAAACATAATTGACAAGTGAAGCTGGCTGCCTGGATCGCTCGCTAAGACGAGACTAGGCCGAAACGCTTATAATATCTTATTTACTTTTAGTATTTGTACTGATTTTAAAGATAACATGTGTGGAGTGGGCTAAGCCCACGCTGGCCTTTTTATACTTGTTTTAAAATAATTTTTGACATATTCTCTAAAAGTATCGGAAAGATTATATCTTTCTTAGTAAACTTCGTCTGCTCTTATGAATTCCTAATGTCCTCGTCTCATTAAATGCCTGGCGACTTTACTGAAGAAGGTTTTAGAAGTAAATGTTTTATTAAATACATTGCTTACAAGGGTAAATAGGTAAATAATATTCCATATAAATAGTCTGCATTGTTCTTGTAAGAAAGCGATGGAAGGTCTTTTACTTTATTACTTCGAAATCTCTCCAGGCGTCTTGAATTAATCAAAACAAACTCAATTTTCTCAATTTCCTGTTTTTTGTGCTAAGTTAATGAAACAAGTAAGTAACAGTGGTAGAGCCTCACGGCAGCTTTTGCTGTCGCACGGATGGGCCGGCTCGAACCGGGATGGTACCACGACCTCACAGAAAACCAGCGTGAAGTAGAGGTTCACCTCTGCGTTTCGCTTGGTGAGTGCAGGTGGCCGGAGGCCCTTTTTACTGGAAACGAGGCATTCCATCTTAGTCCTCACGGGTGACAACGCATCTACATTTTGATTTGTAATAGAGGATAGATGTAGATGTCTATGGGCCGTAGCAACCACTTACCATCAGGTGGACTGTGTGCTCGTATGTCACCCTTATCCTATAAAAAAAAAAACAAGACAGTCACGCCCGGTCTCTCTATCCGGGGCTGACTTTCTTTCCATGAGCATCAGTATCAGTATCAGTAATAAAAAGTGAAGTTTCGCATAAAATATTATTAATAAAAAAAAGGTTTTGATCGTAAGACAATATTCCTGACATAAAATAATTCCGCCCCTCATATTGATAAATTTCTTTATTGCATTCCTTAAAACAAAAGAATACAAATGGTTGGACTTAATGCCTTGAGGCATTCTCTACCAGTCAACCCAAGGAGTGGCAGGCGTAAGACAGTTGCCTCGAACCACAAAAACTCAATGGATAGTGGCGCCATCCATAATTTGTTTCCAAAAAAATTTTTTATAGTTGGTCTTATGGCTTCACAGATGTCGCTACTTTGGAAAAATAAAGTGAAATTTACTTACAAAATAAAAATAAGTGCATCAAAAATTATTGGTGATTTCATTGATATCAAATTATTATTATTTTAACATAAAAATACGTAATAATTATCTAATCAATCGATAAATATGATAATTGTGATACTGGCAACCGGCATAATATTATAATAAAAAATTAAAGAGTTTTGGCGGAAACTTGACCTGCGGCGGTTTGTTGCTCCTGTATTATTGTTTAAATAATGGTTTGAAGTGGGCTTTGATATATAAAAGTGCTGCGATTTTGTGTATTAAGTGTCTGCGCATGTGAACTATTAGTGGAAACTGTGAAACAAGTGCTCTGATGGTGATGGATTCTCAAGATAAGCTGTTTGTTTGCATAGGTGCCTTTAGATACCATCGCCAACTGTCAGCTGCCTACTGGCTCAAGTTGCCGTCAAAATCTCCCAAGGGCTGCACAATGTGACGCATCAACATATTGTGAAGCAGTGAACTATGAAGAAATTAAAATAAACCGAATACAAATACTCAAGACTTGGCCTAAAGGTCTAGATACCAGGCCATAAACTCCAAAAAAAATGAAATAATTGTCATACTAAATAATTGTCTCAGGTCATTATTATCTCAGAAATACAAGTGTACTTATTGAAACTATTTACCTACTTTTAATATTAAAAGAATAAATTAGTATTACAAAAAGTGGGAACTGTTTCAATAAGTATTTAAATAGTAATTAAAGAACATAATAGTTTAAATATGATGTTTATAATACAGCTATATATAGCGAATTAGTTCGGATTCAATTTGTAGGAGACGCTAGTAATCCAATTTTGTCTGCTATAAAATATCGTCAGAGGGCTCTCTTTTCCTGTAATACTTATTATACTCTTGGATAGAGTGGTGAGAATTAGATGTAGGTGTGGTAATATGGAATAAAAGAACACTGCACAAAATAATAATTAACTACATAATATATACATTTTGCTAATAAATAAACTATACATATATGTAACCTATACATACATGTGACCTATACATACATGTACATACAAATAACTATGAATATATGCGTCTGTTTAGCAATATATATTAAATGGATGAATCATGTGAAATGCGTTGTCTTCAATAGATGATAACAGACCAATTTTTTAAAAGCGTATTTATTGGGTGCTTTTCTGATGTCATCAGGCACAGACTTCGAAGGGCGTGTAGCCTGAACTGTGAAGGAGTTACCATAGGTGAAGTGAACAGGAATACAGATTTTGTTGTTAGAAGAAGAACGTAGAGGACCCTATCATGAGATGAGGAGAGATAGTGAAATTTACTGTTAATGTGTCAAATTAGCAATGGGCAAATGAAATAATACATATACTCGTATCAAGGTCTGTACCTACATCATGAATTGGTTTGATGTAGGTTTATTTGTTGATGTTAATATGCGATTATGAATTTGAGTTTGTTTAATGATTTCTTATATTTACGCGAACACTACACATTTAAATAAAACTAATTTTACGGATTTTATCGCGTATATTAACTTATTTTTATCTTCCCGACGTTTCGGGTGCTTTCCAGCACCCGTGGTCACCAAAAATTAATATTAAAAAACTGAAGGTAGCCGGGCTAACTATGACAGCAGGACGTCAAACACCTCAGTCCCCCGTGACCACGGGTGCTGGAAAGCACCCGAAACGTCGGGAAGATAAAAAGATAAAATCCGTAAAATTAGTTTTTTTTTAAATTGAGTTTGTTTTACAGTATTTTAATCGTAAACATTTTGACTCTAAATGTTAGATGAGAAGTTATAAAAAATGTTCGAATATATCTAACTGAATTCTGTATCTATAATTCTAACCTATAAAAAAAATCTTATTCTGTTAACTGTATTCTGTATTCACTACTGTACCTATCTATTGATAAGAAATAAAACCATTCTAATACTTGTTAATATTTTATTAACAATTTCGAAAATATACATACTTACTACATTTATCTTATAATTAGTTAATTTGTGACATTTTCATTTATGAACATTTGAATTTTATGCCTATCCAGCCATACAGGCATAAAATTCAAAATCCGCTGCGATCGTTTCCTTTGCGCTAAAACCAATCATTACAAACTATATTATACTATTGCAGCCCTGTTATAATTTCTTTAGACATCGTATAGCGCCTGTAGTCGATTATCCACTGTACCATCAAAACCCATACGGTTCAAAGTCGCTTGAAATAATGTCTTTTAACCATTGCTTGGGTGTTTCTTCGACTACGATCATCGGTAGAGTTGGTCGTTGGATCCTTTCTGATTTCATATCGCGAATGTATTGTGGTATAAGCTGAAACAGAGACGGTAATTTTCTTACATTTCATCTCGTGAGTATTGTACGAGACTAAGAAACGGCTGTTGGAAATGCCACAGAAATGTTAAGGCTTTCTCGTTTACGTCAGATTTAAGACAATGAGCAGCTACATCAGCGATGCTAGACCGCGCTCTGCGATTTTCAACCCACAGCATCGTCATATGTTTTGCTAAGTAAGGCGACTAAGATTTTTTACATGGCAGAGCCATGCTGCAGCTATATCGTGGTTGCTCCTTACTGTGTTCGACCGAGATAGGACCACGCTCTCACAGAATACTAGAATAGAATATCAGCTTAATGCTGCTGTGTTTCATATGGTGAGTGTACAGTACCGGATACACTTTTTACTGGAAACGAGGCATTACATGTCAGTCCACACGGGTGACAACGCATCTGCATTTTGATTTTTAATTGCGGATAAATGTAGATGTCTATGGGCCACAGCGTCCACTTACCATCAGGTTCACTGTGTGCTCTTTTGTCACCCTTATTCTATAAAAAGGGCAAATTCATCAACAAGAGAGGCTCATGTCCAGCAGTGGACCCTTACAGGCCATTAAAGATGAATTTATAATTATAAAATCAATGGTCTTTGATTATCTTATAGATCCCATCCAAGTGAAGCCAGAGCGGGTTGCCAGTCATCATTACAGCCCTTCATAAGTCCACCGCTGTACATAGGCCTCCCCCATAGATTGCCTCATAGATGGGATATTTATTTATTTATTTATTTATTTTAGGAAGGCTTACAGACTAATATCTTCGGTAAAGTAACAAAATGGTGATAAGAATTGCTAATTACAAGCCTCCACATATTACTTTCATCCAACTTTATACAAATTTAAAATACTCTAGGGATTACTTAAACTACTTACAAAAAAAAATAACATAAGCAAAAAATAGGCAAAAACAATAACAAAAAAAACCGCATAGTTCAACTTTCCGTGAGACTAAGGAGGTTGCAACTTGAGTCATGCTAGTCGCGGCTGTGAGTGAAAAATTCTCTGTTCATCACTTTTTTTACAAATTTAGAACTAGTAGAAAATAGGTCAATATCTACTACAGATGAAAGTTTATTAAATTCCATTGCGCTACGCAGAAAGAAGGAATTTCTTCTATAATTCGTTGAAGCAAGAGGTATATATAGCAGGGGTCGCTGTCTAAATCTCATTAAATCGGTTCGAATCATTATGTGAGTAAGTAGCTCAGAAGAATCAATAGATCCATTTACAATATTAACTAAGAAACAAATATCATTGACTTTACGTCTATATTCCAACGGTAAAAAATGATATCGCTTACATCTTTCTAGATAATTGGCTGAATTTATTTGTGCCTTGAAGTCGAGGTATCTCAGAAATTTTTTCTGTATACTTTCAACACGAGATATGTAAACCTTATACTGTGGGTTCCATACTTGGGATGCATATTCTAAATGGCTTCGCACATATGAGCAATACAAAATCTTAACAGCTTTAAGAGAGCGGAAGCAGGATGAAGTTCTTAAAATGAAACCAAGAGCCTTGGATGCTTTGTTGACAATATATTCAATGTGTTTGTCAAATATAAATTTACTATCATGTATTACGCCGAGATCATGAATATGATTTACCCTGCTGATAGTCTGATTATGAAGAGTATAACCGAACCCAATACTAGATCTTTGTCGTGTGAATGTTATATGAGAACATTTGGAGATATTCAATTGAAGCTTATTGAGTTTACAGTAATCAGAAAACCTGTTTAGGTCTTCTTGAAGTTGTTTAACATCTGTTAGATTATGAATAGTTTTAAGAATTTTCATGTCATCGGCGTAAAGTAGTATGAGAGAATTTTTAAAACATGACTTAATATCGGAAATAAATATTGTGAATAATAGGGGGCCAAGTAATGAACCCTGAGGAACACCAGATGGGATTGAGCACCAACCAGACATGTAACCACGCAAAACCACAGCCTGCGTCCGATTCTCTATATACGAACAAAACCACCTATACAAGTCACCGTGTATTCCCGAAGCTAACAACTTTTGTAAAAGAACACGATGATTAATACGATCAAAGCACTTGCTGTAATCTGTGTAAATTACGTCTACCTGTGCACGCTGCTCCATACCTTTAGTGATGTACTCATTAGCCGTGATGAGATTAGAAGTAGTTGAACGTCTTCGAAGAAACCCATGTTGTTCATCACCCAAATAATTTTGTACTGCATAATAGACTTCATTATAAACGATTCTTTCAAGAACTTTAGAAAACAAGCATAACTTCGAGATGGGACGATAATTTCCGACATTCGACTTGTCGCCTTTTTTAAATACCGGTGTTATGAAGGCAGATTTCCAAACTTGTGGAACTATTCCTTCTGTTAATGACCGCTTAAAAAGTATACTAATGGGTTTGACTAAGCTTTTCGCACAATTTATGATAAATATTGGTGGTATATGGTCGGGGCCACCAGATTTAGAGATGTCGAGGCCTTGTAATAGCTTCAAGATACCTTTATCTGAGACGTATATTGAGCTAATACTGTTAATACTGTAATCAGTTATGGGAAATAATTTAGAATCAGAAGTTTCCAATTCTGGTTCAACGAAAGTAGTACTAAAATATTTAGCGAATAAGTCACTAATTCCTTCACCAGTGTTTGCAGAAGATTCCTCATAATACATTACATTAGGAGTAGTAGACGCATTATTCCTACTTTTTATAAAAGACCAGAAAATTTTTGGGTTACTAGTTATGGAAGATTCGATTTTATCAATATAGGATTCAAAGCAGTCTCGCTCTAATTGGTTAGCCCTTTTACGTAATAGTGAAAAAGATTGGTAGTCGGATAAATTACCATATAACTTAAACTTACGATGATACTTGTGTTTTTCTTTTAAGACCTTTAGTAGCGCAGAATTATACCATGTAGGGTGTGACGAGCGTCTAGTGGATTTTATGGGAATAAACTGTTCCCTAAGTTCATACAATTTATTATAAAAGAGAGTAACCACATTGTCTAGAGAGTCATTGCCCAAAAGTTCATACCAGTTTACCTGGTCAAGAGCTGAACTGATAGCCGTGTAATCACCTTTGTGAAAGAGATAATTGTTTTTCTTTTTATCATCTAGTTTATGTAATTCAACAAAATCAGCCTTTATAACCAAAGGCTTATGGTGCATATCTGGGGGCACTGCTAATGGTTCATAGCATTCCTTAACATCTACAAGGTCATTAGAGAAAACCAAGTCAAGTAGTCTCCCATTTATGTTACGTATACAATTATATTGAGATAAGCTACAGGTGTTAACAGAGTCAAGGAAATCAGAAATATATTGACAGGAGTGATTGGTTGGTAACAACTCACCACTGTCACTGCAAACATTCCAATCTACTTGACTACCAAAATTGAAATCACCTACGATTATGAATTTATCGCACGGATTAGACAGAATTATGGTATTAATATTTTGTGTGAAATTTTGCAATTCGGTATTATATGAGTTACCGATATTTTCTCTACACAGGTAAAGCGCACAAATGTTTATATTGTATGTCACTGGCGGCCTGGATCTTTTTAGCAAAATAGAGACCCAAATATCTTCCGCTGAACTACGCCAGTCACCCCTCTCCACTACCGAAAGATCATTCCTCACTGCAATTAGTACACCACCCCCCCGCGTTTGTGACGTGCTACAATAATTGCGATCCCGCCTCCATACTAAATATCGGTCATCAAATAATTCACTGTTATGTATACTATCGACCAACCACGTTTCGGTGAATATAATAATATCATACGAATTTAAACATGCGTTCCTAAATAAGTTAAGTGTTTTTGTTCGTAAACCGCGTACGTTTTGGTAATATATTTTAATCGATTCCGTAATTGAGCTTAACTATGACTAAATATTTTATCACAATACAGCAATTCAATAAAAGTAAATGAAATAGTAAAATAAAAGGAACATTTAAAACAAAGAACAAAAATGTCATATAAAAGCGGGTAGATAATTCATAATCGTAGAACAATGCGCCGTAATATGCATCACGCGATTCTCGAATGCTTACGACCACGACCAATGACCAATAAGTAAAATCAATAGTATATATAGTACAAAAAATCAACAACCAAACGTCTTTCATATTTGATAGTAAATTAATAGACCAAAAGCGAACCCAGTTATATGTAATAAGATTTAAAAATAGTTTATCCACATTGGTGAGATGTTTATAAATTATAATGTAAATTAATACGCAATTGCACAACAAAATGAATACGTTAACACGCCGCGACAGCGCATGGATCTCAAACTGCAATGTTACAAGTTTCGAGTAGTACAAAAACAAATTATGAATAATGGTAGTAATAGAACAAAGAGATAATAAGTTTAACATCACACTATTTTTGTAAGGTCTCTTTCTGACTTCACCATAATTATATGGGACGTATCGGTCTTTCTTACATGTATCTTGGCATGCTTGACCCAGACATAACGAAAATTCATTTCAACCGCTGCCTTTTTAGTTTTAGAAAGTAAGGTCTTATTGTGCATGGTTAGGTGGTCATTGATATAAATCCTATTATTGCCCACAAATCCCATGTTGCCTGATGTGAGATGACTAGTTTTCGATGCATATCTGGCTGCCGCCACAAAATCTTCCTTCACATATCGATTGCAGAAACAGATTATTATCGGTTTGTTATGCTCTTTCTCACGGGTTGGTACTCTTGTAACGAAATTTACCTGAGTCTTTGTAATCGGATATTGTATCTTAGACCCAATTTTGGATATGATTTCAAACAAATTTTCACCGCTTGCCTGAGGTACTCCCTTTATTTCAACATTATTCATTCTTGACCATTGCTCCGCAGAGTTCGACTCCTGCTCCAGTTTTTCTAACCGAGTCTGAATTAGGTTAGCATGTTTTTGCACTTTCTCGACCTGTACTAGACGCTGTTCGAAGTCCTTAATTTTGTTATTAAATTCTTTTAGCGCCACGTTAGTATTATTTAGTGAAGATTTAAGATCAGCAAATTCAGTTCTCAAGGCAATGACTTCATCTTTAAGACATTCTAATGGCGCCAGTTTATCAGAGAGAGCTCTTATCTCCTTAAGTATTAGTGCATCGGATTCGACCTTTGGTGATAAAGGAGGCTGGATAGAGTGAGTTTGTTTACACTTGACACATCGCCAGGTAGACTTCCTATCTCCCAGCTTGCGATATCCGGCTTCAGTTATTCCAGCACAGTGAAAATGTAGTTCTTGATTGCATACAGTACAGTGAGGACCTTCTGATAACAACTCCCCACATGCACCACAATTATGAGTGTCCATTGTGACAGATATTAACAACTTATAAGCTTAGATAATGAACAGTTTGAGAAACACTGGCTAAAATTGCACCGGTTGCACCAATCGGAGCAAATAGTAAATGCGACCGAACGATACGGAGCGAAAAACTGAAATGATTTGCCATAGTTGTAATGTTACTGTTGATTTGAAAATTTCACCTCTCAGTGCGTCATGTGCTCCTGGTAGATTATCTTCTATACATCCATCCATTACAGCCTATTAAAGTCTACTGCTGAACATAGGCCTTCCCATAGATTGCCTCATAGCGAGGATTTTGCCATAGTTGTAATGTTACTGTTGACTTGAAAATTTCACCTCTCAGTTGGTCATGTGCTCCTGGTAGATTATCTTCTATACATCCACAATTACAGCCTATTAAAGTCCTCTGCTGAACATAGGTCTCCCCCAAGGAATGCCACAAAGCACGGTCCTGAGCCACCTGCATCCATCGACTTCCTGCATGTCTTACCAGGTCGTCACTCCATATAGTAGGAGTTATAGTTAAATATCGTTGAGATCGATCATCGAGTTAAAGCTATAGCCTATATATACATAAGATACCTTAATATTATTTGTGTCGGGACCTCGTTTCTTTCTTAGATAGTTGAAACAGCATGACCTGAAATGTCTCGTTCCACACGCGGACGCACACTCACTGCCACAAGAATTGCAAGAAAGGCCAGCCGCCAGGAGGTTACCTGTCCAGAAAATAAAAGACCATCTTAATTAGCTTTGAAAAGTCGCCCAATTGAAAATTAATTATATATGTAGATTAAATCGACAATAAGACAAATAGCTACATTTAGAAGGGTTCAAATCTAAGTAGCTTAGGTCGCAATAACGCTCTAGATTTTACAAATCTTCTTGTAAAGCCTCAGCATCATCAATCGATGTTATTTTCAAAACATAATTAGCGATTTTCCTTTAGGTAATAGGTAAAGTCGTTGATAAAAATAATAAAAATGATAAAGGGTCCAGGAGTGAGCCCTGTGGCACCCCACTTTGAACAGTTACCCATCGCGATATGTAGTTGCTGACGACAACAGCTTCTGACCGCTTTCAAATCTACACTCATTTTAATACACCGATACATTCGGTTATGTATATATATTATGACAGCCATATGACAAGTCTACTGGTCAACATAGGCTTACCCAATAGATTACACCAAATCACGGTCTTGTGGGGTTGCCCAACACTATGCTTGTCAGTGCAAGGACTCTCTTGAGAACCATTCTTCAGGGCCTTGATTCCCCAAGAGTGGAAGTTCTTCTATAAGGTTGACCATTGCAGTGTAATAATATCCATTATCCACTACCCTATATCGTGCTGTGGGTGTCGTAAAAGGTGACAGTGGGAAACAAACCAGGAATCGGGTAATAGCGTTTTCCCAATAACAACTAGAAATTAAAAACTGCGGTTGCCAACACAATGCCAAGCGATACAATTATGACAAACATCCCACTTATGGTGAGCCATTCTAAGGGGCCTTCCCTATGTTCAGTATTGGACATTATAATTTAAAATTAAAAATTTTGTACAACCAACTTTAATATAAATTATGTAGAATAACTCAAAAACTATTGATCAGACCTTAAACAAATTTATACGGAACCACATGTGAAGCACCAGCTTTCAAATAAAAAAAGAATCATCGAAATCGGTTCACCCAGCACAAAGTTATAAGGTAACACACATTAAAAAAAATACAGTCGAATTGAGTACCGTCTCCTTTTTGAAGTCGGCAGAAAAGTGTTCGTTTATAGTATCAAAATAAGTATGTGTAAGTGGCTCCATCTATAACTGTATTATCATCTTTTTCTCACTAAAATATTTTTAGTCTGTGGCAAGCACACAACCGCGTTTTATTATGTTATGGGCCTATGGGTGTTTTATTAAAAAGGCTGGCGTTCCGATCGAAGATTGCGAGACCGTTCGTATACGCTGATGAACACCGTGGAGTTTTGGCCGATAAGAGTACGGCATAACCTTTGCTTAACCAAGTATCCATGAGGATTTCCCTAGATGAAAAAAGGACTTTAATAGGCTGTAATGGATGGAACGTTTGCCACTGAAGTAATGATTTGATAAGTCTCCTTGACAAAGAGTGACAAAGTAAATTTATGTTACAAAAGTGAATGACAGAGCCGGGAAGGGACACCGTAGACGAAAGTTTATCGATACCAAATCGGTGATATATTGAAGATGGGCCAGATTAAGTGTACCCTTAACCGATGAACACGTACGCGTAGATATATGGATGTAAAGGAGGCGAGAGAGGTGTGTCAGGATTGTGTCAAAGGGAAGTCCATAGTCTTTTTTTTTTTTGCTGTCGCATGGATGGGCCGGCTCGAACCGGGGTGGTACCACGACCTCACAGAATACCAGCGTGAAGTAGAGGTTTACCTCTGCGTTTCGCTTGGTGAGTGCAGGTGGCCGGAGGCCCTTTTTACTGGAAATGAGGCATTCCGCCCTAGTCCTCACGGGTGAAAACGCATCTGCATTTTGATCTGTAACAGAGGATAGATGTAGATGTCTATGGACCGCAGCAACCACTTACCATCAGGTGGACTGTGTGCTCGCCTGTCACCCTTATCCTATAAAAAAAAGTCGCTGCTTACACATCTGGGTCACAGATGTGAGTGTTTATGTTTATGTTTATGTTGATATGTTTAAGAACTTAACACACATGCTTTTATACGAAAGGCACACTCCATGCAATTCTAAATTCAGCACTATGAAATCTTCGGGAAATAGCGTACGTGAGGGTAATATGGTCATCCGGTTAATATTGTCAAGTGACAAAATCTTATAACTCAAAAACTACAGCTTTGTTTGCATAGATGGCTCTGTGATACGATAGCTCTTTTTCAGTCAATCACATAATAAAAGGTCTAAAGGGCGCCGCTTTATCGACGCCATTTTGACAGTTTTGACAGACATAATACAGTAAATATGTTTTTTTTTTATAATGTAATGTTTCGTAATTATTGCTAAAGCGTGTTTGCTATTGTATCTTAATATATTAGTTATAGTATAAGAATTTGTGTTTTTGTCTCTGTCCTACTCCTATTTTTGGTTTAATAAGGCGGAAAAACTTGAGGTGACCATATTAACCTTACGTACCTTAATACCTGTGTTAAACTCCTCGGAAGACGATCCCTCCTTCTTATGTCGTCTAGAAGCTGCCTGCGACCATGTCGCTAATACAAAATTACTATTTTAATATATTATCTAATTTACAAATCACCGTGAGGTTGGATCTTAAGAGAATACATTACCCCATTTTGTCCCGCGGATGTCGTAAAAGGCGATCACGTAAAATACCAGACCAGAAAAACCTTATGACCTCCGCTAGATGGCGGTAGGTATAACCTTCTCGTTTAAATGTCAGAAATAACTAAAGTACACGTGGTACGGACATACTGCAGCTACATATAATTATGGTTGTCATACGGATGAGTCCACGGTCTCACAGAATACCAGCGTGAAACAGTTTTCTCGTTTTTAAAGTAACCAAACGGTGACAAGGATTAGCACAATTTTTTCGTTCAGGCTCAGAACAAAAAAGAAAGACGAGTGAAGACGAAAACGAAGACGGAACGCTGGGTCATTTCACGACGGCTCCGTGGCGCAGTGGCTTAGCAATGAGTTGCAGCGCTACGAGCCGCGGATTCGAATCCCGCACGGAACAAGTAATTGTATGTGCTACAAAAAAAGTCCCGGGTCTGGATGTATGTCCTAGTAATATTTATGTATGTGACTGTCCCCAGGATACAGTAGAAAATCCTAGTGTGGAGATAAAGTTTTTTTAAAACAGAATAAAAGTAAAAGAAAAAATTTCAAGTGATTGAACCAAGAAAAAATTATGCATTTATGATAAGAACACGCACTCACGCACACATAGGCATCTAAAAACACTAGCCACCAACAACGTGATTTTAGGTGCATGTGCATACGTCCTTCACTACTGGCCGTATGAAGAAGCTCAAGGTGGCTCAGCGAGATATGGCGAGGGCTATGCTCGAGGTTTCTCTGCATCATGGACATAAAAAGAGGATATCTTCAGTATAACCAGAGTAACCGACATAGCCCGACAGATGAATAAGCTAAAGTGGGAATAGGCCGGCCATATAACTCCAAGAACCGACATCTGATGGGGAAGAAAGGATCTCGAGTGGCAGCTTCGTACCGGCAGACAAAGTGTAACTGGTAAGAGATGCAGGAAGTCGATGGATACAGGTGGCTCAGCACCATGCTTTGTGGCATTCTTTGGGGGAGGCCTATTTACAGCAGTGGACTAGTGAAGGTATGTAATGATGATGATATGAGGTATTCCAACTAAGTTCTACTTCTTCACATCACAAAAAATATACGCAGCGCTCATTATCTTTTTTGTTGGTCTGAGTGTTCAGTTGTTAAAATTTGAATTAGTCTTTTAAATTTCTTTATTTATTATATTTAAAGAAATTAAAAATATATATACCTTAATTAACAATAAAATACTTACCAATAAGAATTAAAGAGACGATGGCGGTAATCTTAAACATTATTCCGCGTAAAGAAACGTTTTGCGCGCCAATTTTGACAGCTTTTTCAAGATGGCTGCCGACTGCTGTCGACTAAGGGAAGCTTACATTAGAATGACAGACATCGGCCTTCACGGCTTATTTATATGGACCAAAGTTTACTTAAGTTGTAGGAAGAAAGACGTGATGTAAATATTTAATTCATACTTCATGCATTTTTAGCAGAATATTTCGGGAACATGATAGGTTTTCATTGAAAAGTACTTTGTAAACTTTTTTCATTAACTACTAACTTTTTAATTAAGTCAAATGAGCCTATTTATATGTTTCATATGGTTTATTTTTAAACATTTATATATCTTAGTCCTCGGGTGTGATAACGTATTGTCATTATTAACCGAGGATAGACGTAGATGTCTATGGGCCACAGCATCCACTTGCCATCAGGTGGACTGTGCGCTCGTTTGTTATTCTTATCCTTATTCTATAAAAAAGGGCAAATCCATCAACGAGAGAGGCACATGTGCACCAGTGGACCCCAACAGGCTAATGAAGATAAATGAAACATTGGTACGAAAAAATTCATGAAATATATGGTCTAAAGTATGTATGTGTAAATATTATGGTAATTTAGACATGATGGACATTTAGTTTTCGAGATATTAACAAATAATTTAAAATTTTGTACAACCGACTTCAATATAAATAAAATGAGAACATCGTCCATGTACTCAAGTCAATAAAATACGTATTATTAAGGATAACTCAAAAACTACTGGTGAGAGCTTGATTAAATTTATATGGGACTACATGAGAAGCACCAACTTTCAAATCATTACCATCGGTTCACCTACAAAAGAGTTCTAAGGTAACACACATAAAAAATACAGTCGAATTGAGTACCTCCTCCTTTTTTTGAAGTCCGTTAAACATGTGTATTTTATTACCATACGGGTAAACTACGTTCTTTTCTTTTAAGATTGTTAACTTTATTTAACTATTATTTTATATAAGTGACAATAAAAAATAATAAAAATAATAAAAAATAATTATTATTTATTAGTAATAATAATAGTAAGCCATCACAACAGCATGGGCATTGAATTTAATCAATAAAGAGACATTTAAAATATCATATATATATATCTTTATATATAAAAATTACGTGTCACGTTGTTTGTCCGCGATGGACTGCTAAACTACTGAACTGATTTCAATGAAATTTTGCACACTGTGTGCAATTTGGTCCAACTTAAATAATAGGATAGCTTTTATCCCGATAAGTGACCCTCAATTTTTTTATTGCTCATCTCAGGAGTTTTTTTAGGAAAGCAAATGGTCGTTGGAAAGGGCAGAACAACGTCTGCCTGGCGAGCTAGTATATATAGCTTTCCTAAAAAAACTCCTGAGATGAGCAATAAAAAATTGAGGGTCACTTATCGGGATAAAAAATATCCTATCTCTTAAGTTGGACCAAAATGCACACAGTGTGCAAAATTTCATTGAAATCAGTTCAGTAGTTTAGCAGTCCATCGCGGACAAACAACGTGACACGTACTTTTTAAATATAAAGATATATATATATATATATATATATATATATATATATATATATATAATTTTAACTATTAATATGCATTAATGGAATAGAATGGCTCTCCAGGACCTTAAAAACGGCAAGGCCCCAGGCGAGGATGGAATTACAGCGGAGCTTCTGAAAGCGGGTGGAAGACCGGTACTTGAAGTCCTTCAGAGGCTCTTTAATTCCGTCCTCCATGGCGGCATTACACCGGAGGCGTGGAGCAGAAGTGCGGTGGTCTTGTTCTTCAAGAAAGGTGACAACGCTCTCTTGAAGAACTACAGACCGATTTCCCTTCTGAGCCGCGTCTACGTGCTGTTTTCGAGAGTCATTACGAATCGTCTCGCGCGCAGACTTGACGACTTCCAGCCTCCCGAACAAGCCGGTTTCCGAAAGGGCTTTAGCACCATAGACCACATACATACCCTACGGCAAATTGTACAGAAGTCCGAAGAGTACAATTTGCCACTATGTCTGGCGTATGCGTATGTGGATGAGAAAGCCTTTGATTCCGTCGAAATTTGGGCGGTGCTGCAGTCCCTTCAGCGGTGCCAAGTTGACTGTCGGTATATCGAAGTGCTGAAGTGTTTGTACAGTAGAGCTACGATGGCTATCCGAGTACAGAACCAGAGTACGAAACCTATCCAATTGCAGAGAGGTGTAAGACAGGGTGACGTTATATCCCCGAAACTCTTCACCGCTGCATTGGAAGACGTTTTCAAGCTTCTGGACTGGAAAGGATACGGAATTAACATCAATGGCGAGTACATCACTCACCTTCGATTTGCCGACGATATAGTCCTCATGGCCGAATCGCTGGAGGAACTAAGCACTATGCTCAATGACCTCAATAGTGTCTCCCAACGGATAGGTCTTAAGATGAACATGGACAAAACAAAGATTATGTTTAATGTCCATGTCACACCTATGCCGGTAGTTGTTGGGAGCACTAAGCTCGAAGTTGTTGACGAGTATGTTTACCTGGGACAAATAGTCCAACTAGGTAAGTCCAACTTCGACCGAGAGGTCAATCGACGGATTCAACTCGGCTGGGCAGCGTTCGGGAAGCTACGACACATCTTCTCGTCAGAAATACCTCAAAACCTTAAAACAAAATTGTACAACCAGTGCGTGTTGCCAGTGATGACTTACGGAACTGAGACGTGGTCCTTCACTGCTGGCCGTATGAGGAAGCTCAAGGTCGCTCAGCGAGCTATGGAGAGGGCTATGCTCGGAGTTTCACTGCGTGATAAACTTAGGAATGAGGATATCCGCAGTAGAACCAGAGTAACCGACATAGCCCAACGGATTAGTAAGCTGAAGTGGCAGTGGGCCGGCCATATAGCTCGAAGAACCGACAACCGATGGGGAAGAAAGGTTCTCGAGTGGCAGCCTCGTACCGGTAGGCGAAGTGTAGGGCGTCCCCCCACAAGATGGAGTGATGACCTGGTAAGACATTCAGGAAGTCGATGGATGCAGGTGGCTCGGGACCGTGCTTTGTGGCATTCTTTGGGGGAGGCCTATGTTCAGCAGTGGACTTGTGAAGGGCTGTAATGATGATGCATTAATAAGCATATAGTTTAAATATATTCATTTGGAATACTAAGTATTATAGTATAGTATTGTTACCAAAGTCGATATGATCCCTATGTGGATGTGTTGTGAGGGGGCGCCATCCGTATGATGGTTGCATTGATGCTTACTGCTACTTGCGGTATTGCGTCTTGTGCTGGATCTGCGGGTGTGCTGCGCCTGATTCGACGTATCTTGTAGTTCTGGTCGACGTAGGTATGCGGGTGGTGATGTCTGCTGGGATTGTATGGGGCGACCATGGGATGGTGTAAACCCGACGATAGTCGTATTGATGCTTATTGCGTTCTGCGGCATTGCATCTCTGCGTTGGTTGTTTGGCGGGTCGCTATTCTCAATGGCGCTCTCTGCGCCTTGATTTGACTCACAACGTAAGTAGCTTTGTTTAAGTTGTGTCCGGTCATAACGGGACTGCAGACTGTCTGCCCTCCATGATGTTTTATATAAGAACAAAATAATATATATCTATAAATTACCCACTTTTGAATGATTGAAGGCAACTTGTTATTGGGTGAGACAAACATGATCGAAAAATACATATACTCAACGTCAGTGACACAAACGCTTTCTGATGGCGAAATTATACTATTATTTTATAGCTGCCTATTGGCTATATCTGCCATTGTATTGGTTGGTGGAGCATATGTGTCAACCTCATGCGGGTGGTACCTGGAGGGAAAATCTGAGGAGGCTCTCAAGGCTGCGGCCGAATGCCGCGCAACGTGGGACCCTATTCCCTTGAGGTGAGCGGTAGACTCATGACACGCTCTGCGACCAAGTAGCCGTGCTGATCATGCAATTGGTGGTGATGCCTTACACTTACATCACGTCTGCAGGAACGGCGATCTGACAGGTGGTGGCGCCCACGGAGGGATTTTATGGCCAGTGTGCTGTGGCTGAATTTGATCGTATTCTGTATGGCGTTTACACGCATTGACATGCGCGACTTCGGTCGATGTTTGTGCTTACGCACCAAAAAAAAAGGCCAAGTCCTCTTTTACTGGTTCGCCAGTTACTTTGCTGTGGACTACGGTCCAGTTCCCAACTTAACGTCCCATTCGAGGAGAGCGCGTTGGTTGGTTAGGGCTCACCGCACACGGCGTGTGTAGAGCCGTGTACCTCCCCAACATTTTTTTAATGTGTGAGAGCGAAGCCCTTGTATCTGGTATTTCATATAAATATTGTGAGCCTTTTCCAAGCGGGAAGGGATTAATTAAAAATTAATTGATTGATGTGAAACTGATACAAGAGGAATAGGGACGATTAAATGTTCTTAATTATTTTGAGCGCTGTCTTCGTATACAGGGTTCTTTCGCTTATGAAGCACTACCAACAAACACAGCGTAAATAAGGGTCCTAACTAAGACGATCACGCCATAGATTTATTAACGGCCTATATTAAAACCTTTAGAAAGATCAATATAAGATTAATATACTGGTCACGTAAATTAGACATATTTTATATATCTTTTAGATATAGATTTTAGGGAAATAAAGAAAGAAAAGAGATGGGGGTGGGGGGGGGTGTTACACTGTGTTTACTACACTTAGCTTAAGAAACTTTTCTGTTACTTAAGATATCATTGTGTAAATTGACTGTTAGTGAGGCATATGAATTAAATAAAATAAAAAAGCATGTGTACAGTTTACACGCGGTAGAAGGGAAACCTTCAACAAATTGCGAGTAATATTGATTTGTAATAGTGCCATCTACTAGCTACATTCAATAGATAAAGTCATTTTATCAAACAAAAATTGATTGACAAGGAGGTACGTCAAATGGGCTATAAATTTGATACAAATCAGTAATATATGAAATCGTGGATGTTATAAATGCATTGTATATGACGATTATACTTAATTTTTATAACCTTCAAAAAATTGCAAGTAATATTGATTTGTAATAGCGCCATCTACTTCGTTCAATAGGTAAAGTCATTTTATCAAACAAAAATTGATCGACTATCAAGGAGGTACGTGAAATAGACGTTAGATGGGCTATAATTTAATATAAATCAGTAATATATCAAATCGTGGATGTTATAAATAGATTGGATATGACGATTTTATTTAATTTTCTTATTTATTTTAACAGTTAAAAGTTATATAAACTATCTTTAAAACATCGCATAAAAAGGCGACCGAGGTATAATATTCAAAAAATAGGAACACTGTATAATGTATTCTATCTCATTCTCCCGTAGGCTAAATTCAATAGATGTATAATATGTCTGTCTCATTTTAGCGTCTCTTTTTCGTTTCATCGAGTATCAAATCACAACGGTTCTAATGAAGTTTTCATTTCAATAAAAGAGTCTGTAATATCAAAATAACTGACTTCTTTTAGGCTTAGGGTGTTTGTTATTAGCAAGCTATTAAAACATCAACAACCATTTTTTGCCGACTTCCAAAAAGGAGGCGGTACTCATTTCGACGCGTATGTTTTTTTTTATGTGTGTTACCTCATAACTTTTTACTGGGTGGACCGATTTCGATCATTCTTTTTTTATAAGAAAGCTGATACTTCTCGTGTAGTCCCATATGAATTTGATCAAGGTTAGACCAATAGTTTTTGAGTTATTTGAGTTATTCTTAATAACTTATATTGAAGACCGCTGTACAAAATTTTTAATTTTAAATTATTTAAATTTCGTCTGCCTGTCTTCACGCACAGGTAAGATATAGGCTATATTTTAACCGAAAAACCTGGAGTTTAAAAAAAAGAAAACGCCACATTAATACTCGTAGGTCCTAGCCAAGTGAAGCGGCGGGTTGCTATTAAATAATATGATGAATAATCAAGACATGAACCGAAGTTGTAAATAATCAAATTAAAATAGCCACGATGACTTCAACGTCAAAGTTTTTCAATAAATATGTAAAAACTTTCTTCGGAGGCATGTTGCGCCTTTGGAATTATTTTAAAGCACAGACTAATATAGAAACAGAGAATACACAAACAAATTTTAACAGTGGTAGAGCCACGCGGCAGCTTTTGCTGTCGCACGGATGGGCCGGCTCGAACCGGGGTGGTACCACGACCTCACAGAAAACCAGCGTGAAGTAGAGGTTTACCTCTGCGTGTCGCTTGGTGAGTGCAGGTGGCCGGAGGCCCTTTTTACTGGAAATGAGGCATTCCATCTTAGTCCTCACGGGTGACAACGCATCTGCATTTTGATTCGCAAACGAGGATAAATGTAGATGTCTATGGGCCGCAGCTATCACTTACCATCAGGTGGACTGTGTGCTCGTTTGTCACCCTTATCCTATAAAAAAAAAACACAAATATGCGTGCAAGTCGATATAAATAAAAATCAATTGCCACAAGTACGAAAGAACTTTCGAGAACGGCTGCACCGATTTTGATGATTTTTTGTGTGTGTTTGAGTGGGTCCATAGATGGTTTAGATTCACAATTGGACCCGTTAGGTGACTCTGTTATTTATTTATTTATTTATATTACCACTTACAACTATCATCACAGGTTATTACCTAATACAATAGTGCAGTTACAAACTAAGAAACTAGAACAAACATAATATAGGTGTATTATACACAACTTAAAGATATTTTACAATAAGCGGCCATTGTGAATTCGTTTAGAGTACAGCTGAACAAATTAGTCTGTTGTGAGACCACGTTAAGTGCACGCAGCGCGGGCGTCAAAGGCGCGTGCTGTAGCAAGTTGGTGCGCGCTCGCGGCACCAACAAGAGCTGCGGCCGCCACCGTCTTCCTACGTACTCATTAGGGACACACAGCTCAGCTATCTGTAAAATACCTGGGTTATGTATTTTACCACGGATCACTTTTAGTAAGTAAGTGGCGAGAGCAACTTCCCTTCTTATTTCTAGTTTATAATATCCTATCATGCCTAGTATAAATAAAGTAGTGTACAAAAGTGGATAACCCGGGTACACACCATACTGTTTTAAATACATAAATCTCACAAATTTGTTCTGAATACGTGTCTTACTGTTGTCGAGATTCATAAATCACCCGTGCGAAGCCGTGACAGATCGCTAGATTATTCAGACATTTTGAAGAGTGTGTGCAAGATTTCATTATCATCATCATTACAGCCCTTCACAAGTTCACTGCTGAACATAGGCCTCCCCCAAGGAATGCCACAAAGCACGCGCCCGAGTCACCTGCATCCATCAACTTCCTGCATGTCTTACCAGGTTGTCACTCCATCTAGCGGGGGGACGCCCTACACTTCACCTGCCGGTACGAGGCTGCCACTCGAGATCCTTTCTTCCCCATCGGTTGTCGGTTGTTCGAGCTATATGACCGGCCCATTGCCACTTCAGCATACTAACTCTTTGGGTTATGTCAGTTACTCTGGTTTTGCTACGGATATCCTCGTTTTTAAGTCTATCACGCAGAGAAACGCCGAGCATAGCCCTATCCGTAGCCCGCTGAGCGACTTTGAGCTTCCTCATACGGCCAGCAGTGAAGGGCTACGTCTCAGTTCCATAGGTCATCACTGGCAACACGCACTGGTTGAACAATCTAGTTTTGAGGTTTTGAGATATGCCTAACGAGAAGATGTGTTGTAATCTCCCGAACACTGCCCAGCCAAGTTAAATCCGTCGATTTACCTCTCGGTCAAAGTTGTACTTACCTAGTCGGACTATTTGTCCCAGGTAAAGATACTCGTCAACAACTTCGAGCTTAGTGCTCCCAACAACTACCGGCATAGGTGTGACATGAACGTTAGACATGATTTTTTTTGCCCATGTTCATCTTAAGACCTATCCGTTGGGAGACACTATTAAGATCATCGAGCATAGTGCTTAGGTCCACCAGCGATTCTGCCATAAGGATTATATCGTTGGAAAATCAAGGTGGGTGATGTACTCGCCATTGACGTTAATACCGTATCCTTTCCAGTCCAGTAGCTTGAAAATGCAGCGGTGAAGAATTTCGGTGATATTACATGATATTGTTTGATTTATATGATTTAAATTCCTCTATTTGCTACCCATCATCGGACAATCAGACCCTCGGCGGGACTCAACCCCTTTGTTCCCAACATGCCAATTCAAACCAAACCGTTTGCTTTGTCATTCGTAATACGTACAGAAATATAGTTGAATAGTTTACCAGCATCTGTCATACCAGCCGATTACAATATATGTAACTGACTCGTTGGTCTTGTGGTCGTAAACGCGATTGCCAAACATGAGGCTCCGGGTTTGAACCTCTGGTCAGGCCAAAATCAGTTATTAGGTTTTTCTGTCAAAAAATGCTCAGTAGCAGCCCGGAGGCGGAAAGTTGGCGGTGTTTCACCCCCCTGCCTCGGGAAGCGCGTAAAGCCGTTGGTTGCAGGACCTAATCTCCCTCCATCAGTGTCGGATTACGGACTATATGAGAGAGGCAATAGACAGTGCAACTGTGCTTGCGCACACATTCGTGCACTATAATTCTGTCCTTCGCTGATGGCTTGTCTCCGTCGAGACTGGCCACCGTGACCGTAATTCAGTCAAGATTACATTACTATGCAAGATGTTGTAGCACAAATCGGTCGGCTCGACCGGGGAAGGACCACACTCTCACAGAATACCAGCGTAAAATAGCAGCTTAAGCTGCTGTGTTTCGTATGGTGAGTGTAGAGAACCGGAGACCCTTTTTAATGGAAACGAGGCATTCTATCTTAGTCCTCACGGGTGACAACGCATCTGCATTTTGATTCGTAATCGAAGATAGATGTAGCAACCACTTACCATCAGGTGGACTGTGTGCTCGTTTGTCCCGTTATCCTATAAAAAATAAAGTAGGATAGTAGTTATGCCCCGGTGTATAACAGATTAAAACAACTTAGACTTTTTATTCCCGATGTAACCCTTATGCGAGAAGATCGAAATTAGGTAAGGATTCGGAGAGTTATATTAAACGTTCTTATCATATTCATCAATTTAGCCTTTTTCTTTCGCTATATTGTTATTAAAATGTAAATAAATAAATTGAACACTACATTCTCCTTGCTTACTAATGTGGAAGTAATAGTGTGACTGATTTAAATAACTTTTCATAAACTAATTCATATATTAGCAGATTACAACTGATTGATCAGCGTCTAACCAACGAATGTCCCTCTGTTTGCATTTCATAATCTTATAAAGACACTTAGTCAGTACAATAACTTGCGGCGGCGTCACTTGTATTAAATAAACCGGAAGTCGTGTAAATTCGCGGATAAGAATGATTTAACAGTAAATAGAAGCATAACCAATGAAATTATGAAACACTTACAGCTAAGTTTCAAAGACACGGAAACAATCACAACACTACTAGAAAAACGAAAACGAATCTGGGCTGTTGTAGAAATTTTCACATCGGTCGATTCAAACCCAGGTCCTTAGGCTTCATAATCCAGTACACTAACTACTATATCACGTGAACTCCGTATAGAAACACTAGTACGAAATAGCTATACATGGTGAGAGAAGAGAAACGTAGTAATGGAGGCTCTTTTTAATTATAGACATCTAAGTCCGTAGGGGTGATTACGCATCTGCATTTTGATTCTTAATCGAGAACGGGTGAAATTATCTACCACAGCATCCACTTACCATCAAGCGGACTGTGCTTTTTTATAAAATTGAGGTGTCAAACGAAATTACAGTCAAAGTAGCTACTGCAGCGCATAATACCAGCATATGACGGAATGCCAGCTTAAATTGCCGCTTAAATCTGCTGTGTTTCTTATGGTGAGTGTAGAGAACCGGAGACCCTTTTTACTGGAAACCAGGCATTCCATCTTAGTCATCACGGGTGACAACGTATCTGCATTTTGATTCTTAAATTTAACATTTTTCGAGAAAGGGTAAAGGTCTCTATAAACCACAGCATCCACTTACCATCAGGCGGACTGTGTGTTCGTTTGTCACACTGATCTTATAAAACACTTTACACAAACAACACGAACTCACAGTCCACCTGAATTTACTTACCATCAGGTTGCTACTCAGCTAATACAACCCATAGACACCTAACCAACCAACCAACTTCAAATACAGGAGGCTACAGGGGCGTTGTCACCTAGGACTAAGATGTAAGGCACCACAGCTTCATGCAAAAACTGCTATTTGGAACACAGACGGACAGAATGGTAGAAAAAGTCCTACCACCTAGTTTATGCTCGTTTGTCACAATTACCTCTATAAAAAAAAGTCTCGTTCTTTAGTATACTTACACGCGCCGATCCATACATAGCTGCAGAATGATTTATAAATATTAAATTACTTCCAGAGACATTTGACTTTAAATTAAAAAAAAATTGGTACTTCTTTTTTTCACTAATTATATGCCAGTGTTTGACTAGAACCCCATACACACACACATCCCCAATCCCATCACATGGTAAGTGATAGTGAAGTATCTAAGGGGGAGACATATGTTTAACAGTGGACTTACGATTTTTTTAAACGTTATCCCCGCACTAGGATTTTCTCCTGTATCGTGGAGGCAGTTTCCAAACATAGATTGCACGAGGACAAACATCCAGACCCGGAACAATTATTTGTAGGCCATACAAATACTTGTTCCGTGCGGGATTCGAACCCGCGGCCCCCAGCGCAGCAACTCATTGCTAAGCCACTGCGCCACGGAGTCGTCAAATCGCCGATTGGCTATAATGAAATGGTTATCATATTTAGGAAATAAATGATACAAAACATATTACATATACATTTTTTACGTGGTAGTGCCATGCTGCAGCTATATTACTAGTATAGTTGTAGCACGAATGAGTCAGCTCGACCGAGGAAGGACCACGCTCTCACAGAATACCAGCGTAAAATAGCAGCTTAATACTCTTGTGTTTCGTATGGTGAGTGTAGAGAACCGGAGACCTATTTTACTGGAAAAGAGGCATTCTACCTTAGCCCTCACAGCTGACAACGCATCTGCATTTTAATTCGCAAACGCAGATAGATGTAGATGTCTATGGGCCACAGCAACCACTTACCATCACGTAGACTGTGTGCTCGCTTGTCACCCTAATTCTATAAAAAAAAACATATTTAGGAAAAAGATGGTCTGGTACAGAACTCT
The DNA here is from genome assembly GCA_033319125.1 of Parnassius glacialis. Classification (NCBI taxonomy): domain Eukaryota; kingdom Metazoa; phylum Arthropoda; class Insecta; order Lepidoptera; family Papilionidae; genus Parnassius; species Parnassius glacialis. Next base: position 70,443,078 of record JAVANC010000004.1, on the reverse strand, counting down.
TATTTAAGTGTTTCATTTTTTAATGTAATTTGATTATCTGTTTTTTTGTAATAAATAGTGTTTTTCATTGCTCAGCAAAAATATAAAGCTAAAGAAAGATACCAAACTAATACATTCCAAACAAAATAGATATCTAATGGGAAATAGCACTTATCTCGCAATCCATTCGTAGTGTTTTTGCTATTTGCGTTCTTCCTATTATTATCAATGACAATGGCTAAAAAACTAGAGCCAACTTATATCTGCTGTGTACACTCTGTAAATACTTACTCTATACAAAGTGGGTGACTTGGGTACAGTCAATAGCAAAACGTTTTGTATATTATTTTTTAAGTCGAATTAATTATTACTTTTCGGAAAATTATATTTATTTAAATCATTGCTACTCTGAAATTTACCAGAACTTTTCTTCCTCGCACAACATCTTTGTGAAAACGTCTACCACCAGTGATTTTTCCGGACCGATACAACTTAAGGACCTCCAAGAAAAGAGCCTTCTCCTTTTTAAAAGGTTGACACCTGCAATTCCCGTAGTTTTGTGGTTATTCATGGATACAATTGTAACCCCAGGGGAAATGTATAGTATTCACTTACCGTGAGTGTAGGTGAGCTGCATACATTATAAGATGAGAAATCTGAACTACAAAACTTTGGGTCGATATAGAACACTAACGAACATTGCATATAAACCCAAATGCCCTAATAAACGATGAAGTATAAACAACAACTAGTGAAAATAACAGTAAGCTTTTACTGGAAACGAAGCATTCCATTTTAGTCCTCAAGGGTGGCAACGCAACCGCATTTTGATTCCTAACCGAGGATAGATGTAGACGTCTCTATGCATCCACTTGCCATCACGTGAACTGGCCTGGGTCCTGAGCGACAAAATTTAAGGAGCGGCAAAATATTAAAGGATGAATAGTCTAACATATCAGTTTGCTAAGTTGGCAATGTGCCGGCCATTTAACTCGAAGGACCGACAACCAATGAGATCAACAGAAGTGTAGGATGGACTTCCACTAACTAGATGGAGTGACGACTTAGTAAGAATTCACAACCAGATGGCCTAATAACGAGCTTTGTGGAATTCCTAAGGAGTGGACTTGCTCCGCAGTGACCTTGAGAAGGGTTGAAATGACGATGAATTGTTATTATTAATCATAATTATACGATTTTTTGTAAATAAAATCCTTAAAGTAGAAATATTCATTACCTAGCTGTTCCCCGCGACTTCGCCCGCGTGTTATTTGGGGTTTTATTTTTTTTCCACGGAACCCTAATTATTTTTCTAAAATAAAAGTAGCCTATGTTACTCCTTGTGACATCAGCTATCTGCCAGTGAAAATCGCGCCAAAATCGGTCCAGCCATTTTGGAGGTTAGGCGGAACAAACAGACAGACAGTCAGACAAAAACTTTAAAAATTGTATTTTTGTTATTAGTACCATATATACTTTCCAATGCATTTAGTAAAAAGCTGTAATTTTAACATTACAAACAGACACTTCAATTTTATTTATTTGTATAGATGTCTAAACCAAACTATAAATGGGTCGTGTGGATCGCGGATTAATTAGATAGTTTTAAATGTATTACTACAATTTTTTCTTACGAGTGTACTTGACAAGAATCCATTTGAGACAGATAGAGTTGTGCGAGTATATCGAAACAATGTCGCTATGAAAACAATGTCCGCACAAACATCGCTTCGTACTTTTATTTAAAGTAAGATAGCAAATTTACAATCTTTATACCTCTCAGTGCTAGGCACAGACTGGATCTTATTTCTGCTGAAATTGTGGAGCACTTGGTCCGACGCCTTGCTCCAATGCGTGACAGATTTTTTACGTGGTAGAGCTATGATGCAGCTATATTATAGTTGTAGCACGAATGGGTCGGCTCGACCGGGGAAGTACCATGCTGTCACAGCACACCAGCTTAATGCTGCTGTGTTTCGTATTTTAAGTGTAGAAACCGGAAACCATTTTTAATGAAATTGTTTTTGATACTTTTATAGAATATATGTAAATGTCTATGGGCCACAACATCAACTAACCATCAGGTGGACCGTGTGCTCGTTTATTATCTTTATTATATATGAAAATATTTTAAAATTAAAAATTTTATACAACCGACTTCAAAAAAAATATTAAAATAAACTCAAAAACGATTGGTCAGACCTTGATCAAATTTATATGGGACCACATGAGAAGCACCAGCTTACAAATAAAAAAAGAATCATCGAAATCGGTTCACCCAGAAAAAAGTTATGAGGTATAACACACATAAAAAAACATACAGTCGAATTGAGTACCGTCTCATTTTTGAAGACGGTACAAAATAAAATGTTGGGAGGAGCTCCATGCAGACTGCTTCGAACATTGATATCTTTTTTGATGAAAAATAATAATTCTAAACGTTACCAATATCCCCGTTAACAACTTAGTAAGTGAGTGGTCTACGTCCACGACAGTAGTCGAATGGCGGATTCGAACCCACGACCTTTTAAGTTTGCTACCTACACCCTTAACCATTAGGCTTCTATGGTTTAATTAATTTTTTATACTTTTTATTCTATTTAAAGAATCTTGTTAAACCAAACCAAAGCAAACTCGTTTGAAGTCTCGTTTCAAACTAAACAAAGATATTTCTTTAAATACTAAGGTTGATAATTGAGCACACAGTCCACCTTTATCCACATTTATCCTCAATTAAAGCGACACCGCGAAAAAATGCACCTCCATTCATCGAATAGTATAGGAGTATGACACAACTATCTAAACTGGAATTTTGATATAGGTAAATACATGTCTTTATCTTGAATTTGCTTGTTCAAAAACACGATTGTAAAATTTTGACTCGATCATAATTATTTGCGAAAACACCGCTAAAAATCACTATAGTTGAAATTACAACGAAATTACCTTACTACTCTCAATAATCTAAGGAAATTACTTATTCTATATGCTTGGGAACCACTATAATACATTCATAACATCAATATTTGTGATGTACTTGCTCATTATTAAGATTACTAATACCAATATTATATATTTTTTTAATATTTTATGATTCTAAGCGATTTCTAAGCGGTCTTAATCGTCGCAGGCGCTACGCTATTTTAGACCGTATGGCGGCGTTTTTGAAGTTTAATAGAAATTATGTTTCACTCGGGTCAGTCCGGCGATAGCCCGCTTCAACGATTTTCGATGGTGTCAAAATGCAGATATGTTGTCAACCATGAGAACTAAGATGAAATGTCTCGTTTACAGTAAAACGGTCTACGGCTCTCTACAGTCTCTACACTACGGCTTAAACACAGCAGTGTTAAGCTGCTATTTCACGCTGGTATGCTGTGAAAGCGTTGTCCTTCCCTGGTGGAGCCGACAAATTCGTCCTACAACCATAATATAGCTGCAGCTTGGCTCTACCACATGTAAATATTACTTATGAGAACACAGGTTAGCTACGATACTCAAATTAATATTTTGCGGCTTAAGACCGATGTGCTTCAGATGCCTATGTGTTGCTGCATTCATTATTGAACCATTTATACATAAGGTGTTATAATGTGATAGGTAGCTACAAATAAAGGTATTATCTTCTTTCTTTTGTCGTGAAGCGACAATAAAAAAAAAGAGAACCTAACCTAAAAACAACAAAACAACAAAAGTAGAACAAGAAAATAATATATTTAAATTTTTAAAAGGTATTTACAATTTTATATAACAAAATGAAATATGATGATGGTGATGGATGACGTGAAATTACAATTAGTTAAAAAAAAATAAAGATATGACAATATTGTAGTGGAGCCTAAAGGTTGAAGTGACACACGCTGCGCTTGTAGAAGTAAGCACACGCTGAGCTTGTAGTTTCTTGGCGGCGACGGCACGCAGCGCCTGGACTGGGCACACGCAGCGTCCGGAGCCGGCGCACGTAGCGCCTGGAGTAGGTGCACTCAGCGCCTGGAGCAAGCAGTCGCAGCGCCCAAAGGTAGCGCGGGCACTAGCAGGTGAAGGCGCAGGCGACGACTCCAGATGAATGTATAGGCTTGTAGGATCCCGGAGTAGTGCGGCTCCGCGCTTGAAGTAGGCTACGCCGACGACTTCAGATGTAGATGGAGGCTTGCAGGATCCCGGGGCAGTGTGGCCCCGGGATAAGGCCTTTAGTAGATGCTTCACGTTTGAAAACTGAAGCGAGACTCCCTGTATTCTCCGATGGTTCGGCTTTTATACCTTTTTAGAGAGAACGAGAAATTATTTAAATTAAAAGGAAATTTTTGGTAAATGACCTAGAGCAAAAGAGTATTTATGTGGAAATATCGAGATCATCATACCAGTAACGAATTTGAATAAAAATTGCCATGACAACGAAATAAATAACGGTTGTCAAAAATATACATTTTTGATTTTAGGCATATAATTGAAAAACAGTAACATTTAAGTAAGAAATGAGATATTATTTATATAGGAAAAAAATAGTGCAGCAGCGCGCACAAAACCCGAAATTGCAGAGTTACGGAGAACTATATAAAAGATCGAAAAAGGTAAGACTCCATTGACAGCGATTTAGAAAGTGCTGATAGCGTGAAAATACGAAGTAAAAATGATTTGTTATTGTGTAAAAACGTTACAGGATCCTATGGAAATAAAGGTGATGCAAAATATAAATGCAGAAAATCAAAAACAGAATGGAAAAATAGTGTAAAATGATATGTAAGTAGCATAACTGATAGCGTGAAAAGTGATGCAAAATATGAATGCAGAAAATCAAAAACAGAATGGAAAAATAGTGTAAAATGATATGTAAGTAGCATAACACTACACTTTCTAACCCAGTCGTAGCCACAGATGTCCGCCCCGGTAAACCCTTGTATCTACCACTGCGCTCTTCAGTCTTCCATTCACAATTATAAAATCTATTACTTTTTCCTCTTCCCCAAGTATGCAAATGATTCTTCTGATGACGAAAGAAAATGTTCGTCACGTATACGTATATACCAAACGTTCCCAATATCCTTTCATAACATTGCCTCTTCAGCCTAACCCTTCCATCAAAATCTAGCAGAATCTCCTTTGATTACTGCTACTGGAACTCCTCGATGAGGAGAACTAGATGAGCCGAGTATGGCCTCGTTTTGTTAGTTATGATGAGACTCTACCTCCGGACTTGATAGAGTGACTTGAAAGTGTACTTTGATGACTGCTACTGGAACTCCCCGACGAGGAGAACCAGATGTGCCGAGTTTGGTTTCGTTTTGTTAGTTATGATGAGACCTTACCTCCGGACTTGATAAGTGACTTGAAAGTGCACTTTAAAGACTGCTACTGGAACTTCTCGACAAGTAGAACTAAATGTGCCGAGTTTGGTTTCGTTTTGTTAGTTATGATGAGACCTTACCTCCGGACTTGATACTCGTAGAGTGACTTGAAAGTGTACTTTGATGACTGCTACTGGAACTCTCCGACGACAAGAACTAAATGTGCCGAGTTTGGCCTCGTTTTGTTAGTTATGATGACACCTTACCTCCGGACTTGATAAGTGACTTGAAATTGCACTTTAAAGACTGCTACTGGAACTTCTCGACAAGTAGAACTAAATGTGCCGAGTTTGGTTTCGTTTTGTTAGTTATAATGAGACCTTACCTCCGGACTTGATACTCGTAGAGTGACTTGAAAGTGTACTTTGATGACTGCTACTGGAACTCTCCGACGAGAAGAACTAGATGTGCCGAGTTTGGCCTCGTTTTGTTAGTTATGATGAGACCTTACCTCCGGACTTGATGGAGTGACTTGAAAGTGCACTTTAAAGACTGCTACTGGAACTTGACGACAAGTAGAACTAGATGTGCCGTTATTTTCATTCTCCTCACATTGCATTACAACCATTCTTACCATCTCTCAAAGCTACTCTCGGATACACGTGAGCTTTGACATGTCTGGAGGCGTAAACTCCTTGAATAATCAACTTCTTTAAGACCACTTTCATAATAACCCCTTTTCATAGGTACTATCTTTCGTCGTCGTTCAATCGCATAATTTTAAGATTAAGATGCACAAACTATTACATAAAGGAAACGATTAAATAAGTGCTCCGATGGTAACATAAACCTCAAGTTTATTTTGTCCGCTTAGACACCTTGGGGTACTTCGTCATCGACTATCTGGTGCGAGTTTGAATTATATCCAAAAATCAAAATCGCCCAAAAACTTCGCAATGTGACACATCAATAAAGTATTGTGATAAAAACAAATATTTTGTAAAGCTTTACATCGGTTTTGACTGAAGACTATAGCTAAATTAAAAGCACATAATTTTCAAGCGTATGATGAACCGAACTCGGTCTGCCAGGTTTTTCTCTGTGACGGGAACAGACGGCTCCAGCTCAGCAAAAAAGTGATGCATCCGAGCCCGATAGGCTATCCCTCCAGTTTCTTCCCCTTATAGTACGCCCGCAATGCGTTTTTGTTCATATTTTTATTCCAACGCATGCGGCGTTCTCCACCAACGGTGGGTGCCGCTTGTCGAATCCGAGAGGACCTTGCCGACACAAAGCCATCTGGTTGGCATGATAGAAGCGAGCGGCTGCTAGATGGTCGTGCAGCACCTCGCGCTTGGCTGGAGGTCCACATGAGGTCCAGCGCCAGGTCCAGACGCGCCCCGGCGACCCACCAACGTAGCAGTTTTGTCACTGTTACGTCAGCGGGCGATGGCATCGTCACTTTCTTACGCCTTATGATTATCTGAGTTATCTATAAAGTTTTCTCATCTGGTTGGGCTGTTTAAATATACAATTGTAAACGAAAGATATAAATAAACATAAATATCAATAAAATAAAATAAATACCTAAAAATACATAAATAAATAAAAACCAACCAAATGGAAGCCCTCGGCAGGGTAGACCAAACGGCCGCGGGTTAGGGGGAAGGGGAAAGAAACCGGCGAACGATGCGGGCGTTATCGAGAAGCACCGCCTTCTGCATTTGAGCTTGGAGCGGTCCGTCACGGAGTCCCAGTCGCCTCAGATGACCTAAGAGGTAGACCGGGATTAGCCCGTTTGCAAAAACAACCACAAGAATAATTTAGGTCGGCAGACCAACCCACATATCGGTCACCTCATGAGCCAGGTCCAGATATTTTGTCAGCTTATCTGTTTCGGCTTTCACGAGGTTCTCATCATAAGAAATGGTAATGTTGACCAAAAATATCCTTGACTGTGCCCAGTCCATCAGCACAATATCAGGCTTATTCGCAAGTATAGTCATTTCTGTAATAGGAATAGTCTGTTTGTCCTGTGATGATTGCCCGGCCCCTAGAACCTGGCGCGGTCATTTTTTTCGAGCACGGCTTCCGGCAAGTACTTATAATATGGCAGTTTCCGATCCACAAGACTGTATTTCAGAGCGAGCTCCTGGTGTAGAATCCTGGCTAATAGGTTGTGCCTGTGCAAGTACTCACAATTAGAAAGCGCCGAACAACCGGAGATGACATGCCTAAGTGACTCACCGGGATGGCGACAAACTCGACATATGTCAACAGTGCCATGCCTTAGGATGTATCTCCGATAGTTGTTGGTCTTAATAACCTGATCCTGTATTGCACAGACAAAACACTCGGTTTCTCCGAAGAGGTCACCAAAACGTAGCCAGTGGAGGGAGGCAACTGCGTCTACGAATCGCTCATGAAGAGCCTTGTAGAACCTCCCGTGGAGCTCTTTTTGCTTTCATAGGGTCTCCCGGTCGGAAATACACTGTACTGCTGGGTCTTACCATTGCTCGTTGGTTAAGGATAGAGGGATTAGCCCTTTATCACACGAAATGACGTCCTTGTAGAATGGATCATCCGACTTCGTCAGGAAGTATTTCCAGAGGCTACACACTTCGCGATTATGCATGTTGAGAACGCTTAAAAAGCCGCGCCCACCATGTTTCTACGGCAAGTACAGCCTCATTACTGACGATCTTGGATGATGCATCCTGTAGAGACGTCATAATAGTGCGGACTTTTTGATCCAGAGCGTTCAGTTCGGTCTGAGTCCACCTGAGTATGCCAAAGGTATACAAGAGTACAGGCATGATCCAACCGTTATATGCGTGTGTCTTATCCACTCAAGGGTCCAGCCCGCGCGATTATTATACCCTTGAACGTCCAGATACGCGTGGCTCTGATTCGGCTGCCACTGCGCTCGCATGTAGTAACAAAAAACCTACATAGCTACTTAACCATAATAGCTAGAATAAAGAAAAAAGCTACGAAAAATTGATAGAAGAATACACATTAAACCTATGTAGGTTTTAAGATCTCAAATAATAATCTAAGATATTAAAAATTGGTGTGAACATAGAATTCGGAGAAAAATAAACGTATAAATTTTGTTAATTTACATCACAACCAAGAAATATTGTATTTTTTACAAATAATGCAATGTCACAAAAAACTAGACACATTTACCTGTCTTATGATGCGTAGATGTTTATGTTTAATTAAGACTAAGTAGTTAAATAAATCGAAACAAAACACCTACTCCTCGTAATTTTACCGCGGGGTCCCGAGCGCTTTCGACTCGCTTGCGAAGGCAAAATATAAGCAAGATGGCCGCCTATCTAAGGTCTCATACACACTTTGTAATTTAAGAAACTTTAAAAAAGGTAGTTATCAATTTAAATAAAACTAATTTTACGGATTTTATCGCGTATATTAACTTATTTTATATTCCCGACGTTTCGAGCACTTTACAGCACCCATGGTCACGGGGGGGACTAAGGTGTATGACGTCCCAATGTCATAGTTAACCACGGCTACCTCCAGATTAAAAATTATTAATTTTTGTTCCGATCCACGCAGTATGAACTTACAGTATCATGAAGTCTTGCAGTTGTATGCTTGGGTTGGGATTTAATTTTATTAATTATGGGATCCCAAGCAGATGGTAGCACCCAGCCATCTTCTCTATTGAAATTAGGATGTTTCTTGATTTCAATAGCCTCGCGAATCATCCTTGGAAGGAATCGGTGTTCTTTAGCGAGGATTTGTGGTCTATCAAATCTAATGTAGTGACGGGGGCGATCCTGTACGTGTTCACAGACTGCAGACTTCCCGGAGCGTCTATTCTTCACATCAGCTATGTGTTCTTTAACACGGGTTTTTATAGATCTTTTAGTTTGTCCTATATAAGAGAGACCACATTCACAATCAAGCTTGTACACTCCTGCATCTTGCAGAGGAATATTACACTTGACTGATGGTAAAAACTGACTAATCTTCTTCGGCGGCTTGAAATATGTTTTAATGGAAGCCCGCTTCAAGATGTAGCCAATCTTTGTTTCAGAGAGCACGAGGGATCTGTGACAGTAAACACCTGGCCGCCGAGCTCCAACACGTCAAGCAAGTCTTGCACGACAATAAGCTTCGGGTCCCGCGCCTACGTCACAGTGAACGAGTGAAGCCGGCCACAGTCGAGCGAGTGCCTGCTGTACTGCCATATGTCAGAGGTGTCACTGACAAGATTGGCTACATCTTGAAGCGGGCTTCCATTAAAACATATTTCAAGCCGCCGAAGAAGATTAGTCAGTTTTTACCATCAGTCAAGTGTAATATTCCTCTGCAAGATGCAGGAGTGTACAAGCTTGATTGTGAATGTGGTCTCTCTTATATAGGACAAACTAAAAGATCTATAAAAACCCGTGTTAAAGAACACATAGCTGATGTGAAGAATAGACGCTCCGGGAAGTCTGCAGTCTGTGAACACGTACAGGATCGCCCCCGTCACTACATTAGATTTGATAGACCACAAATCCTCGCTAAAGAACACCGATTCCTTCCAAGGATGATTCGCGAGGCTATTGAAATCAAGAAACATCCTAATTTCAATAGAGAAGATGGCTGGGTGCTACCATCTGCTTGGGATCCCATAATTAATAAAATTAAATCCCAACCCAAGCATACAACTGCAAGACTTCATGATACTGTAAGTTCATACTGCGTGGATCGGAACAAAAATTAATAATTTTTAATCTGGAGGTAGCCGTGGTTAACTATGACATTGGGACGTCATACACCTTAGTCCCCCCCGTGACCATGGGTGCTGTAAAGTGCTCGAAACGTCGGGAATATAAAATAAGTTAATATACGCGATAAAATCCGTAAAATTAGTTTTATTTAAATGTGTAGTGTTCGCGTAAATATAAGAAATCATTATGTGAACCAGTACGGACTGGTAATTGCAAATAAAATTCGCCGATTAGAAGATCTTATGACTAAGCGCGCAAGATATCTAACAGCATTAAACTTTTTGAAGAGATGTCGCGATAATAATATCATTCCTACGTGTGTCAAAATATCCACTAAAAAGGACATTCGAGGAAGCGCTAAGATCTTAAATCAGGCAAGTAAAAAGTTGTTACGAACGGTAATCCAACAAAAACGCTCCGATCTACATACCATAAACAAATCCATAGACACATCATTCAGTGAGTTAAAGGCAGTTTTAACGACATTTGATTATAATGATATAAATATAAAAATAATATAATGATAAAAAAATAAATAAAACAATAACTCGATATTAGCTTACTCTGCTCCTTCTGTTTTCGATCTTTGTTTTCTTTTATTATTTATAATAAATAGTAAAATGAATACTCGCAGCGCCAAGACGCGCCAGATGGAGAACCAACTCCAGCTTGCGCTCCAAGAACTTAAGGCGTCCAGGGAGCAGTGTGAACTGTTGCTTAAGGAAAGGGATGATAATGAAAAAGAAATAGTTAGCATAATTGCCAAAAACACACAATTGAAATGTGATATGGTGAAGTTAGACACAGAATACACTAGTGTTATAAAAGAAAGAGATCAGCTACAGGGAATGGTTAATGAGTTTGACCGATGCAGCAAGGAATATGAGGAAGCTCTCAGGTTCATTGCTGCATTGAAGTTACAGTTGAATGAGGCTAATGAGCAAATAATACAATTTAAAACATATATAGATAATCTTAACGCCTCCCAGACTCAAAGCCTGTTCTCTGAGCTTGTGCAATGTAATACTTCAAGAATTTTACAGCAATCTGCAACAATAGACTTGACTGGTGATGACTCTTCCACTTTAGGAAATTCAGTGAGGATTAATTGCAGTAAAACCAAATTGAAGAAGTATATAAAAGTTAATAAATATATAAGGAAAGTACAAAAATTAATAAAAAATAAGATTAATACCAAAAATTATGTTAATTTATGTAAACAAAAGCAAGCATTGATATATGAACTTAATTTGTATTCAATTGAGGTGGATAACATAAGAAAATGTTATGAGACTGACGTAGAGTGCCTAAAATCAGAAATATTATCTCTTACAAATTCCCTTCAAACTGTATCCAATAAATATAAATCAGCCCAAAACGAAATAAAAGAACACATACTGGCTATGGATAATCTGGTAAAGACATGTAAATACAATGAGGAGCGTTTTGACTCCTTAGTTAAACATCAATGTGAGTGTCAGCATTCAATACCAGCTTCTTCAGAGTCGGTGTGTGCTGATAATATTATACCACCACCAAAACTCTATGACAGTGCCATAGCAGAGGAGCTTAAAATAAAAAATAACTTAAATATTAACAAAAATAATATAATTGTGTATAGCGATGACATAGGAAAAAATCTAGGCATAACTTTAAATTACTCTTTAAAGGGACAAAAAATTACAAATTGCTGCATGCCTGGAGCATCTTTTAGTGATATCCTAAATAAAATTATTGTTACTAAATTTTGCCCAAATAGTACAATAATAATTTTTGTTGGTAGAAGAGGCAGTGTAAACAACAAACAGTTATTAAGATATATTGAACAACTTAATAACTTAAATGTACTCAAAATTGTCTTGTTCACACTGCCTTATATACAGGGATTGCCACAGGAAAATAATTTAAGACATAATTTAAATATACAAATGCATAATTTAATATGTAATAATAATTTAAATTTGACATATAATTGTAATGATAATAATGACAAATTTCATGTAATTGACATAAATAATTTAATAAAAAAGTTTTGGACAAAAGATAGGTATTACCTATCCAAATATAATTTAAGACTGATAGCAAATGTGCTATCTTATTATTTACTTTTTAACTCAGCCAAGTTTTTGGCTACCAAGACTGCTTTTATTGGGCAGGATAATTATTTGACAATTAATTTGGAATCAGTTCCAACTAATTTAAATTAGTAAATGCGACAATAGAGGCAATCTCTAGCAATAATGAGAGTTTAATTAACTTTGAATGTAGCCCACAAATAAGTAATAAAAATTGTTTACACCTGGTGCATCAAAATATACAAGGCATGATGGGCAAAGAATTAGAAGTTGAATTGTTTTTAAATAGTAACAACATACATATCCTCTGTATTACTGAACATTGGCTAAAAGATTATAATTTCATGTTTAATTTCAGAAATCACCAGGTGGTCAGTTCCTTCAATAGAGAAAAAAGTTTACGTGGTGGCTCCTTAATACTAGCAGATAAATCATTATTATATAAAGAACGTAAGGATATAGTGAGCCTCTCTGTTGAGCGAACTGTAGAAATGGCTTGTGTCGAGCTCGAGCACCTCATTGTTGTGGGTGTTTACAGACCCCCATGTGCTACTTATGACTATTTTGAAAGGATTGTGGAAGAAGTTTTGCTCAAACTTAGTAAACAGAACAAGTCTGTTGTAATATGTGGAGACTTTAACATCAATCTCCTTGAAACTTCTTCCATTAGTATTAAGTTTAGCTCATTGTTTAAATCGTATAATCTTGTTAATTTATTCTTAGAACCAACACGTATTGCTGGGCCTAGTGCGACCTGTATAGATAATATTTTTACAGATGTTAAGCCCTTGCATAAATCAATTATTCAAAATTTAAGTTCAGATCACTGTGGACAGTTGGTATCATTACCTTACATACACAAGAAACAGAAAAATAAGAAAGTTGTGTTTGTTCCAATAAATGAACATCGCTTGGAGAGGTTTAGAAGTAATATAATAAAAAGACTTCCATCACTTTCATTTAAAAACAGTGCTAATTATTTGTATGGTACGTTATTTAAAATTATAACTTGTGAATTTAGTAGGATATTTACTTCTAAAACTTTCTCTTTTAACAGTCGCAAATCATTTAATGAATGGGCGACAGTAGGAATTTATAAGAGTAGGCGAAAGTTATACGAGCTTTATAATGAAAGATCATATAATAGTAGTGTTATATTTAGAGATTATGTAAAAACATATTCTAAAATATTTAAAAAAGTGTGCGCCACAGCTAAGGCTTTACATTTAAGTAACAAAATTAAAACTGCATCAAACAAAATTAAAATGACCTGGAGAATAATAAATAGTGAAACGGGCAAGGTCAAACCGCGCAACTCGGATGTTCAATTGAATATTAACAATAATTTAACCCGATCTGATCAAGAAGTTGCTATGGCTTTTGAGAAACATTTTACTGATGTTCCTTTTTTGACAACTAAATCATTAAACTCTTCTCCTACTGTCGCCGAATCATTGCTTAAACAAAATGTAAAGGCTTGTTCAAATACTTTTAAATTCCATAGAGTACTGCCAAAAGATATCGTTAAATATTTTAAAACTATTGATGTTAAGAAAACGGCAGATTTATGGGGGATTTCCGTTAAAGTTATTTTATCTATAATAGATATAATAGCACCTTATCTAGCCACTATATTTAATACAAGCGTCGAATCTGGTGTGTTTCCTGATTTAATGAAACTTAGTAAAGTCATACCTTTATATAAATCTGGTAGTACATTAGACCCCGCCAATTTTAGACCAATTTCTGTACTACCAACATTTAGTAAAATTTTTGAAAAAATAATTTTAGATCAAATGTTAAGTTTCTTTAATATTAATAAATTGCTACATAGAAATCAATTCGGTTTTACAAGGGGTCGCTCAACAACTGACGCTGGAGTTGAGCTTATTAAACATATTTTTTGTGCATGGGAGAATTCAGAGGATGCTTTGGGTATATTTTGTGACCTTTCCAAGGCCTTCGACTGCGTTCACCATGAGACATTAATCAGGAAGCTACAGTACTATGGTGTCAAGAACACAGCGCTTAAACTTATAATTTCATATTTAAGTAATAGAATGCAGAAAGTTATTATTAATGGTAAAAGTTCTTCCGGCTCACCTGTACTAATGGGTGTCCCTCAGGGCTCAATTCTCGGCCCATTCTTGTTTCTAGTGTATATTAATGACTTACCTTCTATTGTAGAGGATAATCATGATATAGTATTATTTGCTGATGATACTTCTTTGATTTTTAAACTTAAACGTAAATCATTTAAATGTGACGAAGTGAATAATGCTATATCAAAATTAGTGCATTGGTTTAACGTTAATAATTTACATTTAAACGGAAATAAAACTAAATGTATTAAATTTACAACAACGAATGATAGAAATCTGAGTACCAATGTGTTTTAAATGGGGAAGAACTGAGCCCTGTTGAATCCACTGTTTTTCTTGGCATCACTCTCGACGCAAAGCTTCAGTGGGGCCCCCATATATCCAAACTAGCAAGCAGACTAAGTTCTGCAGCCTATGCTGTAAAAAAGATTAGAGGTCTCACTAGTGTCGAGACAGCTAGATTAGTTTATTTCAGTTATTTCCATAGCATAATGTCTTATGGGATTTTGTTATGGGGACATGCGGCTGATTCAGAAACTATTTTTGTTTTACAGAAGAGGGCCATTAGAGCTATTTACAACCTAAAACTGAGAGAGTCTCTTAGAGATAAATTTAAAGAAATAAATATATTAACTTTGGCGTCTCAGTATATTTACGAAAATTTAATGTATGTTCACAAAAACAAAGGTAGTTTTAGTAAAAAAAGTGATGTGCATTCTGTAAACACTAGGAACAAACACAAGCTAGTGATACCAGTTTCTCGACTCCACAGAGTCAGTAATTCATTCTTGGGGCAATGTATACGCTATTACAACAAGGTCCCGGAAAGTGTACAGGCTCTCTCCATTAGCAAGTTTAAATGTTTTGTTAAGTTGAAACTGTATAAAAAGGGTTATTATAGTATAAATGAATACATGGTTGATAATAACCCCTGGGAATGAGGTGATCGCTTCCAAGCTGTTTCTAAAATAAATTTTGTACTTATATAGTTAGTACAACCATTATTGTAAAATTTGCTTTAAAAAAAAGTCCCGCTGGGTTTCTTGCTGGTTCTTCCCAGGACAGAGGTTTTATTTTTCGAACCAGTGGTAAAGTAAAAAATGACTTTCAATAAGTATTACACATGTGATCTATATTGAATAAAAAAAAAAATGTTTGCATCGAAACGTTAAATAAACGAGAAATTAATAAATATAACGAATGCAAAAACAAACATATAGTAAAATATCAAAAATTAACGACCAAATTAAATGTCAAACATCTGAGTCAACGTGAGAACGAAACGCAACCATTGACTACGAACGCGGATCATAGATTAAGCGCGGTCTATAATCTGTCAAAACAAACTCTGGATGATGCAACAATTAGAGTATTATCGAAAGGCCTTAATTTTGCTTTAACACCTAAAAAATTACCGTACGAAGAAATTATTTGCAGCGTCGAGGACTGTTTATATAAAAACAATATGCGAAAGGAAGATTTGGAAGCGATACGTCAAGACATTTCGTCTATGTTACGTCGAAGCTCAGCACCAAAACCGAATCTACCTAAAGACGAATTTAAAGCGTTGAATAACCTACGCAATAAACGAGAACTCACGATTCTCCGCGCAGATAAAGGAAACGCCACGGTAGTCATGGATACGTCGGATTATAATTCTAAAATACAAGAACTTTTGTCGGATGCAAGTACTTATAAAAAGGTTAAAAATGACCCAACAAATAACACACTCAAAACAACTAGTGATCTCATAAAGAAACACTCCGAAAGATTAAATCTAGACGTAAAATCGATAATACCTACGTGTACCAAACCACCGAAATTGTATGGGTTACCAAAAATACACAAGCCCAATGCTCCACTACGTCCTATAGTGAGCCAAATCGATTCACCAACTTACAAATTGGCTCAACACTTAGCGAATATACTCTCACCGCTCAGGGGACATACAAGAGCACACACAAAGGATTCCTACCATTTTGTCAGCGAGATTAAAGACCTACATCTGGCAGACAATGAAACTATGGTCAGTTTTGATGTGCAGTCTCTGTTCACATGCTTACCTGTTGAAGACTGCATCTCGATTGTTACTAGAAGGCTAGAGCAAAACAACATGCCCGTAGAATATGCAGTATTACTTAGACACTGCCTTACATCTGGCTACCTATTGTGGAAGGAGGAGTTCTACAAGCAAGTAGATGGAGTGGCGATGGGCTCACCTGTATCTCCCATTGTTGCCGATATATTCATGGAGGACTTTGAGGAGAAAGCCCTGCGTACTTCTCCCGTAAACCCAAGATTCTACAAGCGGTACGTAGACGACACTTTCACAATTCTCCCTTTAGATAAAGTAACTGCATTTCTAGACCATCTTAACTCCTTAAATTCTAAAATTCAGTTCACAATGGAGTTAGAGGCAAACAATTCTTTAGCTTTTCTAGATGTGTTAGTAATTCGGAATCCTGATAACACCTTGAGCCACACTGTGTATAGAAAAAAGACCCATACAGATAGATATTTAAACGGTGATTCTCACCACCATCCTTCACAGTTAGCTACCGTGGGTAAATCTTTGTTTCAGAGAGCACGAGGGATCTGTGACAGTAAACACCTGGCCGCCGAGCTCCAACACGTCAAGCAAGTCTTGCACGACAATAAGCTTCGGGTCCCGCGCCTACGTCACAGTGAACGAGTGAAGCCGGCCACAGTCGAGCGAGTGCCTGCTGTACTGCCATATGTCAGAGGTGTCACTGACAAGATTGGCTACATCTTGAAGCGGGCTTCCATTAAAACATATTTCAAGCCGCCGAAGAAGATTAGTCAGTTTTTACCATCAGTCAAGTGTAATATTCCTCTGCAAGATGCAGGAGTGTACAAGCTTGATTGTGAATGTGGTCTCTCTTATATAGGACAAACTAAAAGATCTATAAAAACCCGTGTTAAAGAACACATAGCTGATGTGAAGAATAGACGCTCCGGGAAGTCTGCAGTCTGTGAACACGTACAGGATCGCCCCCGTCACTACATTAGATTTGATAGACCACAAATCCTCGCTAAAGAACACCGATTCCTTCCAAGGATGATTCGCGAGGCTATTGAAATCAAGAAACATCCTAATTTCAATAGAGAAGATGGCTGGGTGCTACCATCTGCTTGGGATCCCATAATTAATAAAATTAAATCCCAACCCAAGCATACAACTGCAAGACTTCATGATACTGTAAGTTCATACTGCGTGGATCGGAACAAAAATTAATAATTTTTAATCTGGAGGTAGCCGTGGTTAACTATGACATTGGGACGTCATACACCTTAGTCCCCCCCGTGACCATGGGTGCTGTAAAGTGCTCGAAACGTCGGGAATATAAAATAAGTTAATATACGCGATAAAATCCGTAAAATTAGTTTTATTTAAATGTGTAGTGTTCGCGTAAATATAAGAAATCATTATAGTTATCAATTTTTTTTAGATGAGGTTTTAAATTAAATACCATTAATAAAATCAAGTTTATTGACATAATAAACATTTTTATTTTCACAAAACCATATTATTACTCCACTTTTTAAACAAATTGTGCCAAGCGAAAACAATATACCGAAAAAATGAATAATTTTTATTAAATATGAGAATTAAATTATTGTCATTACATAACAAGGAAAATCTAGTGTGTTGAAATCGTAGAACACATCCTCCATATAACTTAAGTGAAGTTAAATAAAAAAGAGAATAAAAATCGACAATCGTAAACAAAAATAACATTATTATAACACAAGAACAAAACCTATGAGATAAGGGCATGACGTAACACCAAGCGAAAAAAAAACTCATAACCCAAACCAACCAAGACCAAGCCTGCAAAAAATATTGCAAACATATTTCGCTGTTTGTACCGAGCCTTATTTAGAACCATTGTGGTTACGTCCATGGATACCAAACTATCCACAACAAAAGACCCGAGGAACACAATAACATTTTTAAGGAATCTTTAGTGAATACAGTTTAATTCTGTTTTTAAAGTGCATTATTATATTTATTACGAATTATCACTCGTTGCTTAAATATAATTATACTGAAAAACAAAGTAAACAAAATTAAAATTGAGCTGACGACTTCACAATGGCCATTTTTTTTAAAACAGTTATAGTTTTTATATAAAATATGATTCGATTTTACACTTAGAACTGTGATATGTATACTTAATTATAAATCCCAAATCATCTAGTTTACTATGATGTATAATAATCTAAGAAATATTAAATAAAACTAAATGACTTACGACACTACAAAAACACAAAACACCGAGTGTAAAGCACAGAACACTAATACCCTAAGGCGGGGTGTAAAGGCGACTGAAGCACTGAAGTTAGATAATTATTTGTTCATTCGTCAAAGCTTGTTACACTGCCATCTCGTATTTAATACGTAAAATAGTTCGTCAGCTATCGATTCCATAAACAAAACTCACAAAAAGAACCGCAGATGGCCCCTAGATGTCAGTTTTATAAAATTTAACGCTTTGGATACTATAGTATCCAGGACGTACAACGCTACTTTTATTTTGGATACCGTAGTATCCATGGACGTGTGAGTGGTTATTTACCCCGATAAAAGACTGTTAAGTACTTTTGTCAAGCGTGCACAAAACACATCGCAAATGGACTGTTTAATGTCCGCCTCATTGATACCTATGTTCTGTGACATACCCAGGTATCGGTATGTTTCAGCCTCGGATATGGTCTTTAGGTTGATGGGCATAGATACGTCTATGCCCTCAGAGTTAGCAACCCTACCCTTTTTGATATAGAGGACCGCACACTTATCCGTCCCCAGCTCCATTCTAATAGAATTGGTAAAATCACAAGTGATGTTTAGCAATTCCATAAGATGGGAGCGACTGGAGGCGATTAACTTGAGATCATCCATATAGAAAAGGTGGGTCACTTTTGTACCTCCATTTCGAAGCTGAAATCCCCTCCCGTAGCCCTCCAGTAAAGTACTGAGAGGGTTCAGAGAGAGGCAGAACCAGATTGGACTCAAAAAACGGGCCTAGAAAGTACCCCTTTTTATCCTTATGTGGTTCTCCGCAGCCATCATCCGCTCGCCTAGATGACAAAGGATCGTACTCCACTGCCCCATACACTGCCCGAGGAAGTCTCGAACTGTACAGTCGACCTTGTACAGCTGGAGGACCCTCTTAAGCCATGTATGAGGCACAGAGTCGAATGCCTTTTTGTAGTCAATCCAGGCGGCGGAGAGGTTCCGACAGTTGCGCTTAACCACCTTGCCAATGACCGCGTCAATGAGGAGTGGTTCCTTGGTTCCACGACCACCGCCCCGACATCCATTTTGAGCGCGCGACATCACCTGATTTGAGTTCAGGTGACGAGTGATTCTCGCGCTCAAAATGGATGTTAGTGTCTTGTATATGGTAGGTAGACACATTATGGGGCGGTATTTGCTCGGGTCTGTGGAATCCCGATCTTTAGGAACCAAATGAGTGATCCCAGTAGTGATGAGGCTCGGGAGCGACTTTTGGTCGAGAGCCTCTTGAAACTGTCGGGCGAGCACAGCGTGACACACCACGAACCCCTTCAGTCAGTAGTGAAGCAGTCCGTCGAGTCCCGGACTTTTCCAGTTCGGGGCCCTACGGACCGCCTCAGCTACGTCATCCGGCGTAATGATGACGGAGTCCATGGGCGTAACATTCGCACATTGACTCGCCACAACTTCCGTCCAAGGGCCCTCGCTGTGGTTTACGGGCTCTGGCCACAGGCCGCGCCAGAATGCGATAGTGTCGGCCTGATTCGGTGCTGGGCCCGTTCCACGTACCATTGGTCGCTCCAATGAATCATAGAGCCTCTTCTGATCACTCTGGAAGAGACGATTCTGGTTGAACCGTGTCGACCTCTCGGTATATCACCGAATCCGCTTCCCCCAAGCAGCGATTCTCTGCTTCAGGTCGTCTATGCGCTCCGTCAGTTTTTGCGTTATTTGGTCTTTGCGCCATCCTGACGGTGCGCACAATTCTCGGCCTATTATTGCCCGAACTGAAGCTTATCAGCTTGCCGATGAGGGCCCTTGCCTTTGCGATACGGTCCTCAATCCTTCTTCTCCAGCCGTGGGAAGTTTGGCGCCAATAATACGGCAAACTGCCAGTGTGGCGCCAAAAAGAATTGAGTCCGTCTCGCAAAGGTCCCGGCTGGCTTCCAAATAGGTCACCAGCATTGGGTTGAGAGCCCTCACGACAGCCCGATTCCGCTTGCTTAGGGGTATACGGGGAAGTCGCGGTCGATTATCGAGAAGCGTACTGCGCGTTTCCCTAATCGCCTCTTCCAATGTGCTCCTCATTTGCTCTTGTTCCTGGGCGACTATTCCATCGTCGCCTGAGTCAACCACAAGATCTACGGCGGCATCTTCATGTGCGGGTTGCTCTGCAACTCGTAGAGCCGCATCTCCTGTCGTGGTATTTTCATTCGACAAAGGAATAGCCTCACGTCGTAGCCGTTCGAGTTCGGCGTCATCAAATATTTTTGAGCGCATGATGTACCGAACTCGGTCTGCCAGGTTTTGCTCGGCAACGGTAATAGACGGCTCGAGCTCAGCAAATAGTCGATGCATCCTAGCCCGATACCCAAAACCTCCAATTTCTCCTCATTTCGCCCCAAAATACGCTCGCAATGCATTTCTGTTCATTTGCATTGACCAACGCATGCTGCGTACTCCACCAGTGCCGGGTGCTGATTGCTGGGGCCGCGAAGACCCTGCCAACACCAAGCCAGCTGGTGGGGATAATGGATGCGAGGGGCTGCTGGGTGGTCGTGCAGCACCTCGCGCTTGGCTGGCGGTTCGCATGCTGTCGCGTCCAGCGTCAGCTCTAGACACGCCCTGACGACCTCCAGGCAGCGGCCCTTTGCACGTATTCCTTAGTTCGTCATATTCCTTAATTCCATTTATTCCTTAATTCCATCATTATTATTAATATTATTAGTTATTATTGTGAACAAAATATACGTCAGACTAGGCTGTGGAGGCGTAAAATTCTGCCTTTAAAGAAAATAAAAAATGTTATTTGTCAATGTCAATGTCAATGTCACAATGCCATTTGCCAAAGCGAATATTTTTGTGTTGATACCGTTTACCGCATTTGACGCTTTTGCTCATAAAAACACAAAAAGAAACATAATTTAGTAAAAATTATCGATATAATTACATACCTATAAAGAAGTTAAAACTGGAATTTTACAAACTGTTATCACAGTAAAAATGTAGACAGCTTTACATCAATTAAAATGTGATGCTAAATAAGACCCTAATCATTTACTACGAAATTGTTCGGTACGTGTCTTAAGTTTTATAAATTATCATAGAAACTAAATTTGATCACCTTTGGTAATTTAGAATATGAAATTGCTACAATTAGTATTAGGTAGTAAAATACTATATTATTGGGGATAGATTTATTAAACAGTATGTATTTTAATAGAATCTCAACAAGACAACATAATTTATCATTCATACGTGTACATTTTCAGTAAAAGTCTAGATGCTATCCAGTACATCATTTTCCTAAAGGAATTTTTTGTTTCTAGGATAGGGTGACTAACCAGCACACAGTCTACCTGATGGTAAGTGATTGCTGTGGCCCATAGACATCTACATCTATCCTCGATTACGAATTAAAATGCAGATGCGTTGTCACCCGTGAGGGATAGAACCCAGAGCCGTAAAGCCAGTTTTATATACCAGATATATATATAGCTGCAGCATGGCTCTACCATATATAAATGTTTTATAGCATAGAACACTGCTTCTTATAATGATGATAAATTGCCACCATAGTTCTTAAAAATCTGTCAAGTTGGATAACTTTGTGATAATGGTTTTTTTTTTATAGGAGAGGGGGCAAACGAGCATGCGGCTCACCTGATGGTAAGTGACTACCGCCACCCATGAACAACTGTAACACTAGGGAGAGAATTGCAGATGCGTTGCCGGCCTTTTAAAAAGGAGTACGCTCTTTTCTTGAAGGTCCCTAAGTCGTATCGGTCCGGAAAAATTGCTGATGGTAATCGGTTCCACAAGGAAGTCGTGCGAGGAAGAAAACATCTTCTAATTTGCACAGTGGTGGACCGCCAATCATCCAGATGGTGTGGATGATATCGAGAGTTCGAATTATTAATTTTAAACAGAATCTATCAATACATTGTGCCCAAAAAATCTTTCAGCCTCTGACAGATGCGAGTATTACTATTTCCTATCAATATTGAATGTAAATTACCTAGGACGGTGACAGGAAGAAACAAAGGTGTGAGCCATTTCATACTATTATCCCTGATCACCTTATTAATAATAATAATGTCTAACCACATTTCAGTCACGGCAGCCAGTCTCAACGGTCACTAGCCATCTGCACAGGACAGGATTTATAGTGCCTAAGTGTATGGGTAATTCTCTCACTCTCATATTTCAATAGTACGGTAATAAACCGACCTGAGATTCGAACTTGACATCAAGACCTCAACATTATCAATCACGTTTACAACCACTAAACCTAAGAGAAGGTTCTTACCATATCTTTTTGGGAGCAGCCTATTTGCAAGTTTGTACTTGCACCAAAGCGAAAGAGGAACTTTAATGAAAGTTTCAGTTTCCAGGGCATCAAAATGGCTGACCCTGCAATCGAAGAAGTGATGATCAAATGTGAGGTGATAGAAATATCTGATGAAGAAGCAAAAGAACCAGAACCAAAAAAGTAAGTCGATATTACTCATACATACATGTATTATAGTTGCATACAAATAAGAAATACAGCAAAGGAGTGGAATATCCTGCCGGTGTCTATTTTTCCAAATGCATATGACCTGAATCTCTTCAAGGTGCATGTTAACCCTTTCGCTGTCCCGTGCACTACATATAGGTCATTGCTATTGTCTTACTATTGTGTTTTAAAACCGGACAGTGAACGTGTTAACAGGCTTCTCATGGATAAACTCGCTTCATCATAGACCTCATCTTTGCCCACAGGCCAGATGGAGGTCAAGGGTAAGCCCATTTTTAATAAATAAAAAAGAAAAATACTAAATAAAGATATATGTGCGTACAAAAATCACTCTAGGTAACTAAAAAGTAGGTAAAATGTAATTAAGACAAGAAATAGAAATATGATTGAATGCACCCTGACTAGCAATGAGTAAATTATGTTTAACCTTTCGACTGCGGAGACTCTAACCGCCCTACTCCGTTGACTGCGGAGCTGTTTAATAAAATGGACGGCTGATTGGGCGCAGTCCATCTTAACGCAAATTTCTCGATTCTGGTATATCAAATACTATAACATGTATACATTTCTGAATTCTATATGAAATTTCCTACAAAATTCAAAAAAGTCCCAGAATAATGTTAGTTCTAAGATAGCGGTTTGCTTCATACAAATTAAAAAAAACATTTCACACTTACAAAATGAGATGAAACACAAAATGAGGTTACAAATAGGAAGTTTAGTTACCCAGGCGTTGTTTTAACATAATTAACCTCACAACCAATCAAGATTTGTACGAAATAATTGCAAACAACTCCGATGTTAGCGCGCGTCAATTACACTGATGGCTGACTCAAAGGACAGACGAAATCAACACATGATATAGATATAAAATCCTACTAAAGTGTGTAAGCTGTGGGGTTTTTATGCTATCCTTTTCTATCCTGTATACATCGACATATGGTAGAATGAGTTAGAAATAGTGCTTAATGCTTTGTTTCGTCATTAAAAAAGCAAATAAAAAATGTCTAACACTTGGACACCCGCAGTCAACGGAGATATTTTCGTGTCCAAGTGTTAGACATCCGCAGTTGAGAGGATAATGGAGCCTAATTATACAATAAATTAGCAAGAAATAAAAGAAAATCAAAAACTATGTCTGATTTTGAAAACTACTCAAACATATAATGAACACATTTTACACACTGCAATAATATGAGCCACTTCCAGTCCCACTTGATTTGTGTAACATTTGAGCCCGAGTATTGACTATTGAACAAACAGTTAAGTTACTACTGTCAAAATATTTGATAAGAATTTGATTTGTTATTTAGCTTGCGCAATTATGTCAAAAACTTTTTAATTTATTTTTAAAACTATTCTCTTGTATATGAATATATATTCTAATGAGAATAAAAATACGCTGCAGTTATATTATAGTTGTATCACGAATGGGTCGGCTTGACCAGGGAAGGACCACGCTCTCACAGAATACCAGACTAAAATAGCAGCTTAACACTTCTCTACACTCACCATACGAAACATCGTATGGTGAGTGTAGAGAACCGGAGAGCCTTTTTACTGGAAACGAAGCATTCCGTCTTAGTCCTCAGGTGTGACAACGCATCTGCGTTTTGATTCGTAATCAAGGATAGATGTAGATGTCTATGGGTCACAGCAACCACTTACCGTCAAGTGAACAGTGTGCTCCTTTGTCACACTTATTCTATAAAAAAAAAACAAATCTAGTAGTACGACCCAAGCCTAGACGGCCGTCTGTGTAGATAGCTCTTTAACTATTTCTACTTGCAAGCAGTAGTGTATGCATTGCTGTGTGATCTAAAGGGTATAGAGAGAGAGAGAAAGAGCATAATCACAGGCTGTGAGGCATTCCATCTTAGTCCTCAGGGGTGACAAAGCATCCTTAGTCTTCTTTGTTTGACGTTGGCTGCAAGTGTCCAAGGGCAAAGTACTGACCGTTAACTGTAAGCTGGTTTGTCACTTTAATTTTATAAAGAAATTATTCCGGAAGAAAATTGTCCGGAGATTGTCTTATGTGGCCACCACACGTCTAAAGGATTTAAGAATACTATATTTACCATTCTCACCGTTCTCGAACACAGGTGCAAAGTAGCCAGCCTTTTAGTTTTCTACAGGATGTTAATTCCTCCCTCTCCCTGCCACCATAAGACTACCAGACGCTAGGCCAATCTCCATTCTTTCATTGTCTACTTACCACGCATTCGTACCAAACTGTTTGCTTCATCATTCATCATGCATACAGCAAAAAAGTAGAATAATTTGCCTGCATCTGTCTTTCCATCCAATTACAATGTGGGTGTCTTTAATCATCATCATCATCATCATTACAGCCTTTCACAAGTCCACTGCTGAACATAGGCCTCCCCCAAAAAATGCCACAAACAGGGTCCCGAGCCACCTGCATCCATCGACTTCCTGCATGTCTTACCAGGTCGTCACTCCATCTGGTGGGCGAACGCCTTACACTTCGTCCGCCGATACGAGGCTTCTGTACAATTTGCCGAAGGGTATGTATGTGGTGTATGGTGCTAAAGCCTGTACGGAAACCAGGGTGTCTTTAAAGCAAGAATAAATATGCTTTTGTTAAGTCAGTGCGGTTCACCAGCTTCAGATGCATCACTACTTACCATCAGGTGGGACAGACAAGCACTAGCTTAAAATAGTAAAAAAAAGCATTTTTCTAGGAGGAAACGGAAACGGCCCGCGATACAAAAGGACCCCCTCCCATGCGACCAATGTGGGAAAAACTTTCAAACCGGCTACGAGCTTAAAAAGCACCAGCGCACTCACAGTGGCGAGAGACCCTACATGTGCACCACATGTGGCAAAACTTACACTCAGCTCGGACACCTCAGTATCCACATATTATCACATCAAGGCATCAAGAACTACATCTGTGGTGATTGTGATGCAGCATTCTACCGGAAAGCGGACTTGGACCGTCACGAGAAGATACACAAGGGTATCAAGCCCCACCAGTGCGAGATATGCTCAAAGAGTTTCACCCAAAAGAACAATCTAATTATGCACTTCAAAATGCATATTGGGGACAAACCTCATCAGTGCACTGTCTGCAGTAAACGTTTCCTTACAAGGAGCAAGCTGATGCAACATTCAAAAAGACATGATAAGGAGAAAAAAGTGAAAGTGGACTTAGTGGAGGGTGTTGTTGATTAGTTGAGGGTAGTTGAGGATAATTTGTTGGGGATGGTACTGCAGACCAACATACAAAGATGATAGAAAACAATGTAAATATATTTTTTTTAAATTACATGTGACATTGAAACGATGTTCAATTTCATGACACATGCACAAATTTTTCTTATTTCTTTCTTTAACAGCCTATAAAACTGCAAAAACTAGCCATTTAGTGGTGGAGGTAGAGAGTTTACGTCATCCGGCACATGTTGTAAGAGTCGAGAAAGGGAAACGAAACAGGGAATTGGCAGCAGCATTTCCCTGATAGCAAAATTCATAAATAAACTGTAGCTGCCTGCCAAACGTGGCAACTATGGCAAATAACCCCACTATGGGGCAATCTAACGGAGAGACATAATATGTTCACATATGGACCTTCCATAGTCTTACAGATAATGTATACATAATGATAATAAATAAAAGTGCAATACTGGACGCACATACAAAATAAAGAGTCGTGTTCTGTTTTTAGTTACTACACGACCAAAACAATGAGGGCTAATAAATTTTCCGCTCACCAGATGTCGCTGGTTGACACGGAGGTAAAGTTTTTTGTTACACAATGTGATTTAATTGAGAAGTTGGTTTTAAATGAAAGTTTATCAGTTTCTAGAGTATTATATTAATACACAAAACAATGCCTCAGTGGTTTGCTATTTAATTTTTTGCACATTTTTAACTATTTCAAATTTTTCTACTTTTGGGAATATCTGTGGTTTGGTTTATTTATTTTTAATCTAATTAATATGAAATATAACTAATAGTACAGAAAGAAACAATAACCTTTACATTTTCCTAACAAGTTAACTTCCCCGCTGTCAAATCTGTCAAATATTATACCTCACTTTTAAGTGGCGCCGCCCTGGTGGCAGAAAAAGTCGTGGATAGCCTCATTGACGTGTGACATAGATATGTTATGGACCAAGTGATTAATCAGGGCACTATTTATAATGACCTGACAAGTCATACCAGGCTTTGTAAACGACATTGATTAAAACTTCATATTACTATGCAGTGGCGATGTAAGAATATCCACTTCCCCATATCGTCCCGCGGGTGTCGTAAGAGACAACAGAGGGAAACAAATCAGGAGATGGGCAGCAGCATCTTCCTGATAAAGACTAAAAATGATATTGAATAGAAAATTTTAAAAACCCCTAAAACCAAAAGCTGACGGCCTTCTAACGATTGAAAAGATTTTCTTGAATCATAGCTAAGAACACTCTCGATCAAGTCACCTTTCAAACAAAAAAAAACTAAGTCTAAATCGGTTCGTCTATTTGGGAGGTACAATGCCACAAACAGACACGTGTTTAAGTCGGAGGTTAAAAACTGTGCTTGCCAAGCGTGGTCACTATGGCAAATATAGAACACAAGTAAATAAGGCTTCTACATTTATTTGAAATTATCCCAAACTGAATGTGATTTATGGGCAGCAACGTTTTTGCCTACCGATCGATCCTTACGAATGTATGCGTGCACAGTAAAATCAGTTAAAGTAATGCATTTTGATTTTAAAAGATAAAAACGACAATGTTTGAGTTTTTTTTTTTAATTAATTTTTCTTCACCATTTTACCTATATTACTTATTCTGAACCGTCTCTGCAAATTTGGCCGGTTATTGCATAAGTGGATGTTGGTTGGTGTCCGTGGCCTACGATAATTGTATAACTAATATTTCAGAAAAAAAACATTTGAGGCTACACTTATCTAACAAATTAACTTCCCTCTAAAAAAGCTGCCAAATATTTCACCTCTTTCCTAAGTGACGCCGTCCTGGTGGCAGGAAAGTTCGTGTATGCCGTCATTGATTCGGGAATAAGAGATAGTTATTAAATTAACATTAATACAGCCCACAGCTATGAAGCAATGTCTCAAGTAAACAGATATATTGTGTGAACATGACCTCAGTCGGTCAAGTCGTTCTCAAGTTACGATCACTAACATATGCACCAACTATTATAGTATGATGGCTGGTACTCGGCGCTGCCACAGAAGAATGGTACTGGAGATATAGTTTTAAATTTGAAAGAATTGTTTAATTAGGAATGATAATACATTCGTTGAAGTTGACTGATATATAACTTTAACTGTACTATTAAGTAGTTAGTAAGTTAATTGTAGTATGCCTGTAACCTTCGCACAAGTGCAAGCAATAAGTTGACAAAGTTTCACTGCAATCTGATCAACGTTATGGCAGCGCATTAAAATAACCAAAAATAGCGAACGAACGATATTAATTTTTATATATTAGATTGTTTAATATAATGTCTTACAGACCGAATTTCGGTCACGGCGCGGTGGCCAATATCAACGCAGACTAGCCATCTGCGCAAAACAGGATTATAGTGCACGAGTATGTTCGCTCTCATAGTCCGATGGGACGGCAATACACGGCCGGAGAGAGATCAGGCGCAGGACCAACGGCTTTACGTGCTTCCCGAGGCACGGGGGTGAGACAGCGCCAACTACCTGACTCCGGGCTGTTATTGAGAATTTCTAGACGACAAAACTCAGTAACTGATTTTTTTTGGTCCGACCCGGGATCCGAACCCAGAACCTTATCTAGATCAGCAATCACGTTTAAAACCACTGGACCAACGAGACAATAGATAAAAGTATATTGTTAATAATTTAAAATTAAAAATGTTGTACAGCCGACTTCAATATAAGTTATTTAAGAAACATTGGTCTGACCTTGATAAAATTCATATGGGACCACAAGAGAACTATCAGCGGTTCACCCAGTAAAAAGTTATGAGGTAACACACATTACAGTCGAATCGAGTACCGTCTCCTTTTTGGAAGTCGGCAGATAAAAAACTTGGACAAATTTTACCAAAATTTTAATTTTTGTTATTCAATATATTTCGGACTTTTTCCCTATTTCCCTTATTTCTTATGAAGTAATAAACAACCCCTCGGGCATCGCCTGTATGGGATCTATAAGATACTAATCAATTTATCAATGATTCGTTTTTTTTAATTTTAATTTTTTTTTTCGTGTATCGTATATTTTATCGTGGTATATTTGACGGTTTAAAAGACCGTGTAGTGACGGTGTAAGAATATCCACTACCCCATATCGCCCCGTAGGTCATGGTTTCCAAGGGTGTTGAAGCCGATAATGCTGTCAAAATGTAAATCCAATATGGCGGCTGCAAAATATATCAATTTTTTCATCTTTGTTGTCATTTTCATGGTTATCGAGGGTGTTGATACCGATAATGCTGTCGAAATGTAAATCCAAAATGGCGGCTGCAATAAGTATAAATTTTTTCATCTTGGGTGTCATTTTCATGGTTTTTGAGAGAGTTGAAGCCGATACGGTTGTCGAAATGTAAATCCAAGGTGGCGGCTGCAATGGATATCAATTTTTTCATCATGGGTGTCATTTTCATGGGTTTCGAGGGTGTTGAAGCCGATAGTGCTGTCGAAATGTAAATCCAAGATGGCGGCTGAAGTAGGTACTAATTTTTTCATCATGGGTGTCATTTTCATGGTTTTCGAGGGTGTTGGAGCCGATAGTGCTATCGAAATGTAAATCCAAGATGGCGGCTGCAATAGATATACATTTTTTCATCATGGATGTCATTTTCATGGTTTTCGAGTGTGCTGATGCCGATAGTGCTGTCGAAATGTAAATCCAAGATGGCGGCTGAAGTAGGTACCAACCGTAGGTACAAACCTTTGAAAATATCAATTATTTAACTATCTATTTCTTAATCTCTTCATCTATCATGGGGGAAGCCATGGAATGTAAATGACAGTTAAATGTTGTTTTGTTTAGTTATAATTAATATTGTAGGGCTGCGAAATGTCGAAGAGATTGAGAAATGAGGTGACCGAGATAAGAAAATTAGGAGACTGCGATTGCCAGCCCGCTTGTCAAGCGTGAGGCAATCTATGGGGTAGGCCTATATTCAGCAGTGGACTAATAGGCTGTAGTAACGGTAAAATTACTTTTTAACAGCGCCATATACTTCATTCAATAGGTAAAGTCATTTTATCGATAAAATGTTAACTCTCAAGGTGGTACGTAAAATAGACGCTAGATGGCGTAAATACGACTGATCTTTATATATAAAAAATACGTGTCGTGTTGTTTGTCCGCGATGGAGTCCTAAACTACTGAACTGATTTCAAAGAAAATTTGGACACTGTGTGCATTTTGGTCCAACTCGAGAGATATGATAGTTTTTATCCCGATAAATGACCATCAAAATGTTTTATTGCGAATTTAAGGATTTTTATAGGAAGGGTCGTTGGAAAGGGCAGAACAACGTCTGCCTGGCCAGCTAGTATAAAATAAATCGGTAAGTTATGACATCGTGCATGATAATTTTATTCAATTTGGTTAATTTTATTTGTTTTAAAAAATTATTTTAATCGTCATCAAAGCACCGTACAAAGAAGAGATAATAGGAAATACTGTATA
Source organism: Parnassius glacialis (assembly GCA_033319125.1). NCBI lineage: Eukaryota > Metazoa > Arthropoda > Insecta > Lepidoptera > Papilionidae > Parnassius > Parnassius glacialis. The sequence goes on along the minus strand of JAVANC010000004.1, from coordinate 70,412,448 downwards.
CTGTATGGAGTTTTGGCGGGAACTTGAACTGTGGAGGATTGCTGCTCTTGTATTATTGTTTAAATAATGGTTTGAAGTGGACTTTGATATGTAACAGTGGTGCGATTTTGTGTATTAAATGTCTACGCATGTGAACTGTTAGTGGAAACGGTGAAACAAGTGCTCTGATGGTGATGGATTCTCAAGATAAGGTGTCTGCTTAGGCGCCTTGAGATACCATCGCCAACTGTCAGCTGTCTGTTGGCTCAAGTTGCCGTCAAAATCTGCCAATGGCTGCACAATGTGACGCATCAACATATTGTGAAGTAGTGTACTATGAAGGACAATTATACATTGTAACTTCTGGCTCAGAAAGCCTAGAACCCAGAGCCGTAACGCCAGTTATAAAAAAAATGTATACTGTACTCTATCTCATTCTTCCGCAGTCTTAACCCTTAGGTTTTTTGTTTCATCGAGTTTCAAATCACAATTATTCTAAAAAAAAATCACTTCAAAAATCACAGATTTTCAAATTGGCACAGACCATGAAGTCATGGATTTTGAAATTTTTTTTTTAATGTGTGGGTTTAATTTGATTCCAGGAAGGTAAAGGATTTCTCCGTCAGAATACTGACCGATGGTATGGCGATTCTACAAGCTCAGAGTTTCAATATGATATATTCGGGACTAACATACAGTACACAGCGACAAACGAGCACACAGTCCACCTGATAGTACGTAGGTGCTGTTTCCCATAGACATCTACATCTATCCTCGAATAAGAATCAAAATGCGGATGCGTTGTCACCCCTCAGGACTAAGGTGGAATGCCTCGTTTCCAGTAAAAAGGGTCTCCGGTCCTCTACACTCACCATACGAAACAGTAGCATTAAGCTGCTATTTTACGTTGGTATTCTGTGAGCGTGGTTCTATCCCGGTCGAGCCGACCCATTCGTGCTACAACCATAATATAGCTGCAGCGTGGCAAGTTCGATCTAAGCAGAACGAGCATACAGTACCTACCTTGAAGTCTAGTGACGGTAACTACATAGAAGTTTTGTATTTAATTTTGACGTGAATACCTACGTCTATAAATTTCCTTTTATAGAGGGAGAGATTCTGAAAACTGACGATAACAAAATCGGAGTATACAGTTTAGTGTTGCAGCTTCATCTATCATCGATATCCAAAATTTAATTACGTCACTCAATAGCTAAAGGATCAAAGAATTCGTTATGCTGAGTGAGGACTGTAACACAATGCACGCGGCGGAGACTAAATGCCCCCATAAGGTAGTTTCGTTACGTACACGTATATCGCACACACATATACACAGCGCCGTGTCCACGATACAGCTACACCCCAATTTTTTATTAAATTATGTGATCCCAAGCAGATGGCATCATTGGTGGCATTGCCAATCTTCTCTATTGAAATTTGGATGTTTTTTTAGGGTTTCGTACCCAAAGGGTAACTAACGGGACCATATTACTAAGCCTCCGCTGTCCATTAGTATGTCTGTTAGCGGGCAGTATCTCATGATCCGTAATAGGTAGACAGTGGAAATATTCACAGAATGTATATTTCTGTTGCCGCTATAACCTAAAAAATAAATTAAAAATTAAAGGAAACACCACGGACGATAATACGCCACGCGTTTCGCCTCTACACGAGGCATCGTATTATTGTCGGTGGCGTGTCTTCCCTAGTGTAGTGGTGCTGGGATTGATGGTGTCGGGGATAGAGGGTGGAAAGTGCTCTTCAAACTAGGTAAGACACATAATTTTATTTTATCGAGCGGATAGTAGCTAAGTAAAATTTTTCCAAATTTAATATAATAGATTTCCGCTAAGTAACACCTGCTTCTATTAATTGTCTAATTTATTAATTATATTATTATAAATGCAGATATATTTTTTAAAGTGAAAACTTCTTTAGAATCGAGGTGACTTGAAACTCGATGAAACTAAAAACGACACAAACATACATCTTATAGAATTTAACCTGCGAGAGAATGAGATAGAATGCAGTATACAATGTTTTATATATTCGTCTCTTTCTCTCGAAGTTTACTTTCTGAAGGTTTCACCTCTACCACGTGTGAACCACACGCATGTTTTTTTTTTTAAATTGAAAAAGGTAAATGAAAATAATTATTTCAATATGTGGGCATAATATGTTTTGACGTTCACGAACTTTAGAATAAAAAAAATACGTAGCATACCTGCACTTAAAAAAAAAGCAAATTAAAAAAGCTATAATCTTACTATGTGTGGAAATAAATAATAAAACACATTGTGACACATTATTTTTACTATCTAATAATTTTATTTGTACATACACTGCGTCCATAGGATTTTGTTTTGTATATTATTTTCTACTAACACCTTAATATGAGAAAAGTTTTTTTTTATTACATGTAAACATTACCCAGTCAGTGTTCTCTAGTAGAATGGTATTGCCGGACTAGATAACAATGGTATAAACAAAGCTACAAATTCTGAATATCTTCTGTGGTATATATGTTATCTATCAAGTGATTAATAGGGTGTTATTCATAATGCCCGAGTATATAAATAATGCACAAAATGAATAGGCAATGTGATAAAAGAAATAATGAAATTATTAAAAAAAATATATAGGAAAAGGGGCAAACGGGCATGTGGCTTACCTGATGGTAAGTGATTACCGCCGCCCATGAAGATTGCAGATGCGTTGCCGGCCTTTTAAAAAGGAGTAGGCTCTTTTCTTGAATGGGGAAATAGACCGTGCTTTATTAATAAAATTCGTTACAGAGTAATAAAAAGATAGGTTTGTTTTTTCTGATGTCACATATTTTCACTTAAACACAATGGGAATAAAAATTCTCAAAGGTATTTTTCCTTACATTTGGTACATTATTAACTTATCATTTTATGTGACTAACATAGGTTAGGTTGTATCAAATTGCCTAACCTTTATGTAGCAATATTCATAATGACCAGACAATGTGATGAATAATGAAGTTTATACATATATTAAATATTAATTACGTAGCCCGATTTGACTTGTCACTATTCATATTGCCCGGTCATTGTAAATAGTGCCCTCATCAATCACTTAGTCCATAACATATAAATAATGAGGCAAAACAATTTTAAGCTCACCAGATGTCGCTAAATGGGAGTGAGGTGAAGTTGTTTGTTACGCAAGGTTGTTTAATTCAAAAATTGCGTTTTAAATAAAAGTGTGTAAAAACACAAAACAATGCCTCAGTGGTTTGATCTTTAATTGTTTGCACCTATAGTAATTTTTGATAGATAGATAGATAGATAAAGCAATTATTGGTTTCTCCAGTCACACACGTAAATATAGTGACTAAACTAAGTACAATGTAACATATTACGAAAAAAATTATTAAAAAACTTAAAATCTAAATGTACATGTGTGTTGCAGTTTGACAAATGGGTCCTAGATCAGCGATTAATATTACTCAGAGAGCAAACACTGATTTTCAGCTATTACCCTCGAGATGACGAGAAGAACATGAGCACAATAAGTGAAAAAGGAATAGGAATCGTTGTCGCCGTTAATTTTACCGGCCCATTACTCAGCCATGGATCGGCCAGTATCTCGTCGCTTAGCACACGCGCATGATAATTCATCGGCCTGATTCTAGCCGGTCGCCAGACCAGGGGATAGCTAATCATTGCAAATATGTATATTTTTTTTTTATAGGATGAGGGTGACAAACGAGCACACAGTCCACCTGATGGTAAGTGGTTGCTGCGGCCCATAGACATCTACATCTATCCTCGTTTGCGGTGAAAATGCAGATGCGTTGTCACCCGTGTGGACTAAGATGGAATGCCTCATTTCCAGTAAAAAGGGCCTCCGGCCATCTGCACTCACCAAGCGAAACGCAGAGGTAAATCTCTACTTCACGCTGGTATTCTGTGAGGTCGTGGTACCACCCCGGTTCGAGCCGGCCCATCCGTGCGACAGCAGAAGCTGCCGCGTGGCTCTACCACTGTTCAAAATTTGAATGACGTGTCCTTTCAGCCCTACGATTTGCATCTTGGGTTTAATTTAGTAAAATTACTGAAGGGGCGTGTAAGTGTGTAAGTTAGCGTACAAATTAAAGGTAGTACCTAAAAGCTTAGACAGCCATGATGAGTTAGTAAGAACAAAAAATGTCGTGGTTTTATTTTTATAATTTTATTATTATATTCTTGCTACAAATTTATTATTTTTTATTTTTTTTATATTTTTGGTCTGAAAGAAGATGTAGTGACAAAAATTGAGAAAGGTATGCTGAGATGGTTTGGCCATGTCGCGAGAATGAATGAAGAACGATTGACGAAAATATTGTATAAGGCGAGTGTGAATGAAAGTGTTGGAAGGGGTAGACCTAGGAGGACGTTTATAGACCAAATCAGAGACGTCTTGAAAAAAGGCCAGGTCAAGAGTACCCTAAACCGAAGAGCATGTATGAAGGGAATAATGAAAGTGGACGAAGCGAAACAAGTATGTAAGTATCGTAGCAAGTGGAAAGAAGTGGTCTCTGCCTACCCCTACGGGAAAGAGGCGTGATTATATGTATGTATGTATGTATTTATTTATCTATGATTATATTTTGACATTAACCCTTACATTTATCGCGAAAAAAACTTCCTCCGCTATGAAATTATTTCACCTCATTCCTAAGCGACGCCATTGGAAGTGGTGGAGGATAAAGTCGTGGAGTCATTAAGGTTGCGCTCTTTTAGGTTCAGGCCACACTGTACTGATTATCCACTTGAGATACTCAGGGTTGGAGACTCTCGTGTAGCTACCGATTTTGTTTAGCCCGCATACCGGACCCCAGGAGACTATACCAGCGAGAAAATGTCCACAATGTTTAGACGTCATTGTCAAAGGAACCATTAACGGGCCGCCGCTGTCGCCCTGAAAAAAATAAATCTAATTTCAGTCTCCCTATTTTTTTTTTATAGATTTATGGTGGCAAAAGAGCATGGTCCCACTGCTGGTATCTAACAGAAATGAAACTTTTTTTATTCTATGAAGCTTCTAAATAATACTTATTGAAAGTCGCTCTTATGTTCAATTTACCACTGGTTCAGAAAATACCTCTAATCAGGGAAGAACCAGCAAGAAACCTAATGGGACTTTTTTTAAATATCATTATTATTATTATTTACATTTAGGGTCTCCGGTTCTCTTACACTCACCATACAAAACACAGCAGCATTAAGCTGCTATTTTACGCTGGTATTCTGTGAGAGCGCGGTCCTTCCCCGGTCGAGTCGATTCATTCGTGCTACAACTATATAATATAGCGGCAGCGTGCCTCCACCACGTAATAAAGTTGTCCCTGATGTTCAGAAGCTACTGGAGCCTGGAGACACTGGAGAAATGCTAGAGGAGCACTGTGAAACGGGGGTTCCAAAGACGAAAAGTGATTTTAACTTAGTTACTATTTCTACGTGATAGAGCCACGCTGCTATACCATGGTTGTAGCGCGAATGGAACGCCTCGACCAGGGAAGGACCACGCTCTCACAGAATAACAGCTTAATGCTGCTGTTATTCGCATGGTGAGTGTAGAGAACCGGAGACATCAGAGACAGAACACATCAAATATTTGGCCGTTAAATGGGAGTCAAAAGGGAGATCTCCCTTCGGGCAAGGTGATCGGCCCGGAGAGCGGCCAACGTTCCGGTGTTATTTCAAAGCTGTTCTATATATAGCGTGATAGCTGGTCCACTTGATGCTGTGACCTATAGGTATACATCTACATCTATCTATACAAATAGATAAAATTAAAGTGTCTGTTTATAATGTCAAAATTACAGCGTTTTACTAAATGCATATGAAAGTATAAACGGTACTTATAACAAAAATACACTTTTTAATTTTTTTGTCTGTCTGTCTGTCTGTTTGTTCCGGCTAATCTCCAAAACGGCTGGACCGATTTTGACGAGACTTTCACTGGCAGAGAGCTGATGTTGTAAGGAGTAACTTAGGCTACTTTTATTTTAGAAAAAAAAATTAGGGTTCCTCGCGAAAAAATTAAAACCCTAAATTACACGCGGGCGAAATCGTCGGGTACAGCTAGTCCTCAATAAAAAATCAAGATGCAGATGCGTTGTCACCCCTGAAGACTGAGATATAATGCCTTGTTTCTACTAAAGAATTGTGAAGGCCTGTAACGATGATGATGATGATGACGATGATGATTTTATTTTACATGAGTCTGGGAGCGGATACTTACGCTACATGTGTCGGCTGTAGGAGAACTGCCACAGAGCATTGTTTTTGAGTCCCACGTGAATCTATTCGGCTTAAAATACTTCCTGCACTCGCTAGCTTCTAGAACATTCATTGCACCCTGGAAAAGGATAGTATGCATAAGGATTTTGCTGGATGTATTACGACTGAAAATGATTATATCCACAGTACAAACAGAGTAAACATAGCACAACGTGTCAGTAGGCTAAAGTGGCAATGGGCCGGCCATATAGCTCAAAGAACTGACAACCGATGGGGAAGAAAGGTTCCCGAGTGGCAGCCTCGTACCGGCAAGCGAAATGTAGGGCGTCCCCCAACTAGATGGAGTGACGACCTGGTAAGACATGCAGGAAGTCAATGGAAGCAGGTGGTTCAGGTCCGTGCTTTGTGGAACTCCTTGGGGAAGGCCTGTATTCAGCAGTGGACTTGTGAATGGCTGTAATGATGATGATGATGATTATGATTGCAGCACGGATGGGTCCGCTCAACCGAGTAAGGACCACGCTGTCACAGCATACCAGTGTGAAATAGCAGCTTAATGCTGTTGCTTCGTATGGCGTGTACAGAGAACCGGGGACCCTTTTTACAGGCAACAAGGCAGTCCTGTGGGGTGGTAACACAGATAGATGTTGGTATCTACTGGCTCGTGCGTATCGTTCGCACGCGCTGATTGGCTCTCCAGTCGTATTCGTGTAATTCAATTCGCGCGCGTGGGGACGCGTTTTGTTCAGCACTAGACTTACGTGCCGCGACTTGTAAGAAAGGAATGTTTCGGTTGTGCAAAGAACCATGGCCACTTTCCTAACATGCTTGAATTAGTAAAATCTAATATAACGTAACTTGATGAAATATATTATATCGTTTCATTTGTCTACTTAAATATAACAAAGTACGGCAATCAGTATATTTTTAAAACTACTTTATATTATTAACCTGAAGCATTTAAAATGAGAGGTTTTACTTAGTCCAGTAATTAAAGTAAATTGCAGTTGCCATTACCTAGAATTTAATTTCGATTCAGAAACCAAATTTATTTAGATTTTAGAAAAATATTTATCACGCAGTACTTTTTTAATTTATATACTCTTTGGACTTATGGACTTCTCTAGTAAAACTAGTTATATACTCTTTGTTTAGGATTGTGAATAATTACAGATGCGTTCAATAATAAGATATTTAATACCGCGTTCTTATAAGCAAAGTTATATATTATTTTAAAGACGACAATTTATATTTCCCCAGCTTTTAAAAATAAACTAATGATATCCATTAATTAAATTGACAATGGTCTCATATTGGTGACAGTCTCATGTCGGTAAGAATTTATGTTTTTTCCTAGTCCAATGTGGACATTGTTCTTTATGTTCGTTCAGAAGTGAATGACAGAGGTAGCAAGCGACACTAAATGTATATCGACCAAATTGACGATAAATTGATGATGTGCCAAATTAAGAGTATCCTGAGTCGTGAGAAGATTGTCATGATCATGGCAAATAAAAACCACATTCTTATCTGATAAACGTATATATAATATATAGATATATACCTGCTTCAGTGTCATCGAAGTGTTCGCATTCTGGCCAATTCTTCCCCAGCCGGCTATAATCATCGAATTCGGTAACTCATCAGGGGCGACTCCCGTAACCGGAAGGCAAGCAGGCCTGGTGAACTTCGAGAAAATGACTCTGAAATAATTACACAAACTCAGACTCTGAAAATTTCAGAAAGAACTCGTTAAAAATGATCTTCCGAGAAAGAACTCGCCAAAAATGAACTTTCGAAATAGAACTTTATACGTGGTAATGTCACACTGCAGCTATATTATGGTTGTAGCACAAATGGAAAGGACCATGCTCTCACAGAATACCAGCGTTAAATAGGAACTTAATGCTGCTGTGTTTCATATGGTGAGTGTAGAGAAATGGAGATATTTTACTGGTAACGAACCATTTCATCTTAGTCGTTCAAGGATGACAACGCATCTGCATTTTGATTCTCAATCGAGGATAAATGTAGATGTTAATGGGTCACACTACCCACTTACCGTCAGGTGGACTGTATGCTCGTTTGTCACACTTAATCTATATTAAAAAAAAACATATATGCAGGTTACACGCGGTAGAAGTGAAATCTTCAAAAAACTAAACATCGAGACAAGAGTATGTGAATGAATGCAAAGTATCATGACTAGGTTAATTGTACGGTTTATGTAATTAAAAATATAAATAAATTTATAATAAACACAGTATACTGCGTTTATTATTATTATCTATCTCATTCTCTCACAAGGTAAATCCTATAGATGTATATGTTTATCTCTTTTTAGTGTCGCTTTGTTTCATCAAGTTTCAAATCACAACTATTCTAAAAAGTTTTCACTTAAAAAAAAACTCTTCTTAAACGAACTTACTCATAATCGAGCTCCACCAAGGCAATGTCATTGGGGTGCGAACCTGAAACGTACAACTTGTGTTGTATCGTTCGCACGATGTAACGGAAGATTCCCGATCTTATGTCAGTCTTATTAGTAGCTCCTAGCAAAGCGAATTCGATTTTGCCACTGAAACAAAAAAAAATTACTGAGGCACCCACGCCATTTTCTGCCACCAGGCTCCACTACTTAGAAATGAGCATAAACATAGAATTTTATATTCTAAGTCAATGGGAATGAGGTGAAATATTTAACAGATTGACAGATTTATTGATAGCCAGATGACATTGGAAAGAGTAGAGAGAGCATGAACTACATTGTACATGCTCCCTCTACGGTGGAAAGTAAATATGTTAGAAAAGTGTACAGATTATATTCCTTTCTGAAATGTTACTTATACAGGGGCACAGAACACAATTACTCTCTACCAAGAGAAGAACGCCAACTTCGTACTAAAAAACGGAAACACGTGTTTACGAGTGTACACAAAAAGCGCTACGGTAGACGCCCATATAAAACTTTTTAGCGGGAATTTCAAACCTTTGTATTCTGTAACTTTAAACTTTTTATTTAAGGCTTATTCGAGTAATTTTGGCTCAAGGCTCACAAACCTATGGGGTAAATTCCCATATTTTTGAGAGGTTGCACCAAAATTACCCGAATATACTTAAGATTAGTATGTGGGATAAAATAAAACTATAAATTAGTATAGTTATGTAATTTTATTTTCTGGAAGACAGATTGTTTTATAAACTACACATTATTATTGATGTTTTTTTATTGTTTTTGTACATAATATTTCCACGCTGGTTACTGATGTATAACACATGTTATTCTTAGAGAGTTATTCTTCACAGAACATTAACGTAAATTTAAATCAGCAAAATTCTCATGGTGAAAACTTAACTCAGCCCAAATACATGATCTGAAACAGATAAAATCCGAGTTAATGTAGTAATAATCCCTACAAATAACGATCAATATCTACATTTAAAATGCTTAAAGACTTACCACAATATTGTTAAAAGTTTTTCTTCTACTATTGTAGGAAACCTGCAGAAAGTAATTAGATGATTTCGTGCTTTTTGTTTGCACAACGCTTAATTTACTTTCGATTCTGATCACACTTCGTGAATGAAATTTTTTAATAATAAATTTATAGTCAATATCTCTTAGGGTCAACATCTCACAAAAAATATTTACAGACCCAATCGCGAAGAAACGACTACAAACGAAAATGAAGTATTCTGAACCGATAATAACTGAATTGCAGCAAAAAGCAATAACAAATATTAAAATCTAAACCTATTAAATAAATTTTTATCAATTTCAGAAAATATTTTCAATATGAAAGACGTTGACAAATAAATTTTCTTCTTATAATTCATGGCTTCTCTTGATGGAATTCTGCTAATATTAAATAATTTAATTTAAATAAATTAAATTGTGCAAATCTCACAGTTATATGTATGTAATTGTACTTTAAAGAGCAAACCAAAAAAAGTTTAACACATAATTAACATTTTTAGTTTCTTTCGATATAATATGAATTTGTGTATCTAATTTTTAAAGTGACAATCTAAAACAACATGAAGGAAAGAAACAGCGATATTTTTTCTCGCTTTATTTTAACAAGCCCAACATGAACATTGACAAAATCATGATTGTGTGCAGATTTTTCAGCTTTCATACAAAGTTGCCTCAACCTGTACAGTCGGGTGGACGGGCGATGCGGCGCGCGGCGGATTGTGAGAAGAGGGAGTTTGTAAAATATCACATTTGTATTGGTGGATGTTGCATATCAATGCAGTGTTTCCAACTCTACGGATTTTCTATAGATATACGGAAATTTGTCATCATCTACGGAACTACGGAATTTGACGTTGCAATCTACGGAATTTTTATAAACTTAACAAGTAATTTTTTATCATGAGTGTGAACTTGCCGACAATGTCATTCTCTCTCTCTTCTTCTAATGTTTTCTGTATTAAATTATATTTAATAATTAATTCTGTGCTATCTGTATTAAAATAAAACTATTCTTACTCATAAATATAAATTTTTGTGACGTTAATTATTAATTATAATATTAGACGATTTCAAATGTTAATAGCTTAGATATTTTGAATTAAATTAGATACGTTTGTTTCTTCTTTCTTCTTGAAAAATAGGCAGTTAAAATAACCGCTTATAACCTTTTCATAGATGATTAAATTGTCACTTATGTCTCAAATTTTTCTAATCCATACTATCCCATTTGTTTTTATAATTATTAAAAAAATTCTGCCGGATTATTCTTCGCTTTCCTCGATCTTTTTTTCGAGATGTTCTCAAAGTTCTTAGTTGTATAGTTTTTTATCATCATCATCATTACAGCCCTTCACAAGTCCACTGCTGAACATAGACCTCCCCCAAAGAATGCCACAAAGCACGGTCCTGAGCCACCTGCATCCATCGACTTACCACCTGCATGTCTTACCAGGTCGTCACTCCATCTAGTGGGGGGTCACCCTACACTTTGCCTACCGGTACGAGGCTGCCACTCGAGAATCTTTTTTCCCCATCGGTTGTCGGTTCTTCGAGCTTTATGGCCGGCCCATTACCACTCAGCTTACTAATCAGTAGGGCTATGTCGGTTACTCTGGTTCTACTGCGGATATCCTCATTTCTAAGTTTATCACGCAGAAACTCCAAGCATAGCCCTCTCCATAGCTCGCTGAGTGACCTTGAGCTTTCTCATCCGGCCAGCAGTGAACGACCACGTCTCAGTTCCATAAGTAATCACTGGCACCACGCACTGTTTGTACAGTCTCGTTTTTTAAGTTTTGAGGTATACCTGACGAGAAGATGTGCCGTAATTTCCCGAACGCTGCCCAACCTAGTTAAATCCGTCGATTGACCTCTCGGTCTAAGTTGGACTTACCTAGTCAGACTAGTTGTCCCAGGTAAACATACTCGTCAACAACTTCGAGCTTAGTGCTCCCAACAACTACCGGCATAGGTGTGACATGGACGTTAAACATGATCTTTGTTTTGCCCATGTTCATCTTAAGACCTATCCGTTGGGAGACACTATTGAGGTCATTGAGCATAGTGCTTAGGTACTCCAGCAATTCTGCCATTAGGACTATACTGGCGGCAAATCGAAGGTGAGTGATGTCCTTGCCATTGATGTTGACATCGTAGCCTTTCCTGTCCAGTAGCTTGAAAACGTCTTCCAATGCAGTGGTTAAAATGGGACATAACGTCACCTTGTATTACACTTCTCTGCAGTTGAATGGGTTTCGTACTCTGGTTCTGTAGTTGGATAGCCATCGTAGTCTTACTGTATAAATACTTTAGCACTGCGATATACCGACAGTGAACTTGAAACCGTTGAAGGGACTGCAGCAACGCCCAAATTTCGACGGAATCAAAGGCAAATTGTACTACACGGACTTCTGTACAATTCGCCGAAGGGTATGTATGTGGTCTATGGTGCTAAAGCCCTTTTGGAAACCGGCTTGCTAAGGTCTTCCAGCGATTCTGCCATAAGGACTATATCGTTGGCAAATCGAAGGTGAGTGATGTACTCGCCATTGATGTTAATACCATATCCTTTTCAGTCGAGAAGCTTGATAACGTCTTCCAATGCAGCGGTGAAGAGTTTCGGGGATATAACGTCACCCTGTCTTACACCTCTCTGCAATTGGATAGGTTTCATACACTGATTCTGTACTCGCATAGCCATCGTAGCCCTACTGTACAAGCACTTCAGTACTTCGATATACCGACAGTGAACTTGGCACCGTTGAAGGGACTGCAGCAACGCCCAAATTTCGACGGAATCAAAGGCAAATTGTACTGCACGGACTTCTGTACATTTCGCCGAATGATATGTATGTGGTCTATGGTGCTAAAGCCCTTTCGGAAACCGGCTTGTTCGGGAGGCTGGAAGTCATCAATTCTGCGCGCGAGACGATTCCAAATGACTCTCGAAAACAGCACGTAGACGCGGCTCAGAAGAAAAATCGGCCTGCACTTCTTCAAGAGAGCGTTGTCACTTTTCTTGAAGAACAAGACCACCGCACTTCTGCTCCACGCCTCCGGTGTAATGCCACCATGGAGGACGGTATATAATATAAAATAAAGAGCCTCTGAAGGACTTCCAGTACCGGTTTTTCACCCGCTTTCAGAAGCTCTGCTGTAATTCCATCCTCGCCTGGGGCCTTGCCGTTTTTAAGGTGCTGGAGAGCCATTCTAATCTCGCTCAGAATGACGTCCGGGATATCATCGGAATAGTGTCGGATAAGACTCGCTCTTGGATCGTTACTCACTCGTGTGGCTCCAAACATGATGCGTGCAGCTGCCCATAGAACCTCTCAATCTCACTCAAAATCTCAGGTGTCCCGGAAACGACGCTGCCACACTCGGTTTTCAGCTTCGACAGTTGGCTCTTTCCGGCAGACAGATCTCTAGCAAACACTTTGGAGCCCTGTTTTCGCTCGATCGCTTCTTCAATAAGAGCAGTATTAAAGTTGCGTAACTCCCGCCGCATGCATTTGGAGATCTGTCCGTTCAGTTGCCTGTATGTTGTCAAATCTGCTGAAGACTGCAGCTTCATATCCCGTCTAACCGACATGAGACTAAGAGTGTGATCGGAGAGTTTCTGTGTTCTTTTGCGGCGGGTCTTGCAGAACTTAGCTCCGACCGCATGGACAGTTTTCACGAGCTTGTCATTCAAATCGTCCACTGCATTGAAATCTTCTAGGCACTGAAAACGGTTTCGTATTTCGAGCTGAAAGGTTTCGGGACTTTGGAGTAGAGCACGAGGGAGACGGAGCGTTGACTTCATTAGACGTGTCCTCTCCAACTTAACGTTTAGGTTCAGTGTGCTTGTCACCATTCGGTGATTGCTGCCGGTTTTCACCCTCGGCGATCACTGAGACATCACTAAACAGTTGTCGTCTGGTTGTCATAATGAAGTCAATCTCATTTTTACTCGAAATTTCGGGGCTCGACCAGGTCTACTTTCTCTGGGGCCGCTACTGGAAGAAAGAGTTCATCATAAAGAGTCCCTCTTTCTCCATGAACTCTGCCAGCTGCAGGCCCCTTTGGTTCCGTTGCCCTATTCCAAATTTCCCTACTTTCAGCTCACCGTTCTCTCTTTGCCTAGTTTTGCGTTGATGTCTCCCATTAACACCGTATAGTGGGTTTTGGAGGAATGCATAGCTCTAGAGATATCCTCATACATTTCTTCCACCTCGTCATCGGGGTATGTCGAGGTTGGAGCGTAAACCTTTATGACCTTCAGCGAATACCGTTTGGTGATTCTGAGTATAAGGTACGCGACCCTCGTTGACACACTGCCAATCTTTACAACGTTGTTAACGAGAAACTTGTGGACGATAAATCCGACACCTCCTTGGGACGGGTGGTCGACCTCCCAGTGATAGAACAAGTTGCCGGATTCGAGGATTACCGTGTCCTGACCTCTCTTCGGACCGCGGATAGTCCTATAATATTCCAGCGCAACTTGTCTATCTCTTCTTCCAGCTCCAGGATCTTCTCGTCAGTCCTCAGGGTGCGTGCGTTATAAGTTGCCAGGTCGAGTCGTCGTAGGTGGCAACCGAACCTCCACCGGAGATTCTTAGCACCCCTGCCCCGCCGTTAACATGGTCGCCACCGTAGCCAGGAATAGCGGGGCCGACGGGGACTGGGAGCCGTCTCTTAGTAACTTTATTTATTTTGGGGGGTATATTGCCATAGTTGCCACGCTTGGCGAACGGGTTGACAACCGCAGTTTTTTATTGTGATATTGCTGTTATCAGGAAGATGCTGTTGCCCATCTCCTGACTGTATCCCACTGTCGCCTCTTACGACACCCACAGATATTCTTAACCGCCACTACACAGCTATAGTTTTTCATTGTGACATAAATCACCCGAGTCTGAAACACTGTAATATACCAAATAATAAACTAACAAAAACCAGAAAATAAAATCCATGTTAATAAGTCGTTATAATCAAGGTCGAAACGTATTTTTTTAGTATAACTATCCACAAATATTAAAGTGTGTATAGTTACTTTATTTGTTGTTTACTAAATATTATTTAATTTAAAAAAAAATAATTATAATCAATTTTATATGGTTTATTTTTCATACATGTGTAGCTTGATTCGAAGTTATACTACATTTAAACTTACAACAAGAATTTTCCATGACAGAATGAATTTATCAACTAAGTTCAAAAACAAATATTGTCGATCCTCAACGGAACGGATATTTTGAAATAGCATCTACGGAATTGTACAGAATTTTTTATACCAATCTACGGATTTGGAGAAATTTGATTATAGGTTCTCGGAACCGGTATTTAGAACCGGTACATCGGAACCCGAACCGGAACCGATACCGGAACTGGAACCGTACCGAAAAGAGGAACCTTTATAAGAACCTAAATGAAGAACCAGAACCGAAATTGGTACCGGTATTCAATCCCTGGTTATAGTTTCGCATATATCTATTTAACTGTGAAAACTTACCAAGATTGTTTCTACTGAAGGGGACATTTAAGAAATTGGTAATTGGGTGTCTAATATATAAATAATGATATACCGTTATTGCAGTTTTTGAAATACCATTAAAAAAAGCTTCTACTTTGATTTGAAATTATTCCAAATTCAACGTGATTTATGGGCAACAACGTCGCCCACCGATCGGCCCTTACGAATGTATGCGTGCGCAGTAAAATCAGTTAAAGTAATGCATTTTGAATTTAAAAGATAAAAACGACAGTATGTTTGAGATTTTTTAAATTAGGTTTTCTTCACCATTTGCTCATATTACTTATTCTGAACCTTCTCCGTCGAGCTCGAACCGTTATTGCAAAATAACCCTGTATTTTATATTAATTAGATTAGAAATGGAAAAACCAAACGACAGATATTCCTAAATGTAGAAAATATCAAAGACTTTTTTTTTAAATAATGAAACAATACAAAACTCTAAGAGCAACACGGGTCACCGGCAGGTCGGAGGAGAGAATTCATACGCAGGCGCTCCCCTCTGTCAAAGTATAAGTACACACGGTCCTATGCGTACAATAAATTTATGTGGTTGTAGCCGCACTGCTCACTAGACTAAATCTAGTTGCGGGGCTGAATCGATGTTCTACAAAAATGCCGAATTGTTCAGATTTATGCTGCAAAAAGAGACCAGCCACGTCAAATTTACTAAAAGACCTTTCATATATAAAGCCGCGTATCCACCAAAAATGTTAACAACATTTATGTTTCCAACTGTTGACAACTCAACAAAAGTTACCAACATTTGTTTCCGATGTCGCCGACAAATGTTTCCAACAAGCGTCTCCAACGAGGGGACAAATGTTTGCAAGAAGCGTATTCCTTTGATGTTGCCGCCGAAAATCAAACACGGTTCCCGACATTGTTTCAAGTTTTGTTGGCAACACTAGAAAATTACAGAAACATTTGTTACCAACACTTGTTGGGAACACAACAGTTGGTAACAAACTTTGGTGGAGACGCAGCTTAAGAAAATTTCAATCGCATGATTGCAATTTGCTTCTTTTCACAATTTAAAATTACAATAATAACGGTCGTGTTGTTTCGGATTTGTTTACCAACAGTACAACGCCCTGTAGTGGCAGACGATTGTTTTTGTGTGCCCAGATTTTCCCCGTCAAAAAATGACAGACACTTCTGTATCGGGGAGAAACGTTATGTGGCTACTCCCCAAGGTTCACCGGTGGCCAGTGATGCTCTGTTACTGAGGCATTGTTTTATTTATATACAAAGTATTCTGCCCGCGGTAAGTTCGAAGCTACTCTATATATACCGATTTTTCTTCGGAACTTTGATAGCGCGATTTAAGTTTCTATGTATTTTTCACTTGTGGCGCGACGACAGCGCTGCCACATATATACAGATACATATATAATATTGAATGTATGTATTTGTGTATGTATGTGTGTATGTATATGTATGTAAACGTAAGGTAATTAATCTTCATTGTTACCACAATAGGACGTCTCTTTGGTCTAGTAGTCTTAAAGACGACTGCAGATCATAAGGTGCTGGGTTCAAATCCCGGATCAGGCCAAAAATCAGTTATTGAGTTTTTCCATCAAGAAATTCTCAGTAGCTGCCCGGAGTCAGGAAGTTGGCGGTGTCTCACCCCCGTGCCTCGGAAAGCACGTAAAACCGTTGCTCCTGCGCCTGATCTCTCTCCGGTCGTGTCGGATTGCCGTCCCATCGGACTATGAGAGTGAGGCAATAGAGAGTGCACCTGTGCTTGCGCACACACTCGTGCACTATAATCCTGTGCTGTGCAGATGTCTAGTCTGCGTTGAGGTTGGCCGCCGTGACTGAAATTCGGTCTGGGGGACATTATTAATATTGTGCAAATGTGCTAGTATCGATTATATGCTGATGTATTTTTAGGTTAGAAAGAAAGAAGAAAGACATTTATTCACTGGAACTGTACACATCACAAAAATAAAAAGTTAAAAGTATGGTAGATTAAAATTACAAGAGTGTATCGAGCCAGTGAAAAGGTTATGACTCAGCGTAAAGCTGCAGTGTAACCTACAGGGCTGATGATTCTGCCATTAATGTCTTACTTTAAGTTACTCTTTTAGTTAGTTCGTGTTTTAACGTGGTAGCGCCAAACTGCAGCTATATTGTGGTTGCAGCACGAATGGGTCGGCTCGAAGGACCAGGCTATCACAGAATACCAGCGTAAATAGGAGCTTAATGCTGCTGTGTTTCGTGGGTGTGTGTAGAGAACCGGATATTAATATATATTTGCTACTATTTATGTGCTAGAGCCACGCTGCAGATATATTATAGTTGCAGCACGAATGGGTCGGCTCGAAGGACCAGGCTATCTGTTCGCGCCAAGCGCTAATGTCAAGAATCGATGCTAGATGGCAACCCGTATCGGCTCGGCGCGATACGGGTTGAAGTTCGGCCGAGCGTGTTGAGCGGTGGGTGTCGAGAACGCCAGTCCAAATTCAGCGCTGCTATGGGCGGCACGCTGTCTTTTTGTCGGGAACTCGGAGGCGGAATACGACACCCACATCTAGGAAATATACGGTTTAGGATACGTAACGCGCATTCCTTGCTTGATAGCTTCACCCGAGACTTATTGTATCTAACTCAGAATCTGTATAAGTGCATTCGACAATAATAGCTAGTGCGGTATTTGATATTCTAGAAATAACTGTGGCCACGCGAAACGGTAGTGACCTTTGATCCGTACGTTCTGTGTTCGTTTCGCGGGTTAAGCGTTATAACAAACAAGAGTTAGTGGCTTCTGTAAAGTAGTTAATCGTACGACAGTTACTGGACTGTCAACGTGACTAACGAAGAAAGTGACGTGAGGTGGAGAGGTGCTGAGGTCCGAACTGCTGCAGAGGGTAACGGTCTAATAAGGTCAATAACGCTACCAGCCACACCCAGATACACATCACTGACCCTTACTCTCCTAGCACTATACAACCACATGCGACCTGACCGAATCCTGAGGGACCAGTCGCCTTGGATAGAGGTAAGTAAGCTCGGTTTAATAGAATAGAACGCTCCCCCCTGATTGTTTATTTTAATTAGGAACTTTCCACCTTGGCCGTTAGGAGGCTCGACCTGCACCTGCTTGTAGGTTCTTCCCTCTATCCGGGAGACTCTACTGTTAGATAAGCAGTTGCTGGCCGTAACACTATCACAGAATACAATACCAGCGTAAATAGGAGCTTAATGCTGCTGTGTTTCGTGGGTGGGTGTAAAGAAACGAATATTAATATATATCTGCTACTATTTACGTGCTAAAGTCACACTGCAGCTATATTATAGTTGTAGCACAAATGGGTCGGCTCGAAGGACCAGGCTATCACAGAATACTAGCGTAAATAGGAGCTTAATGCAGCTGTGTTTCGTGGGTGTGTGTAGAGAACCGGATATTAATATATATCTGCTACTATTTACGTGCTAGAGCCACGCTGCAGATATATTATGGTTGTAGCACGAATGGGTCGGCACGAAGGACCACCCTCTCACAGAATACCAGCGTAAATAGGAGCTTAATACTGCTGTGTTTCGTGGGTGTGTGTAGAGAACCGGATATTAATATATATCTGCTACTATTTACGTGCTAGAGCCACGCTGCAGATATATAAAGGTTGTAGCACGAATGGGTCGGCTCGAAGGACCACGCACTCACAGAACACCAGCGTAAATAGGAGCTCAATGCTGCTGTGTTTCGTGGGTGTGTGTAGAGAACCGGATATTAATATTTATCTGCTACTATTTACGTGCTAGAGCCACGTTGCAGATATATAAAGGTTGTAGCACGAATGGGTCTGCTCGCAGGACCACGCACTCACAGAACACCAGCGTAAATAGGAGCTTAATGCTGCTGTATTTCGTGGGTATAGAGAACCAGATATTAATATATATCTGCTACTATTTACGTGCTAGAGCTACGCTGCAGATATATAAACGTTGTAGCACGAATGAATCGGCTCGAAGGACCACGCACTCACAGAACACCAACGTAAATAGTAGCTTAATGCTGCTATATTACATGGGTGTGTGTGTAGAGAAATGGATATTAATATATATCTGCTACTATTTACGTGCTAAAGTCACGCTGCAGCTATATTATATTTGTAGCACGAATGGGTCGGCTCGAAGGATCGGGCTATCACATAATACCAGCGTAAATAGGAGCTTAATGCTGCAATGTTTCGTACGCTGAGTGTGACTGGTGAACCTTTTTACTGGAAACAAGACATTCCGTTTTAGAACTCAAGGGTCAAACGCATCTGTATTTTGGTTATCAATCGAGGATAGATTTAAATGTCTATGGACCACAGCATCAAATTACCATCAGGTGGACTGTGTGCTCGTTTGTCACCCTTATTCTAAAAGAATACATGTGTGCAGTTCACACGCGTTGAGACGTGAAATCTTCAGACAACTAAACTTAGAGAGAATGAGACGAATGCAGAGTGTCAGAAGTAGAACAATTGTAGGATAATCAAAATATTAAAATATGTGTAAATAAATTTATAATAAACACTGTATTCTATCTCATTCTCACAGGCTAAAATTCTATAGATGTGTGTATATGTTTATCTCTCTTTAGTGTGGTTTTTTCGATTCATCGAGTTTCAAATCACAACGATACTAAAGAAGTTTTCAAAATACTCACTAAGTGTTCTCGTAGAGGACGTGGGCTGCTGTCAGAACGAAGGTTGGACTTATCAGCGAACCGGCGCCTATCCAAACAATGTCCTGATCGTTTGGATTTGTCTTTTTTCTATTTCTGCATCCCAGGATTGCCTGCAGCAAAAAATAAAGCTAATACAACACATCACCAACACCCTAAGATCCCCGTTAAATGTGTTATCAGAATCATTATCAAACTTAAACGTAAATCATTTAAATGTGACGAAGTGAATAATGCTATATCAAAATTAGTGCATTGGTTTAACGTTAATAATCTGCATTTGAACGGAAATAAAACTAAATGTATTAAATTTACAACAACGAATGTTAGAAATCTGAGTACCAATGTGTTTTTAAATGGGGAAGAACTGAGCCCTGTTGAATCCACTGTTTTTCTTGGCATCACTCTCGACGCAAAGCTTCAGTGGGGCCCCCATATATCCAAACTAGCAAGCAGACTAAGATCTGCAGCTTATGCTGTAAAAAAGATTAGAGGTCTCACTAGTGTCGAGACAGCTAGATTAGTTTATTTCAGTTATTTCCGGAGCATAATGTCTTATGGGATTTTGCTATGGGGACATGCGGCTGATTCAGAAAATATTTTTGTTTTACAGAAGAGGGCCATTAGAGCTATTTACAACCTAAAACTGAGAGAGTCTCTTAGAGATAAATTTAAAGAAATAAATATATTAACTTTGGCCTCTCAGTATATTTACGAAAATTTAATGTATGTTCACAAAAACAAAGGTAGTTTTAGTAAAAAAAGTGATGTGCATTCTGTAAACACTAGGAACAAACACAAGCTAGTGATACCAGTTTCTGGACTCCACAGAGTCAGTATTTCATTCTTGGGGCAATGTATACGCTATTACAACAAGGTCCCGGAAAGTGTACAGGCTCTCTCCATTAGCAAGTTTAAATGTTTTGTTAAGTTGAAACTGTATAAAAAGGGTTATTATAGTATAAATGAATACATGGTTGATAATAACCCCTGGGAATGAGGTGATCGCTTCCAAGCTGTTTCTAAAATAAATTTTGTACTTATATAGTTAGTACAACCATTATTGTAAAATTTGCTTTAAAAAAAAAAAGTCCCGCTGGGTTTCTTGCTGGTTCTTCCCAGGACAGAGGTTTTTTTTTCGAACCAGTGGTAAAGTAAAAAATTACTTTCAATAAGTATTACACATGTGATCTATATTGAATAAAAAATTATTCTATTCTATTCTATTCATTATCTATACGTTTGAGTACTGAAATAGCTTTACTTTAGAAAACTCAATAACAAACAAGTGGTAATTTTTTTTACAACCGACTTCAATATAAATAAAACGATAACATCATCAATGTAGTCAAAGTCAATTACATACGCATTATTAAGGATAACTCAAAAACTGCTGGTCAAAATATGGGACCACATTAGAAGCACTAGCTTTCAAATAAAAAAGAATCATC
Organism: Parnassius glacialis; assembly: GCA_033319125.1. Taxonomy (NCBI): domain Eukaryota; kingdom Metazoa; phylum Arthropoda; class Insecta; order Lepidoptera; family Papilionidae; genus Parnassius; species Parnassius glacialis. The sequence continues at coordinate 70,391,087 of JAVANC010000004.1, read as the reverse complement.
AAAATCAGTGCACCTAGAAAAGAGTTCTGATGTAATACACATAAGTAAACAAATAATAGTTTAAAAAACTAAAAAAAAACACGCTTTTGTAGATAGCCGAACTAAAAGGTAGAAAATAATTTTCAATAAGTTTAAAATAAGAAAATCGTGATTAACATAAAAAAATAATTGTATTGTAAAAAAACGTGTAAATATTACTATATTTCTCCAAAAACAAAGTGGCAACCCTAAGCCACAGGGTTTTTGTTACACGCTGTATATATATACCATAGATGAACACAGATGGAAGCTTTAACACTGCCCCAGTATGTCCGCGACATTTTCTATTACTCATGCGTGCAACTTTCTCACCATGTATTTATTCCTTCACCACCGAGCATCTGAACGAGGATCGAAATCGATTTAAACCTGCTGTAGGTACTGACTACGTAAATGGTCTGGGTAGTAGTCGCAAAACGTGGCTTGCTGCTCATGAGATCCCAGGTTCAAATCCCGCGGATCGCAATATTACGACCCGCGCGAGACGAGATGTTTTGATAGATCCTCTATATTTATTTTTATTTCTCATGCTATTTGTTTGTGATGTCAAACAAAGTTTTTTTGTCTTTCTTTCATTTCCACAACACGACACATGAACGCCTACAAATTCAAGCAAAGTTTGCAACAGGTGTTCACCCATGAGATAGCTCGTTTAACACTGCTGTTACCAAAAAAAATTATAAACATCATACCATATGTGGGAACTCTGTGATATCTGCGGGCCCCCCTCCTGCTATTTTTAAGACAGTGTGCTGGGGGCAAATTGTTGACTCCTCGGGTGGTGGTTGTGCATTCGCATAGCATGCTGAAATATATAACAATAAATATATCTCTTGTATATGTACTGCGTAGTGGGGGTGTAAGTATATCCACTCGCCTATATCATCCCGTGGGTGTCGTGAGAGGCGACAGAGGGAAACAAATCAGGAGATGGGCAGTAGCGTCTTCCTAACAACGACCAAAACTAAAAAAAAACTGCGGTTGCCAACCCGCTTGCCAAGCGTGATAACTATGGCAAATATCCCCTATCATACATTCTAGGGGGGTGGCCTATGTTCAGCAGTGGACTTAGGCTGTAATGGATGGATGGATAGAAGATAATCTACCAGGAGCACATGACCCACTGAGAGGTGATATTTTCTAATCAACAGTAACATTACAACTATGGCAAATATCCTCCCTATGAGGTAATCTATGGGGGAGGCCTATGTTCAGCAGTGGACTTTAATAGGCTGTAATCGATGTATGTATAGAAGATAATCTACCAGGAGCACATGACCCACTGAGAGGTGATATTTTCTAATCAACAGTAACATTACAACTATGGCAAATATCCTCCCTATGAGGTAATCTATGGGGGAGGCCTATGTTCAGCAGTGGACTTTAATAGGCTGTAATCGATGTATGTATAGAAGATAATCTACCAGGAGCACATGACCCACTGAGAGGTGATATTTTCTAATCAACAGTAACATTACAACTATGGCAAGTATCCCCCTATGAGGCAATCTATGGGAGAGGCCTATGTAGTGGACAAATATCTTCGTTTGCGAATTGAAATGCAGATGTGTTGTCAGCCGTGAGGACTAAGCTACTAATGCCTCTTTTCCAGTAAAAAGGGTCTCCAAGGTTAAACAAAAAAAAACATGTTAACCAAATCATTTTTATTATAGGATAAGGGTGAATCATATAAAACCTTGGCTACTATTGAACATACCTAGCGCTTGAAATGGAAATGAGCGGGTCATGTTGCACGCTTACCAGATACAACTTGACTCAAAGAGTTACAGCATGGTCAGAACCGACCGGTGCTGCCATGTCAGCAATAAAAAAGGTTTAGACTATGCGCTACACGCTAAACTTTTATTGATGTATTGATGTAAATGAACACCATTTTGAAAAGATATATTAAAATTAAGAACTTTTTTTTATAGGATAGGGTGACAAACGAGCACAAAGTCCACCTGATGGTAAGTGGTTGCTGTAGCCCATAGACATCTACATCTATCATCGCTTGCGAATCAAAATGCAGATGCGTTGTCACCCGTGAGCACTAAGATGGAATGCCTCTTTTCCAGTGAAAAGGGCTTCCGGCCACCTGCACTCACCAAGCGAAACGCAGAGGTAAACCTCTACTTCACGCTGGTATTCTGTGAGGTCGTGGTACCCCGGTTCGAGCCGGCCCATCCATGCGACAGCAAAAGCTGCCGCCTGGCTCTACCACTGTTAAATTTTTTTAACATTCGTTCAAATGCAGATTATTAACGTTAAACCAATGCACTAATTTTGATATAGCATTATTCACTTCGTCACATTTAAATGATTGACGTTTAAGTTTAAAATGAAGGAAGTATCATCAGCAAATAATACTCGTACTATATCATGACTATCCCCTACAAGGTGAGGTAAGTCATTAATATACACCAGGAACAGGAATGGGCCGAGAATCGAGCCCTGAGGAACACCCATTAGTACAGGTGACCCGGAAGAACTTTTACCATTGATAATAACCTTCTGCTTTCTATTACTTAAATATGAAATAATAAGTTTAAGCGCTGTGTTCTTGACACCACAGTACTGTAGCTTCCTGATTAATGTCTCATGGTGAACACAGTCGAAGGCCTTGGAAAGGTCACAAAATATACCCAAAGCATCCTCTGAATTCTCCCATGCACAAAAAATATGTTTTATAAGCTCAACTCCAGCGTCAGTTGTCGAGCGACCCCTTGTAAAACCGAATTGACTTTTATGTAGCAATTTATTAATATTAAAGAAACTTAACATCTGATCTAAAATAATTTTTTCAAAAATTTTACTTAATGTTGATAGTACAGAAATTGGTCTAAAATTGGCGGGGTCTAATGTACTACCAGAGTTAAATATAGGTATGACTTTACTATGTTTCATTAAATCAGGATACGCACCAGATTCGACGCTTATATTAAATATAGTGGCTAGATAAGGTGCTAATATATCTATTATAGATAAAATAACTTTAACGGAAATCCCCCATAAGTCTGCCGTTTTCTTAACATCAATAGTTTTGAAAATATTTAACGATATCTTTTGGCAGTACTCTATGGAATTTAAAAGTATTTGAACAAGCCTTTACATTTTGTTTGAGCAATGATTCGGCGACAGTAGGAGAAGAGTTTAATGATTTAGTTGTCAAAAAAGGAACATCAGTAAAATGGTTCTCAAAAGCCATAGCAACTTCTTGATCAGATCGCGTTAAATTATTGTTAATATTCAATTGAAAATCCGAGTTGCGCGGTTTGACCTTGCCCGTTTCACTATTTATTATTCTCCAGGTCATTTTAATTTTGTCGGATGCAGTTTTAATTTTGTTGCTTAAATGTAAAGCCTTAGCAGTGGAGCATACTTTTTTAAATATTTTAGAATATGTTTTTACATAATCTCTAAATATAACACTACTATTATATGATCTTTCATCATAAAGCTCGTATAACCTTCGCCTACTGTTATAAATTCCTACTGTCGCCCATTCATTAAATGATTTGCGACTGTTAAAAGAGAAAGTTTTAGAAGTAAATATTCTACTAAATTCACAACTTATAATTTTAAATTATGTAGCATACAAATAATTAGCACTATTTTAAAACGAACGTGATGGAAGTCTTTTAATTATATTACTTGTAAACCTCTCCAAGCGATGTTCATTTATTGGAACGAACACAACTTTCTTATTTTTCTGTTTTTTTTTATGGATGTTTTATGGATGATAATAACCCCTGGGAATGAGGTGATCACAACCAAGCTCTTTCTAATTTCCTTTTGTTGTTAATTGTGTTACATACATGATTGTAAGAGTGGCGTAGCTACGTGTGGGCGAACTGGGCCCTCGCCCACGGCCTCGCACTAAAAGGGGCCTCGCGAGACCCCCTAAAATGCGATGCCTCCAGACTTTACCACAGATGACTAATTAATTTGATCACTTTTATCCTTGAAGAAGTGAAAGTGTGTTTGTTTGGGGCCTCGCAAGAAGCGAGGGGGTTAAATGTGACTGCGAGGCCTTTGAAACTACCTTCAAAGACCGTGATTGTTATATTGACGGAATACGAGACTTGTCAGGAATTAATAGATATGAGTAGGTACGAGAGTAACACTAAAATTTCTTAAAAAATCAAAAATTGAACAAACTAGGAAGTCATTACTCTTATTATATCTATTCAAAGTAGTGTCCATATACATCTTTTTTAAGAAGCTCTTCTTTTATTTTCGAAAACAAATAAAAATCGCAAGGTCGGTGCTATGGGGCAGGTGACCCAGTAATTCTACGTCTAACGTCGCCAAGTAGTCCACGATAGTTCCACGAACGCGGAGTTTCGGCGCCGCCGAAGGTTCGGCAGATTTTTTGCCGAAACCGAAACCGAAACCGAATCTGCGGTCGGTCACTATTTATTTTACAGTAACCATTCGGGGAACGTCATGAGCTTGGACGTTCACGTTGAGGTGGTTAAGCTGCTATTTTACACTGGTATTCTGTGAGAGCGTGGTCCTTCCCCGGTCGAGCCGACCCATTCGTGCTACAACTATACTACTAATATAGCTGCAGTATGGCTCTACCACGTATATATGCAGATGCGTTGTCACCTCTGAGGACTAAGGTGGAACGGTTCTCTACACACACCATACGAAACACAGCAGCATTAAGCTTTCACGCCGGTATTCTGTGAGAGCGTGGTCCTGCCCCGGTCGAGCTGATTCATTTAAGCTGTAATCGTAATATACCTGCAGCGTGGCTCTACCACGTATAGATATAATACAGAAGTAACATTTCCTCACCTGTGCATGCTGCTTGAGTGCTCTTGTCTGGACAGTTGGCGGATAAACGCCCCTCGACCCTTACGGGGTTATTTATCGGTTCGCGCTTGCAGCATATCATCGGGAAGTTACCGTCATAACGGCATTCCTGTAACAAATACATTTTTTGAACTTTTGTGAACATTTTATGGGCTCCTCAGGGGTGACATGGCATCTGCATTTTGATTATTAATATACATATATGTAGATGTCTATAAAAGAGAAACAGATTTTTTTTTATTTTCAATATAGATTATAAATAATACTTATTGAAAGTCACTGTTTTGTTTAATTTACCTCTGTCCTGGAAAGAACCAGCAAGAAACCCGGCGGGACATTTTCTTTTGAAAATTACAGCATCTTATACGTTACACGTTATAGAGCCACGCGGCAGCTTTTGCTGTCGCACGGATGGGCCGGCTCGAACCGGGGTGGTACCACGACCTCACAGAAAACCAGCGTGAAGTAGAGATTTACCTCTGCGTTTCGCTTGGTGAGTGCAGGTGGCCGGAGGCCCTTTTTACTGGAAATGAGGCATTCCATCTTAGTCCCCACGGGTGACAACGCATCTACATTTTGATTTGTAATAGACGATAGATGTAGATGTCTATGGGCCGCAGCAACCACTTACCATCAGGTGGACTGTGTGCTCGTTTGTCACCCTTTACCTATAAAAAAAAAACACAATTAACAACACTAAAAAGAATTAGTTGCTTGGTAGCCATCACTTCTTTCCCAGGGGCTATTATCATCCATAAATTCGTAAATATTACAATAATCCCTTTTTATACGAACTTTATATAATAAAAATTTTTGAATTTTGAGAAGGTCAATATTTTGTATATTTTCTGGAATTTTGTTGTAAAAGCGTATACATCGCCTCAAGAATGAGTTACGGACTCGGTCATCGAGCATTTGTAGCTCGTTATGGGCCGAAGCATCCACTTACCATCAGGTGGCTGTATGCCCGTTCGTCATTCTCATTACATTAAAAAAAAACATCAATAAGCCTCACTTACAATGTCCTTCGACGTGATTTTGCCCTTCTGTGAATTAATAAAAGCTCTAGCAAGAACTCCCGTGTGATGAGGCTCATTGGGGCAGCAGTAAATACGGATAGTGTTGTCCAAGAAGCAATACTGAAAAGAAAAATCAATTAAAAACGAGACAGTAAGAGCACATCGCACAAAATATTATGGAACGCATTTTCTCTTTAAAAAAAAAACGTAACGGTTTTTCTCCTGTATTGCGGACGCAGTTTACAAACATAAATTGCACAAGAAAAAATATCGAGACCCGGAACAGTTATGTAGGCCATACAAGTACTTGTTCCGTTCTGGATGCGAACCTGCTGCCCTCAGCACCGCACCTCTAAGCTAATCCACTGTACCACGGAACCGTCGAAGGCAGTATCATGTCCTATGGTACGTTACTGTGAACTGAATTAGAAACTAGACTGAAAGATTAATAATAAAGCACACTGGGCACTGGCCTAGAATAGCACCGCAGAGAGGATGTCGGTTATTCAACTACTGATAAAAAAAATGTTTTATTCTGGATAAAATGCATATTACTAGTCAATCAAAACAGAAGTGAATGTCCCGCTATTACAAACGCACTAAATGCATTCATCTTTACTCTTACAGCCTTATTAAAGTCCACTGCTGAACATAGGCCTCCCAACTGCCTCATAGTGGGGATATTTGCCATAGTTGTAATGTTACTGTTGATTTGAAAATTTCACCTCTCAGTGGGTCATGTGTTCCTGGTAGCTTATTTTCTATACATCCATCCATTACAGCCTATTAAAGTCCACTGCTGAACATAGGCCTCTCCCATAGATTGCTTCATAGGGGGGATATTTGCTGTAGTTGTAATGTTACTGTTGATTTGAAAATTTCACCTCTCAGTGCGTCATGTGCTCCTGGTAGATTATCTTCTATACATCTATCCATTACAGCCTATTAAAATCCACTGCTGAACATAGGCCTCTCCCATAGATTGCTTCATAGGGGGGATATTTGCTGTAGTTGTAATGTTACTGTTGATTTGAAAATTTCCCCTCTCAGTGGGTCATGTGCTCCTGGTAGATTATCTTCTATACATCCATCCATTACGGCCTATTAAAAGTCCATTTCTGAACTAGGCCTACCCCATAGATTGCCTCATAGGGGAGATATTTGTCATAGTTGTAATGTTACTGTATCATGTTCTATGATATGTTACTGTGAACTCAATTAGAGACAATACGGATTTTGCAAAAGCAGGCAATAGGCAGTGACAGACTGAAAGATTAATAATAAAGCTCACTGGGCACTGGCCTAGAATAGCACCGCAGAGAGGATGTCGGTTATTCCACTACTGATAAAAAAATGTTTTATTCTGGATAAAATGCATGTTACTAGTCAATCAAAACAGAAGTGAATCTCCCGCTATTACAAACGCACTAAATGCATTCATCTTTACCGTTACAGCCTTATTAAAGTCCACTGCTGAACATAGGCCTCCCTCATAGATGGCCTCATAGGGGAGATATTTGTCATAGTTGTAATGTTACTGTTGATTTGAAAATTTCACCTCCCAGTGGGTCATGTACTCCTGGTAGATTATCTTCTATACATCCATTCATTGCGGCCTATTAAAAGTCCATTCCTGAACAATAGGTCTCCCCCATAGATTTCCTCGTAGGGGGATATTTGCCATAGTTGTAATGTTACTGTTGATTTGAAAATTTCACCTCCCAGTGGGTCATGTACTCCTGGTAGATTATCATTTATACATCCATTCATTACGGCCTATTAAAAGTCCATTCCTGAACAATAGGCCTCCCCCATAGATTTCCTCGTAGGGGGATATTTGCCATAGTTGTAATGTTACTGTTGATTTGAAAATTTCCCCTCTCAGTGGGTCATGTGCTCCTGGTAGATTATCTTTTATACATCCATTCATTACGGCCTATTAAAAGTCCATTCCTGCACAATAGGCCTCCCCCATAGATTTCCTCGTAGGGGGATATTTGCCATAGTTGTAATGTTACTGTTGATTTGAAAATTTCACCTCTCAGTGGGTCATGTGCTCCTGGTAGATTTTCTTCTATACATCCATCCATTACAGCCTAATTAAAGTACACTACTGAACATAGGCCTCCCCCATGGGTTGCCTTGTAGGGAGATATTTGTGATAGTTGTAATCTTACTGTTGATTTGAAAATTTCACTTCTCAGTGGATCATGTGCTCCTGGTTGATTATTTTCTATACATCCATCCATTACAGCCTAATTAAAGTCCACTACTGAACATAGGCCTCCCCCATGGGTTGCCTTGTAGGGGGATATTTGCCATAGTTTTAATGTTACTGTTGGAAACTACCTGAGGCCCTATATAAGGCCGTGTACTTAATAATTTCAATAGATAATAGTGACGTCCACAACAGGTGACGTCTATCAAAAATATGAAAATTTGTAAGATATTTATTTCAGTCTATAATATAAAAATGAATCGCTTAATGTGTTGCTAAGCGCAAATCTCGAGAGCAGCTGAAACGATTTCGCTAATTCTTTTTTTATAATATTCCTTGAAGTACGAAGATGGTTCTTACGGAGAGAAAAATTTTAAAAATTGCCTGAGAAAATCTAAAAACAACACTTTTCTATATTCCCATACAAAAGGTTCGTTAAGTTTTAGTGGAGGGGTTCCGGAAAGGCAAAACAATTGAGTGACGTTAGTACTATCGTATAAATATTAATGTCAATATTTGTGTAGATATCATAATAAGAAATCAGAAATTGTAATTTTCATTGTGATTTTTAGTGAATATTAAAAGAATTTCAAGTGTTTTATAATTTTTATTTTTGACATAATGTAATTGTTGACTTATCAACTTTCTTTTTTCTTTTTTTATCTTACTAGCTGACCCGGTGTCCGGAATAGCAGATTAAGTATTAAAAAAAATATTAAAGAATCGACTGTTAGGCGGTACGAAGTTCGCCGGGTCAGCTAGTTACGCAATAATTGTTTTAGAGGATCGAAAAACAATTACTACAGAGTGATATACTAACAATTGTTTGCCACTTGTCTTGGAAAAAGTTCGGGAGAAACGACCTCGCAGTGGGTTCCTCCTTCACCACGACAACGCCTCGTCACACACTGCCAAGCAAACAATCGACTACTTGGTGACGTCAGACGTGGAATTACTGGGTGTTTCCTTCCGAGGAGTTGCCAACTAAATTGAAGAGAGGTTGAAGCGTGGGAAAAAGATATTGGCCTCGTCCTTCGTAAGGACAGGTCATTACGCAACAATTTTTTTATAGGAGAGGGGGCAAACGAGCATGCGGCTCACCTGATGGTAAGTGACTACCGCCGCCCATGAACAACTGCAACACCAGGGAGGGAATTGCAGATGCGTTGCCGGTCTTTTAAAAAGGAGTACGCTCTTTTCTTGAAGGTCGTATCGGTCCGGAAAAATCGCTAATGGTAATCGATTCCACAAGTAAGTCGTGCGAGGAAGAAAACATCTTCTAAATCGCACAGTGGTGGACCGCCAATCATCCAGATGGTGTGGATGGTATCGCGAGTTCTGCCGCGATGTGCGTTCGTGAAATTTGGCGACTGGGATTAATCCGAACAATTCCTCAGAGCACTCCCCATAGTAGATGCGAAAGAAAATGCAAAGAGATGCAACATCTCTTCGCAGCGCCAATGAGTCGAGCCGATCGGAAAGGACTCGGTCGTTGACGATTCGAGCCGCTCTGCGCTGGATGCGGTCAAGTGGAAGGAGCTGGCACTGGGGAGCCCCTGCCCAGAGATGGGAACAGTATTCCATGTGAGGCCGAACCTGCGCCTTGTAAAGTTGCAGGCGTTGTGCCGGCATGAAATACTGTCCCGCTCTGCTGAGCACGCCAAGCTTTTTAGAGGCCAATTTGGCCTTCTCTTCCAAGTGACCACGAAACTGCACGTCACTCGATATGTCGACGCCGAGGATTCCGATACTGGTTGAGGCAACCAGGGGAGTGCCTTGAAACTGAGGAGATACGACAAAGGGGTTCTTTTTAGCGGTAAACGTGCAAACTTGTGTCTTCTGAGGATTAAACTGGACTAGATTTAGTCGCCCCCAGTTCGAGACTTTGTCCAGCAAAGACTCGACTTCAGACGCAAGTTTGTTCCGGTACTCGGAGACGTTTTCCCGAGAAATATTAGCACGGCCGGTGTATAGAGCATCACCAGTGCTGTCATCCGCATAGCAATGAATGTTACCAGTTAGCAACATATCATTGATATGCAGAAGAAACAGCGTTGGTGATAGCACACAGCCTTGTGGAACACCAGCGTTAATAGGCTTGTAGTCAGAACATGCACCGTCTACAACGACCTTGATGCTCCGATCTTCAAGGAAGCTGGTGATCCAATTGCACAATTTCTCGGGAAGCCCATAGGAAGGGAGCTTCGAAAGAAGCGCTTTGTGCCAAACCCGATCGAAGGCCTTCGCAATGTCCAGACTAACGGCCAACGCCTCCCCCTTGGACTCTACTGCCTCCGCCCATCTATGGGTCAGGTAGACCAGAAGATCACCAGCTGATCGACCCCGACGAAAACCGTATTGGCGGTCACTAATCAGCTGGTGATCCTCAAGGTACCGGATGAGCTGGCAGTTGATAATGGATTCCATTATTTTGGAGAACAAGGAGGTGATCGCGATAGGCCTATAGTTGGACGGGTCTGAGCGGTCGCCTTTTTTAGGGATCGGATGGACAAAAGCTGTCTTCCATGAATTCGGGACTACGCCTTGGGAGTAGCAGTACCGGAAAAGACGCGTTAGGACCGGTGCCAACTCTGGAACACACGTCCTCAGCACAATTGGGGGGATCCCGTCAGGCCGACTCGACTTCTGGATGTCCAGGGAGAGAAGTGCTTTGCGAACCGAGCGCTGTGAGAACAGCACATCCGGCATGGAGCACTCACACCGCGGGATGGTCGGCGGTGTTTTCCCCCCGTCATCAAGAGTCGAGTTGGCCGCGAAAACGGAGCCTAAAAGGTCGGCTTTGTCTTTTGCGTCATGGGCCAGTGAGTCGTCCTCCCTGTGCAGAGATGGTAGTGATGGCTTACAGAAATTCCGTTGGACAGCCTTGGCGAGAGACCAGAATGCACGGGTTCCCGAAGGAAGGCGAACTAGTTTTTTTTCTAAATCTTTTGAAGGACCTGGAGGCGAAGTTATACTTCTTTTTAAGTATGCTGGTGTTTACATCCCGAGTCGCCGAAGCTGCAGCCCAGGCTTGATAACGCTCCTGCTTACTGCGTAATGCAGTTTTACAGGAGCGACCAAACCAAGGCTGAGATCTGCCTCCGATGGGTACCACAGATGATGGAATAAATAGTTCCATTCCCTGTAGCACCACATCAGTGACAGAGTCAGCAACAGCGCTGGGATCATCCGGCGAGAAGCAAACCCGCCTCCATGGGTAGGATGCAAAGGAAGACCGCATTCCATCCCAATCCGCCGACCTGTAATGCCAAACACGGCGGCAACCTGCAGAACGCAACCGCGAAGGGAGCGTGAGTGGCACCATACTCCGGATCAGACAGTGGTCCGAAGAGCCGAGAGGGGCATCGACGGAAACCTGATATCCGTCCGGATGAGAGGTCAGCAGAAGGTCCAACAGGGAAGGTGTATGATCCTCCACATCTGGAATCCGCGTAGGCGAAGTAACCAGTTGTGTCAGACCATATGCCAAGGCAAAGTCCTTTTCCAGTAAAAAGGGTCTCCGGTTCTCTACACTCACCATACGAAACACAGCAGTGTTAAGCTGCTATTTAACGCTGGTATTCTGTGAGAGCGTGGTCCTACCCCGATCGAGCCGACCCATTCGTGCTACAACTATACTAGCTGCAGCATGGCTCTACCACGTATAAAAAACTTGCTAGTTTGTTCAGTTTTTGACTTTCTAAGAACTTTTAGTGTCACCGTATATTAACAAATGTTCGTATGTGTGAAGGAAAAACATCAAAAAGATAAAATGTCTTTGTAAACAATGTTATTCGTTGCTCCGTTTGTTGCTAAAATATGTAAATTATCTGGGTTAGTAACGCGAGTTCAAGCGACATACAGTTGACCGTGTGAAAAACCCCGTATAAAATTCGTATTTTCATATAACTTTCATAACTTTGTATTAAATGAAGATATCGCAATATTTTTTTTAGATAAGAGCGAAGTATCTAAGAAATAAAACTCAGAAAACCTAATTGAAATATATCCAGAAGTTTTTCTGTGATGCGTGCACAACTGCAAACCTCTATCATTTTATTTATATAGATTTATTATAGTTAGTTACTTAGGTAATAAGAGTTATTTCCTTAATGATTTCTTATATTTACGCTAACACTACTTATACATTTAAATAAAACTAGTTATTATGGATTTTATCGCGTCTATTAACTTATTTTATATTGGGAACTTAATCATATTTTTTCAATATTTCTACCTAGATAGAATGGACTTTTTTATAAAAGTTGTAGACACTCGCTAACATACTGGGAAACAGTTTGCCAAGAATAACGTTTGATTAAATTAGGAAAACAACTTTAACAAAAATACACTAAGAATCGGGAATTCCGCTTCCGAGCCTCTTTTAGGACCGTGTATAAAAAATGAGGAACCAAGGGGTTATTCCGTTTATCCACCTTATGAAATCCACCCTAGGGTGGATACGCGGAAACGCGTGTTCGTTACAGTCGGAATTCAATTTTTGATTGTGGTTCCGCCTTCAACCCCCCCCCCCCCCCCCACCTTGTACAGTTCAACATAAAATATATTCATACTTTAGTATATTATTGATTAATTTTAATAACCACAAACTTAAACAATAATCATAATATTACGTATTGCATTTAAGTCAAATTAAACTTCCTCATTTGAAATAAAAATACACAGTTTATAAATTCAGCAATATGTCCAGGAAATCACCAACGCTATTTTCCTTATTAGGTAGACGTAATGATATATCTTGTATAGATATATAATATAAATAAAATTGAAGTGTCTGTTTGTAATATCGAAATAACAGCTTTTTACTATATGTATATGAAAGTATATACGGTACTTATAACAAAAATATGATTCCTAAAATTTTTGTCTGTATATCTTTCTGTCAGTCTGTCTGTCTGCCTGTTTGTTCCGGCTAATCTCCGAAACGGCTGGACCTATAGCTGAAGTTATAAGAAGTAACTTAGGCTACTTATATTTTCTGCCGACTTCCAAAAATAAGACGCTACTCAATTCGACTGTATGTTTTTTATGTGTGTTACCTCATAACTTTTTACTGGGTGAACCGATTTCGATGATTCTTTTTTTATTTGAATGCTGGTACTGCTCGTGTGGTCCCATATGAATTTGATCAAGGTCAGACCAATAGTTTTTGAGTCGTAGTATTCTTAATAACTTATATTTAAGTCGGCAGTACAACATTTTTAATTTTCTGCCGACTTCCAAAAAGGAGACGGTACTCAATTCGAGTGTATGTTTTTTTTTGTGTGTTACCTCATAACTTTGTACTGGGCGAACCGATTTCGATGATTCTTTTTTTATATGAAAGCTGATAGTTCTCGGGTCCCATATGAATTTGATCAAGGTCAGACCAATGGTTATTGAGTTATTCTTAAATAACCTATATTGAAATCGCTTGTTTTGAAGTCGGCTGTACAAAATTTTAAATTTTATATTATAAATTATAGAAAAAGAATTAGGGTTCCGAACAAAAAAATAAAACCCATGAAAACCAATCGTAATAAATTACGCGCGGGCGAAATCGCGGGGAAAACAGCTAGTCCTGCATAAATTCGTCTCCTTTAATGTACATATGTGCAATCGTTTTCTGAATTTCTTTGTTACAATAGGTGTGTTTGCAATAGACCTGGCGTTTTCTGCCGACTTCCAAAAAGGAGACGGAGATGGTATTTTTTTTATGTGTGTTAACTCATAACTTTTTACTGGGTGAACCGATTTCGATGATTTATTTTTATATAAAAGCTGATACATCTCGTGTGGTCCCATATGAATTTGATCAAGGTCAGACCATTAGTTTTTGAGTTATTCTTAATAACTTATATTGAAGTCGGCTGCACAAAATTTTTAATTTTAAATTATTTTCCAAGCAATTCAAAAAAAACTTTACTAAATTTGGATGTTTGTATTTAATTTCATTTGATATTGTTTTAAACCTAGATTCTAATGAATTTGTAGTTCCGTAAGAAACTCCGAATGATCGATCGATACAGAATCAGTGACAAAAATGTCCTTACCGAAAGAGCGCCCACTCGAACATTTGGGTGCGCTTTTAATTTGTACGTACCTTTGTAAATACAACTTTAAGCAATGCATTTAAGGTTGTATTTACATTAATGTATATTTATTTCAACTAGAATTACGTCAAAACAATTGGCGACAGTTTTTAGAGAAATTTTGCATGGGATTGTGTATCTATATTTTTATTAGTGATCCTTCAGCTATGTCTTTTCATAGTAATTCACAAACACCATCATAATATTATTATAATCATTATTCAATGACGTAAATTAGATCACATCGAATGATATGTAATTAAACAACAGTTTTGACCTTTAAACAAGAAGTGAATATGTATTTTTGTAAGTACTGAAATGTCTACTAAGTAAATCTTGGGCCTGTTTCTATCATGTTTTTATAAACGACTGTACATAACCGAGGGAGAAAATCGAAAGAAAAATAATATACGAATTCCGATTATCCACCTCGTCTGGGGTGGATAAACGAATACGCGTTTCCGACTATCCACCCTAGGGTGGATTTTTTAGGGTGGATAAACGGAATAACCCGAACCGGGTCCAGTTTTGAAAACCCTAGCCGGCACTAACGAAAGAAATCGTTACCATTACCAGTGAATTAACTTACAGTAGGTTTCCTCTTCTCCTCGTTAATCAATCGGTCTACATACTCGCACGAATATTTGCAGGTGCCAGGAATGTTATCAGCCTCCTCGACTTCGCATGGCTCGCCTATAATTGAAATAATTAATTAATTAATTAATAATTACGGTATGACATTGGTCCCTTGAAAGAGAGATAAAGCCCTAGTGTGGGATGCTACTTGCGTAGACACTCTGGCGGCCTCCCAACTCGGGGGTACTTCGTTTAAAGCCGGGGCGGCATCAGAGGCAGCTGAACTGGGTAAGTGGCGCAAATATGAGTCTGAGAATTTGACATTGACATTGACATTTGCTGTAAAGACTATCAGTCCGTGGGGTTCACGTGCGGTGAAGTTCCTAAAGGAACTCCATCCGCGGCTGCTCGTTGCTGCTGGTGGTAAGAGGGCTGATTCTTTCCTCACTCAAAGGCTAAGTATAGCCCTTCAGCGGGGAAACGCAGCCAGCGTTCTTGGCACGATACCGCGGGGAGTAGGACTGTATGATAATTAAGTTTCTAGTTTAAGTTATTTTTTATTATTATAGTTTTTTATTTGTTTTGTGAAAAAATAATTAAATTCAAAACGGCGAACGTTTTTTTACAAATTCAACGACTAGCCCCGCTAACTGTCCCTGATATCCTCATTTCTAAGACTATCACGCAAAGAAACCCCGAGCATAGCGCTCTCCATAGCTCGCTGAGCGACCTTGAGCTTCCTCATCCGGCCAGCAGTGAAGGACCACGTCTTAGTTCCATAAGTCATGACTGGACACGCACTGGTTATACAGTCTTGTTTTCAAGTTTTGGGGTATACCTGACGAGAAGATGTGCCGTAATTACCCGAACGCTGCCCAGCCGAGTTGAATCCGTCGATCGACCTCTCGATCGAAGTTGGACTTACCTAGTCGGGCTATTTGTCCCAGGTAAACATACTCGTCAACAACTTCGAGCTTAGTGCTCCCAACAACTACCGGCATATGTGTGACATGGACGTTATACATGATTTTTGTTTTGTCCATGTTCATCTTAAGACCTATAGTGGTGGGTAAGAATACCCACTACTCCATGGCTTCCCGTGCGTGCCGTAAGAGGCGACAGAGGAAAACTGAGTCAGAAGATGGGCAGCAGCATCTTTCTGATAACAGCAAATTACAATAAAAAACAGCGGTTGCCAACCCGCTCGCCAAGCGTGGCAACTATGGCAAATACCCCACTATGAATGTAACAAAGAGACGGCCCCCAGTTCCCGGCGGCCCCGCTATTCCTGGCTATGGTGGCGACCATGATAACGGCGAGGCAGTGGGTGCGAAGAAACTCCGGTGGAGATTCGGTTGCCACCTAAGACGACTCGACCTGGCAACATTCAACAGACGCACCCTGAGGACTGACGAGAAGATCCTAGAACTAGAAGAAGAGATAGACAAGTTGCGTTGGGATATTATAGAACATATATTAGAGAATTTTTACGTGGTAGAGCCATGCTGCAGCTATATTAATAGTATAGTTGTAGTACGAATGGGTCAGTTCGACCGGGGAAGGACCACGCTCTCACAGAATACCAGCGTAAAATAGCAGCTTAATGCTGCTGTGTTTCGTATGGTGAGTGTAGAGAACCGGAGACCCATTTTATTGGAAAAGAGGCATTCTGGCATTCTCTCTTAGTCTGCTTAGGCTGACAACGCATCTGCATTTTAATTTACAAAAAGAAGATAGATGTAGATGTCTATGGGCCGCAGCAACCACTTACCACCAGGTGAACTGTGTGCTCGTTTGTCACCCTGATTCTATAAAAAAAATCTGAGCTTCAAAGAAAGAGGGGGAGGACACGGTAATCCTCGAATCCGGCAACTTGTTCTATCACCGGGAGGGCGACTATCTGTACCATTCAGGTGTCGGATTCATCGTCTACAAGTCTCTCGTTAACAACGTAGTAAAGATTGTGAGTGTGTCGACGAGGTTTGCGTACCTTATACTCAGAATCACCAAACGGTATTCGTTGAAGGTCAAACAGGTTTAGGCACCAACGTTGGCACATCCCGATGAGGTGGAGGAAATTTATGAGGATATCTTCAAAACCCACTATACGGTGTTAATGAGAGACTTCAACGCAAAACTAGGCACAAGAGAGAACCTCGAGGGTAGGGATATTTGAAATATGGCAACGGAATCCAAGGGGCCGGCAGCTGGCCGACTTCATGGAGAAATAGGGACTCTTTATGATGAACTTTTTCTTCCAGAAGCGGCCTCACAGGAAGTATCAAGTATTATAAAACAATAATGTTAGTGAAATAGCTTGTTTAAAAACTTCTTCACAATATTATGCGATGATGCGCAACCGTTTAAGAGACAATATCGCGTTACTTTTACATATCTAAGTTTACTTCTATACCATTATTTATATATCACACAAGACCAGGAATCCGCCGGCGGTCAAGTACCCGCCAAAACCCACCATTTGTCTAGAAATCATTATGTTATTATGTACTACGTACTAGAGAAGCCATTTCAAACAAAAACTGTGTCCTACTCTATGTCTTTGCGCATGCGCGGGAGTAGTAGTCGCGCATGGGCGAAGACTTTAGTTTGATATAAAATAAGATATTTATATAAAATAAATATAAGAATTTAATATAAAATATCTTAATTTAATCTAAACAAACACATTATATTTCTAAATAAAATGTAATAATAATTATTTTATGGAATTCAGAAAAATCTTCAATTTACGCAATATTTAGTTTGTATGGATTGCAGTACAGTTCAGTTGAACATAGTCAATGTTCGGAATGGCTTCTCTAGTACGTAGTACATATAACTCAATGCTAGAAATATTTAAATGTCACACAAAGCAAAAAGAATATTCGATTGAAGATGTGTTCCAGAGTTTATAAAAACTCGCTAACCTTGATAAATGCAGAAGGTAAAATATTTTTTTTAAAAAAGCGCTCCTCAAATTTTTAGTACCTAATTACGGTATCGAAGTATTTTCGATAAAAAAATATTTAATGGTATTGTTTTCACTAAGCTTACGTACTTCGCACGCGAAATTCAAATAAAATTATGATTGTTTCATTTACAATCCTAACCTAAAAGTATAACAAAGACGTTTACCTATTTCTTCCTGTCCTGAAATTAAGTTTCCACTTAAAATTAAGCATAGAAACACATCCACAACTTTTAACATAATAAAAAATAAAATGTGTTTTTTAATCTGTATTTTATTTAAATCTCTAATTTTTACTAACCTAAAAGTATAACAAAGACGTTTACCTATTTCTTCTTGTCCTGAAATTAAGGTTCCACTTAAAATTAAGCATAAAAACACATACACAACTTTTAACATAATAAAAAATGAAATGTGTTTTATAATCTGTATTTTATTTAAATCTCAAATTTTTATTCACTTTAATTATTTTGATTGAAATTAAATTAAATTAAATTCTTCATTTCAATTATGTATACTTTGATTGAATTAATGTTTATCACACGGCTGCTAAAAGCAACGCCTTTCAACAAACTACACATATTTTGTAATGTTTATTAATAATAACAATATACAGGCTGATGTTGTATCGCGTTTTAATAAGAGCTAATAATTTTCTGCTCACCAGTTGACACTGAGGTAAAGTTTTTTGTTACACAATGTAATTTAATTGAGAAGTTGTTTTTTAATAAAAGTAAATCAGTTTCTAGAGTATTATATTAATACACAAAATAATGCGTCAGTGGTTTGCTCTTTAATTTTTTTGCACTATTTTAACTTTTTTTAAATTTTTCTACTTTTATGAATATTCGTGGATTGTTTTATTTATTTTTAATGTTATTAATATAAAATACAGCGAATAGTACAAAAAGAAACAATAACTTCCCCGCTATGAAATATGTCAAATATTATACCTCACTTTCTAGTGGCGCCGCCCTGGTGGCTGAAAAAGTCGTGGATGCCCTCATTTTAATCACCGACGAAAAAAAAACATTGGTGTTCATAAGGTTAAAAGCTTAGAGTTGAGATAAGCTCTTTGGTTTGAAACTTTTGTTGGTTCGTAGCAAGTTTTAAAATAAATTTAAGAACGGAAGGAAATTGGCCTGTTAAAAGTTTGGCGTGCTCAGTAAACAGAGCGAGACAGTATTTTATGCCGGCACATCGCTCGCAACTTTACAAGGCGCCAGTTCGGCCTCACATGGAATACTGTTCTCATCTCTGGGCAGGGGCTCCCTAGTGCCAGCTCCTTCCACTTGACCCCATCCAGCGCAGAGCGGTTCGAATCATTGACGACCGAGTTCTTTCCGATCGGTTTGACTCACTGGCACTGCGTAGAGATGTTGCATCTCTTTGCGTATTTTATCACATTTACCACGGGGAGTGCTCTGAGGAATTGTTCGGAATGATTCCAGCCGCTCAATTTCATCATCGCACATCGCGACAAAACTTTCTATACCATCCATACCACCTGGATAAATGGCGGTCCATCACTTTGCGATTTAGAAGATGTTTTCTTCCTCGCACAACTTCCCTGTGGAACCGATTACTACCAGCAATTTTTCCGGACCGATACGACTTAGGGACCTTCAAGAAAAGAGCCTACTCCTTTTTAAATGGCCGGCAACGCATCTGAAATTCCCCTGGTGATGCAGTTGTTCATGGGTGGCGGTAGTTACTTACCATCAGGTGAGCCGCATGCTCGTTTGCTTCCTCTCCTATAAAAAAAAAATCTTCTATCGCACACCCCAACGAAACTCTCGACACCACCTGGATGTTTGTCAGCTCACCACTGTGCAATTTACTAGGAGTATTCTTCATCACACGACTTCTATGGGCTACCTTTCGTCTTAAGTACCTTCAAGACACGAACTTATTCCTTTTTAAAATGGCAGAAACATACATGTGATACAATTGGGCATGGGTAGTGGTTGAGTAAATGTCAATCTAATCAGGTGAACCGCATGTCCATTTCCTCCCCTTTCTATAAAAAAAATCAAAATGAGTGTCGTGGAACACTCGGTTGGAACGAAGTTCCTTTCGTGGTATATTATTATTGATAAATGTATTATATTACTGATTAACAAATACAAATACGAGTAAATGAATTACTAGCATCTATTAAAATGAAGCGTCATTGAAAATGAAATAATATTTCTTTCATGGCAAGATAAGATAAAGTGCGAGGGAGATCGATATTATTCCATCTCGCTTCCTTATAGCCGCCAAGGCCGTCTACACTACGTCAGAAGGGGTCGTGACGGAAAAATCTTACACTTATTGTCGCCTAGCCCCCATCTGCCAACTCCGTACCGTCTGTTAAAGAACTTCGTTCCAAAAAACGTAATGAGCGTCCGCTTTCTATTTTCGATCGAATGTATTTCCATCCACAGTAGAATGCCTTGACAGTAGTGAAAAATCTACCAATATTTATGATTTGAAGTTTATAAATTTCCCTATTATGAGAATACTAATAGGTGGTAGGACTCTTTTTATAGGAATTCACAAGGGTTAGGTATCGCTCTCTTAGCTATTTCTACAGCTAAATAGCAGTGCTTGACTGTAGCCGGTCTGAAGATTATAGTAAGCCAGTAAGAACATTCACAAGCCGTGAGGCATTCCATCATAGTCGTCAGAGGTGACAACGCAACTGTAGCTTTCTCTATTTAAAATAAATTGCATTTGTTCTTGGGTTATAGTAGCCGCTTACCACCACTTACACCATAATCATAAGGTGGACTGTTAGTTTCCTTTGTCATTTCACTTTTATAAAAAAAAACACACTCAACAGTAAATGACTGGCCGAAAACAAATATACCGATTATTTTTTCACAGTTAATTTTCGAACATCCTTTATCGTCCTTGCCTATAACCGCAAGCCTCGATAAAAACAAGTTTCATCTCTTGCAAATACTGCTAAAATGTTATGAACCGTATAACTTCACATTAAGGTTACATTTAATAATAATATAATAATATACATTTATTTGCACACCATAAACAATAAATATAAAATGTTTACTTATTCTACACAGCAGTATTTTAGCTGACGCTTACTATAGGAAAAACTGAGCTGTAAATGTCAGTACTCTTCCAGTGTCACAGCACAATATACAATAATTTAAAATTAAAAATTTTGTACAGCCGACTTCAATATAAGTGACTTCAATATAGGTTATTTAAGAATAACTCAATAACCATTGGTCTGACCTTGATCAAATTCATATGGGACCACACGAGAACTATCAGCTTTCATATAAAAAAAGAATCATCGAAATCGGTTCGCCCAGTACAAAGTTATGAGATAACACACATAAAAAAAAAAACAAAAAAAAAACATACACTCGAATTGAATACCGTCTCCTTTTTGGAAGTCGGCAGAAAATTACACAATATTATCAGTTAAGCTCATGAAAGGGTAAAGTAAAATCAAAATAAAAACTTACCATTTTTAAGGAAAACAAGATAATATGTAGTTTCTCTCTCTCTCTCTCTCTCTGTGTGCCTGTGTGTGTGTGTGTGTATATGTGCATGTGTATGTGCGCGCGTGTGTGTGCTTGTGCGTGTCCGTGTGCATGTGCATATGCGTGTGCGTGCGTGCTTACGTACGTGCGTGCGTGCGTGCCTTCGTACGTGAGTGCGTTAATGCGTGTGTGCGTGCAAACGTGCTTGCGCCTGCATGCGTGCGTGGGTGCGTGCGTGCGTGCGTTCGTGCGTGCGTGCGTGTGTTCGTGCGTGTGTTCGTGCGTGCGTGCTTGCGTGCATGCGTGCGTGCAATCGTGCGTGTATGCGTTAGTGCGTGCGTGTGTGTGTGTGTGGAAGGGGTGTGGATGTGGGTGTGGGTATATATTGACACCGAGTTATATTTCTTCATTGTTGACTATATGACTGTTGACTGTTTACTTCGCTAGTAATCGTAGCAGATTGATGTACTGATTTATGCATGCTGTTTTAATAATGTGTGTAGTATAAAAAGTTGTATATTAATTTAATTAATTGAAATATAGTACTTTTAAAACAATAATATTTATTGATAACGCGTTCTTTGCCCGGAACATTGCTTGGTACGTAACATACATAAACATAACATAGAAAATAAGTAACCGCGCAGTGAGATATTATACCATTACAATGACCGTATAATGGCGGTGTAAGAATATACACTACCCCATATCATACCGTGGGTGTTGTAAGAGGCGACAGAGGGAATCAAATCAGGAGATGGGCAGCAGCGTCTTCCTGATAACAAATGAAAATAATAAAAAACTGCTGTTGACAACCTGCTCGCCAGGCGTGTCATGTCAAAATCCCCCCTGTGAGACATCTATGGGGGAGGCCTACGTTTAGCAGGTGGACTTTAATAGGCTGTAACTGATGGATGTATAGAAGATAATCTACCAGGAGCACATGACCCACTGAGAGGTGATATTTTCTAATCAACAGTAACATTACAACTGTGGTAAATAACCCTTCTATGAGATAATCTATGGGGGAGGCCTATGTTCAGCAGTGAACTTTAATAGGCTGTAGTGGATGGATGTATAGAAGATAATCTACCAGGAGCACATGGCCCACTGAGAGGTGAAATTTATTGAAATCAACAGTAACATTACAACTATGGCAAAATCTACACTTATCGTCGATTAAGAATCAAAATGCAGATGCGTTGTCACCCGTGAGGCCTAAGATGGAGTGCCTTGTTTTCAATAAAAAGGGTCTCCGGTTCTCTACACTCACCATACGAAACATAGCAGCATTAAGCTGCTATTTTACACTGGTATGCTGTGAGAGCGTGGTCCTTCCCCAGTCGAGCCGACCCATTCTTACTACAACCGTCATATAACCATGCACATAAGATGCAAATATGTGTATGACAGCATGTTCTATCAATACATTATATACGGTTTTGGCTTGGCGGTATCTCCGCAGTGAAACTAGAGTAACCGACAGCCCAATGGATCAGTAAGCTGATGTGGCAATGAGACGGCCATATAGCTCAAAGAACCGATGGGAAAGAAAAGTTTTCGAGTGGCAGCCTCAGTAACAATCAGGGGCGTAGCTACCGGCGTATCAGCCATATCAATGATACGGGCCCCCGGGCTACAGAGGCCCCGAACGTATGTAAGCAAAAATTATAAGGACTTCTATGGGACAGGATGTTGGTTTGAATTGTTTGGCTAGCTTAGTTCCTAGGAGTATTAATTGTAAGTAATAACTTATAATCAATATATAATTATTTTAATTCAGCGTTGTTGTTGCTTTTGTGAAAAATCATTACCCTTTATGGCACGCTACTCCACTGGTAACAGTATTGACGACTTATTATTAAGTCATGCAGAAAGTCGATGGATACAGGTGGCCCAGAACCTTTATGGCATTTCTTGGGTGCGCCCTATGTTCAGCAGTGGACTTGTGAAGGTTATAATGATGATGATGATGATTAAATGTATGAATAAAATGTTTTGAGAAAGATGTTGCTGGCCATTCATGTTTCATTTGCCTCTGTTGCCCCTTACGTCATCACGGGATGATAATTACGTTTCTATTTATAATACTTACAGTGATATTATTTATCTTAACTGTATTCTGGTGAAACCCCTAAAATTGACTCTGACTTATATCTTATTTAGGTAAGAATTATTCGCAAGTATCTGCGCCGCCAATTATTAAGTGGCGAAGCTTGCGAAGTCACTTATTGATTTCACGATGTCTGTCCGTCTGTCCGTCTGTCCGTCTGTCCGTCTGTCCGTCCGTCTGTCCGTCTGTCCCACGATTACCTCGAGAACGGTTTCGAATTTTCAAATTCCGTTTTCAGCAATCGATTACTGATCACCCAGGCATCTGAACCTCCTATTTTGAATTTTTTTTTCCGTTAGAAACCGCTACAAAGCTGATTGCTTCGCCACTTTGCTATGCTGTTAGCTTGCTAGGTTTATTAATAAAAATATCTGTCGATATATCTCGCTGGAAGGCAATCAGAACATTTCGTAAGGACTAGATGCGTGGTAGAATCATGCTGCGGCTATATTATGATAGTAACACGAATGGCTCGACTCGACTGGGGAGGAACCACGCTCTCACAGAATACCAGCGTAAAACAGCAGCTTAATGCTGCTTGTGTTTCGTATGGTGAGTGCAGAGAACCGGAGACCCTTTTTACTGGAAACGAGGCATTCCATTGTAGTCCTCAGGGGTGACAACGCAACGCATGTGGCCCCCGGCCACCGTAGGCGCGGGCCTGTGGACGGCGAGCAATGGGTAGCTCGCCGTCCGTCCGTCTAACGACGACAGGCCGTGTCGACGGCGCGTTTTGTTCCACGCGCGCCTCAAAGAGCTGTCAGCAGCGTGAAGGGGCCCGCAAGGGCCGACGCCTGCCGGGGCTGCGGGCTGTTCGAAAGAGATACCGCGGCTCCGGAACGTAAGGGCACTGAAGGAACACGGATGGTTTTTAGTCAGTAAAAGTCTGACACTCCCTTCCGCTCCACCCAGAGCGAAAGGCGTCATTTGATGATTTTCCATCCGCAAAAAAAAAAGGGGTGACAACGCATCTGTATTTTGATTTTTAATCGAGAATAAAATAAAGATTTTATGAAAAAATATCCACGCCTGTGAAATATTGGTGATAAATCAAATAAATGTGTAATAAATTATATTCAGCGATTGCTTGCGATTCAACGAATGTGGCTCCGACTCGACTCGATTCGGTGACTCTTGTTACTGTAGCATTATATGAGTCAGTTAATCAGTCAATTTATTGATACAATCCAATTTTTTTTCTTAATATTTTGTTAAGTATTGTTTTTGTTCGTAAAATTAATGTTTTGTAAATGCAAGATGCAGCAATAAATAAAACATTTAGGATTGGCGTAGGGTGTTTGGGTGAAATATTTCTGATAAAAAAACTTACGATCTGTGGCCGGCCATTTCCTTATTTTTTAGGTACCATCCGTCCGTGAATTCGTTTCAGTGAACTTTTTATATAGAATAAGGGTGACAAGCGAGCACACAGTCCACCTGATGGTATGTGATTGCTGAGACCCATAGACATATACATTTATCCTCAATTAAGGATCAATATGCAGATGCTTGTCACCCCTAAACTGAACCTAAATTTAATAAACCTAGCAAGCTAACAGCATAGCAAAGTGGCGAAGCAATCAGTTTTGTAGCAGTTTCTAACGGTTGCCGTTGAGCAATCAGTTTCAAAATAGGAGGTTCAGATGCCTGGGTGATCAGTAATCGATTGCTGAAAACAGAATTTGATTCTATAGGATGCATTTCGTTGAGTGTGCGCAGGAATTACACGCCTTAATTCCTCCCTCCCCTCTCCACCATCGGACAACCAAACGGTCGGCGGGTCTTCACCCCTTTGTTGTCGATATTGCACGCATTAGAACTAAACGGTTTGCTTCGTCTTGTGTAATGCGTACAGCAAAGGAGTGGAATAATTTGCCGGCGTCTATCTTTCCGTCCGAATACAATCTGGGCGTCTTCAAGGCAAGAGTGAATGGGCTTTTGTTACGCTAAGACAATGCGATTTACCATCTAGGTCTGTATCACCACTTACCACCAGGTGGGATTGTGGTCAAGCACTGGCTTATAATAAGTAAAAAAAAACAGGGTTGTAGCACGAAAAGGTCGGCTCGAGTGGGGAGGGATCACGCCCTCACAAAATACCAGGGTGAAATTGCAGTATAATGCTTTGTTTCGTATGGTGAATGTAGAGAATAGAGACCTTACTAGTAACGAGACATTCCATCTCAGTTCTCAGGAGTGATAACGCATTTTGTTTCGTCATCGAGGATAGATGTAGATGTCTATGGGCCACAGCATCCACTTACCATCAAATGGACTGTGTGCTCGTTTGTCACCCTTATTCTATAAAAATAGACCGCCTTCCTCCAATAGATACCAACTAGTATGCAACTAAATTTTTTACTGTACCTTTTT
This sequence comes from Parnassius glacialis, assembly GCA_033319125.1. Taxonomy (NCBI): domain Eukaryota; kingdom Metazoa; phylum Arthropoda; class Insecta; order Lepidoptera; family Papilionidae; genus Parnassius; species Parnassius glacialis. Next base: position 70,365,365 of record JAVANC010000004.1, on the reverse strand, counting down.
ATAGTAACGTATTCTTTTTTTCTTTCTTTCTTAGTTCTCTCATCCTAATCTTCTGGATCTCGACAACAACGCCACCTACTGGGTCCAATTGTGAATCTAAACCATTCTCTAATCAACTTAATCACACACACACACACACAAAATTTCACCAAAATCGATCCAGCCGTTTAGGAGGAGTTTAGTCACATACACACGGACCGATGAATTATGTAATATATAATACGCACGTATTATACATATAAACATTTCTTTTGAATCATTCTATCTCTAATAGTCTATTGATGATAATGAAAATCCATTTCCAAGCATTGGAAAGCTACTTTGATTCATACTATGTAGAAAAACAAATTGTATATCGCGGGAAGAATGAGGACATCCACGACTTTTTCTACCACCAGGGCGGCGCCACTAGAAAGTGAGGTATAATATTCGACAGATTTCATAGCGGGGAAGTTAATTTGTTCGGAAAATGTAAAGGTTATTGTTTTTTTCTGTACCATTAGCTATATTTTATATTAATAACATTAAAAAAAAATAAACCAAACCACAGATATTCATAAATGTAGAAATTTTTAAACAATTTAGAAATGGGCAAAAATTAAAGACTATACCACTGACCCATTGTATTGTGTATTAATATAATACTCTAGAAACTGATAAACTTTTATTAAAAAAAAAAACAACTTCTCAATTAAATTACGTTGTGTAACAAAAAAACTTTATCTCAGTGTCAACTAGCGACATCTGGTGAGCAGAAAATTATTAGCCTCTATTACATGGACATTAGTAGAGCACAGGGGGAACTGTGTTCCAGACGAGATCAAAAGTCAATCTTTATCTATATAGGTAATTAAATAAATTTGTTTTAAAATATGCTCCGACCGCTTGCGGATTTTAATCACGTAAAGCTCGATGACGTGTTCCTGGGAAAACCTGTACCCAGCAGTCATTGAATTTCTGATAGTACCTATGTTATGTCTAGTACAAAATGTATGAAAAGCGTGACCTCCGACATTGTGACAAGACTCTTTTGTTCCGCTTTGCTACTCTGTGTTTCTGACGGTTAGTAATTATTATGCATCCGACGAGCGTTAGAAGCTTATAGATTATAAATATTAACTATCTATTAATAGTTCAAGTAACGGCTTAGATCATAGTTTTAAATAATAATAAAAATAATAGGTCGGGGAAAAATTATCTCCATAATTTATTTGTATAAAAAGAAAAGAAAGAAAAACAAAAATCTCTATGGTTGTAATGTTTGTATCTGGCTGGTTTTAATATCAATACATATAGGACCGTAGAGAGAGCATGAACCACTTACTAGTTTGTGGCATGAACTATTTTCATGTCATTACAGCTGCAACATTATTTCACTTTACTTTGAACTAGGTGGTATATAGCAGGCGCGTTTTGTGTTTACAAAAACAGGTAAACATTTTATTAAAATCTAATCTAATAAATTAAATGAGTTTTATATCTCTTTGAGTTTTATATCTTTTTGAGAAACATTCAATAGCAATGCTATAAACTTATGTAGTCTTATATCTTAATTATGCTTTTTAATTAGCTTTGAGGAACATGTTATAGAGATAATGCGTAACATTTCTAAACCGACGCGACTTGATGAACATGTCCACCAGACGGAAGCTTCACCTCGCCTCCCTGCTCTTCGGAGTGGTTAAAACTGGGGAACCTTCTTACTTATACGACAAGCTCAATTTCTCACAGCGCTGCGTTAGAGCAGCACCGCGACTTAATTACACACCGTATAACACTGCTGCTTTCCGTGGTAGTTTTCGTTTTTCCGCTACTAAGTGCTGGAATGATATTCCCCCCCCCCCCCCCCCCCCCCGATAAGAAACTCGAAAACCATAAATTAATTCAAATTAAAATTTAAAATGTTTTTGCTCTCCTTACAAAAGTCTAGCACTTAAAGGCTTATTACATTACACGATTTATCGGGCCCTGTCTATCGTGTGCCCTGCCTACCAGACAGGGCGCTGCTTATTACACTACGCTAGAAATCGCTTCCTGCCTCAGTTGTTACTCGAACGTGGAAACGATTGCACGTCTAGCATTATGGCGCAGACTTTATCTAAACGTCAAAAAATTGCTTTAGTGTTTTTTTTACGTGGTAGAGCCATGCTGCAGCCATATTAGTAGTATAGTTTACAGCTATATTAGCACGAATGGGTCGGCTCGACCGGGGAAGGACCACGCTCTCCCAGAATACCAGCGTAAAATAGCAGCTTAATGCTGCTGTGTTTCGTATGGTGAGTGTAGAGAACCGGAGACCCTTTTTACTGGAAAAGAGGCATTCCATCTCAGTCCTCACGGGTGACAACGCAACTGCATTTTGATTCGCATACGAGGATAAATGTAGGTGTCTATGGAGCACAGCAACCACTTACCATCAGGTGGACTGTGTACTCGTTTGTCACCCTATCCTATAATTTAAAACTTTGGCTGGCGGTACCGTGCAAGGCCAAGCTAAAAAAAGGAAGGAAAGGAAAATGTGGATGAAAATATATTTGCTCCTCAGAGAAAAACTTTCGAATATGCATATAGTCAGCGCTTTGGACCCAGGTTTGTTGGGAAACTATTTTAAAGAATAGGTGAAAACCAATTCGACGAGTTATTAAGTTCAGTAACGCCTTTAATAGAAAAAATAATAATTTAATGATTTATTATATTTACGCGAACACTACACATTGAATAAACCTACTTGTACGGATTCTAACGCGTTTAATTATTTTTTTTATTAATTTCTGACGTTTCGGGTGCTTTACAGCACCCAGTCCCCCGTGAGCATGGGTGGTAAAGCACCCGAAAATTACCCGGGAATTAATAAAAAAAATATTAAACTCGATAGAATCCGTAAAAGAAGTTTAATTCAAAAGAATACTTTTTTAAGAGAGATTGGTTGTCACTTTACGATTTTGGCCACTGGAAACTCCTATCAAGATTTGATAAGGCATAATATGTTTGTAGATGTCGATGACATTGAGAAGGATCTTTTTCTTTAGCGCATGACATAAATACGAATAATGATTTAGAGAGTAGATCGATACAGTAGAACTTTAAATAAACAGACGTGTAGACTCTGCGCATGCGGCCGCGCAACTGAGCTCCCTGCCTCTCTGTCTCTTATTACACTACACGATCCACAGCGCGGCAGGGAAGCAGGGCGGTCGGAACCACTCGGTCGCCCTGTTTAGGGACCCTGTCTCCCTGTTTCTTATTACACTACCCTGTCCCTGCGGACAGCGCCCGAGAAATCGTGTAATGTAATAAGCCTTTTAGTTGTCACTCATCATTTTCTATCCCTGTCTCCACATCCCTCTCTCACACGCACACACGCACTCGCACACGCACACGCACACACACACACACACACACACACACACACACACACACATGTACCTTTGTTGGTTTTTATTATGATTTTTTATAACCTTGTTGTTTTCGTTTTTTGTTTTTAGTGTAATTATTTCATAGTTTTAAGATCTGTTACTTGGTTTTTAAGATATTTGGGTAAGCTGACGGTATCGCCATCTACCTTCTTATATATAGGTTCCACTGAAAATCAGCTTTCATGAAGTTTTTTATTATTAAACTTCGTGAATTTAACGCTGAGTGTAAACCTTTTTGGTGCACTAATAGCATAAAATTTTTTTTTTATTTCTTTTTTTTCTTTTTGTAACTAAATTACTGTGTTTACTTATGTCTCTTATGTATTTTTTACGTTTGTGTACCAAATAAATATTTTTCTTTCTTTCTAATTAGAAGCTACAGCTATAAAAATGAATATAGTACAGCGTAAATTGTAAAATCACCCCCATTTTCAGTTTAAATATGTACTAGGTACCCTCCCACCCCTTTCTGTCGCCAAGCGGTCATGCTTCCAGTGTTATTTTTCAGTTTGAAGGAAGAGACGGTATAATTACATGTGTACATACTCGTAAGGAGACGGTACTCAATTCGAGTGTATGTTTTTTTTATGTGTGTTACCTCATAACTTTGTACTGGGCGAACCGATTTCGATGATTCTTTTTTATATGAAAGCTGATAGTTCTCGTGTGGTCCCATATGAATTTGATCAAGGTCAGACCAATGGTTATTGAGTTATTCTTAAATAACCTATATTGAAGTCGCTTATATTGAAGTCGGCTGTACAAAATTCTTAATTTTAAATTATGTTTGTACTTGGTTGTAGTAACTTTTTACCATGCGAACTCGTTTGTCACTTTAATCTCTATATATATATATAAATCAATTGCTGTCCGTTATTCTCGTTTAAACTCGAAAACGGCTCGAACGATTTTGATGAATTTTTTGTGTGCTTTTGAGGGAGTCCCTGGATGATTTAGAAGAGAAACACAATTGGACCCGGTAGCCGGCGCTGTTGCCGAGATCCAGAATCACCCGTGCGAAGCCGGGGCGAATCGCTGGTATTATACAAAAATAGTTTTTTTTTTACATTGACAATTTAAAAATTGTCTTTATTTTTTAAAGGATAAGGGTGAAAACGAGCACACAGTCCACCTGATGGTAAGTGGCCGCTGCGGCCCATAGACATCTACATCTATCCCCAATTACAAGTCGAAAATTAGATGCGTTGCCACCCGTGAGGACTAAGATGGAATGCCTCATTTCCAGTAAAAAGGGCCTCCGGCCACCTGCACTCACCAAGCGAAACGCAGAGGTAAACCTCTACTTCACGCTGGTATTCTGTGAGGTCGTGGTACCACCCCGGTTCGAGCCGGCCCATCCGTGAGACAGCAAAAGCTGCCGCGTGGCTCTACCACTGTTAAAAACTGTTGTCTCTTTATTCTCAGGTAAGAAGCAATAAAAAATGTCTCCGTCCGAACACCGTTTCAAGAAACAGACGTGGTACAAACGTCTCATGTATAAAAGGCACAAAAGGTGACAAAATGGCTGCCCGATTATAATTCTGAAAAGGCTGTTGCTGACTTCATCGCTTTTCGTTTGTTCGTAAAAATTATAAATGTTTGCAGTAAATAATAAACATGTAATCGTATGTAAGTTTAGCTGATTGTAAACAGTTTCCTAAAGTTTCTTGTCCGTTCTTTTTTAGGGTTACAGACTCTGAACGGGATGAAAAAATATTTACTTAGAATCCTTTAGTTTTCAAGCATGTGTTACCAAACCGAAAACTGTAAATATGTACAAAAATTTTCCTAGTGCTGTTTCAATTATTTGTTTTATTTAAATAATATTCATATAAATATTTTGTATTATTTCTGTTGTTTCATTCGAAATTGAATACATACCTGTGGATATATTATTTATTATTTACCGATAAAAAAATCGGTAGATAATAATATCTCCAAAGGTAAGTTTTTTAACCTATTTAATTTCAAGTATATTATAGTTTTTTGTGTGTTTTTGCGTAATCTGTTATACATAGCAAAACATTATGTAACAGAAAACTGATTATAAAAGAAGGAAAAAACAAAACGCAAAATAAAGCGATTTCAAATATAATAAACCTAGCAAGCTAACAGCATAGCAAAGTGGCGAAGCAATCAGATTTGTAGCGGTTTCTAACGGTTGCCGTTGAGCAATCAGTTTCAAAATAGGAGGTTCAGATGCCTGGGTGATCAGTAATCGATTGCCGAAAACAGAATTTGAAAATTCGAAACCGTTCTCGAGATAATCGTGGGACAGACGGACAGACGGACGGACAGACGGACAGACATCGTGAAATCAATAAGTGACTTCGCAAGCTTCGCCACTTAATAAACCTAGCAAGCTAACAGCATAGCAAAGTGGCGAAGCAATCAGCTTTGTAGCGGTTTCTAACGGTTGCCGTTGAGCAATCAGTTTCAAAATAGGAGGTTCAGATGCCTGGGTGATCAGTAATCGATTGCTGAAAACAGAATTTGAAAATTCGAAACCGTTCTCGAGATAATCGTGGGACAGACGGACAGACGGACGGACAGACGGACAGACATCGTGAAATCAATATGTGTCTGCGCAAGCTTCGCCACTTAATAAAAAAATTAGTTTTATTTTTTATTTAGTATATTAACCTTTTAATATATATCTTAGGAAGTTAATGAACTACTACTAACCTAATAAGATATATCTTAGGTGGTTTTTTTTATAATTTTTTAATAATAATTACTTACATATTTTTGAAACACTGTATTGATTCTACCTATACTTAATAAACAGAATTTACTTTTATTTTTTAACAGTGGTAGAGCCACGCGGCAGCTTTTGCTATCGCACGGATGGGCCGGCTCGAACCGTGGTGGTACCACGACCTCACAGAATACCAGCGTGAAGTAGAGGTTTACCTCTGCGTTTCGCTTGGTGAGTGCAGGTGGCCGGAGGCCCTTTTTACTTCAAATGAGGCATTCCATCTTAGTCCTCACGGGTGGCAACGCATCTGCATTTTGATTCGCAAACGAGGATAGATGTAGATATCTATGGGCCGCAGCAACCACTTCCCATCAACAGAAACAGAAACAGAAAAAGAAACTTTTTTTATTCAATATAGATTATAAATAATACTTATTGAAAGTCACTCTTTTGTATAATTACCACTGGTTCGAAAAAAAACCACTGTCCTGGGAAGAACCAGCAAGAAACCCAGCGGGACTTTTTTTTAAATAACAGCTTACAATCATGTATGTTACACAAATTAACAACACAAGAAATTAGAAATAGCATGGTAGCGATCACCTCATTTCCAGGGGTTATAATCATCTATAAATTCTTTAATACTATAATAACCCTTTTTATACAAACTTAGTTTAATAAAGTTTTTGAACTTTGAGCAGGTCAAATTTTGTATATTTTCTGGAATTTTATTGTAAAAGCGTATACATCGCCCCAAGAATCAATTACTGACTCGATGGAGTCGAGTAACTGGTACTACTAGCTTGTGTCTGTTCCTAGTATTTACAGAATGAATATCATTTATTTTTGTAAAACTATTTCTATTTTTGTGTACATTACATTTTCATAAATGTATTGAGATGCCAAAGTTAATATATTAATTTCCTTAAATTTTTGTCGCAGCGACTCTTTAGGCTTTAAATCATATAAATCAGTATGGACTGTGTGCTCGTTTGTCACCCTTATCCTATAAAAAAAACTTTTCCCAAAAGTCAAGAAAATAACAATAGTTAATCATCGGTAACACTAACCTTAAACTATTGCTATCCCACTTAGATATACGGCAATGACTACTCTATTGTACATACTCCCTCTACGTATACGGCATTATGACAAAGAAAAATAAAAAGTAAAATACACTTTCCCGCCATTTTTAAATTGTGTTTCTGTCCGCCAAAATGAGTGAATCTAACGAATAAATTCGATACATTCTGAAGTTTTATTACAAAAAGGGAAAATAATGCGCGAAAAAAAATTGTGACGTTTATGGACGTAATGCAGTGTCAGTAAGAGTAGCACAAACTTGGGTCAAAGTTTTCAGTCCGGGATTTTTGATGTCAAAGATGCAGCTCGCTCTCGTCGCACTCATACGGATAAAGTCGCTGGCATTTTTGAGAAAGTGGAGCAAGATCGGCGTATTAGTAATTATGACGTAGCCGAGGAATTGAGGATTGACCACAAAACAGTTTTGACCCGATAAAAAAGTCTGGCTTTACAAAAAAGCACGCTATTTGGGTACCACACGAGCTCACTGAAAGAGACCTAATGAATCGTGTACTCATGTGAGATTCTCTATTGCAACGTAATGAAACTGAACTGTTTTTGAAAAATTGACCACTGGTAAAGAAAAGTGGATCAAGGCCCAATCCCCCCCCCCCCCCAATGACATGGTAGTTGAATTAAATGAAAGACAACCCCAGGAGGGTACCAACACCCCTGGAGAATCCCTCGCTGAGCATCCACGACCAAAGTACTCCACGTATTCTGGTGGGGGGCTAAATTCTGCTCGCGACTAATGCTGCTCGGGGCAAGCGGAACAATACAACCAAGGCGACCCCTGTTACGCTATCCGTGAATTTTTGCAACATCAGGGGACTTCATTCCAACCTTAACGCTGTCCATTACCATCTAGAGACGGCGAAGCCGGCCTTACTCTTTTTAACCGAGACTCAGGTGTCCTCTCCGGCTGATACTTCATATCTCTCCTACCCGGGGTACAAATTGGAACACTCCTTTGTGCCCCGGGCTGGAGTTTGTGTATACGTCAGAGAGGACATCTGTTTTCGACGCCTCGGCAGTCTTGAAAGTACGAACCTGTCCATCCTATGGCTGCGCGTAGACAACGACGACCATGCCCGCGTCTACGGGTGCCTCTATAGGTCCCATAGCGGTAATGCCGACACAGACCGACTCATCGAACACGTCCAAACGGCTGCAGATTCCGTGCTACAACAGGTTCCATCCGCAGAGATCGTGATACTCGGTGATTTTAACGCCCACCACGCTGAATGGCGTGGTTCTCGATTAACCGATCATGCGGGTAGATCTGTCTATGATTTTACTTTGGCATATGGTCTAACACAACTGGTTACTTCGCCTACGCGAATCCCAGATATGAAAGACCATGTATCTTCCCTGTTGGACCTTCTGCTGACCTCTCATCTGGACAAATATCAGGTCTCCGTCGATGCCACTCTGGGCTCTTCGGATCATTGTCTGATCCGGAGTACGGTGCCACTCACGCTCCAATCGCAGTTGCGATCTGCAGCTTGCCGCCGTGTTTGGCACTATAGGTCAGCCGATGAGTACGGGATGCGGTCTTTTTTGCATCCTACCCTTTAGGGCGGGTTTGCTTCTCGCCGGAAGATCCCAGCGTTGTTGCCGATTCTGTTGCTGATGTGGTACTTCAGGGTATGGAACTTTTTATTCCATCCTCTGTGGTGCCCATTGGAGGCAGATCCCAGCCATGGCTTGGTCGCTCCTGTAAAATAGCATCATGCTATAAGCAGGAGTGCTACCGGGCCTGGGCTGACGCATCAACGTCTCGGGATGTAAACACCAGCGCACTTAAAAAGAAGTATAGTTCCGCCTCCAGGTCCTTCAAAAGCGTCATTGTCAAGGAAAGGTCTGTGCACATCGGCAGAATTGGCGAGAAGCTAATTCGCCTTCCTTCGGGAACCCGTGCATTCTGGTCTCTCGCTAAGGCTGTCCAAGGGAACTTCTGTCAGCCATCTCTTCCATTTCTGCATAGAGAGGACGACTCACTGGCCCATGCCGCAAATGAGAAAGCCGATCTGTTGAGCTCTCTCTTTGCGTCCAACTCGACTCTAGATGACGGGGGGAACACACGGCCGACCATCTCGCGATGTGAGTGCTCCATGCCCCATTTGCGGTTTACACTGCGCTCGGCTCGCAAAGCATTCTTCTCCCTGGACGTCAGCAAGTAGAGTGGGTCCGATGGAGTCCCTCCCATTGTGCTCAAGACGTGTGCTCCGGACAAACTGTGTATATTAGTTCACGTACTTACATCTTTTATAAAATATATGTATAAAGGTAATGAAAAATATCATTCTACCTGACTCTATCTCCTGATCTTGAATTGCTTATAATTTATCTATTAGATTGTTCTTCTTTCCTTTTCTTCCAACAACAATACACCTACCATCATAAAATATAAGGGAAACCTGTTATTGGCCATACTTTTAGTTTGTTACATTAATGTTAATATTTTCTATAGACGCTGTTGGTTTTCTAAATAAAAAATTAAATAAATATTTGAATAAGAAATCAAAATTGTTTATTTCTAAAAAGTTTCTACTTTAAAGGTACAATATTGTTAACAGGTATAATACTCTAATAACAAATCTAATAACAAAAATAATGTTGAATAAATTTAGAAAAACAATTATATTGATGGTTTTCATCTAAAAGGATAATTTAATAGTTTTTAAGTGTTACTGTAGAACAATGACATCTTTTAATCATTTAAGGAACAGAGAGAAACTTAGATCCATGACACTTTGAAGAGTTTCAAGATTGCATAATAGATGGCGTTATGATTGTAGTCAAACTAGTGCAAGAATGAACTAAATTGCTTAGGAGTAAAAGAGTTCAGCCTGTAGAGGACAGTTACTACACCAGTTGGTATTCTGTGATTGCTACAGTGCAGATAGCAGACCATTCATACATAAGCAGTGGCGTAGCTATCCAGGGGCTAGGCGGGGCAGTGCCCCGGGGTCCCCAAGCTAAAGGGGCCCATTGGCCTCCAAGAATGACGTTCGAAAAAGTATGTACTATCCTAGTTGTATAAAGAATTTTCTAGTTTTAACTTTTTAGCACCTGACCGCGAACCGTACGAACTTAAATCACCTACAGTCTCACTTCCAGAACATAAATAGGTATAACATTGGTAAAGATAATTGTCTACTTCGGTTTATTATCTTTTTTTATACAGAAGAGGGAACAAAGGAGCATGCGGCTCACCTGATGGCAAGTGTCGACTACCGCCTACTAACAAATACAACACCAGGGGAATTGCAGGCGCGTTGCCGGCATTTTAAAAAGGAGTAAGCTCGTTTCTTGAAGGTCTCTAAGTCAGCATCAGTCATTAGGATGTAGATTTCTGAAATGAGTTGATGAAATTTTGTGGCTGGAATTAATCCGAACAATTCCTCTGAACGCCACGGCCAAGTGGAGTGAAGCTTGTATTAGGGAGCCCCGGCCCAGGGATGAGAACAGTATACCATGTTAGGCCGAATCTGCCCCTTGTAGGGTTGCAAGCAGTCTGCCTCCGCCGTTTCATAAGTCAGGTAAGCCAGAAGATCACCAGCTGAGCATCCTGACGGATATCGTACTGGCGGTCACTTTTTAATAGGAGATTCTCAACCTCATGTGCTAGCAGTACACAATGGTTTTCATTATTTTGGAGAACAAGCTGGACAGGTCTGAGCGGCCGATTTTCGGTTATTTTAAGAGATCTGGTGCACTAAAGCTATCTTCTTTGAGTTCGGGACTAGGCCTAGGTAGAAAGAGTTTTAGAAAAGACACGTTGCCACAGGTGCCAACTAGGGAGTACACGTCTTTAGCACAATAGGAGAAACTCCATCAGGCCCACTTGACTTGACGTCTAGGGAGAGTAGTGCTATGCGCACCGAGCGCTATATAAACCTTATTGTACCCAATACCTGAAAGCGAAATTATACTTATTTTTAACTGCGCGAACCAGGCACCACAGATGATAGAATAAAGAGTTCCATTCCCTAAAGTACCATATCAGCGACAGAATCACACTGGGATCATCCGGCGAGAAGCATAAACGCCCTTGTCCTCAAGGAAAGGATGCAAAAAAGACCGCATACTGTCCCAATCGGCCGACCTATAGTGCCAAACACGGCGGCGATCAGCAGAACGTAGCCACGATAGGAGTGTGAGTGACACCATAGTTCGGATCAGACAATGGTCCAATGAGCCAAGAGGGGCGTCCATAGAGACCTGATATCCGTCCGAATGAGAGGTTAGCAGAAGGTCCAACAAGGAAGGTGCAAGATCCCCCACATCTAGAATCCGCGTAGACGAAGTAACCGTTTGTGTCGGACCACATGCCAAAGAAAAGTCATAAACAGATCTTCCCGCATGATCGTTTAAACGAGAACCAATCCGTTCAGCGTGGTGGCCGTTGAAATCACTAATTACCACGATTTCTGCAGATGGGGCCTGTTGTAGCACGGAGTCTGCAGCGATTTGGACGTGGTCGATGAGTTGGTCTGTGTTGGCATTGCCTCGTATAGAGGCACCCGTAGACGCGAGAATAGTTAGCGCTGACCTTCAAGACTGCCGAGGCGTCGAGAACAGATATCCTCTCTGATATAGACGTAAACTTCACCCCGTGGCACAAAGGTGTTCTAATTTGTACCCCGGATAGGAGAGAAGCATCGACAGGAGAGGACACCTGCGTCTCGGTTAGAAAGAACAAGGTCGGCTTCGCCGTCTTCAGAAGGTACGTAGACCACAGAGTACTTTTTTATATATGACGTAGACTTTGTTAACGTTCGAATGAAATCCCCTATTGTTGCAGAAATTCACGGATAGCGTATTATTGCTCTACTTGCCACGAGCCCACGAGCAGTATTAGTCTTGTGCTGAATTTCTCACTTTCACACATTCACGCATTTGAGCACCCGCGCTAAGGAAGAGTTGGGTGCCCAGCCAGGGATTCTTCAATACCAGGGGTGCTGGGATGGTTTCTTATTTAATTATACTACCATATTAAGAGGGAGAGGGGTAAGGCCTCCAACCACCTGCACTTACCAGGCGAAGTAAACTTCTACTTCACGCTGGTTGTCTGTAAGGTCGTGGTACCTCTTTGGTTCGAGCCGGTCCACCCATTAATTCATTCATTCATTACCGCTCTTCGTTTCATGTCTTAACAGGTTGTCACTCCATCTAGTCTGGCCCACCCGTGCGGCAGCAAAAGCTGCCGTGTGGCTCTTCCACTGTTATGTTGTCTACCAATATTATTAACTGTAATCTACTTCGTCATTGTTTATGCGTTAGATATTATAGTAAGTAGCTTTGCTTTATTATGCCCTGCAGTGGCCGACAAGAAGCTGATGATGTAGTTTTGCTCCTTTAAAGAATTTAGTTTTGTTTAAATAGAGCCCCAATTTCTTTTTTGCCCCGGGGCCCTTAGTTACATAGCTACGCCACTGTACATAAGTACGCAAGCTACGCATATACGAATATATGTATACCCCAAGCAGAACACAGTATAATATATTAATAGAGCAGGCTGCTTGTGCTACACTTAAACTAACATGAACTGTTCATAGCTTGTGTTATTTTTATCTGCTGTGTAATAAGACGAGCATCAATAACTTTACTTCTTCTTTCAGAAAGTGGTAAATTTAATATATTCCTGGCTCTATACTCCATAGATAATACACCTATATTATGATTAAATCCAAATTAAATCTGTTCAATCTCTAATGGTGGCACTTCACATGGCTATTTGTGTTTGCGTATTTGGAGTATTCGACAAATACTTCCATGTGTGGAGAGTATATTTGCCATAATTATTGCCCTATTTGCCTATTTGGCAAATATAGCCAATAACAAATACGGCTTACCGATCGTCTGTCAGTTTTTCAAGGCTCATCAAAGGAGACAAATAGGCAAATACGCAAATATACTGGCCACACATGGTCGGGCTCATAAGCGCGCGAACTGTCAACCAGTACGGACGGACCTGTTTATAACCTTTTATAAGTGATTATTTAGGTATCTACGGAAAATGAATTGGAACAAAGAAACCGTTGTAAGGTTTCTAGAACTTTATCAAATGAACCCATGCATTTGGGACCCTGGAAACGAGGGGCAGGTCAAAAAGGAGTCACTTATGTCTATAGAATAGAATAGAATAATTTTTATTCAATATAGATCACATGTAATTCTTATTGAAAGTCATTTTTTACTTTACCACTGGTTCGAAAAAAAAACTCTGTCCTGGGAAGAACCAGCAAGAAACCCAAGGGGACTTTTTTTAAAAGCAAATTTTACATTAATGGTTGTACAAACTATATAAGAACAAAATTTATTTTAGAAACAGCTTGGAAGCGACCACTTCATTCCCAGGGGTTATTATTAACCATGTATTCATTTATACTATAATAACCCTTTTTATACAGTTTTTTTTTTATAGGATAAGGGTGACAAACGAGCACACAGTCCACCTGATGGTAAGTGGTTGCTGCGGCCCATAGACATCTACATCTATCGTCTATTACAAATCAAAATGTAGATGCGTTGTCACCCGTGAGGACTAAGATGGAATGCCTCATTTCCAGTAAAAAGGGCCTCCGGCCACCTGCACTCACCAAGCGAAACACAGAGGAAAATCTCTACTTCACGCTGGTTTTCTGTGAGGTCGTGGTACCACCCCGGTTTGAGCCGGCCCATCCGTGCGACAGCAAAAGCTGCCGCGTGGCTCTACCACTGTTAAAAACTTTAAACTTAACATCTGCGTATCGAGGTTACAAAACCAAAATAAAGAAAAGCGAACGATCCGGATCAAGTGCAGCCGATGTGTACCAACCAAGTTGGTTTCCACTTTCATTTACGGATAGTTAGATTTTTATGCAGTCAGCATCCACCAACGCCTTGCTATTGGTCGTTTTTTCATCACTATATTTTTTTTTACGCATAACATAATATAATAGTAACATGCGTTCAAATAATAAAATCCAGCTGCAAGTGCAACGTCCATTTTGTAGGTACAACTACTTTCTGCTAGCAAACATTTTTAATTTTTTGGTATTTGGCTCCATGTGTGGACGGTTGTATTGTTTATTTGCCCATACGTCAAATTTTTTGCCAAATACGGCACCATGCAATCACAAATACAAATAGCCATGTGAAGTGCCACCGTAATAGGTACCTGTACCTCCACAGACTAATATCATATTACGCATGAAACCTCTATGTACTTTTTGTAGCGTGACCAGATTTAGTTGATTTCTACTTTTTTAGTAGATTTGAGATCTTTGGTAACACATATTAGTAGATAAGATAAGATGGTCATTTATTCTACAGTTCTACAGTCTGCCCATTTCGTCATTGTAGATAGCAATGGAATAAAATGCTTTTGATAGAGTTTTGTGATTTTCGGTAGATTTTTGTTGGTTTCATATTTTTGGTAGAAACATATTTTTATTTTTGGTTCCTCTGTTCATCATAGTGGTTTTTAGGGTGCCGTACCCAAGGGGTAACTAACTAGTAACTAACTACCCTATTACTAAACCTCCGCTGTACGTCCGTCCGTCCATCCGTCTGTCTGTCAGCGAGCTGCATCTCATAATCCGTAATAAATAGACACTTAAAATTTTCATATAATGTGTATTTCTGTCGCCACTATAACAACAAATAATAAAAATTAAAATTAATTCAAAATTAAAAGGGGCTCCCCTACTAGAAACGTGTATTACGATGGTACGGAACCCTTAATGCATTAACTAAAGTTCGACTCACAGTTGACCAGTTTTCAAATACATTTAAGGGATTCCCTTTCACGTCCCAGTATGTTATTATACTCTATGCTTTCACGGAGCTTTAAGAACTTTATATTTACTGAACAGCATAATACCGCTACAACTAATGTGCATTTTGCTTCATATTCGCTTCAATACTCATTGCAAAGCTTATAATTGCTAAGAGTCATATTTTTTTTTGGATAAGGTTGACAAACGAGCACACGCTCCACCTGATGATAAGTTGTCGCTGTGGCCCATAGACCTCTACATCTATCCTCATCAAAATCAAAATGCGGTTGCGCTGTCACCCCTTAGGACTAGTAAAAAGAGTCTCCGGTTTTCTATACTCACCATACGAAACACGTTAAGCTGTTATTTTACGCTGTTGTTCTGTGAGATCGTGGTCCTTCCCCGGTCGAGCCGACCCATTTGTGCTACAGCTATACCAGTAATATAGCTACAGAATGGCTCTACCACGTGAACTAATATACACAGTTTGTACATACATATATGTTTGTCTCTTTTTACTGTCGCTTTTCCATTCCATTTAGTTTCAAATCACAACGATTCTAAAGAAATTTTCTCTTGAAATATATGGCCGGGTTCACTGGAACTTACCATGAAGGTAGATTTTAATCATACAAAAATGTACATTTGTGACTTACATATTATTTACTTTTCCAGTTTTATTATTGAATAAAATTAATTTACTTATTTGATTTGTTGATACTGTTTACGGTTTCTTGCGATTTGATGCCGTAACTAATAATCCGGCATTCATAAATTAAGGCGGTATAAGTCACGAAAAGCCATAGTTCAGTTCCATAAATTTTGTTCGGAAGTTTGAACTATTGATGATATTTTATGTTTTATAAGTATTATGAATGGGGGCACCAAATTACAAATAATTACAATAATGACGAGTGGTATACAATAAAATTATAAAAACTATAAACATCTTTTTTACTGTCGCTAATGTTTTAGTAGATATAATTGTATTGCGTAGGCAATGGTTTTAGTCAGTAGAATTTGGTAGATTTATGTTTCCTTTGTTTAGTAGATTTGACAAATAAAATCTGGTCACGCTGACTGCTCAGAGTACGATTGCTACAAAGTACAAATAAATTTATTTATACCAAAGATATTATAAATAAAGTTTTAAATATCTTTGATTTAAACCGAATTTAAATTCAAAGCTGACTCTTTGGGACTAGCTGGCACAGAGTATATAACTGGGTAGTTGACTCTTGACTGGACGCTGGACAGGACAATGCTAGGATTAGGAATAAACTACTAATATATTTTACTATAAAAGGACTCCATTTCTGCCGTATGTATGTATAGGTACAATACCACTCTCTTACATACTTAGGCTTAGCTTTCCATTGACGTCCGCCGAGTTGGGTGTTGATACGTACTTTTACAGAAAAGTTACACTATTATAAGCACACACACAAGGTTTTAACATGCGGAACCGCGTAATTTTTGAGAAAAAAATTATTGAAAATCAATTATTCTTGCAATGTTTACGTCTAATCCTACCGTAAAACTGGCGCCATTTTGTAATGTCATTGTCGAAGTCAATAGGGATGTCGATTCTTTCCGAAAAAGGGCCATTTTTAAATCGATTCAAATAATAAGCTGATGGATGTATCGGTTCACAAAAAATCGATTTCTAAAATATCTATATTTTTTTAATGTCTGCATTTATAATGTAAATATAAACCCATTTTATGAAAAACAAGAAAGATACCATGATAAATGATCTCTTATTGAAATTTGTTTTATTTTAACAGTACCTATTAGGGCAGATAACAAATAAAATAGGTTAGCTTCAACTTATGTCAAAGAACCGAATTGATTGACCCCGACTCCACCTGGTACGAGTCTGTCCTACACCTAGAGTGGTTTTATAGAACCGGAGGCGCGTAGGGGGAGCAGCCTCCGCCTGCTGTAACAAATCGTAGGCATCGGAAGAGCCGGAGCGGCTGAGGCTGGTCCCCGAAGGCGACCAACAAGTCAAAGCTGCGGAGACGAGGAGGGATGCCTGCGATTTGTTACGCTAAGGTGTAGAGGCTGCTCTTCCCGCAGCGCCGGAGACGTAGCAGTCTCAAAATAGATACAGAAATCCTTCTGAATCAGTCCCCTTTATTTTTTATGATGAAGGGAGTTTTTTTCTCATAAAATGGATTTATATTTACATTATAAATGCAAACATGAAAAAATTATAGATATTTTAGAAATCGTTTTTTGGGAATCGATACATCAGCTTAAAATTCGATACTATTTAAAAAATCGATATTTTTCAGAAAGAATCGACATCCCACTGACAATAATAATAAAAAATGGCGTCAGTTTCACGGTAGGAATTGACATAAATATTGCAAAAATATTTGATTTTCAATATTTTTTTCTCAAAAAGTACGTGTTTCCGCATATTGAAACTTTGTGTGTGTGCTTATAAAATGTAATCTTTCTGTAAAAATACGTACCAACACCAAACTCGACGGACGTCAATGGAAAGTCGTACCCCTACTTCTGCCGATACGTAGGAGTGCTTAAATTAACGTCTTATATTTGTTTTATTCATCTTTGCTTTATGAACGCAAATAATAGTTATAGAAAGAGTACCTAAAGTACCTGTCGTAAAATTATTATTTTAATTATTATAAACTTTGGATTTACACACACTTAGAATTAACACGTTTATAGGTAGGTATACAAAACGTTGTTCACAAAATGCCCCTAGGTAACATAATAAAAATAATCTGAACTTGCTCTTATATGAAATTTAGATTTTAAGACAGTACTTAACTGTCTTAAAGATACTAAATTAATTACGTTTAAATGTAGTTAAAAACTTATACTACATTTTTCAAACATGTAGGTAAACTCAAATAAAATATGTATGTACCGCAATGCCGCTTGCGTTATTCCTATAATGCTGCTAACTTAAGAAGTCGTTTAACGATTCTATTTAGAATGTAATGTTTATGTATCCTTAAATTTGTCGTATTCTTGATAACCGGGTCAGAATGATGTCATAGTCAATAGTCATACCAAGCTTATTTTAAATGTGACGTAGTCTACCTATTTCCACGCCGTGTCACGGACTAGGTAGCACTGTGCTCTGGAAAAACTAGTGTTTTATAGTTTTCAGTGATTTAAGTAACAGAAAATAACAAGAAAATGTCGTATTATCAACACAGAACGGCCGGTGAGTTTTAGAGATTATGACGCGATAAGAATTTTCTGCTTTATCTATTGATTTTATACACGAAACAGAATTTGTTAAATTATCTTTCAATATTTGTTTAATTTCTTTCTCTTATACTATAACAGCATACTTACGTCACAATTTCGATGCATTTAAGTACCTTTTAAACATTAAGTAATTTTATTTACGTAAGAAGAAATTTATTAAATATTTCATTATACAAAAATACAGTAAAAATTCATTAAAAACACAAGTAAGTTGTGTATGAAATCCTATGAAATACTGAAAAGTGAGAAACAGCTGTTTTTGAGTGATGTCATCCATATGACGTTTAGTTAATGCAACTTGCAAGCGTTAACGAGTATAGAGTTCTGTGTGGTATCGCTAAATTTAACTTTATTCAAATAGATGGTGAACTTATTAAAAAAAATTTAGAGTCAATTAACATTAGTTTATGGTTTAATAATTAAATAGATTATCTATTTACTTCAGTATTTTAACCTGTTACATGCGGGATGCGGGCGTTTTTTTTTTACAAAAAGTAACTGGGCGACCGCGGTTCGCTCGGCTTTATACATATAGTAGAGTAATATAGCTTTATACAAATACTAGCTGAGCCCCGCGGTTTCGCTCGCGTATATCACGCGTCTGTGCCGCGTGACATGACATGACACCTCGCTCATTTAGTTCAATCATTTTAGATAAAAAATTTGCAAAATTGCGACGCGTATTCTCTCTGACTTGCAAGACGATTTTCAGTTTCTGATGAAAATTCTCCATTACGACGTATTTTTAATGCCCTCGCTTGGGTACTATTTATGGAAAGTTGAGATCTTGATCTTTTGCCCATTTTTCATTATTTAATAATCAGCAGGTAAAAAAAAATGATAAAAAAAATTAAAAGTGCCCTTGTACTAAATTATTTGCTCTACTGTTAAACAGGAATTAACTATTTAAAAATGTAACTGAAAAATTATAAGAACCACTAAGCTGTTTGGATAAATGTACAATATTTATTTATCAGTTAGTACCTACTGAATATAACATAAAAAATGGGTTTAGTTCTGAAAATAATTTTTGTTTGGTTTTAAAAATAACTTTTTAGTTGGGTTTAAATTTAATCAATACCTACTAAATGAAATAAAAGCGAATTCAAAATATTTAAATTATTGGATTCCGCACACAACCGCTTCATAGGGTTCCGACTGCGCGAGCAAAGACTACAATGTTATACTCGTAGGAATGCGCGAGTGGGCCGCGCGGCAATTTATTTTTTGACAATCGCAATTTTTGAAAACGCAAATGTTGAAAAGCGCATCCAAAGCAAAGCGGTTCGAATCGTCGACGACCGAGTTCTTTCTGATTGGCTCGATACACTGGCACTGCGTAGGGATGTTTGCATCCCTTTTGCATTTTTATCGAATTTACCACGGGGAGTGCTCTGAGGAATTGTTCGGATTAATTCCAGCCGCCAAATTTCACGAACGCACATCGCGGCAGAACTCCCGATACCATCCTCATCATCTGGATGCTTGGCGGTCCACGACTGTGCGTTTTACTAGGAGTATTCTTCCTCGTACAACTTCTCAGTGGAATTGTTTACCACCGGAGATTTTTCCGGACCGATACGACTTAGGGACCTTCAAGAAAAGAGCCTACTCCTTTGTAAATGGCCGGCAACGCATCTGCAATTCCCCTGGTGTTGCAGTTGTTCATGGGCGGCGGTAGTCACTTACCATCAGGTGAGCCGCATGCTCGTTTGCCCCCTCTTCTATAAAAAAAAAGAAAAATAAATATTCCGACGAATTGAGAACCTCTCCTACTGCTTTTTTGAAGACGGTTACAAAACGTGGTAAAACAGCCTGTGGTAAACGATTCCACAAAGACGTCGTGCGAGGAAGAAAATTCCTCATTATAAATTCAAATAATTTCTCAATATAAATGCTAAGATCGCCCGTAATTAGAATTTCGCAGTAACGTGCAATGCATACAAGAAACTAGGTCAATGGAAGCAAACCCAGACATGTTTATAGACTTGGTAAACACGAGTAAGCACTTCTGTTTGTAGGCCACGACACTAAAAGGTTTCTGGTGTGCAGTACGTTAAAATTAAAAAGTTTAAGTTACAGCCTATGTGCGTCCCACTGCTGGTCACAGGCCTTCTCTCACTACAGTAGGGCTAGCATGAGCAGGAGACAATTTTATCCCGGAGGAAAGGAGAAAATGTTTAACCCCTCGCTTAGTTTTATCCACCCTTCGAGCATGGTCACACCGGCGGATATAATATCCACAGTAGATAAAATGAGAGATAGATTTAGATAGAGTTTTTGCATGAATATAAACTTAAACCCACGTCTAATGAACTAGGATAAAATTGTCCCTTTCAAATGTCAAAAAAACACAATTTTTTATCTTTCATTTGGCTCCATGCTTATATAAAACGTGGATATACTTCTCTCCGTTGCCGTGCTTTGGCATAAGGACAAGATATTTAGATTTTTCTCTTGCCAGTGGATATAATCAGGGGATATTTTTTTTTGTCTCCAGTACATGCTAGCAGTGCTGAGAGGGTTTTAGGGCAGGGAAGTGTCCGCCGCGCTGCCCCAATGCGTGTTGGCGAACTTTAATAATTTCTCAGACACGCAGGTTTCCTCACGATGTTTTCCTTCACCGCCGAGCACGTGGTAAATCAGCACTTAAAATTGCAATCAACAATTTCATTGGTGCCGGCGGGGTCGAACCCGGGTTGCTCGCGTACTGTGAAATTAACAACGAGTACTAACTATGTGAGCTATCACGGTGTCCGGTAATAAAATAAATATCCTCAGACCGAATTTCAGTCACGGCGGCCAGCCTCAACGGAGACCAGCCATCAGCACAGGACAGGATTATAGTGCACGAGTGTGTGCGCAAGCACAGGTGCACTCTCTATTGCCTCACTCTCATAGCCCGATGGGACGGTAATACACGACCGAAGAGAGATCAGTCGCAGGACCAACAGCTTTGTTTTCCGATGCACGGTGGTGAGACACCGGCAACTTCCTGACTCCGGGCAGTTAATGACAATTTCTTGATGGAAAACTCACTGATTTTTTTTGCTCGACCCGGGATTCGAACAACTACACAAACGAGACACTCAATATAAAATAGATCATTATTAATGTAACGGAAATAGGGGGAATACATCAGAAGGTTGATTGTTAAAAATAATAAAACACGCGCGCTTGTGGAACATTCGGTTGGAACGAAGTTCCTTTCGTAGTATATAATTATTGATAAACGTATTATATTATTGATTAACAAATACAAATAAATGAATTACTAGCGTCTGTTATAATTTAAAATTAATAAAAAATTTGTACAGCCGACTTCAATATAAGTTATTTAAGAATAACTCAAAACTATTGGTCTGACCTTGATCAAATTCATATGGTACCACACGAGAACTATCAGCTTTAAAAAAAAATAATTGAAATCGGTTCACCCAGTACAAAGTTATGAGGTAACACACATAAAAAAACATACTGTCGAAATGAGTACCGTCTCCTTTTTGGAAATCGGCAGAAAATTAAGCGTCATTTAAAATAAAATAATATTTCTTTCATTACAAGATAAGAAAAGTGCGAGGGAGATGGATATTATTCCATTTCGCTCGCACTATAGAAAGGGGGTCGTGACTGAAAAATCTTACACTTTTTCTCGTCTGGCCCCCATCCGCCAAATTCGTATCGTGCGATAAGGAACTTCGTTCCAAAAAAGGTGTGAGATCAATGTTCAGCTTCCTCTCCTGCTTACGCAGTTAATAATTATCTACATCTATACAAATATATAAAATTGAAGTGTCTGTTTGTAATTTCAAAATAATAGCTTTTACTTAATGCATATGAAAGTATATACGGCACTCATAACAAAAAACTTGACATTTTTGTCTGTCTGCCTGCTTGTTCTGACTCCGAAACGTATGGACCGATTTTGACGGAATTTTCACTGGCCGATAACTGATGTTATAATCAGTAACTTAGGCTGCTTTTGTTTCAGTAAAAGAATTAGGGTTCCGCTCAAAAAAATTGTAACTAATGAGATCCAATAGTGATAAATTACACGCGGACGAAGTCACGTAGACCAGTTCTTCAGTTATAAAACAGCGTAACCTGTCGCTCACTCTCGATCACACCGCAATTTTATAGACGCGCCGACAAATCTATTTAGTCATTACACCTTATAAAATCCCATAGATTGGGGGGGTTTTTGCTGTAGTTGACTGACACGCTTGGCAGTGGGTTGGCAACCGTAGTTTTTTTTTATTGTTGTGTTTTGTTATAATAAAGATTGTTACGAGTATCTATAGCTTATTATATATAGTAGTTGACCAGGCACACCTTGTTCCTTCTATCTCTCATGTTGGACCAAACTGCACATAGTGTTCAAAATTTCATTGCAATCAGTTTAGTAGTAGTTAATCGCGGCCAAACAATGTGACACGTAATTTTTATATATAAAGATGTATATATATATATATATATATATATATATATATATATATATATATATATATATATATATATATATATATTATAGGGACGATGTAAGATTATGGATGGAATAGTACGCGGAAGGATTGGTCCGGTTGACTACCCAGAACTCGTGGACGGTCAGGAGAACTTTGGCCGGGTGTGCGAGTTTGCGCACAGATGGCACCCACGGAGGACTGCCATGGAGAGATACGCCTACACAAATGAAGATCAGCCCGGAACCGAAGGCGTGTCGTGTTTGTCCAGCCCAGAAAGGGAGAGTGGAAAAAACGAGACAAGGAGTAGAGTATAAATAACTTATAGAGAATCAAAAAAGTGCACGCGGGAAAGAGCCCTGAACAAGTACCGCGTGCATCTCTCGAGGTTCGGCCCGTATAACCGCAAGCTTGAGAGGCCATGGGAGGCGGGGGTGTTGTCTCTATCTATAGGCGGAAATGTCTTATATAAATAAAATATTTCCACCTATGTACTGACTCATCATGATATCTCTGGAACCATAAGGCCTAGAGACTTGAAATTTGGTAGGAATACTCCTTTTGCCGAGTAGTGGTCAGCTAAGAAATTCCACCCGCAAGAGGGTTTGTGGGGGCGTTAATATTCTTTTTGGCATGTTAAAAATTACTGAGAACGGATTTCATGAAATTCACGGAGGCGTTAAAAAAAATTAACTATTAATCTATTCTCCTTTAGTGTCGCTAAAACTTGATTACGGCTGGATCGTTTTTTTTATGAAATTTGTTGTATGTGTTTGCGTGAGTCCCTGGATGATCTAAACGGTTCACAATTGGACCCGGTAGGTGGCGCTGTTGTCAAGATCCAAAAATCACCCATGCGAAGCCGGGGTAGATCATTAGTATATTGTTGGGAATGAGGGTAAAAAATAAAAGGTAATACGAACAAATGAAGGTAGAATGATAATGTCTCACTTGTTTTAGCAGTATAAAGTATCGCACAGGCGACTAAGAGGCATCAGTCTGTAATTCTAAGAGTCTCACTGTCGTTACCATGCCCGTTGGGGTATTCTACTAGTGTAGGCAAGGAAGGTCGTGTTGCTGAGAGACTGCCCTGTTACGTTGAGATGGGTAGTGATGCTGTTGGTTTGCATACTTTGGTGTTATCATGTAATTGGTCCTGATAGTAAGCAGGGTTTGTTACCGAGTAGTGTTCTTTTATTTAAATATTTTTCAGAATAGTTTCTTACATCAGAAGTGGAATAGTTTCTATATATATATATATATATATATATATATATATATATATATATATATATATATATACACTAGCTGACCAGGCAGACATTGTTTTGCCCTTTTCGACAACTCTTCATATAAAAAATCCTTAAATTCGTAATAAAAAAATATTGAGTGTCACTTATCAGGATAAAAACTATCCTATCACTCAAGTAGGACCAATCTGCACACAGTGTGCAAAATTTCATTGCAATCAGTTCAGTAGTTTAGGAGTTAATCGCGGACAAACAACGTGACACGTAATTTTTATATAGGACCACACTCTCACAGAAAAGAGGCATTCTCCTATAAAAAAAAATCAATTATTTTACTGGCAGCTTGATGCAGCCTCATTGAAATAAAAAAATGTGTTAAAAATGATTTAAAAAATAAATAAAACGCTATACAGCAACTGTAAAGGAAGTAATAATTACGTACGCAATAACTGTTTGCTCATCAAGCAATTACCTTGCTTAATTATTACCTAATTGTGATAGTGGAGAGGTTTTATTTGCTTGTTGCGTTAAACGTTAAATTGTGAAAGGGATGTAACTTTACAATGAGGGCTAATAATTTTCTACTCACCAGATGTCGCTAGTTGACACTAAGGTAAAGTTTTTGTTACACAATGTCATTCAATTGAGAAGTTAGTTTTTAATAAAAGGTTATCAGTTTCTAGAGTATTATATTAATACACAAAACAATGCCTCAGTGGTTTGTTCTTTAAACATTATGCACATTTTAACTCATTTTTTTAAAATCTACTTTTATGAATATCTGTGGTTTGGTTTATTTATTTTTAATTTAACATAAAATAACAAACATTCATGCCTGTCACCCATAGGGGTAGGCAGAGACTATAGACTTCCATTTGGCGCGACCCTCGCCTCTCTCGCCTCCTTTACATCCATATATCTACGCCTACACGCTCGCCAAGTAAGGGTACTTCTAATCTCGCTCATTTTCAATGTATTTGCCGATTTGATCGATAAATCTTCGTCTAGGGCGTCCCTTCCCGACTCTGCCGTTCACTTCTGAAACATATATTTGCTTTGTCACTCTTTCCTCGTTCATTCTTTCTACATGACCAAACCACCGAAGCATTCCTTTTTTAATCCTGGTCACAACGTCATTTTGCAAACCACATTTTTCTCTTATCACACAATTTCTCACCCTGTGATTCAGATTCAGCCCTAGCATACTCCTTAATGACCGCATTTCTACAGCATTTATTCTACTCTCGTGCTTCTTCTGCCATACCCAACTTTCACTACTATACATTAAAGTAGGGACTAACACAGCATTATGCACTGCCATACGTGCCTTCTTTGACACATTCTGACTCCTCATAGTAGCGTGTAGGGCCCCATTCACTCTATTTCCTGCGTTCACTCCTCGTTCTATATCCTTATCATATCTACCATCCCTGCTAAATAAACGTCCCTAATATACAAACTCATCCATTTGCTCAATCAACTCCCCTTCTATTCTTATTTCACATAACATTTTACTTTCTTCTCTTTCAAAGACCATCACCTTCGTCTTACTTGCGTTCATTTTCATACCCCTTTCTTTTAATAACCAGTTCATTAAAGTAACCATCATTTGCAACTCTGCCGCCGACGATGCAAATGTGACTTGATCATCGGCGTACAAAAGGCATTTGACGGTTAACTCACCCATTCTCAACCCACATTCTTCAACTTTCAAAGTTTGCATACAGCTGTCCATAAATAGGTTAAATATCCACGAGGAAACCACACAGCCCTGTCTGATACCTTTTTGAATGCCCAACCCGTCCGAGTAGACCCCGTTGATCCTGACACAAGCACTAGAGTCACTATAAAAAGACTTTAATGCCTGTATCAAACCAGCGCTCAACCCAAATGAGGTCAGTGTTCGCCATAACACGTTCCTGTACACTCTGTCATAAGCCTTTTCCAAGTCCATGAACGCACAAAAAACTTTCTGGTTTTTGGCCAAAAATTTCTCCGCAATTATGCGCATGGAAAAGACCTGATCCGTACACCCCATCCCCTTTCTAAATCCAGCTTGCACATCCCAAATTTTTCCATCAGTTTCTTCCATAACTCTTTTAATTAACACCTTAGCATACAGTTTACACACAATGCTAAGCAAGCTGATACCACGGTAGTTTTTACAGTCCCGCTGTGACCCCTTTCTTGGGACTATAACGGCTTTGCACCAGTCTTCCGGTACCCGCTTCATTTCCTAACACAAATAAAACAAAGTGTACAGCAGGCCTGCAACCACACCCTCTCCAGCCCTTAGCATCTCGAGCGATACTCTATCATATCCGGCTGCCTTACCTGCTTTCATGCTTTTCATTGCTTTCATTATTTCATCTACACTTATCTCCCTACCTCTCTCCATTTCTCTCGGAATTTCACTTAATTCAGACGACTCTTCACTCTTAAATACGCTTTCAAAGTATTCCTTCCATCTCTTTAAATTCGAAACTTCATCATTCAGCATGCAGCCATTCTCGTCTCGTATAGCATTCATTCTAGGCTGTTTTGAATTTCCCTTGGCAGTTCTTACCAGCTTCAAGAACATTTTGATATTTGCTGGAAGTTATCAGATATCCTTCTATCATTCTTATCTATCCTTTCTTGCTTTTTCCGTTCAACAACTTCTTTTACTCTCTATTTATATGTCTAAAGTCTGCCTTTTTTCTTTCAATCTCATCATTCATACCGCCAGTTTTACCAGCTTTGGTTGATAGTAATTCTAGCCATGCTCTCTTCTTTGCTTCAACTTCCATCCATACCTCATCATCCCACGACAATGTATTACTTTTCCTTTCATTCGTTCTCTTACTTACACCACATACTTCGGTGGCTACATCCACCAAAACTTTCTTAACATTATTCCATACATTCTTCAAGTCTAAATCATTCATACCTCACCGAAGTTCAGTCACAAACACACTTACAGAAGAATTATATAACAAATAATATGCATGTATTATACATATAAACCTTTCTTTTAAATCATTTATGTATTAGATAAAAACCACATCACAATCCATTGCGCATTTTAAAAGATCTAAGCGTACAGACGGTGAGAAGCGACATTGTTTCTTACGATGTACAGATTAAATAAGAAAATTTAACTAATAATACAGAAAGAAACTATTGGCGTCTCTTCTAGTACGTAGTATGTATTTTTTTTATATATAATAAGGGTTACAAACGAGCACACTGTCCACCTGATGGTAAGTGGATGCTGCGGCCCATAGACATCTACATTTATACTCGATTAAAAATCAAAATGCAGATGCGTTGTCACCCGTGAGGACTAAGATGGAATGCCTCTTTTCCAGTAAAAAAAGGCCTCCGGTTCTCTACACTCACCATACGGAACACAGCAGCATTAAACTGCTATTTTACGCTGGTATTCTGTGAGAGCGTGGTCCTTCCCAGGTCGAGCAGACCCATTAGTGCTGCAACCATAATATAGCTGCAGCAAGGCTCTACCACGTATTACTGCTGTCCTATATAAATAGTAGATTATCTATGATTACTGCAATGACTAATCGCACATAGAAAACGGCGCGGCTACAGCGATTAACAGGTCACAATTATAGTACACATTAAACAGCATATTTATTATATTTAATATAGGCTTGGGCAAAATATATCGATATATCGATATTTTTATGAGAATAAATCGTGGATATTTTTAATCGCGATATATCGATATTTATTTTAGAGTATCGAAATCGTATCAATTTCGATACATTTTAAAATATTGTATTAATGGACAAAATATGAAACAAGAAACGGAGCTACAAAAGAGCATTCATGAATGGTTTTCGTTTTTTTTCGTCGTCCAACCGTCAGTATTATTAAATTTTGGGCCTTATCCTTACATCATGCAAATGATGATGATATATCGATGTTTATTGTTTATGTTTGTTTATGTTTATTTTATTTCTTGACATGCTTCTTGCGAGCATGTCATGACAAATGCTGAGCGGAAGCCTGTTTTGGCACAGTATTAGTGTATAATATATAATTTAATGTTAACCATTTGTATATGTGCATACACTGCTGTGTCAATAAAGTTTATTTTCTTTCTTCTTTCCTTCTTTCTTTATTACGTTATATATATCGATACTGTTTAAAAATATCGATTCGATAATATCGATATATTTTGTTCCCTTGCCCATCCCTAATTTAATATCAGTCGTCACTGTCAGGTTTCTATATTCGAAAACGCTTCGTTATCTTTTACGAGCCGTTTTGCAGTAATATATGTGAAAGAAATTAAGATGATAAATGAATACTTTCGCTCATAGGTGTCCACATTTATCCTCGATTAAGAATCAAGATGCTGATGCTAATTACATTTTGCGCTTTTTTTTAATTTATCCTATGCTACTGCAGCGCCACCCTTATTAGACACGTTTTTAGGGACACTTTTCATATATAGAGATGGTCCTCCTTCTACTCTACACTCCATACTTAGTTTGTTGTGGATAAACTAAAAACAAACAAGAGACATCCAGCGACATGTCTCTGAAATTTTTTCTCTACACAGTATTAAAACTATGTCGCTTCCGCCGTCTGTACGCTTACATCTTTTAAACTCATAGAGATAATATAGAGTGGAGAAGCCATATGCTTTTCTGCAAGTGGAACTGACGCGCTGTTAGAAAGAGAAAGAAGATGAGAGTTGCTGTCTGTCCTTCTCTAACAACAACAGAGCGCATGCGCGGTATTATTTTGTCATGTTAGGTTAGCTTGACAACATGCGTCGTTAGAGAGAGACAGATAGCAACCTTGATCTTCTCTCTCTTTCTAACGAGAAGTCACATTTCCGGCTGACTTCCCTACTCTATCTATATTATCTCTATGTTTAAACTACGTAACGGTTTTTGATGTGGTTTTCATCAATGGACAAAATGATTTAAGGGGAAAGTTTATATGTATAATACATGCATATTATGTAGTATATAATTCTTCTGCCCGTGTGTTTATGACTGAACTCCTAAACGGCTGTATTGATTTTAATTAAATTTTAAGCGTATTGTTAAGTTGATTAGAAAATGGTTTCGATTTACAATTAGACCCGGTAGGTAGTGTTGTTGTCGATATCCAGAAATCCATCGTCTGAAGCCGTGGCAGATCTCGGTCAATTTTGTATATATGTATAGAAATATATACAGTTGGGTTTTAGTGATCTCAAGCAAAACACAAAGCGATCGTTAACCGAACAAATAAACAATGTAATCGTTCAATTGCTCCATTGAAAAAGCACGTCTAATGCTCGTGACCGTGGCCCGAATACATAACAAGGTGTTTAGGCACTTGTCCCACTATTTTCACGCTCAAGAAACGAACAATTAATATTTTATTTTTTTATAGGAGAAGCAAAAGGGCAAACGAGCATGCGGCTCCCCTGATGGTAAGTGACTACCGCCGCCCATGAACAACTGCAACACCAGGGAGGGAATTGCAGATGTAGATCTCGTGTCATTATAAGATATGTATAATATAGTAGGGTCGTGATAGCTCAGGTGGTTAGCGTTCGCTGTAAATTTCGCAGTACGCGAGCAACCCGGGTTCGATCTCCGCCGGCACCAATGAAATTGTTAATTGCAATTTTAAGTGCTGATTTACAACGTGCTCGGCAGTTAAGGAAAATATCGTGAGGAAACCTGTATGTCTGAGAAATTAAAAAAAAAAATTCGAAGACATGTGAAGTTCGCCAACACGCATTGGGCCACCGCGGCGGATCTTTCCTTGCCCTAAAACCCTCTCAGAATTGAGAGGAGGCCTGTGCCCAGCATTGCGACATAAATAGGCTGTAACTTTAACTTTTAACTTTATACAGTAAGGCCTCGATAAACTGAACATTCAGAATTTACACCCCGGTCGGATCAATGGACCGTTCGGATCACGGTAATTAGACATTATATCATCTGTGGGGTCAAAGTCATCCAGATCTTGGTCAGAAGTTTCTTCTGGTCTTAATTACAAGGGCTACAAAGTCTTGAAAGATTTTTGATTACATTTAAGGACAGTCGTTGCCAACATTGAGTCAGAGCAAATACAGCATCTTTCATGGTGTTTTTTTGGAACGAGAAAAAGGTGTAAGATTTTTCCGTCACGTGTAAACGGCCTTGGCGGCTGTAAGGAAGCGAGATGGAATAATATCCATCCCCCTCGCACTTTTTCTTATCTTGCCAAGAAAGAAATATTATTTTATTTTAATAGACGCTATAGTAATTCATTTATTTGTATTTGTTAATCAATAATATATGTAATACGTTTATCAATAATAATATACTACGAAAGGAACTTCGTTTCAAGCGAGTGTTTCACGACACTCACGCATGTTTTTAAGAATATCAGATTATGTACATTCTGAATGAATTGAATTAAGACTGTACTGTTAGTTAGGCGGGCGCGGCATGTATACAACAGTGAAATTTTCGTCAATCGACCACAAAAATGTTATGATCGGCACTGCGCTATTCTTTGTGACAGCGGCTTTCCAGGGGATCGGTCGGATTATAGAGGCGTGCGGATTATCGAGGCTCTACTGTACATAATATGTTAATAGTTGATCGCTGGCTGTTCACACTGCCGGCGAGAACTCTCTCTCCACTAGTTTGTCGCAACGACAAGAGCTATCAAAGATAATTCTCGCACAGCGATGCTCGCTTGGCGGTCAGAACTCGCTGCTCGCCAACTCTTATCTCTTATCTATAGTTTCTAGCTCTACTGGCATCTCGTTCATCGTTAGCGGTGGGATAAGTGCCTTAAGGCGTTGACTCACCAGTTTATTTGTTCACGACTTAACTTTTTAATAATGCTTTATAGCTTTAGTACTGTTATTTATTCCGTGGCTTCATGTCATTGTGAAGTACATACAAAAGCAAACTTTGACTATCTTTTTGTATGTTACGTGAAATATTGATTAATTTTCTCTCTAAATTCAATCTTGATATTCGTTACGTGGTAGAGCCATGCTGCAGCTATATTAATAGTATAGTTGTAGCACTAATGGGTAGGCTCGACCGGGGAAGGACCACGCTCTCACAGAATACCAGCGTAAAATAGCAGCTTAACGTTGCTGTGTTTTGTATGGTGAGTGTAGAGAACCGGAAACCTTTTTTAATGGAAACGAGGCATTCCATCTTAGTCCTCACGGGTGACAACTCATTTTGATTTGTAATCGAAGATAGATGTAGATGTCTATGGGCCACATAAACCACTTACCATCAGGTGGACTGTGTGCTCGTTTATCACCTTATCCTATAAAAAAAATCTACGGCTATACATTTCCAAAAACAAATTGCCAGTTTTCTGGCAATTTCTAGTTGCAATTAGCCCGCTTACTAGCGCTTTTTGCATTTTTTAGATAATACGCAAGCAACCTGAATTCGTTCCGCGATTGCATCACCGCTGAAATTATAGATATTAATTTTAAATGCAACTTTGCAGTAAAATAATTTACTGTAAAAACTTGCATGTCCGAAGAATTGAAAATATTTCTAGGACATGTGAACAACACTCAAAATATTGCATTACAAAAAACACTACTCAATCAAAATAGTGATTTCATTAAAGTATTTTTTTTTTGGTAATGGACTTATACTGCCAGTGTCAAGTAATAAGAAATTATCTTCTATCCTATAATATACGAGGGCGGCACTGAAAATTTGGGGATTCAAGGAAATGACACAACATTACTATTTAAAAATGTATTTATTGCTTTTCGAAGTATTCTCCGCGAAATTTGACACATTTTTCCATACTATGGAAGTGGAACCAATCATTGAAGCAACCATTCCATTCGGAATTTGGGGTCTCCAAAATGGCCTGTCGTGAAGCGACAATTAAAAAAAAAAGAACCTAACCTAAGAACAACAAAACAACAAAAGTAGAACAAGAAAATAATATATTTAAATTTTTAAAAAGGTATTTACAATTTTATATAAAAAATTAAATATGATGATGGTGATGGATGACGTGAAATTACAATTAGATAAAAAAAAATGAAGATAGGAGAATATTGTAGTGGAGCCTAAAGGTCGAAGTGACACACGCTGCGCTTGGAGTAGAAGTAGGCACACGCTGAGCTTGTAGTTTCTTGGCGGTGATGGCACGCAGCGCCTGGTCTAGGCACACGCAGCGTCCGGAGCCGGCACACGTAGCGCCTGGAGTAGGTGCACTCAGCGCCTGGAGCAAGCAGTCGCAGCGCCCAAAGGTAGCGCGGGCACTAGCAGGTGGAGGCGCAGGCGACGACTCCAGATGAAAGTATAGGCTTGTAAGATCCCGGAGTAGTGCGGCCCCGCGCTTGAAGTAGACTACGCCGACGACTTCAGATGTAGATGGAGGCTTGCAGGATCCGGGGCAGTGCGGCCCCGGGATAAGGCCTTTAGTAGATGCTTCTCGTTTGAAAACTGAAGCGAGACTTCCCGTATTCGCCGATGGTTCGGCTTTTATACCTTTTTTGAGAGAACGGAAAATTATTTAAATTAAAAGGAAATTTTTTGTAAATGACCCAAAGCAAAAGAGTATTTATGTGGAAATATCGAGATAAAACATCACACCGGTAACGAATTTGAATAAAAATTGCCATGACAACCAAATAAATAACAATTGTCAAATATGTAAATTTTTGGTTTTAGGCTTGTTATTAAGAATTGGCAAGTTTTATGTAAGAAATGAGATATTATTTATATAGGAAAAAATATAGCGCAACAGCGCGCACGAAACCCGAAATTGCAGAGTTACGGAGAACTAAATAAAAGATCGAAAAAGGTAAGACTCCATTGACAGCGATATAAAAAGTGCTGATAGCGTGAAAATACGAAGTGAAAATGATTTGTTATTGTGTAAAAACATTACAGGATCCTATGGAAATAACGGTGATGCAAAAAATATAAATGCAGAAAATCAAAAACAGAATGGAAAAACAGTGTAAAATGATATGTAAGTAGCATAACACTACAGGCCGTTTTGTAGGCGTCCACAGCTTCTTCAGGTGATGAAAATCTCTGTCCACGCAATTTATTCTTTATTTTAGGGAAAGTATAGAAATCATTAGGGCTTAGGTCGGGGCTGTACGGCGGATGGTCTAA
The DNA here is from genome assembly GCA_033319125.1 of Parnassius glacialis. NCBI lineage: Eukaryota > Metazoa > Arthropoda > Insecta > Lepidoptera > Papilionidae > Parnassius > Parnassius glacialis. The sequence continues at coordinate 70,332,309 of JAVANC010000004.1, read as the reverse complement.
TAATTCTATGTTTTCTTGCTCTAAAAACTCTTTTGTTCTGTGTGCGGTGTGAGAACTCGCATTGTTGTGATGGAGGATGATGCGGCGGTTGCAGTTCTCTTAACGGAGTTCAGAAACGACCTGTGGCAAACAAATGCTAACATACCATTCTGCATTAACCGTTCTTTGTCCCTCAAGAGGAATAGTCGTAACATGGCCGTTTTTGGAGACAAACGTGGCCACCATTTTTTTTGCAACACTCCGTGAACGAACAATTTTTGTTGGCTTTAACTCATTTTCGAACACCCAAACTCGTGACTGGTTTGCTGTTTCGTGTTCGTACGCGTATATCCAGGATTTGTCGCCTAATACGATGTTGTATACAGCATTTGAGGATCCTGCGTGGAATCTTTCGAGAGTTCTGACGCACCAAGTAACGCGAGCCGCTTTTTGCTCTTCACAGAGCGAATGCGGTATCCATCGGGAAAACAAATTTTTTACACCTAATTGTTCATGCAAGATTATTTGTATTTGACTCATGCCAATGTCCAAAGTTGCCTGAATTTCCCGGTATGTCACATGTCGATTTTCCTCAATCAGCTTACGCACAGCATCAACGTTTTCTTGGGTGACTGCAGTTTTTGGACGACCTTGACGGGGATCATCACTGAGCTTGACAAGTCCACGTTGAAATTCAGCAAACCAGCGATAAATTGTGGTTTTGGATGGGGCTTCATCACCAAATGCAGAAATCATCCGTTCAATACACTGGTTTTGTGTTAAACCACTTCTAAAGTCATAATAAATCATCGCTCTTGAATTTTCTCGAGTCAATTCCATTTTTTCAACGGCTAAACAAGTTTGACAAAACCTTGTGACAAGACCGAGAATCTTTTTTTAAATAAATAAATGGTATTCGATTTTTAAAACCAAGGATTTTTCAATTAAAAAGATTTTAATATGACAGAAACAGTGGAAATATTCCATGCCCGATACTTTTAGTGCAGCCTATGTATTTTATCATTTCACTTATAGTTCACATGCACAGACATTAAATACACAAAATCGCACCTCTTTTATATATCTAAATCCACTTCAAACTAGACATGGAACGAGTAGTTATTCGCCGAGTACTCGGCCACCGGGTACTCGGCCTAGATTGGGCCGAGTACTCTGCCGAATACTCGGCTTTAAATAAAACGCGGTAGCGGGCGGCGTGCGGTTATTTCCCTTACAAACTAGACCCAAATAGGGCCGAAAAACTAGTGTTTTTGCATCATAATCTTCTTGTCTTAAATTTTAAATATTAGTAATAATAATTTCTATTATAGATTCTTATGTACGTTCTAAATATTTCTGCTGCTTCTCAAGTTTCTGATGTTTTTTAATGTGTCTAATATAATAATAATGATAAAAACTAGCTTTTTTCTTTATTTTTCTCTGAAATATAATTAAGGCCGAGTACTCGGTACTCGGCCGAACCCAAAAAATTGGCCGAATCCGCCGAGTACCGAATCCAAACCGAGTACTCGTTCCATGTCTACTTCAAACCATTATTTAAACAATAATACAGGAGCAGCAATCCAGCGGCGGTCAAGTTCCCGCCAAAAACTTTCGTGAAAGTAGTACTATGTATTTTTTTTTAAATTGAAACGGCAAAGGAAGTTATTGCATTCTGTATCCTCATAACCTATTATTAACTTCAATATCGTAACTTCTCATTTGGTGAAATGTATTTTTCTTTTGAGTATAAATATCTTTAACCATAACTGCACCACATTGCTAGGCTTACCAATGAGTTGTTGCGCTGGGGGCCGCGGGTTCGATTCCCGCACGGAACAAGTATTTGTATGGCCTACAAATAATTATTCCGGGTCTGGATGTTTGTCCTTGTGCAATTTGTGTTCGTAAACTGCCTCCACGATACAGAAGAAAATTCTAGTGTGGTGGTAAGGTTTTTAAAACAAATAAAAAATCGATTGTCAGTAAAGTCGATTTACTGACGATAGTTGAACGTGACAACGCCGATTGTGCCTCTTTGTTGCTCATTCCGCGCTCTCGCTTGCACTTCAAGCCTTAAATGGAACGCCTTAGAGCGAGGTAACGCCGCATGAGTCATGTTTTTTCGTGCGTGCAGCCAGCTTCATCGAATTATAAGACGTTGTCACGTCAAAAAGCTTATCGTCGACATTATGATAAGTAACTTAAGGTTACTGCAGCCCTTGGACACCTGCAACCAAACTCAAACAATGAAGGCTACAGATGCGTTGTCACCTCTGAGGACTAAGATGGAATGCCTCACAGCGTGTAGCTATACTGGCTCTCTAAAAACTTCAGACCGAAAAAAGAAATAGGTAAAACAATCAAGACAGAAAGACAGAATCCTAGTATAGATACAATAGGAGCTCTTACCCCTAGTAAAATTGATATAAGCTCTTACTTTAAAGAACCTTCTCAATTTCACCCGTTTCAGGCTATAACGCCCCACCACCGCTCATGGACCAGATGCGGCTGTACCACGTGGACATGAACCCGTATGGTCACCGAGTGTTGCTGATCCTAGAGGCGAAGAAGGCGAAGTATGAAGTGTACAAGCTGGATCCACTCCATCTGCCCGAGTGGTTCAAAGAGAAAAACCCTAGACGTGAGTATTGCAAGACGTAGTTACCGTCGAATAAAATAATCACAGATTAAAATAAACTAATTGATACCCGGCGGCCTGTTCCATTCATAACTGCCTTAATGTTCTACGGAATTAACCGGTTAATTTGGGTGTCAAAACCGTTTGTGCGTAAGTAACCGGTAACCTTTATAGTTTACGTTAATTAAAAGCCGGTTACTTGTTTAACCGGTAATTGAAGGAGCGATATATTTACCGGTAATTAATCTAAATTAACGGCTCTTTTTAAACCGGTTCCGAGCCCTGCTCGGCGCATTGCTGCCGCAGAAGACAATTATTGATTATTAGGTAAGAAAATTTGTAAGATTTTTCCGTCACGAGCCCTTTCTGTAGTGCAAGCGAGATGGCATAATATCCATCTCGAACTTTTTCTTATCTTGCCACGAAAGAAATATTATTTTAAATGACGCTTCATCATAATGGACGCTAGTAATTCATTTATTAAATTTATTAAATTAAATAGTAGTGGGAATATCGTTTTAAATTTGGAGGAGAGTTATATTGTTTAATTAGGAATGATAATACATTCATTGAAATCGAATGATACATTATAACTTTCAAATAAATTGGTCGGTACGATACGCGCGCCACCTACTTACTGACTTAATTTCAAACAAACTCTTTTACCTATATAATACTTTTGTTTGCAAAAGGATTTGCTTTATTATTGTGTAAGCGAGACAGACAGATGTGATAGAGTGAGATAGAGAATAATACTGTTCAAAGTGCAATAGATTGGCGTAGAATGACATTTTGTTTTTAGAGAAAGCGAGACGGTTAGTGACGCTGATGCGATAGTCAAATTGATTATTGGTTATTAACTTATTATCATTCAGTACGCTTCGTTCCTTCGTGTACTGCGCATCTCCTAGTAATCGTGTAACTTTCGTACTGACAACTTTGGCTTGTGTTACCTGAACCTGATATCACATTTGTGTTCTCGACTTTTACTGCGTGTCCCTTGACTTTATTATTGATTGTTCTGCCAAAATGCCTTATGTGTATACTGCGCAAGAATATGTGAACATGCATATTGTCTACGGTGAATGCCATTGTAACGTCTCTGCCGCAGACAGATTGTATCGGGACGGATGCCAAGTGTTCGTACGGCAGGTGGGAGACCACGACGAAACGAAGATGACGTAGGTAGTTTTAAATGAAATTGAAAATGATCCCAGCACTTCAGTGCGTGCAATTGTAAGAGGCACTGGAATACCGAAAAGTATTGTTCATCGAATTTTGAAGCGATACGAATATCACCCGTACCATGTGCAACGAGTACAAAGCTTGCTATCTCGTGACTACGCAGGATCGATTTTTGCAGAACGATGTTGGCAAGAAATCGTGAAGATCCGCAGTTTCTTAACAAGATTTTATGGATAGATGAAACGACCTTTAAATAAAACTTAAATTAAAAAAATTAAATATTTTTACTATATGATGTAACTAAAAATGTATGCTTTTTACAATTTTTCCTTTATCTGTGCTATAATACGTTGCTTCGTACCAAATTTTAAGATTCTGAGAAAGTACCCCGTAGGTTTTGATTCCCTTGCGAATGTCGAAAATTTGCGGCATAAACGGCTGTATCTTTTGATTGTGTTGGCTTAGAAGTTTGACTTTTTTCACAGCTCCAAGGGACAGTAGACTTGAGTATTTGATATGAATTTCAGCTTGATACCTCCACGCGTTCCTGAGAAAAAGGGTCTTGACAGACAGACAGACGGACAACAAAGTGATCCTATAAGGGTTCCGTTTTTTCCATTTGAGGTACGGAACCCTAAAAAGACTGTTATTTAAACTTACACAACGTACACGGTTGGCACACAGAAAATACACATTTAATGCGTGAAGATCTCTCCCAATACCAATTTAAAGTGAATATGTGGACAGGAATTTTAAACGGACAAATAATCGGACCATTTGAGCTGCCTTAAAACTTAAATGGCGACAACTACCTTAATGCTTTATAAAATCATTTTACGAATTTATTAGAAGACGTAACACTCAACACCTACCAGGATATGTGGTTTCAAGAAGATGGTTGCCCAGCGCATTAAGTTCGTCCGGTACGGGATCATCTAAACAAGGAATATCCCGGTAGGATTGGACACCTTGGTACAATTTTAGCCTCCTCGTTCGCGGGATCTAAATCCACTTGAAAATGTGTCATCATCATCATCATCATTACAGCCCTTCACAAGTCCACTGCTGAACATAGGCCTCCCCCAAAGAATGCCACTAAGTACGGTTTGGAGCCACCTGCATCCATCGACTTCCTGCATGTCTTACCAGGTCGTCACTCCATCTAGTGGGGGACGCCATACACTTCGTCCGCCAGTACGAGGCCGCCACTCGAGAACCCCTTTTCCCCATAGGTTGTTGGTTCTTCGAGCCATATGGCCGGCCCATTGCCTCTTCAGCTTACTAATCCGTTGGGCTATGTCGGTCACTCTGGTTCTACTGCGGATATCCTCATTTCTAAGTTTATCACGCAGAGAAATTCCGAGCATAGCCCTCTTCATAGCCCGTTGAGTGGCCTTGAGCTTCCTCATCCGGCCAGCAGTGAAAAACCACGTCTCAGGTCCATAAGTCATCACTGGCAACACGCACTGGTTGTACAGTCCCGTTTTAAGTTTTGAGGTATGCCTGACGAGAAGATGTGCCGTAATTTTCCAACGCTGCCCAACGGAGTTGAATCCGTCGATTGACCGGGTTTTGATGCGGGTGTCACTGGGATGCGGGAGGGGAGTCCATGTCAAAAAATAACGCAGCGGATGTGTGCGGAATCCAATAATTTTAATATTTTGAATTCGCTTTTATTTCATTTAGTAGGTATTGATTAAATTTAAACCCATATTTTTAAAACCAAACAAAAGTTATTTTCAGAACTAAACCCATTTTTTATGTTATATTCAGTAGGTACTAACTGATAAATAAATATTGTACATTTATCCAAACAGCTTAGTAGTTCTTATAATTTTTCAGTTACATTTTTAAATAGGTAATTCCTGTTTAACAGTAGAGCAAATAATTTAGTACAAGGGCACTTTTAATTTTTTTTTATCATTTTGTTTTTACCTGTTGATGATTAAATAATGAAAAGTGCCCAAAAGATCAAGATCTCAACTTCCATAAATAGTTCCCAAGCGAGGGCATTAAAATACGTCGTAATGGAGAATTTTCATCAGAAACTGAAAATCGTTTTGCAAGTCAGAGAGAATACGCGTCGCAATTTTGCAAACTTTTTATCTAAAATGATTGAACTAAATGAGCGAGGTGTCATGTCATGTCGCGCGGCACAGACGCGTGGTATACGCGGGTAAAACCGCGGGGCACAGCTAGTTTACTCGTATTTTAAAAAACTGCAATGATGGTATATATAAATAGGTACAAGTGTACCTTAAGCTGATATCCTTTTCTGGCATTTTCAGTGAAGATTCCAGTCCTCGAAATACCCACAGATCAAGGCGACAAATTTCTCTTTGAGAGCGTCGTTATATGTGACTACTTGGACGAGAAGTATGCAAGGAACCCCCTTCATTCCCGAGACCCGTACGTCAAGGCCCAGGATAGACTGCTGATCGAGAGATTCAACGAGGTTGGTGGTTTAAAAAATGTTTTTTTAAAGGTAACTGCCACTCTAGGATTTTCTCATGTTTCATGGGGGCAGTTTACAAAGATAAATTGCACAAGGACAAACATCCAGACCCGGAACAATTATTTGTAGGTCTTACAAATACTTGTTACGTGCGGGATTCGAACCCGCGGCCCTTAGCGCTATAACTCAATTGCTAAGCCACGGAGCCGTCAGTCTTCCGTCTTGCTGTGCAGTGGCGACGTAAAAGAATCTACTACCATCATCTACCTCATCAGCATATCATCCTATGGTTGTCGTAAGAAGTGACAGAGGGTCTCCTGCGTGGTGGATCCACGCTGCAGCTATATTATGCTTGTAGCACGAATGGGTCGGCTCGGAGGACCATGCTCTTACAGAATACCAGCGTAAAATAGCGGCTCAATGCTGCCGTGTTTCATATGTGAGCCTAAAAAGCCGGAGAACCTTTTTACCGGTACAGGCATTCTAGTTTAGTCTTCAGAGTGTGACAATGAATCCACTTACCATCAATGGACTGTGAACTCGTTTATCATCTTTACCCATTTTCTTTCTTTATAGATGGCTATGTACTTCAGTATTCATTTACCATCAGGTGGACTAAATGCTATTCACACTTATATTAGAAAAGCAATAACAAATTAAAATAAATCTAATATACCATGTTTTTTTTAATTCTTAAATTATCATCCGATTCTGAGCTATTTTTAAAAGTTCAAGTCTCTGTCATCGGGAAGTTAGTTCAAAATCAGTTAGTAAATTCGACTGGAACAGACATACAAGAAAGCGAGTTAATAAAAACATGGTAAAAAAAAGTTATCGTGTCCTTGAAATCAGAAGACAAAAATTGGGGTGTGGCTGTTTAATGGACACGGACATTGAGTTATATGTACTACGTACTAGAGAAGCCTTTCCGAACATTGACTATGTTCAACTGAACTGTAGTGCAATCCGTACAAATTAAATATTGCGTAAATTGAAGAATTGTGAATTCCATAACATAATTATTATTACATTTTATTTTGAAATATAATATGTTTGTTTAGATTAAATTAAGATATTTTATATTAAATTCTTATATTTATTTTATACATATATCTTATTTTATATCAAATTAAAGTCTTCGCGCATGCGCGACTACTACTCCCGCGCATGCGCGAAGACATAGAGTAGGACACAATTTTTGTTTGGAATGGCTTCTCTAGTACGTAGTACACATAACGCAATGGACACGGACGTATGTTTTACGTGAACACGTGTACGCGTGTATGTAACGAAACGAATTCAAAATGGCGGCGCTCCCCCCTCCGCCACAGTCACGGTCCTCATTCAATGTAACCATTCTTGATCCTTGGCGGCGCTCCCCCCTCCGCCACAGTCACGGTCCTCATTCAATGTAACCATTCTTGATCCTTTAGCTATTGAGTGATGTAATTAAATTTTGGATATAGATGATAAATATATAGCTGCAACACCAAACTGTATCCTCCGATTTTGTTATCATCTGTTTTCTGAATTTACTTCCATTGTGGAAGCAAATTTAAAGACGTAATTATCTCACAAACGTGGTAAAAGTATCGCGTCCTCGAAATAAAAAAAAGCAACATCATGTTATAATATTTGCCATCTTTAAAATTTCTAGCTCATTAAAGGCAGCTTGGAGTGCTTCGACACTAACTTCGCATTCGGCAGTGAACAAATTATGCAGACCATTGACGTCTTCGAGAAGGAACTCGCTACAAGAGGTAATTTTAATTAATTTATTTATTACTCCATTACGCGCGCTCTAATTATGCTTAAATTGTCAAGAAATAAATACTTATGCATATAACGAATAAAGTTTACATTAAAAAACAAAAGTTTTAACACAATGACGAAAATCGATTGTCACGCTGATAATATCCTAATCGAAAATGAACCATGAATTATAATTTGAAATGCGCCGCGATTTTATTTTCTTAATTGACAGCTCTGTGGCGCTTTTTTTTAGTATTGAGTTACGAAGGAATAATATGTGATTCTGAATTCGTAAGACATAGTATATTCTATGGAATTATAGGTCCAACTTCATATGTGAAAGTTATTTTATACTTTTGAGTTCTTTAAAGTCTGTTTTTACTTTTCATTAAAACTAATTTATTTACTAATGCATACCTACCGCAATCTCAATGTTGTCTAAATAGTTACATTATAAACTTCATCCCCTATTTCACCACCTAGGGGTGGAATGTTTTCTCAAAACTTATATGGGTACCACCCCAAGTATAAGAATCATCAAATAGGTACAGTTCACAATTGACGAATATATCGCGTAACATACAGGGTTATTTTGCAATAACCGGCCAAATTTGCAGAGAAGGTTCAGAATAAGTAATATGGGCAAATGGTGAAGAAGACATAATTAAAATAAGAACTCAAATGTTTTAAACTCAAAATTAATTATTTTAACTGATTGTCACGTTTATAAATATCTAAAGTGTACTATTGTACTATCTGGGTAAAATCTCTGGTATCTCACATTCGTAAGGGTCGCTCGGTCGGCAAACACTTTGAGAATGAGGGCATCCACGACTTTTTCTGCCACCAGGACCACGCCACTTTACAGTAAGGTACAATATTTGACAGATTTCATAGCGGAGACGATAATTTCTTAGGAAAATGTAATCTTTAAGGGTTCTTTTTCTTTCTGCTTAATTAAATTAGTTACATTAGAAATGAATAAACCAAACTATAAATATAACTAAAAGCAGATTTCTTTTTAAAAAAACAAGAGTTATAAAGTGAAAAAAATTTAAAATCAAACCCACTGACGCATTGTGTTGTATATTAATATAATACTCTAGGTAATGATAAACTATTATTTGAAACTAATTTCCCAATTAACTGACACTGTGTAACAAAAAACTTTACCTCAGTCACAACTAGCGACATCTGGTGATCGGAAGATTATCAGCCTTCATTAAATCGCACACAGGGGAGCGCGCGAACGCGTAGTTGTTACCCATAAATAACAACATTCAATTTGGAATAGTTTCAAATAAAAGTAGAAGCCTTAATTACTCGCATTTTCAAAAACTGTAATAACGGTATATCATTATTTATATATTTGAACTTGAGTTTAAAATTTGGATATTCTAATTACCCTGTATACAAAAGACGAAAGTCAACTTGGCCGTACCGAGCAACTTCCCCCCCCCCCCTCCTCCTTCTCCCCCTAACTTGAAATCATGGTTCAGCCCTTGATACTTCAACCAGCTCGACTACATAATTCAATCCCTATCACAGCAGTGGATGTACAACGGACACCAGGGCGGCAGAAACAGATAACAGAGTAATACTTTCTATGGGCTCCTAGGCTTACATTATATTTAATACTTCCATCTTAACGCATGCATTAGGGATAGCGCGGGGGCTTAGCGCACGCTGTAAATGCACACACAGCACGCGACCGATCCCTGCCGGCATTAATGAAATTGTTAATTGCAATTTTAAGTACTCTAAAAAGTTTGGCGTGCTCAGCAGAGCGGGACAGTATTTCATGCCGGCACACCGCCTGCAACTTTACAAGGCGTAGGTTCAGCCTCACATGGAATACTGTTCCTATCTCCGGGGCACCCCAGTGCCAGCTCCTTCCACTTGACCGCAATCTAAAAGACCGCGTTCGAATCGTCGACGACGGAGTTCTTTCCGATCGGCTTGACTCACTGGCACTGCGTAGAGATGTTGCATCTCTTTGCGTATTTTAACGCATATATCACGGTGAGTGCTCTGAGGAATTATTCGGACTAATTCCAGCCGCTCAATTTCACCATCGCACATCGCGACAAAACTCGCGATACCATCCATACCATCTGGATGATTGGCGGTCCACCACTGTGCGATGTAGAAGAAGTTTTTTCCTCGCACAACTTCCTTGTGGAATCGATTACCACCAGCGATTTTTCTGGACCGATACGACTTAGGGACCTTCAAGAAAAGAGCCTACTCCTTTTTAAAAGGCTGGCAACACATCTGCCATTCCCCTGGTGTTGCAGTTGTTAACGGGCGGCGGTAGTCACTTACCATCAGGTGAGCCGCATGCTCTTTGCCCCCTCTCCTGTAAAAAAGTACTGATTTACCAAGTGCTCGTGGGTGAAAGAAAAAATCGTGAGAAATGAAAGAAACAATATTTCGAAGACGTGAATTTCGCCAACACGCATTGGAGCAGAACGGTGGACCTTCCTTGGCCTAAAACCCTCTCAGAAGTGAAAGGAGGCTTGTTCCCAGCAGTCGGACGTATGTAGGCTGTAATTTTACTTTCATCTTAACTTTTACAGGTACAAATTACTTTGGCGGCAATCGACCCGGCATGTTGGACTACATGATATGGCCGTGGGTGGAGAGGCTCTACCTGTTGCGATGTGTCAATGAGAGGAAGTTCGATGAGAAGCGATCATTATTCCCCAATTTCGTAAGTACACTGTAAACTCTATAACGAACTCTTTTATAACGACAAACTATAGCATAGATATCAGTGGTCGCCTAGTGAACGAAATTCGACCGTAATACATTGTTTACGTCGTCGAGCTCCCTCTACGGTTTACGTTCATACTGCATAGAGATAATATAGATAGAGTAGGGAAGCCAGCCGCAAATGTGACTTCTCGTTAGAAAGAGAGAGAAGATCAAGATTGCTGTCTGTCTCTCTCTAACGACGCATGTTGTCAAGCTAACCTAACATGACAAAATAATACCGCGCATGCGCTCTGTTGTTGTTAGAGAAGGACAGACAGCAACTCTCATCTTCTTTCTCTTTCTAACAGCGCGTCAGTTCCACTTGTAGAAAAGCATATGGCTTCTCCACTCTATCTATATTATCTCTATGTCATACTGTCAGTATCATAAATGACAGCGCGTTTGACTTTGATTATCTGAATGTCAACTGGATAATATGGTTTTTTAACTCGCTTTACGGCTCTGGGTTCTAGCCCTTCTGAACCTGAAGTTACAATTTATATATCTTTCAAAACCGGATAATATGCCAAACGCCATGTGTCTGAGTAATCGTTTGTCATTCACTCTGACGCAACACCAAGAGCTAGAGATGTGTCATTCATTCATTTCTAGTGACTCGATCATTCAAGTATTGATTTGCCTTACGAACCTGGTCATTCGAGTCAATTATTCAAATGGATCATTAAATGTTTCAGTACTCTGTGATTTGTGATACCCGATCAATAATGTCGGTTTTTGAACATTACTATACTCTGGTCGTAGATCCTGTCAATCGTTAGATCCGTAACGTTCAAAAAATGTAATTGCAGTCATCAATACTTTGATACGACCTGGGTCAAATGAACGAATCATTCACGATTGGCACATGTCTACCAAGAGCTAAAAATGGCGTGAAAGTTCATTTCGAATCCGTGAGGCAAACCATGATTCAGCGTTCCTAATAATTTTGTTATAAGATCCTGATTATATTTTGTGTAAAATACGTCGTTTGATTCTACTCGCCCGATCCCTCTCGTCCTAGTAAAATCAACTATGGATCGAAATGATATTGTGGACTGTCCTGACGTCCCTTTAAACACATAATTGTCGCTTGTAAAAATTGTCGTTGGTTGACTCTGAGTATTAAATCACTACGCAGACCTCTGTATTACTCCAGGCTCTAGAACCTTGAAAATTAATCGTAGTTTTGGGGGCGTGACTTATCCCATCGTCGATGAACTCGCGGACGACTGCGGGAGTGTTAAAATGAAAGTGATGCAATTACTTCATGTACGCAAATTATGAGGTAGCTATACCGAGCACGCGCTCGGAAATAAACTAACTAAATAAACTACGCCATATAACATTAAATGAAACTAATTTTTACGGATTTTATCGTGTTTAACTTTTTGATTCCCAACGTTTCGGGTGCTTGACAGCACCCATGGTTGCAGGGAGAGGGGGGGGGGGGGGGGGACTGAGATGGTTGACGTTCCAGTGTCATAGTTAGCTACCTTCAGTTTTTGAATATTAATTTTTGGTCCCATCTACGCAGAATGAGCTTACTGTATCTTGAAACCTTGCAGTGATGTGCTTGCAGCACCCATCCATCTTCTCTATTGAAATTAGGATGTTTTTTAATTTAAATAGCCTCTGGCCTTCTGGTAGGAATCGGTGTTCTTTTGTGGTCTATCAATACTAATGCAATGGTGGGGACGATCGACGAAAAAAATTAGTTTCATTTAACGTGTAGTCTTCGCGTAAATATAAGAAATTATTACGCCAAATAACATTTTTTTAATAAATCTATATCGTTATGGATTAAAAATGGTTTATGTGAACTTAGATATGATTATTTACTATACTTAAAATATAATTCCATAAACTAATTCGTAAAAATATTGTAGTGGCATAGAGATATGTAACTAAGTAGAAGCTACTATGCTATTTATTTCTATCGAGAAAATTACATATTCTCGTGTTCTCCTTTTATGAAATTCAAAATCATACAGTCAAAAAACATACTCGTATACTAATCTATAAAACTGAAAGAAATATGTGAAATAGAAAATTATCCAAATTTTCGTGGTATCATCACCTTAAAACTCGCTGGTCAAACACTCACACAGAGTAGAGATTGTCGTCATAGAATTTTAAAATGTTGCCAATTTGTGTTTACATTTCTTCCTTTTTCAATAGTATGTGTATGTAGAAGATATCTGTGTTTTTTGAAAGTGAAATATAGCTAAAAATTTTATGAACTGCGGTCGAATTTAGATCTATAAGCGAACACTAAGAAATATAAATATATGCAGAAAATAAATTAATAAAATCCTTAAAAGTAGTGTCATTCACTGACATGGTATGCCTCGTCAAAAATGGACTAACTCTTCATAACGACTTTTTTCAGGCTGATTGGGGTGATCAGATGCAACTGGATGAGGTGGTGAAGAAGCACGCAACCTCTCCTGCTGAATATTTCGATTATTACAAAAACGCCAGAGCACATTCTATGGGCTACTATATTTAAAATTAAAGATATTTCGGAACATCTGTAAATATACACATGTCCAAGCTAGGACGCACATATTCATCATATTCTTTAACAGTCAAATGTAAAGTTTTATTTGCCACTGGCAGTATTATATATGATACTACCATTACCAAGGAAAAAAGTCAAATTATCAAGATGGCTGAACCCTGAGACCAAAAAAGAATGATAGACATAACATACATTTGAAGTGCCGCCGTGCAGGGCTGTAAGGTGTAGGGCTACGAATGGGTGATTTTTAGCTCTCGAAAACAGCGCCACCTACCGTTCCAATTATAGCTAAGAACCACCCAAATGACGAATGGATGAGAATTACGAACACTTGTACACTGGAACTTCATATACATAACTAAAAGTTCAATTATTATTACGTAAGCAGACTTAGGTGGGGAGGGGTCCAATTTTTTTTACTTTTGCTGATAAAGGGCGCGGGTAGAATAATAAAAATCTTTAGTTATATAAAAAAAAAGTTATAAAGCAATCAAATTATTTTTAAAATATTATTATAATCGAAATGAATAATACTATTTTTATTATGGTATACCGAAATCTTTTCATATTTCGTACTAAAAATAAATAAATAACTTTTCCGAGAATTGACTATATTTTAATTTCCTCTACATTACCACATGACTTACATTTCTAATGTGGTCGAGCCACGCTGCAGCTATATTAGTAGTATAGTTGTAGCACGAAGGGGTTGGCTCCCAGGAAAGGACCACGCTCTCACAAAATGCCAGCGTAAAATAGCAGCTTAACGCTGCTGTGTTTCGTTTGGTGAGTGTAGAGAACCGGAGACCCTTTTTACTGGAAAAGAGGCATTCCATCTTAGTCCTCACGGGTGACAACGCATCTGCATTTTGATTCTTTATTGAAGATAGATGTAGATGTCTAGGGGTCACAGCAACCACTTACCATCAGGTGGACTGTGTGCTCCTTTGTCACCCTATCCTATAAAAAAAAACATGAGTAAAGAAAAAATTCTTACGTCTTATCATTTGGATTAAGGGGAAGGTCGCAATTTTCTTATTTTTACTTATACAGGGAAGGTGGGGGTCTAAAACCATAGAAAGTTTGCTTACGTAATACTTGAACGCCCCCATATGGGTGGGTTTTTGTCTATCTTCTTTGTTGGTCCGAGTTGTTAGATCTTGTACAAGGTACACAAAGTATACTGAAATAGCAATTTCAGATATAGCAATCTTTTATACTTATTGTTTATACACATGTTTATTTTTTATAACTATTTATATTTACAGAAAAAGTGTTAAGCACTCGGTGTTTTCGAGTCATATATCCAAACACTCAAACGTTACTCAATTTTAGGACATCTTTAAGTATCATGGTGTCACGGTCACTTTGACTTAAAGTGATAGTGACAGCACAACGACTTAACGACATTTTAGAATTGAGCAGCGTTTTAGTATTTGGGCAGTAATCAGTAAGTTTAAAAAGTATTTTCGTGCTATTTTCTTTTCTTTATTTTTGGAGTTTATGACCTGGTATCTAGACCTTTGGGCCAATATTTTCGCGCTAATTATTTAACCAGTGTTGCCAGCAGTAATGTCATTTTTTCAATGAATTCATTTCATTTCGTTATATTTTATAGAAAAGGACTTAGGATTTAATGTTTTGTTTTATTACTTGCATTGTAAGTTGTTACTTTATGTATTTATTCTAGCTTATCAAAATTTCACCGCTGAACATAGGCCTCCTCCTTAGATTGCTTCGTAGGAGCGATATTTGTTATAGTTGTAATATTGGCAGACGGGTTGGCAACGGTAGTTTTTCATTATTTTGAGTCATCCGGAAGATGCTGCTGCCAACCTTCTGTCGCCTCTCACGACACCCACGGAACGATATGGGGTAGTGGATATTCTTACACCGCCACCGCATGGTGGATGGACTGTTAGCGAAAGCCACTTAAACTGTGGCAGATGAATATTTCATATTATTATTATTATTTATCTTCTTTGTTGCTCAAACCTAAGAACTTCTTCTTGGATTTTTTAAACCGACTTGAATATTTATTGATTTTGGCGTCTGTAGTATGTTTTATGTTTATCTACACATTATAAGAAAACGGAGGAAGTCATTCAAAATATTTTAAATAATAATATTATTTTGGTATTTTCTCTACTGTCATATCAAAAATGTATTTTACTCTGTAATATTTCTTTCATTGTATACCTCTTAGCAATCTGTGCATATAAATAAAAAATATGGAGTGTAGAGTACAAGGAGAGAACCATGTTATAAGGAGCGAAAGTTGAAAAAGTGTCCTACTATTTACTGAAAATAGAGGTTCCAAAACCTACCACAATAGCGCTGGCGTCTGAAAAACTACGATAGAAAGATAGCTGTTGTGAACGGAGTGAAGTCAGCTGAATTCAAATATTTAAAAAATATCATGACTAGAGTAGTTAGTAAAATGCCAGTATACAAAATCTCAAAAATTTACGTAGTACAAAACCAAGCGGATTGGTTGGTCCTTGTTTATTTTTCCATCTTATTCTAATTGCTTTTGGCGCTTTTTTTTATTTATCCTATGCTACTGCAGCGCCACCCTTATTGGACACGTTTTTAGGGACACTTTTCATATATAGAGATGGTCCTCCTTCCACTCTACACTCTATAAAAAAGACAAGAACGAAATCACTGGTTATTTATCTACATATTTATTTAAAAAAAAACAACATTATTTTATTATCTGCATAAAGTTTCTTTCCATTATTCATTTTCTTTATTTAGTTTTTTTTTATATAATGGAACTCAAAATCTTCGCAATAACTTACTGTGGAAGTGTTTACGTTATATACCAATATTATTTAAGTTAAGAAATATATCTTTCAAATAATTGTACTTTGTTGATTTTAGATTCAGTATTACTTTTAAATAAAATCACAAACACATACACTTAAATAAAAAAAGTTCACAATACATCTAATAAATAGATGATAACACATTTTCCTGAAACTATTAATTTAAAACAAATAGTTACCTACTTCCTCAAGTATAATTAAGTAGATAGATATATTTAATTTTACTCAATCACTGATTTATTTATTTAAATTAACAAAATATCTCACAATATATCTCAAAGTAAAAATTTTGTGCAAATTGTAGCACAGAAACAAAATTTTTGAAGCAAATATCAATCCGTATTATTATTATTATTTACGCAAAAGGAATCTAACCCACGTTAAGGTCAATAAAATTGTAATACACCAAAATAATCCTTATCATCTATTCCATTCTACTAGTGATATGTCCCTTACTCATGTGTTGCCTCGTTTGAGGTCCTCGTGATGGCAAATCGAAAGAATTACTCGAATTTTAACATTAAAACACCTCACTCACTCACGGCCTCACTTATGACTGACAATGTGAATCGTGTCCCGAGTGAGTTAACGAACGACTCGATTAAAAATAGTTCAAGTAGGTATCAAGATTAAGTATTTTGCAGCTAAAATAAATGAGCGAGGTGTCGACATTGAGGAAAAAGGTTAATAAACAACGAAAATAATTTTTGAGTAATGAAATTTAAAACAAGTCACACATATGAGTGTGAATATAAAATCATGCCTACTTTTTTGTGATCTAGAATTTTATTTGTGTCCACTGATAACGCCTGTTGAAACATAATAATATTATAAATATAATGAATATGGTAACAATATTTCCTCCTTTCAAAAAACAGGCGACTCACCTTGTGAGATGAATACACCGACTAGTGATTTCTCACCTCAAATGAGGGGTATCTCGTGAGTACCTCGCTAGGTAAAATGAGGTACATACATTCTACATATATCATAATATCATATATTATGTGACATATTATTAGTATAACAATTCTTACAAAAGTCGAACTAGATAAAAACCAAAATTCCAAAAAGAAATGAAACTGACTTTATCATTATTATATATCCAAACTTCAAACTTATCTTAAAAATAGCTTTTTGTGGGTTGGATCCCTTTTCAACAACTTTACTTAGCACTTTAGCGCCCTCAACTCCTTAGTCGATTAACATATCGCATTTTGCACAAACTACATAACTAGTTAAGTATCCAGCTTACTACCGTAATAAATAGTTTTTAAATGTTTATGTTATTAAGTATGATGTGTATGTATTTGAAACAAATATAGGATAAAGTAACCATATGCGCGTCTAGTATTTATGTAAATAGGTAAAGAAAGGGAAGAGTTCACCAATGTTTACTATACTATATAATAAAGAGACAAATAACAACTTTTTTATATTTTAGTCCCTATACCTTTCACTTTCAAGACAGCTAGCTTTGATTTATATTTGTAGAGTTAGGAGGTAAGGTGAACAATCTCAATGAGTCAATGGAACTAAAAAAGTGTTCATTAAAAACCATTAATTAAATAACGATTCATGAAAAGATCCGAGTTGAGGGTTTGAATTTGCAAATTAAATTATTTTTTAAGTTTTAAACGAAGAGTATTTTTGTTTTGCTACTTGTCAGCATAAAAATTTCTATGACTACAGTAGCTGACAAAATACCGTAAATTAATGGTCAATCACTCAATTATTAAAGTAAATTTTTAATAAGCATAATCTGGTCAAATCAAATCCTAATTTAACAAATTTAAAGAACACATTTACTTTGTTTCAGACGTACAACACGGTCGTTTCGTAGGTAATATTTGACATATTCAAAGATATTATATAATATCTTTAGATTTATTATATTAAGTTCTTACTCTAAGGTTCGATTAGTATGAAGCACAGAGTAATTTTTAAAAATAGACGTCAATTTACTTTTGTCTCATTTTTCATTGAAATTAAAAGACAAATGTACCATGTATGTAAATTGAAATTGTCATTTCAAAGCATTGTGCACTGTGCGTCACACGCCATTAAATACATAAATTCATCAACAAAAATACTACGCAATATGAGGTTGAGGTAGTTAAGACCACGTTGTATTCTAAGATGTCTATATTATATAATATTATAAATGAGTATGTACTAACGAATATTGTTAGATAAGAAGGAAAATTGCTTGCGTATTTGCTGATTAAATAATAATTTTGGTTTAATATATATGGCATAGTTAACACAAAAGTACTTAAAATATTTTCGTTTTAAGATCATATTATACGGATTTTATATATTATACATTATCTGCTTAATTAAAAGAGTCGAAGATTGTTTGTATTTATTTACAGTAAAAAATGGGCGTGAAATTTCATCGCTGAGACAGAATCTTCAGATATTTTAGTTTTTATTTATTGTTATGTTCAAACAAAAATGCAAACTTGTGATTGTTTACAAATTAAACGAAATATATATTATATAACAAATATTTTGTTTTTATTATTTTACAGATATTTTCTATGTCTTCTTAATCAAACTATTACACTAAAGCTGCCAGTGAAAAAAATAAATTATTAAAAAACGGATTTTCAAGGAAGATGCAATTTAGTAATACTAACTATATAACCTTTTGGGTACTTAATAAATTATTTACCTAATTAAAGTAAGTAAAATATATTCAAACTCGTAAATGATCTACAGAACTTAATAAACTCCATAACGAGATTGGAGCAGAGGCCGTCATGCATTTCCCGTCATTGATACAAATATAAACGGGAAGATACGGTTACGGTTTTTTTTATATATGATAAGTCATCCTTATCTCGTAACCGAGCACACAGTCAACCTGATGGTAACCGATTATGAATCGAATTGCAGATGCGTCGTCACCCGTGAGGACTAAAACGGAATGCCTCGGTTCCAGTAAAAAAGATCTCCGGTTCTCTACACTCACCACACGAAACACAGCACCGTTAAAACTGCTATTTTACACTGGTGTTCTGTGAGAGCGTAGTTCTTCCCCGGGCGAGCTCACCCATTCATGCTACAACTATACCACTAATATAGCTGCATCATGGCTCTACCACGTAAAAACCGGTAAACCCGAATATATTATAATCGAAAACTGAACGTACTCATTACCATAAGACAGCACAAGGCACTATAGCCGTGGTGTTTAAATTGGTTTGTAATACATTACTATGTGTTATTTGTGAAAGGTTTTATTGGTACAAGAATATTTATATAAATGTTTAAATTAGTATTTTGCATTTATTAATAATAAACAGGTACCGAAATATTATGTTTATTTTACTTATCATCAAAGAGGCTTCAGCAGCTTCTCGACCCTACTGGAAACATAAATACAAACTTGGTGATAAGCGTGAGATCGTGTGCATATGTATTTTTTGCAATAATCATCAGACTGCGGCAGTCCACTGCTGAAGGTAGTCCTCTTCCAATGCGTGCCACTCACTTTTTCGGCTTCACGCATCCAGTTACTGCCAGCCGCATACCGCACATCATCATTTCATCTAGACTGAGGGCGTCCCACTCTGTGTTTACTAAGTGCCACAGACTAAAATGATGCTTACGCATCTAAGCGCAGTCTATACTCTATGACACGGCTACTCCAACGGTTATCGTTTCTACGACAGATGTGACCAGCTCATTGGCACTTCAGATTTCAAATACAGAAGGCTATGTTGGTGACCTTGGTTTTCCGGCGGATTTTCTTGTTTCGAATCTTATCCACCAGATAAACTGAGTATTCCATTGCTAGCTGGGCGACTTTGAGTTTTTTTGCACATGTGATCTGTAAATATTAAAAATAAGGTCCTCTTCGTATTTCTCTATATTTTCTCTTATGACACCGACGGAATGAGATGTTGATGGTGGACGGAGGTTATGATTTCTTTGATGCCACCTTCACGCAACCATACAAGTACCTATTCGACTTTCAATTTCAAATGCTGTAAATAATAAATATATTGTTACGACAGCCATTCGCATGTTGCATCACGTTGGATGAAAAAAGCACATAAGCACTTTTCCGAAGATAAAGGTCAATGATCTCTGTGAAGTTAGTAAGATGTGTAAGCATAAGAACATACAACGCTCAAACTATTTATGCAAGCAAAACAAAACCTTATGTCTACGTATAAAATGCCTGTTTCATTTGGACATATTTTTAATCGCGAATGGTAACTATAACATAGTACCTACCCTTCCCATTGAAAAGGTGGATTGACCTAGAATGATTTACATTCCTCTTATTGGGTGTAAAAGCGTGCACCGGCGATCGGAGAATCAATTACTTCGTGAACGCAAATATGAAATCTACTTCGGGAAGCGACTACGAGAATCATCGTAGAAGACATCGTAGAAGCTTAACAACGTTATTTTGCACCTGCTGTGTGTGTATGTGTGTGGAAGAATACATCCATTTATCATATTATCGGTGTTTTTACTCACGTTTACTCACCCCGCACGTATTAATAAGATATATTTCTTTCTTTATCAGCCGATATAAATCAACTGCTGGACATAGTTCTTCTCCCATTTAAGGAGAGATTTTCGAACGTTACGTTCGCCAAGTGAGTTGAGAAAAGCAAGAGCCCGCAAATATTATATTATATACTAGCTCGCCTGGCAGACGTTGTTCTGCCCTTTCCAACGACCTTCCTATAAAAATCCTTAAATTCACAATAAAAAAATTTGAGGGTGATTTATCGGGATAAAAACTATCCTATCTCTCAAGTTGGACCAAAATGCACACAGTGTGCAAAATTTCATTGAAATCAGTTCAGTAGTTTAGGAGTCCATCGCGGACAAACAACGTGGCACGTAATTTTTATATATAAAGAGACTAGGAAGCGTCTGGCGTAAGCATATGAGCTTTTGTTACACAAAAATAGTGCGCTTGGCCAACTAGGGCTTCAACATAATATACAAGCACTGGCTTATCCTAAGTTATACCATAGTATAAAGAGATGGGAAGTACGTTATCTTCATACAAACGCACTGCGCGCGGCTTGTATATGTGCGCCATAGTATCTATGAGGCGCCGCACGCACACTTAAACACAATCTCGAAATATTTCTCAATGCGCCAGTCGAGGCTAACACCGCACGAGGTTCGCGTGTCACGTAAGCGAGTCACTTATTATAGCATATAATTTTTACTTGACGATGAGATACCTACTTACTTATTTTCGTTGTATTAGTTGTCTATCAGACAGAGGAAGAATAGTAACTAAGTACCTACTTACTATTATAAAATCGTAATTAAAAATAAGTAATTGACTAATTGTGAATCAGATAAATAGAGCAAAGTTAGAATAATTACAACAGAACAAAAAATTGATTACAGTCTAAGAGGCAGGCGTTAGTAATTTTATGTTATTGTACGATGTTTTTTTTACAATATTTTAGTCGCTTTATTCATTTTTTTATTATTATATATATATTTATTATACTGCTCTGAATCTTAATACATTTCTGTATTTGTTAGGAAAACCATTGTTGAACTTCATCGACTAATGATCACTGAATTAGTTATACAGAGATGTATTATCTTTGGCAAGGGCCAGGTTTTAAACTAATGATTTGGTGACAGTGACAACCCTGAGACAGTAGGCAATTATATCGCGGATTAGACCGCAAATAACCTACTTGGCTTCTCTTTATACTATGGTTATATCGTCATATATTGGAACCTAAGAGTTCTTTCTGATATTTTCCGTCTCTCTCTGTTTCTAGGACAGGCGTTTGCGTCGATAGAAAACGATATCTGTCGCATTTTTTACATTTCTTTATCGCTAACACTTAGCAATGTGTTTATAGTACCTGGTGCAGTGAGCAACGCGGAAATTCAGAGATGACAAACCTTCTTAATCATGTCGCGTGGGGAGACTCAGATTTAAAATGTAGATGCGTTGTCATCCCTGCAGGGCTAGCATGGGCTGGGGACAAAAAATTTATTCCCCGATTACATCCACTGACAAGAGATAAAATTATCTTGTCCTTATGCCAAAGCAGCAAAGCTCGGCAACGGGGAGAAGTATATCCCCGTTTGACGTAACGAGTAAACATATATCCCCCGTCCGTAGTATGGAGCCGAATGAAAGATAAAAAATTATGCTTTTTTGACCTTTGAAAGGGACAATTTTATCCTAGTTCAATGGACGTAGGTTTAAGTTTATATTCATACAAAAAATCTATCTAAGTCTAAATCTTTCTCCCATTTATTTACTGTGGATATTATATCCACCGTTGTGCCCATACTCGAAGAGTGGATAAAACTAAACGAGGGGATAAACATTTTCTCTTTCCCTGGGGATGAAATTGTTTCATGCACATGCTAGCCCTACTGAGGCTTAAGACTGAATGCCTCGTTACCCTTAAGCGTCTCCGATACTTTACAATCACCATATAAACACAGCAGCATTATTCTGCTGTTTCACGTTGGTAATTTGTGAGAGATCGAATAGTTTTATTGATTCACCTTTAGGTATTTTTAAGATGCACATAACACATAGAGAATCTATGACTGCCTATATAATTTTTGCATGCTGATCAATTCATGTTGATCCACAAATGTCGGTAACATGCGATGTCAATATCGCTGCGACGCAACGGTGACTGCGGAAAATTACTTGCAAAGCGTAAATTAGAATTTATCACTATATAGAAATTTTACACACGTCCAAGTTAGATAAGTTTTGATTATTGTATTTACTTATATACCCTTTAGATTAAGCCTCTCAATGAATAGAAAGAAATGAAACTCCAACTTCAAAATTAAAACAATGTAACATACCTACGTATGTACAGTGATAATACAGAAACCCATACTGCCGCACTCAGAGACGTTTAATAAGTAAAGATTTTAAAAAGTTGACTCTTAGAATATACTAGCTTGTTACATATATATTTATCTATGGAATATACTGGCGTAATATTCGAAGTCTATGCAGAAACCAAACGTAAAGTATACGTTTACAAACCATAATGCTAAATTAAGCATTTTGTGACTGATTTGACAGTGTGATAAAATAATGGGTATGGGTGAGGCAACTTTGTATGAAAGCTGAAAAATCTGCACACAATCATGATTTTGTCAATATGCGCGTTGGGCTTGTTAAAATAAAGCGACATAAAATATCGCAGTCTCTTTCTTTAATTTTGTTTTAGATTGCCATTTTAAAAATTAGATAAACAAATTCATATTATATGGAAAGAAAATTAAAAAAATTAATTCGGTGTTAAACTTTTATTGGTTTGCTTTTTAAAGTATACATACATATTACTCTGATATGCGCACAATTAGTTTACCTATTAATTGATTTAAATAAAATTATTAAATATTAGCAGAATTTTATCAAAAGAAGCCATAATAATAATAATAATAAAGTTTATTTCTCTCTACAAAATAACATTTTTAAAATATCATTACATTTATATATTAAGTAACTTACAAATGCTAGTTGTAGAGACTGGTGACGATACTAGGATTCCCTGTGCTACAGCCACCAGGCCTCCACCACCGGACAATAAATCACTTGTAATATATATTTTGATGAAGAATGTATTTAAAAGGAAATATATATTAAAAAAGAGACAAGCAAAAAGGAGTTGAGTGTGTGTACGCGCGTCACGCACACATGTTGTGTGTGTGTGTGTGTGTGTGTGTGTGTGTGTGTGTGTGTATGTGTGTGTGTGTGTGAGTATATGTGTGTGTGTGTGAGTGTATGTGTCTGGGTGTAAGAGTGTGTTCAAGTGGATCACATTGTTTTGATAAGTGACTCACTTTCATCATAGTCTTTAGTCAGTAACCAAGTTTTTAAAGTATATTTACAGTTTACTCTTGTTAAAGAGTATATAGCTAGTATACGGTTTAACTTATTATATAGTAACGGTCCAATAAAACAAAAAAACCTCTTTGCAAATACTGTTCTAAATCTTTGGTGGACACAGACAATATCTTTTCTCCTTAAGCGTTGTGTCGAAGGATCGTACGAAGTTTTAGAATGTTGTTTCAAGACAATGTACAATATAAAAAGTTGACGAACTGTTAGTACATTCCATTCCTTGTATAAGTCCCTAGTCGGATAAAGGAAATGGTGAAACTTTGCAACCTTTAGGATGGCTCTTTGGGCCACCTCCAGAGACCTTAAATAGGATTTAGCTACACCTCCCCATACAGAAATACAATATGAGAATATTGATTGACAAAGAGCAAAATAGACGCTGCGTATAATTTTGAAGTCAGCTATTTGACGAAGTGTTCTAAAGCCATGAATTAGAAGAAGAAAAAACTGACATTTGTTTGTCAACATGTCAACGTCTTTCATATTGAAAATATTTTCTGAAATTTATTAAAATTTATTTCATTGGTTTAGTTTTTAATATTTATTATTCATTTTTGCTTAAATTCAGTTAGATGGACTTCATTTTCGTATGTACTCAAATATACAGTCATAATATCGTCGTGAATGTACAGTAAAATTTTTTTGTGAGATGTTAATTCTGTATAAGATATTGACTATAAATGAATTCATTATTTCAAAGTTTTATGCACGATTTGTGATCATCATCGAAAGTAAGTTAAGTGTTGTGTAAATAAAAAGCACAAAATCATCTGATCACTTTCTGCAAGTTTCCTATGATAGGAAAAGAAAAACTTATGACAATATTGTGGTAAGGCTATAAACATTTCGAATTTATTGGCCGTTATTTGTAGGTTTTATAACTATATTGACTCGAATTGTATCTGTTTCAGATCACGTATTTGGGCTGAGTAAAGTTTTCATCATTAGAATTTTGCTGATTTAAATTTACGTTAATGTTCTGTGAAGAATAACTCTCTGACAATAACATGTGTTATATATTAGTAACGTGCGTGGAAATATTACGTGCAAAAGCAATAAAAAACATCAATAATAATGTGTAATTTATAAAACAATCTGTCTTCCAGAGAATAAAATTACATAACTATACTTATTTATAGTTTTATTTTATCCCACATACTAATCTAAATTATATTCGAGTAATTTTGGTGCAAACTCTCAAATATATGGGAATTTAGCCCATAGGTTTGTGAGACTTGAGCCAAAATTACTCGAATAAGCCTTAAACAAAAAGTTTAAAGTTATACAGAATACAAAGGTTTGAAATTCCCGCTAAAAAAGTTTTATATGGGCGTCCACCGTAGCGCTTTTCGTGGACACTCGTAAACACGTGTTTCCGTTTTTTAGTACGTAGTTGGCGTTCTTCTCTTGATAAAGAGTAATTGTGTTCTTTGTTCCGAATACATATACATCTCCTCATAGATAAATATATATGTAGCAACTAGCAACTTGCTAGTAGCAAGTCCTTTGACATTTCTCATTATCACTATGTTTCAAACGTAACTTTTAAATATTATTTATTTTATATTTCCTAAGTTTCTAACAAAATCTTTTAATCACTATGCCTCTTATTCGTTCTGCTAGCTTAAATTTATTTGTGGAAATCAGTATTCGTATCGGCTTACTATCTTTATTCTGGTAAGAAACAAACCATATGCTGTACATTATGTCCTTATGTTTTTCGTATTTACCAATGAATTTCTCAAATAAGATTTACCGATATAAAATTAATAAAAGTGCGAATTGATTCATAGTATACGGAGAATATATATTTTAGACAATGTTTCAATAAGACAAGTTTTGATTGTAAAATTTTTGTTACACTATTTTTATTTCTGAAAAATATTTGTAATTTAACACATTTGATGGAAGGCCATGTATATGCTCGTATAGTTGTGGGTGATTAATTTGACTGTATTTGCGTTACTAATTTAAAGCTGTACCTCTAAAATAAGAAGGTGAAAGTGATGTGATATTTTAAGGTCTACTTTGAACTATGGTTACCATGTAGTGTTATTGTTTATTTTTATTTGTAACTTACATACCTAGTTAAGTTTCGGGGTTGGTGCTGAAGGTTTTTAAAAATTAAAATTGTCTCAATGACATTTATTAACTAGTTCATTACAAAAGCTAAAAGTGCAATACTGAAATCGTAAATCTTTATTTACAAGAATCACAGTATAATAAAATATTACAATTAATTCTTAATTGAATTCCTTGACTAGGTGAATATATTACTATGTTACTATGATGAGGACTACAATGAATATAATTCTAATTACCATGGCTTTTAAGGTCACTAAAGGAGTCTATTTACTGAAAATATGATACCTTGCTTTGACCTGCAATTACAACAGCTTAAAATTGTTTCTTCCAGTTATATGGAGACAATGCCCCCATTTGTCAGAGTCATATTGCCTTCAGAACTGGAATCTGACTGCAAGTATCCGAGAAGGGAGTCTTATGTACCCGGTGGGGCCTTGTGGGCTATAGTACTGTCTGTACCTTGCCTCTTGTCTTTACTTGCTTGGGGGGCGTGTAATGACTGCAATGATGCATTTGAGGTAAAACATATTGCTTCATTTATTATTGCTAGAGTATTCTTAGAGGCTAAATCAGCAACATGATTATCAACCAAATCAACAATTAATCACCGCATAACACTCCTGTGTTTTGTATGATGAGTGTTGAGAACCGGAGACCCTTTTTACTGGAAACGAGGCTTTCCATCTCAGTTATCAGGGGTGACAGCAGATCTGCATTTTGATTCTTAATCAAAGATAAACGTAGATGTCTATGGGCCACAGCATCCAGTTACCATCACGTTATTCTGTATAAACAAAATTGTTCTTCATAAAATAAGTGTGACAAATGGGCACACAGTCCACCTGATGATAAGTGCTACAAAGCTATTGTCCATCCATTGATCCATCTATAATAAACAATCCTAGAAAAATCATTTCTGAGTAACCCCCGAGGTGGACGATGTCTCGGTGTTCCCGAAACTTTCAGACAGCACTGCAAGTGTGCTGGGTTCAGAAGGATGTCCCCGGAATGTGCTTTAATAAAGCAAAACGAGAGAGGAGGGTCCCGGTTGCGTCCCGAATGGAGAGCCCATCCATTCAAATTCATCAATTTTCATCCATCCATCTATTGAGCAGCATATAAAAGTGTTTTTCAAAATAATTGTACGTATCGAAATTGTAGTTACGAAAAATGTAACGAAATCGTTGTAATTGTTACTAAATTGTAACTATTAAGCCACGTGTACACTCACTACTGAACTATTCCGAATTACTGATTACTCTACTACGTATAGTAAATAAGAGTTGTGATAAATTATAGTAATTAGGGCTGTGGATCTTGTAATAAATAAATAAATACTCCTAGAATTATATTGTCAGTTTGTGGTCAAGTGACATTATGTGTATGTGTGTGAATTATGACTCTACCAACATAACTCCCAAATTATCAATAAAACACCATTACTTGATTAATTATAAGTACTCTTTTTATTTAAATTTATCCAATATTTTACTTAATATTATTAAAAATAAATCAGATCTTCGTCGCAATATAATACATATTCAACAGGGTTTTACGATATTTAAAGCATTTTAATATGTTTTACAATTAAATCTTTCGATACCGTATCCTTATCCTCACGGATTGTTTTACGGAACTTTAAATTGTCTTTTTTACCGATAGTTTAAAAAAAAATAGTCTCACCAATCTGAATTCCATCCTGCTCTTTATCATTCTTGATCTGTAACTCTTCCTCTATCTCATTAATTTTCATCAACTCACCTTTTAATAAGTTGAGTAGATGTCGTGTCTAAGCAAGACGTCTTGTGTAGGAGTGACATCGAACGTGCAGCCGTCAAAATGACTAGAGTGCGCGTGTCTGATGCGACATAAGAAAAAAAAATCTTATAATATTATGTAATATGTGTGTTCTCATATAACAACCAATGCGACTGATTTTTTTATAAGACATTTCTCATAAGACAAGAAATTTTCTTATAATGTTCAGAAGGGCTTAGTTTGCTCACCTACCTAGTAATGCTTATCACTACTACACCAGTGTATATGTTACTTAAGACTATACAATTTCGTAACATAACGAAAAGTTACGAAATCGTTAGTGAAAAGTAACGTTAAATTAGTTTTTACATCAAACCGTCAAGTTTATCATCTACATGAAAGCATATGTTACGATATATCAGTCTGTTCAACATATGAAGCATTAAATATATATACTTTTTAAAATACCCATAAGAAAAGTCAACAGTTACTAAATTGTTAGAATATTATTTAAGCACAAGGCGTAAGCTTCAAGTCTTGTTTTCTTTTAAATTCAATATGGCAGGTACAGCTAAAAATTGACGAATCGGAGATGGCCAAGTGTTACTAGTGTATTAAGATCAGAATGTGTTCAGAAATTCAATACATGATTGAGCAATTAGCTCACTAAGCTTGTATAACGAAATTGTAAAAAAGTCGTGACATGTTATTATTGCAATTTGTTGTTTTTTTTTATTAGTAAATATAAAAAAAATTAAGATTATACCGAATAGATTAGAATTTACTATAAAAGATGAATATTGTAAAAAATAAAACAACGTAAAAGAACTTTATGTAGTGAGGCGGGAATCTTGTGGGGAGTAGCAGTGACATTTCGTATTTGTATGAAGGTTAAACGGCGAGGTGTAAGAAAAAAAATGCTAATAAATAATTAGGATGAATTAGAACATTCTAATATCGTTTTGATAATGAATGAAGTGCTAAGCTATTTTTATTGATAAGAGAAAATAGAAGACCACTACCTACACATTTTAAAATAATGTTTAAATGTTAGTGACATATTTTACTTCGAAAAGGTACAATTATTTTGAAAAATACTCATAAAAGTCTGACATAGGGCTCTTCATCTATTGCCTATTGGATTTGCCATAGTTGCCGTGCTTGGGGTCCGTTGAGCTGACCGCCGGTGCCAAAATTTGTACGATGAATTGGGTTAAACTATAAGGACAATAAAACATTTTTTTTCTTTGTACTAGCAACAGAAACTATTTGTGTGGACTTTCAATTTTATTAATTACAAGAATTTTTTTTTCCCTAGTTTGGCAATTTCCAGTGGATTCTGCCAACGTCAAGTATTTCATGAAAGTCACACAGTATATTCAACTAGTTTCCGATTCTGTAGATATGCTTTTTTACTCTATGTTACATAGGTGGTTATTTTAGAATGAATTACACATAATTATATATTTTTACAAAATTATAGCTAATATATAATAAAATGGATATAGGTAAGTGGCAAAAGTACTATCCATCATCATTACAGCCCTTCACAAGTCCACTGATGAACATAGGCCTCCCCCAAGGAATGCCACAAAGCACGGTCCTGAGCCACCTGCATCCATCAACTTCCTGCATGTCTTACCAGGTCGTCACTCCATCTAGTGGAGGACGCCCTACACTTTGCCTACCAGTATGAGTCTGCCACATGAGAACCTTTCTTCCCCATCGGTTGTTGGTTCTTTGAGCTATATGGCCGGCTCATTGCCACTTCAGCTTACTAATTCTTTGGGCTATGTCCTAGAAAGAAGAAGAACCTATTTAAGTAATAAGTAGTTAGACAACCTATTTAAGTACATACCTGCTTTTCCATAAATAAATTATTTATTGTTCTGTCGGTGACATCAAAGAGATTGCATTGTTGTACTATTTGCATATGTCTACATAATACATACTCAACATGTCTATTGTTATCTTTTATCTTATTTTACTAATGTATGAATGGCGGATGGCAAACAATCTTTGCATCGATTCATCGGCTTGTTCTGAAATCGTTATTTCTCACTACTGGTGTAGTTTGAGAATTTCCCACCTTAATATATAGCCTTGTCTTTCTGCTTTTCAATTTCTTGTTTACTTCACTTATTTTATTGATGATTTATTTTCTCTCTCCAAGTTGTTCGGATAAAATATAACCAAGATCCCTAACATTGCTCTCATCTGTTCGTAAAGTTTCATCACAATCGGTTCGAATTAGTCCGAACAGATAGACAGACAAAAAATTTTAAAATGGTTATTTATTTTTTAATAGCATGCAAATAACGCCCTGAGCTTCTTAATAGAAGCCAGTTCTCTGTTCACTCTAGAGATAGGCAGTGAGAGAATATCTCATAGCAATAAATCAAACTTTTTGTTCACTGTGTACAAAGTTCAAATAAATAAATAAATAGTTTTGGAGAGATTGACAAAGAGATAACACCTAGATAATTCTGGAGCATCAAACTTAGTGGAATATGGACCTTAAGAAATTTGCAGACTTTTCACTGATCAATCGACCAATAAATCTGACAAGTGATTGATATACTCATCCAAGAATCATCATCATCATCATCATTACAGCCTTTCATAAGTCCACTGCTGAACATGGGCCTCCCCCAAGGAATGCCACAAAGCACGGTCCTGAGCCACCTGCATCCATCGACTTACTGCATGTCTTAACAGGTCATCACTCCATCTAGTGGGATCGCCCTACACTTCGCCCACCGGTACGAGGCTGCCACTCGAGAACCTTTCTTTCACATCAGTTGTCGGTTCTTCGAGCTATATGGCCGGCCCACTGCCACTTCAGCTTACTAATCCGTTGGGCTATGTCGGTTACTCAGGTTCTACTCCAGATATCCTCATTTCTAAATTTATCACGCAGAGAAACCCCGAGCATAGCACTCTCCATAGCTCGCTGAGCGACCTTGAGCTTCCTCATACGGCCAGCAGTGAAGGGCCACGTCCAAGAATACCATACCTAAATTCAGCCTGTCTAGAGTGTTAAGTTTTGCCTTCAGACGGGCAGCAGCATCTTCCTGACAACATTTCGAAATAATTAAAAACTGTGGTTTCCCTCCCTCCTTCCACTCGTGGCAGCTTATTTATAGGATAAGGGTGACAAACGAGCACACAGTCTACCTGATGGTAAGTGGCTGTTGTAACTCGTAGAGATCTACATTTATCCTCGATTAAGAATTAAAATACAGATGCGTCGTCACCCCTGAAGACTAAGATGGAATGCTTTGTTTCTAGTAAAACAGGTCTCCGGTTCTTTACACTCACCATACGAAACACAGCAGCATTAAGCTGCTATTTCACGCTGGTATTCTGTGAGAGTGTGGTCCTGCACCATTCGAGCCTACCCTTGCGTGCTACAACCATAATATACGTGCAGCGTGACTCTACCACGTAAAAAAAGAGTGGTCATTGTTCTTTGGCAAACACGTTTTTTATATTAAGTCTTAAATTACAGATTCTACTCTCATGGTCCCTCGCACTTGGCATCAATGGTGTCATAACAGATACAATGAAGTTAATAGTTGGTGAGTTTGTAGTGTATTATTAAACTGCACAGCTTAATGTAAAATCAGTCCGGTACTTAGACATAAATTATTGTGGGGGAATGTGCTGCCGATTCAATTTCTTACAAGCAAACGTTATTAGATAGACAAAACCATAATGCCATCAAAAACATAACTTGTAAAAAAAGCCAAGTCTCGCAACTCAGTTCTTCTACCGTAAAAAGCTGTGAGATCCATGTAATACCAAGTCGGTTAATTTATTCAGTCCATAGATTGATACATAGATTGACTTGGCAATCGCATGAAAACACAATATATCTCACAAGTAATACATATTATATTAAATTAGATTGTTTAGTGCGATTGCCAAGTCGATCTATGTATCAATCTATGGACTGAATAAATTAACCGACTTGGTATTACATGGATCTCACAGCTTTTTACGGTAGAAGAACTGAGTTGCGAGACTTGGCTTTTTTTACAAGTTATGTTTTTGATGGCATCTCATTTCTTTTTGTAGATAGTTATATCTAGGTAGCTATTTACACCTATTATTCCATTATACATAATATATAGGTACACTGATTCATTCACTGCAAATGTAACTTTGTAATACTATATGTTTATATGGGATTACAAAGTTATTTATGCAGTTGGTGTATGTCGAAAACTGGATCGAAATTGTAAAATATTTTAATTTTTCCTTGATCTATATATTAAACAATAATTGTATTCCAAATTTGAAGTTTCTATGTCTACTAGAAGTGCCTTAGAGTTTTGATGATCGGTCAGTCAGTGAGTGACAAAATTAAGAAACTTTGAATAGTTATAATTTTTAAACTTCTGGTTCAAATTCAATAACATTTGAAATATACCGAGTTTATACAATGCTTACTTGGTTAGTAAAAATGCAGGCTTCTAGTTTTATCCATAACAAAGTTATAGGGTTTCAGAAATGGCCTGAACTGCTTCGAGAAAAGGATGGTACGGCCGTGCCGCTTTTTTGCTCGACTTGGCGGGGGCACTGCCGTGCCCCCAGATATATGAAACAAAATAAAAAGGAAACTAAAAAATTACTAGTAAGAAATAATTAGGCTAGTTTTATATAAAAGTTTCAAATCCATAATGTCACGATGCTTGGACTAAATTTGATTTAAATTTTTCTACCGATTTCAAAAATGAGACGGTACTCAATTCGCCTATGTTTTTTTTTATGTGTGTTACCTTATAACTTTTCTCTGGCTGAACCGTTTACGATGATACTTTTTTTATTTGAAAGCCGGCGCTTCACATGTGGTTCCATATAAATTTGATCAAGGTCTGACCAATAGTTTTTGAGTTATTCTTAATAATTTATATTGAAGTACGTTGTACAAAATTTTTAATTTTAAATTATAACTACTCAGGGCGACCGCGTCCGGATTTCTTCTACCGTTGTTTCCCCGACGGCGTGGAGACCGCTGATCTTCAGTGCACGGGGGATCCGATGGACGTAATGGAGGGACGCAAGTCTTTCCCCAGCGGGCACAGTAGTTGTGAGTATGGACTGTTAACACACTTCAAAAGAGAGTGACAAGGCATGAATATATTGCAGAAGTGAACGGCAGAGTGGTACAATGGACCTAGACGAAGGTTTATCGACCAAATTGGCGATGATGGTCCAGATTAGAAGTACCTTTAACCGACGAGCGTTTATGCGTAGGTATATGGATGTGGAGAAAGCCAGAGAGGTGTGTCAGGATCGTGCCAAATGGAAGTCCATAGTCTCCTACCTGCCTACCTCTCTGGGTGACAAGCGTGAGTGTTTGATTTATGATAGGCACAGGTCTGTGCTTATTTCTGGGGGGGGGGGGATATCCGCACTTTTGGCGGATTTCATAACATCCACGGCTGATCATAGAGGCATTCCATCTTAGTCCTCAGGGGTGACTGTGTGCTCGTCTGTAATCCTTTTCCTATTAAAAAAAATTGAGTGCTATATGTATTATGTATGTAGGAACGGAACGTAAAAAGTAGGAGAGAGAGGGGGGAGATGTGTGTGAGTGAGTGGCAAGAGAGAGAATGTGATACAGGGGGCGAAAGCAACATGACGCTACTTACACTACGCTGTATGCTGTCAGACGTAGGAAGTAGTAAATAATGAAGAAAAAAATATATTTTCAAGTGTTAAGTTAGTAAAGTTTCATTTCGTGCCCAGTCCCACATTTAGGATGTGTTTGTATTATTGTAAGCATTTTGATTTCTTATATTTACGCGAAGACTACACATTAAATGAAACTAATTTTTACGGATTTTATCGCGTATATTAACTTATTTTATATTCCCGACATTTCGAGTACTTTACAGTACCCATGTTCACGGGGGGAGGGGGGGGCTGAGGTGTTCTACATCTCAATGTCAGCCCAGCTACCTTCAGTTTTTGAATATAAATTTATTATATGCGTAGATCGGACCAAAAATTAATATTCAATAACTGAAGGCCGAGAGTTAAAAAGTTTAATTAAACGCGATAAAAGCCGTAAAAATTAGTTTAATTTAATTGTAAGTATTTTTTTTTATAGGATAGGGTGACAAACGAGCACACAGTCTACCTGATGGTAAGTGGCTGCTGCGGCCCATAGACATCTACATCTATCCTCGTTTGCGAATCAAAATGCAGATGCGTTGTCACGCGTGAGGACTAAGATGGAATGCCTCATTTCCAGTAAAAAGGGCCTCCGGCCACCTGCACTCACCAAGCGAAACGCAGAGGTAAACCTCTACTTCACGCTGGTATTCTGTGAGGTCGTGGTACCACCCCGGTTCGAGCCGGCCCATCCGTGCGACAGCAAAAGCTGCCGCGTGGCTCTACCACTTTTAACTGTTTTGTTACTTGTTCGTTTAATATGCATTGCTGTATGTACATTTGTGTTCTGTGAATATTTGTTTACAATATTTATGCCTGTTTCTATGTAAATGTGTGTACATATGTATTGTTCTAGTAAATAAACCTAACACAGTTCTTTATTCATTTCACTTTTCTTCTAGGTTTACTACAATTATACCATAGATATATCTGGGGGCACGGCAGTGCCCCCGCCAAGTCGAGCAATAAAGCGGCACGGCCGTACCATCCTTTTCTCGAAGCAGTTCAGGCCATTGTCGAAACCCTATAACTTCGTTGTGGATAAAACTAGAAGCCTGAATTTTCACTAACCAAGTAGGCATTGTATAAACTCGGTATATTTCAAATTTCATTAAATTTGAATAAGTAGTTTAAGAATTATAACTAGTCAAAGTTTCTTAATGTCACTCACCGACTGATCGATCATCAAAACTCTAAAGCACTTCTAGCAGACACAGAAGCTTCAAATTTGGAATACAATTATTGTTTAGTATATTAATCAAGGAAAAACTAAAACATTTTGTAATTTCGGTCCAGTTTTCTAGATACACCAACTGCATAAATAACTTTGTAATCCCATATAAATATATAGGATTACAAAGTTACATTTGCATTGAATGAATCAGTATATATGTATAACATAATGGAATAATAGGTGTATATAGGTACCTAGATCTACAAAAAGAAATGAGATGCCATCAAAAATATAACTTGTAAAAAAAAGCCAAGTCTCGCAACTCAGTCCTTCTACCGTTAAAAGTTGTGGGATCCATGTAATACAAAGTCGGTTAATTTATTCAGTCCCTACTTATGGGTCCTTCTGTCTTAAGTTATTACTAGTAATGCAACGAATACTACTTTTACGAATACGAATATCCAACCTACTATTCGGCGAATACGAATACGAATATCTCGCCATGGTAATAAAAACTATTTGATGATTTTCTATTGTGCTAATAATTAAAATTTACAATAGGCGATTTTTTATTTAAAAAAAATAAAATTTATAGATTTTTTCTGTAAGGTGGGTTCTGGATATAATATTATGTCTGTAAAAAATAACAATCAGAAATTCAAAAAGGTTGTGTGAAAGTTGAAAGAGTATCCCACTAATATTATAAATGCGAAAGTTTGTGATTATGTGTGTATGTACAACCGCTGAACGGATTTGACTGAAATTTGGAATGAAGATAGCTTATACACCTTAATTCAGATTAAAACATAGGCTAGGCTACTTTTTATCCCGATAAATAAAATTTCCGTGACAGGGGAAAAGTGACTAAAATCAACTTCTGTGCGGGTGAAGTCGCGGGAAAAATATAACATTTAAATAAAAGCAAACAAACCTTGGAGCTAGTTCAATGAGCAAACGACGGCATCCCTTTTCTGTCGACTTCCAAAAAGGAGACGGTATTCAATTCGAGTGTATGTTTTTTTTTATGTGTGTTACCTCATAACTTTGTACTGGGCGAACCGATTTCGATGATTCTTTTTTTATATGAAAGCTGATAGTTCTCGTGTGGTCCCATATGAATTTGATCAAGGTCAGACCAATGGTTATTGAGTTATTCTTAAATAACCTATATTGAAGTCGCTTATATTGAAGTCGGCTGTACAAAATTTTTAATTATTATTTATAGAGTTGCGTACAACAATATTAGTTTTTAAATATTCTTGATTAGTATTCGCCGAATATGAATATTCGGTAATTGTCTACTAGTCGGCGAATACTAATATTCGTATTCGTATTCGTTGCATCACAAGTTATTACGTAATGAGCTAACCTAACAACATCTTATAGTGACCATATCAATACCTACTAAAAATCTTTTATATTTTAAACTAGCTGGCCAGGCAGACGTTGTTCTGCCCTCTCCGACGACCCTGTGTCCTATAAAAATTCTTAAATTCGTATTAAACAATATTGAGGGTCACTTATAGGGATAAAAACTTTCCTGTCTCTCAAGTGGGACCAAACTGCACACAGTGTGCAAAATTTCATTGCAATGAGTTCAGTAGTTAGGAGTTCATCGCGGACAAACAATGTGACACGTAATTTTGATATATAAAGACTAGCTGTTCCCCGCGACTTCGTCCGCGTAGAGTTATTTTTCGCGGAACCCTAAAATAAAAGCAGCCCAAGTTACTCCTTATAACATCAGCTATCTGCCAGTGTGTATAAATATTGACAAATATACTAACGTCACTCAATTGTTTTACCTTCCCGAAACCCCTCCACTAACACTTTAACTTTATGTTATGGTATTAAAGTTCAAATTGACTTTTAAGTATTATTACGAATCTATTGTATGGGAATATAGAAAAGTGTTGTTTTTAGACTTTTTCAGGCAGTTTTTAAAATTTTTCTCTCCGTAAGAACCACCTTCGTACTTCAAGGAATATTATAAAAAAAGAATTAGCGAAATCGGTTCAGCTGCTCTCGAGATTTGCGCTTAGCAACACATTCAGCGATTCATTTTTATATTATAGATAAATAGATTGACTTGGCCATCGCATGAAAACACAATGTATCTCTCAAGTAATACATATTATATTAAATTAGATTGTTTAGTGCGATTGCCAAGTCAATCTATTTATTTAAAATATAAAACATTTTTAGTATTGATATGGTCACTATAAGTTGTTAGGTTAGCTAATTACGTAATAACTTGAGACAGAAGGAACCTTAAGTAGGGACTGAATAAATTAACCGACTTGGTATTACATGTATCTCACAACTTATTACGGTAGAAGAACTGAGTTGCGAGATTTGGTTTTTTTTAAAAGTTATGTTTTTGATGACATAATATATTCTACGTATAGACTAAACTTACATGTTACTTATTACGTGACAGAGTTACGCTGCAGCTATATTATGGTTGTAGCACGAATGGCTTGGATCGACCGTGGTAGCACCACGCTCTCACAGAATACCATCGTGAAATAGCAACTTAATGCTGCTGTGTTGCGTATGGTGGGTGTAGAGATCCGGGGATCATTTTCACTGGAAACGATGCATTTCAACTTAGTCCGCAGTGGTACAACGCGTCTGCATTTTGATTCTTAATCGAGGATAAATGTAGATGGCTACATTTATCCTCGATTAAGAATCAAAATCTCGTCTGGTGAGTGTAATAAACTGGAGACCGTTTTATCCGGAACCAAGGCATTCCGTCTTAGTCCTCACGGCTGACGACGCATATGCATTTTGAT
The DNA here is from genome assembly GCA_033319125.1 of Parnassius glacialis. Classification (NCBI taxonomy): domain Eukaryota; kingdom Metazoa; phylum Arthropoda; class Insecta; order Lepidoptera; family Papilionidae; genus Parnassius; species Parnassius glacialis. The sequence continues at coordinate 70,294,794 of JAVANC010000004.1, read as the reverse complement.
TCGCAAACGAGGATAGATGTAGGTATCTATGGGCCAGTATTCACTTACTATCAGGTGGAATGTGTGCTTGTTTGTCACCCTTAATCTATAAAAAAAATGCCAAACATTGAGCCCTTGCTCTCCGGAGCCGTGAAACGTGTGTAAGATACACGGTGACTGGAATTTCCGTTGGCAGTGTCGTTCTGCTCGTTGGGTTTGGCAGCGTTATGGCTGTGCGGTCGCCTGGGCGCCGTGTCCAGACGTCGAGGCAGCGCCGCCAGGGTTCTCGCTTGCCTGGTTCCCCTCATGATGGCGCTGTGCGTGGCTCTGTCGAGGAGTTGTGACTACCACCACCACTGGCAAGGTAAGCGGTTTTACGAGCCCTTTTCTACCGACCTCAAAAAGGCGGAGGTACTCAACTCGACTGACTATATGTTCTTTTTTTTATTTGAAAGCTGGTGTTTCTCATGTGGTACAATATATTTTAACGTGGTAGAGCCATGCTGCAGCTATATTAGTAGTATAGTTGTAGCACGAATGGGTCGGCTCGACCGGGGAAGGACCACGCTCTCACAGAATACCAGCGTAAAATAGCATCTTAACGCTGCTGTGTTTTGTATGGTGAGTGTAGAGAACCGGAGACCCTTTTTACTGCAAACGAGGCATTCCGTCTTAGTCCTCACGGGTGGCAACGCATCTGCATTTTGATTCGCAATCGAGGATAGATATAGATGTCTATGGGCCGCAGCAACCACTTACCATCAGGTGGACTGTGTGCTCGTTTGTCACACTATCCTATAAAAAAAAATTGAAGTCGCTTGTACAAAATTTTAAATTATTAATTTATTTATCTGGCATTCTGTACTGACTTATTAGCATTTTGCAATTTATTACATGATGATGATATTGCCGACATTCCCAACATTTTGTAGCTTGTTACATTGACATATTGTAACCAGTTTTACAAGCACTATGTTTATAATTGAATTTATGATATGTAAATTTCTTAAAATAAATAAATGTTCAATTAAAGATGTTAAAATTTATTAGCTAAGGCCCACGTTATAACATAAAATGTTATGTCTTACCTAGTTTGAGGAGCATCTCCCGTTCTCCCTCAATGAGGGCTAATAATCTTCCGCTCACCAGATGTCGCTAGTTGACACTGAGGTGAAGTTTTTTGTTACACAATGTCATTTGATTAAGAAGATAGTTTCGAATAAAAGTTTATCAGTTTCTAGACTTATTATATTAATACACGAAATAATGACTCAATGGTTTTGCTCATTTTTTTTTCTATGTTTATATCTGTGGTTTCTGTGGTTTGGTTTATTTATTTTTAATCTAACAGAGTAATGTTAAAATAACAGCCTTTTCCTTATCTATACAAATAAATAAAATTGAAGTGTCTGTTTGTAATGTCAAAATAACAGCTTTTTACTATATGCATATGAAATTATATTACGGTACTTATAACAAAAACACAATTTTTAAAATTTTTGTCTTTCTGTCTGTCTGTCTGTTTGTTCCGGCTAATCTCCGAAACGACTGAACCGATTTTGACGGTACTTTCACTGGTAGATAGCTGATGTTATAAGGAGTAACTTAAGCTACTTTTATTTTAGGAAAAAAGGGTTTCCGCACAAAAAAATTAAACTCCATGAAATCCAATAGTGATAAATTACACACGGAAGAAGTCGCGGTAAACGCTAGTATATAGTATAACTAATAGTATTAACCTTTACATTTTTTGAACAAATTAACGTCTCCGCTATGAAATCTATTAAATATTACACCTCATTGTAAATGGCGCCGCCCTGGTGGCAGAAAAAGTCGTAGCCCTCATTGCGTGAACTATCCCCGTCACCACCAATCAACTCCCAACACCACTACACTAGGAAAGACACACCACCGTCGATTATTCGACACGTTGTTCGCCTTTGAACGGGGCATCGAGTGAAATGAAATTTTCACCCGAGTATGCCTCATTATATTTTAATTTCCGCAAAGTAACGCCCGACTCAATTAATTAAATAGACAATTTATTATCTTCCAGACATACTCGTTGGCTCGACGCTAGGTTTCACAGTGGCGGTGTTCTGCTATCGCCAGTATTACAACCCGCTCACGTCCGAACTCGCAGGCGTGCCCTATATTGTATCCAGTTCCAATGTAGTCAAATATTTTAACGGCAAACCCGACATAAGTCCAATAAATGACAGTAAAAATGCTGAATCTACGCCATTGCTAAATGGCGGGAAAAAGGAGGACAAATGGATATGAAAAAAAAAATATCTCACGTAATTTGATATACGATACGTATGCCTGAAAAAGTTTATCAAAAGAAATAATAAAAAAAAATAAGAAAATACTAATAAAACAAATACTAGATTAAGTATATTTCTAAACTGAAGATATTTTTTTTCAACGTCATTAAATTAAAGCGAACGTCTTCCTTAAAATAAAAATAAAAATGAAAATATTTCTTCTGATTTTTATAGATTAAACTAGTAGAGCATTTGTAACGCCATCTGTTGTTCACAATATTAACTTGATAATTTTAATTCCTACTACCGGATAATAGATGGCGCTGCGTTGTGAATTTTACTAAAATCCGTTACATCATGTTGTGATATATAATTTAATTTAACAAATTAAGAATTATACATATTATTACTTAAGAAAATATCCCCAAAAGGAAGGTATCATTTTGTAATATAATAAGGTTACATTCCTAGAAAAAATACTAGAATTTATTTCCACATGGATTAATGCATTTAATATTATAAAAAAGCAAAATATATAGTTGGTGTTGTTATATGAAAAACTATTTACTTTTAACTGGCAAGTGGCATAATCGTGTAAGTCATTACCTCGAAAAAAAATTATGTATATATTAGATTTTTATTGTTTAGAGTAGATTGTGTATACTACAAAACCAAAGTGAGAATCATTTTTTATAACTTTAAAGTAGGAAATGAGCTAATTATAGTAAACCTTATAGTAATTGACTACTATAGTATATAGACCTCTGCAACCAACTTCAAAAAGAAATCAACATATGTGTTCTCACCTGCAAAGGCCAAAATGTAACGTTTCACAGTCTGTATTACTGACTCACACATCTTTCTAACCGGAACGCGAGAGTGTTTACCTAAGTTTTTGCCATCCACACCATCTGGATGCTTGGCGGTCCACCGCTGTACGTTTTACTGGGAGTTTTCTTCCTCGTAAAACTTATCTGTGGAATAGTTTACCACCGGCAATTTTTCCCGACCGATACGATATAGGGACCTTCAAGAAAATAGCCTTTCTAAAAGGCCGGTAATACAACTGCAATTCCCCTGGTGTTGCAGTTGTTCATGGGCGGCGGTAGTCACTTACCATCATGTGACCCGCATGCTCGTTTGCCTCCTCTCCTATAAAAAAAATAGGTATATAAATAAATTAGTAAAATATGTATTTTTTTCTTATTTATAATTAAAATTGTACTTAATTTAAAACATAAGTAAAAAAATATTTTTTAATTTGAATGTGATATAATACATATAAATATAATTTATAAATAAATGTTTTTGTTTTACTTTAAAAGTGAAACTAAATATAGGGTTTGTTTTTCTGTAATATACTCTCGCATAATATATTAATATAGGCACTTTAAATAATTCTATGTATAAGTATCGGCACGAAAGTCTAGCGATGACCGTTATTGCCATGAAGCAAATACAAAGAGGAGACGTTGTAATTAAATTTCACTATGTAACAACGCGTGACAATTTGCGGGGTGAGGGGATGCAAAGCCCCGCCCACTTTACATTAGCTACATCTACCGATAAATAGTAAAACTACTCGAATCATTCCATATCGATGTTGCAATGTAGCTTAGCTACCTTGACGTTAGATGGCGGCATGTCCACAAAATGTTATAAAGTATAGAAATAATATTTTGGCGATTAAAATTTCTTTATGTCTGAATGCAAAACAAATTTCAGCACCTTCGTATGATTATTTTATCATTACTGAGCTCTACGTACCTTTATATTTTTAGTTCACAGGACACAAAGTGTCGCCATCTAGTGTGGAATATATTTAATTATATTTGAAAGCCGACGCAAAGAGATTTTTCTAGAACTATTTTAATAAATTAGGTGTAAAATTACTTAGAAATGAAATGTGATGCTATCCATAGCATCGGAGCGTCTATCTCATGAAGCAAATACATTCAGACAAAGAAATTTTAATCGCCAAAGTAATTTTTTTATAGTTTTCATAATAATTTTGGGAACAAGCCGCCATCTATCGTCAAGTAAACCTCATAAAAATAATAAACAGACAGGGCCGCAATTAGAATTCAATTATTTTACCCAGTAACCCAGCATTCAATATTAAAATGAAGGAAATTGTACTTGGCTGATTTTTACGGAATGTTTAAGTTATATTTAAGTGACATTCTATATGCAAAGAATCACTTAAATACAATTTAAATATGTTTATCATTTCGTGAAAGTCAACCTTCAAGAAATATTTATTTTATCCATAAAATAGTCTCTTTGAAACTAAATATTCTATGTTCAATATTAAGTAGGATATTTAATTTGGAACTAAATATCCTACTTATCTCACTAATATTATAAAGGCGACGTTTTGTGTGTTCTTTCTGTCTCCTTGAGCTTATTCCACACTAAGTATGTACTGTGTATGTGTAATTTTTTCACGCAGTAACGGCTAGACTATTATTTATGTGTGGGCTCTGAGGGAGAACAAATAATAGACAAATTATTATAATTAATATAATTTTATTTACAAATCAATTAAAATATAAATATTTTATGCCAAATTAGGCATCCGAATGCACTTTTTGAATGCCAATATAAGAACATTAAATTGTATTTAAGTGATTCTTTGTATATAGAATGTCACTTAAATATAACTTAAACATTTCGTAAAAATCAGCCTAAGTACAATTTCCTGCATTTTAATATTAAAAGTTGTGGATTACTGGGAAAAATAATTGAATTCTAATTAGGGCCCTGTCTTTTTGTTATTTTTATGAGGTTTACTAGACGAGAATACGACCTGTTCTCAAAATGATTATAAACTATAAAAATAATATTTTGTGATTAAAATTTCTTTATGTCTGAATGCAAAACAAATTTCAGCACCTTCGTATGATTATTTTACCAATACTGAGCTCTACGGACCTTTATATTTTTAGTTCACATGCCACAAAGTGTCGCCATCTAGTGTCGAATATATTTAATTATATTTGAAAGCCGACGCAGAGATTTTTCTAGAACTATTTTAATAAATTAGGTGTAAAATTATTTACAAATGAAATGTAATGCCATCCATAACGTCAGAGCGTCTATCTGAGTAGTTTTTACACAATAAAACACAATACTTCATCCTTTTCTTCTTAATACTACGAAAATACACCGATTTGCAATTTTTTCAACACATAAGCGCACAGGACGAATGCTGACAGTATACTAATTAAAGCCACGCCCACTATGATGACGTCAGGACCTACTTAGAATCACAGTGCACAGTTGATTATGCCGTCTCCCCTTTGTATTAGCTTCATGGTTATTGCACATAAGTCGCTCTAATTGGCTCGTGCGTACCGTTCGCACGTGCTGATTGGCTCTCCAGTAGCATTCGTACAATTCAATTCGTGCGCGTTCCCTCTACGTTTCGTTCAGCTCTAGACTTACTTGCCGCGACTTGCATACTACTAGATAGGCAAATCAGATTGAAAACTGCATCATAGCTTACCAGCTGGCACAGTAAATATGCCACGCAAAATGGCAGTTGTATTGCACGCCTAACAGTGTCTATCAGCGAACTTATACGGACTATTATAGAAATAATTAAGATGTGTCAAGAAGTTGGGTATGGTTTTGGCGTCGCATGAAATTTACGCAGCGCTCAGTCTATATTCTTCGTTGGTCTGAGGTTCTAATAGAACAAAAATGTTTAGAATAATTTCTAAAACAATTTTTATCTTATTTGTTACCTTATATGTTTTATTGTGAGGTGCTTTTTTATTCATAAGTGATTTGTGATTTAGAAACTATTTCGTAAAGACATAATGTGATAACTTGTTACCAATAGTTTATTTTTTTATTTATCTTTTGAACAACATAAAACTAATGATTATAAATAAAATAGAAATATCTTTCTATTTAATGTTAATTTTGTTATTTTTTAATTTACAAATTTTATTTATTTTTATTATTGTTTAATTTTAATTAAAGTCACCTATATAGTCGATAATAGATAAATTATTAATATTTCGCCAAGAGTAAAATCACCAAGTTTAAATATTGCAATTTTTTCATATTTTTTATTATATTTTATCACCATAAAATTAGAAACTTCAAAATTGTAGTAGTTTTAATAATGTATTATAGTTTAAAAAAAATTTTTTTTGTTTGTATATTTCACTGTCTGTATACAGGGTTATTTTTCAAAGATTAGTCAAATTTTAAACTTAAGTTCAAATATATAAATAATGATATATCATTATTGCAGTTTTTGAAAATACGAGTAAATAAGGCTTCTACTTTTATTTGAAACTATCCCAAATTGAATGTGATTTATAGGCAACAACGTTTTTGCCTATATAGTTAAAATAGTGCATTACCACGCATTTTGAATTTAAAAGATAAAAAGGATAGAATTTTGAGATTTTTTTTTATTCACCATTCGCCTATTTTACTTATTCTGAACCTTCTCTGCAAATTTGACCGGTTATTGCAAAACAACTCCGTATATGAGTTATGGTATATTTACAGATGTTTATTTAGTTATTTAAAGAACATAATACGATCTTATCACCAAAACATTTACTTAAATTAAATATAAAGAAAAATGAGACAAAATACTTAACGCTTTCTTGTTTTTATTGTTTGTGCATTTTATTCAGTTTGACTAAATCATGCGGTTATCTATAATAAATAACCTAACAATTTTAATACAACCTGTGTAATTAAAGTGTATTTGCAAGATTTTATGTTAAATCTCTGACTAACAAAACTAGATGGAGCACATTCATTCAAATGGGTGTGCGAGTTCTTGCCCTTGCAATATGTTTAGGATATGTTCATACGTGGTAGAGTCACGCTGCAGCTATATTATGGTTGTAGCACGAATGGGTTGGCTCGACCGGGGAAGGTTCACGCTCTCACAGGATACCAGCGTGAAATAGCAGCTTAATGCTGCTGTTTCGTATGGTGAGTGTGGAGAACGGGAGACCCTTTTTACTGGATATGAGGCATTCCATATCAGTCCTCACGGGTGACAACGCATCTGCATTTTGATTCTTAATTGAGGATAAATGTAGACGTCTATAGGTCACAGCAACCGCTTACCATCAGGTGGACTGTGTACTCGTTTGTCACTCTCAGAGTTGGGTTAAATGACGACAGAGTCCTAGGCTTGCAAATACTTAATTTTTTTTAAAACTAGTAATGCTATTAAACATTACTAATATTCCCTTTAACTACTTCTGGTAAGCTTAATATGCTTGTGTTAGAAGTGGTTCACGACAGTAGGTGAATGGCGGGTTGGAACCCACGATCTTTCGAGTTCGCGGTCCGCGCCCTGCCATTAGTCTACTTAATTTTACGATTATATAATGTGTGTTATATTACAATATGAATCGTGATAATCCAAAATAGATTTATATACGTATATAAGAAAAATAAAATTTTCTATTTTACATGTAAACGAAATATTTTATGATTGTTTAATTAAAATATCATGGACAACAATGATTTGTTTTATTGTCTGTTTAGCAGATCCGCTGTGGTGTTTATCACTGCCCAGGCTAGGTTTCCTCTGGCTTATAATCCTCCAGACCGAATATCGATCACTGTAGCCAGTCTCGACGGAGACCAGCCATCAGCGCAGGACAGGATTATAGTGCACGAGTGTGTGCGCAAGCACAGGTGCACTCTCTATTGCCTCACTCTCATAGTCCGATGGGACGGTAATACACGACCGGAGAGAGATCAGGCGCAGGACCTACGGCTTTACGTGCTTTCCGAAGTCCGGGGGTGGGACACCGCCAACTTCCTGAGTCCGGGCAGCTTCTGAGAATTTCTTAAGAAAAACCCAGTAACTGATTTTCGCCCGACCCGGGATTCAAACCCAGAAAGATCAGCAACCGCGTTTACAATCACTAGACCAACGAGGCAGTCAGTCTGGTGGTCTCCAGTTTATATAATTACAAGAACTTGCAAAATACTATTGCCACTATTATTACCAGTCCAACTAAGTTTTTTTTAATAGGATAGGGTGACAAACGAGCACACAGACCACCTGATGGTAAGTGGATGCTGTAGCACATAAACATCTACATCAATCCTCGATCAAGAATCAAAAAGATAGAATGCTTCGTTTCCAGTAAAAAAGTCTGCGGTTCTCTAAACTCTCCTTTCGAAACAGCAGTATTAAGCTATTTTCTGGTATTCTGTGATAGCGTGGTCCTTCCCTGTTCGAGTCGACTCATTCGTGCTACAACTATAATATAGCTGCAGCGTGACTGTATCACGTTTAGCCACGGCATAAATAGATAAGGGTGCAATAAAAAAGATTTTTTTTTACTACCCTCATATACACTGAGCACAGGCTTCTCATTTCTAAGAGCATTTAGACCGTTGGACTGTTCCAGTAATAAACTTTTACGTGGTAATGAAGGAAATTTTATATTATAAAATAGTTGTAGCACGAATGGGTCGGCTCGACCGGGGAAGGACCACGCTCTTACAGAATACCAGCGTAAAATAGCAGCTTAACACTGCTGTGTTTTGTATGGTGAGTGTAGAGAACCAGAGACCCTTTTTACTGGAAAAGAGGCATTCTATCTTAGTCCTCACGGCTGTCAAAGCATCCGCATTTTAATTCGCAAACGAAGATAGATGTAGATGTCTATCGGCCACAGCAACCACTTACCATCAGGTGGACCACAGAGTACTTTTTATATACTGAGGTGGACTGTGTGCTCGTTTGTCACCCTAATTCTATTAAAAAAATTCTACCGCGTAATTTTTTTGCTAAGATGCCTTTTGGTGTGCGCAGAACGGGTTCGTAGCACTTAGGTCACCGTGGGTGATCAAAAAGGAACCCACTTGGCTTTTCTTACTACTCTAAGACAGTGCTTGACCACTTACCATCCCACCTGATGGTAAGTAGTGATGCAGGCGAACATGGAAAAGCACACTGACTTGACAAACTCCTATTCACTCTTACCTTGAAGACACCCTGAGTGAGCTTGTGCTACTCAGATTGCGTGTACTTTGGTGGACCGAGAGGGGGATGTTCTCTCCCTTCCCCACTGCAGCTCTCGTTTTTTTTAAATTTAGGATTAGAGTGACAAACGAGCACACAGTCCACCTGATAAATGGATTTTATGGCCTATGGCATCTACATCTATCCTCGAGTAAGAATCAAAATGCAGATGCCAGGGGCGTAGCTACCGCCGTATCAGCCGTATCAATGATACGGGGCCCCCGGGCTACAGGGGCCCCCAACGTGTGTAAGCAAAAACTCCAAGGACTTCTAATGGGACAGGAAAGGCTATCACTATTCTCTAAAGAAGTAAAGAATTTAGTAAAACTGAAATCGTCTTCAGCTATGTTCGCCGAACAAAAGGCACGAAAATTAAATTGTTTGGCTAGCTTAGTTCCTAGGAGTATTTATTGTAAGTAATAACTCATAAGCCCGTGTAGTGGCGGGTAAGAATACTCACAACCCCATATCTTCCCGTGGGTGTCGTAAAAGGCGACAGACGGAAACTGAGGCAGAGGATGGGCAGCAGCATCTTTCTGATAACAGCAAAACAACAATAAAAAAACTGCGCTTGCCAACCCGCTCGCCAAGCGTGGCAACTATGGCAATATACCCCCATGAAAGTAACGAAGAGATGGCCCCCAGTCCCCGGCAGCCCCGCTATTCCTGGCTAAGGTGGCGACCATGGTAACAGCGAGGCAGGGGGTGCTAAGAGTCTCCGGTGGAGGTTCTGTTGCCACCTACGACGACTCGACATGGCAACTTATAACGCACGCACCCTGAGGACTGACGAGAAGGTCCTGGAGCTAGAAGAAGAGATAGACAAGTTGCACTGGAATGTCATAGGATTATCCGAAGTCTGAAGAGAGGGGGAGGTCACGGTAATCCTCGAATCCGGCAATTTGTTCTATCACCAGGAGGGCGACCATCTGTCCCAAGGAGGTGTCGGATTTATCGTCCACAAGTCTCTCGTTAACAACGTTGTAAAGATTGGGAGTGTGTCGACGAGGGTTGCGGACCTTATACTCAGAATCACCGAACGGTAATCGCTGAAGGTTATACAGGTTTACGCATCAACCTCGGTACACGCCGATGAGGAGGTGGAAGAAATGTATGAGGATATCTCTAGAACAATGCATTCCTCCAAAACCCACTATACGGTGTTAATGGGAGACTTCAACGCAAAACTAGGCACAAGAGAGAACGGTGAGCTGAAAGTAGGGAAATTCGGAATAGGGCAACGGAACCCAAAGGGCCAGCAGCTGGCGAACTTCATGGAGAAAGAAGGACTCTTTATGATGAACTCTTTCTTCCAGAAGCGGCCCCACAGGAAGTGGACCTGGTCGAGCCACGACGGTTCGACAAAAAATGAGATTAACTTTATTATGACGACCAGACGACAACTATTCAGTGATGTCTCAGTGATCGCGAGGGTGAAAACCGGCAGCGATCACCGAATGGTGAGAGGCACACTGAACCTAAACGTTAAGTTGGAGAAGTCACGTCTAATGAAGTCAACGCTCCGTCCTTCTCGTGCTCTAATCCAAAGTCCAGAAACCTTTCAGCTCGAGCTACGAAACCGTTTTCAGTGCCTAGAAGATTGCAATACAATGGACGATATGAATGACAAGCTCGTGGAAACTGTCCATGCGGTCTGAGCTAAGTTTTGCAAGACCCGCCGCAGAAGAAACAAAAAGTCTCCGATCACACTCTAATCTCAATGGCTTTTAGACGGGGTATATAGCTGCAGTCTTCAGTAGATTTGACAGCGTACAGGCAACTGAACATACAGATCTCCAAATGCATGCGGCGGGACTTGTGCAACTTTAATTCTGCTCGTATTAAAGAAAAGATCGAGCAGAACCAGGGCTCCCAAGTCTTTGCAAGAGATCTGTCTGCCAGAAAGAGCCAACTGTCGAAGCTGAAGACCGAGTATGGCAGCGTCGTTTCCGGGACACCTGAGGTTTTGAGTGAGATTGAGAGGTTCTATTGGCAGCTGTACACATCATCGTTGGAGCCACACGTAAGTGTGAGTAACGATCCAAGAGCGAGTCTTATCCGACACTATTCCGATGATATCTCGGACGTCAGTCTGAGCGAGATTAGAATGGCTCTCCAGCATCTTAAAAACGGCAAGATCCCAGGCTGGATGGAATTACAGTGGAGCTTCTGAAAGCGGGTGGAAAACCGATACTTGATGTCCTTCAGAAGCTCTTTAATTCCGTCCTCCATGGTGGCACTACTCCGGAAAGGTGACAACGCTCTCTTGAAGAACTACAGACCGAGTTCCCTTTTGAGCCGCGTCTACATGCTGTTTTCGAGAGTCATTACTCCCGAACAAGCCGGTTTCCAAAAAGGCTTTAGCACCATATACCACATACATACCCTTCGGCAAATTGTACAGAAGTCCGAGGAGTACAATTTACCACTATTTCTGGCGTATGTGGACTATGAGAAAGCCCAAAGACTTTCAATCAAAATTACGTCGAAATTCGGGCGGTGCTGCAGTCCCTTCAGCGATGCCAAGTTGACTGTCGGTATATCGAAGTGCTGAAGTGCTTGTACAGTAGGGCTACGATGGCTATCCGAGTACAGAACCAGAGTACGAAACCTATCCAATTGCAGAGAGGTGCAAGACAGGGTGACGTTATATCCCCGATACTCTTCACCGCTGCATTGGAAGACGTTTTCAAGCTTCTGGACTGGTAAGGATACGGTGTTAACATCAATGGCGAGTACATCACTCACCTTCGATTTGCCGACGATATAGTCCTTATGGCAGAATCGCTGGAGGACCTAAGCACTATGCTTAATGACCTCAATAGTTTTTCCCAACGGATAGGTCTTAAGATGAACATGGACAAAACAAAGATCATGTTTAATGTCCATGTCACACCTATGTCGGTAGTTGTTGGTAGCTCTAAGCTCGAAGTTGTTGACGTTTATGTTTACCTGGGACAAATAGTCCGACTAAGTAAGTCCAACTTCGACCGAGAGGTCAATCGAGGGATTCGACTCGACTGGGTAGCGTTCGGGAAATAACGGCACATCTTCTAGTCAGGTATACCTCAAAACTTGAAAACGAAATTGTGCAACCAGTGCGTGTTGCCAGTGATGACATACGGAACTGAGACGTGGTCCTTCACTGCTGGCCGGATGAGGAAGCTCAAGGTTGCTCAGCGAGCTATGGAGAGGGCTATGCTCGGAGTTTCTCTGCGTGATAAACTTAGAAATGAGGATATGCGCAGTAGAACCAGAGTCACCGACATGGCCCAACGAATTAGTAAGCTGAAGTGGCCATGGGCCGGACATATAGCTCGAAGAACCGGCAACCGATAGGGAAAAAGGTTCTCGAGTGGCGGCCTCGTACCGGCGGATGAAGTGTAGGGCGTCCCCCCACTATATGGAGTGACGACCTGGTAAGACATGCAGGAAGTCGATGGATGCAGGTGGTTCAGGACCGTGCTTTGTGGCATTCCTTGGGTGAGGCCTATGCTCTTTAATGGACTTATGAAGGGCTGTTATGATGATGATGATGATGATGAACTAGTGGAATTAGTACTTTTGCCGTTGTCGTGATAATTGACGATAATTTATGTGTACATAGAGAACTGAAGACCATTTTTATGTATATGTTTTTTATTCCTTTATTCGTTTTTTCATTCCTTGGACTTATGAAGGGCTGTAACGATGATGATGAATAACTTAAAATCAATATATAATAATTTGAATTCAATGCAAGCGTTTTTGTTCCTTTTATGAAATCTTTACTCTTCATTGGGGCCCCCCAACAAATTTTGATACAGGGCCCCTCGAAGGCACGCTACGCCACTGGCAGATGCGTTATCGCCCCCGAGGACTAAGACGGAATGCCTAGTTTCCAGTGAAAATGGTCTCTGGTTCTCTTCACTCCATACGAAACACGGCACCATTAAGCTGCTATTATGTTAGAAACAGAATCTGTGAGAGAGTGGTTCTTTGCTGGTCGAGCGGAAACCATAACATAGCTGCAGCGTGGCCCGAGCATGGCTCTACCTTTGCGAAGTGGAGTAGCGGGGGAAGAAACCTGGCGACAGCATCTCTTGCTATGCCACTGCGTGACACAGTTGCCAGGTTACTTTGAACACTCCAAGTCAATAGATATGTAATAAAACAAAAACGATATGGTCAATCAATCTTTTATTTACAATTATTAAATTCATTATCTTCTTAATAATAATTAATGACAAACTGTACGTACTATTTTATAACCCTATTTTATTTATAAAACAGTCATTTTTAATTATTAATGTCACACAATACACAATGAAATATCAATCAGAATTTAATTATATATTTCTTACATTCATCATTCTTTACTGTTGTAGCGCACACATAGCTCCTCGATCTATTATTACTACGACTAAGTTCTACTCGTGCGCAGAGTCAATACATTGATACTGCGTAAAATCGATTAAAAATAATCATATAAACTACGCGCTAGAGGGCGCTGTAGGTGGAGTCAGCAATTCGAGGGTTTCTACATCCCGAACATACCCTTGTCTATGGTTATTATTGCAAGTTAATCAAGCAAGAGTAATACTAAATGTCTGAACTGCAACTATCATTTGTTATAATTATTTAAGCCTAGATAGTTATTACTATTCCAATTATGATAGAACCTATTTGTGACTTTTTCTTTTGCTGTGTCAATTTCCTACAGTAAAACTTTCGTTCTATTCTTTTGTGGCTTTTTTCAATTTAAAGAACACGGTTACACTGTCTATAAAAATAATTAACTATAGGAAGAGTAGCCATCCTGGTTACTTATTAATATTAAGTGTATGTATGCATAATGCCTCTGTTAGTAATAGAGCTATAAAAATCAAAAACTTAAAAACAAATGTGATAAACCTTGGCGGCATTCCTAGTTTTCGCATAGCTTAACGACCATCCAGAAACATAGTTTGGTTTGCTTAAATAGAACATGCAAATCAAGAAAGGTTTAACATCTAGGCAGTTCTTAAAGAAACTATATCAAACAAGGCAGCATTTTTTTTAAACTTAATGAGAAAAATCCATCTACCCTCATAATTCTTAATGGAAAACAGTCTTTTAACTATGGCATACCGATACTGCCTATCAATATCTAGGTGAACATAGTTCTCCCCTATAGATTGCCTCATAGGGATGATATTTGCCATAGTTGCCACGCTTGGCGGGCAGGTTGGCAACTGCAGTTTTTTATTTTTTGTACATTACGAAAATTGCTGCTCATCTAGTAGGTTGTTTCTCTCTGTCGCTTCTTACGACACTAACTGGAACGAACTAGAGTAGTGGATATTCGTACACCACCAGTACACGGTTATAATTATGGCTTAAATTGAATGATAAATACATACTAAAATAATTAAGAAAAAGCCTTAAAATCAAATAGGTTAAAAACGTATAAATACATTTAAAAACGTATAAATAGTTTCACTAATGTACTAAAATAAGTTGATTTATTGGTCAAAACTCAGTTATTCGTGTTTTTTTTTATTTCAGATATTTAAAAATAACAAATAGAAATTTTATGCAAATAAATTTGTATCTTTCTGTATTTCATAATCATACAGAAATGTGCTTATAATATTCATGACAAATTATAATTATTATTAACTGCAATAAAATTACAATCAAAACAAATTCATGCCTACCCTCACTTATTTCAAGCAATAATTATATAACAGTAAACATGTCTTATAATATGTAATATTTTAAACGCACCATATTTTTGTTAATTATTCTTGTCTATTTAATAATATTCCTTTCATTTATTACAAAATTAATCAATTGTGGGTTTTTTTTACTAAAAGAATAATAAAGCTACAAAAGTTCTCAAGTAACATTGCAATTCAAAGATTTCTATGTGTACTACTATTATACTGCAATTCAGAACAAAAACTGTGTTACGAGCTGTGGAACACGCGGGCGGGTAGCTGATACCATATACTATATAGGGCATTAATGAGCCACTCTGACAAATTATTAGGTGACGAAACGAGAGAAGTTTCGTCTGCGCTCTTACAGATGGCGTTGGGATTATAAATTACTGAAAATTACACTAGAGGGCGCTAACAACTAGATTCAGTATTATTTCGTACATATTTCAATAAAATTAAAAGGAAATGCTTTTAATTACTAATTTGTTTTAAATAACACTTCATTTGGTTTGTTTTAAATGACCATGGTATGAATAGCTTCGTATATTTTCATACAATTATTCTATATATATATATATATATATATATATATATATATATATATATATATATATATATATATATACCGCTATATTTCGAAACTTCGATAGCATGATTAAGGCTTCGGTATAAATAATAAAAACCAGCAGAGACGCCATGTCTTTAATAAAATATGTAAAAATATGAAAATAGTACTTTTAATGACTATGAGATAGCGCTAATATCAACGTAAAAGCAAGCTACTGAGGACTTTCATACCCTTGGCTGACACGCTTGTTACTGTTTTAGGCAAATACAAAATAAAATTACATACTTGTCTGAAATAAACTTCGAATCACGTTGACAAAGTGCGCACATAAATAAGGACCGAGTTCTCTTAGTGAGATTAAACAAAATCTGTTATATTGTAGAAAAGAACGTTCGATTTTACAAATCAATGAATTTGTCTTCTCGCCCGCTCGCAGTCGACTAAAGGACTTGCGGGAGAGTTGACCGTAACTTAGAATGCAAAAGCCCGTTTAGTAGTCTAAATAAAAGTTTTTATTTCAATTAATATAATCATTGATTAAAAGAAAAAGAAGACACAGTCTTTGCTACAAAGCGTGGACCAAGGAAGGTCTAAAATATATAAAACCAATGTTAAGTCTACTTTAGATTATGTTACACTTAATGTTGAGATATGTTTTCCCATTTACTTTTATAGTTCTCTTTCAGCGTAAACTATCATAGAAAATCGATTAAGCTAACCCCACAGGTTCACCATATCTTGCACTCATAGTAATATTCCATAATATTTAGTTCCTATTTTCTACATAAAGTTTATTGTTTTACTTTGTAAGACTAGATTTTGCTTGCGGCAGCAGACTACGATATTAGATCCCACAACCTTATTCAATGTTTTGCCAACTTCAGAACTAAATGAATATGGCAGCAAAATCTACCGAAACAAATACATTTTTTATTTTCTCAAGCTCCGGCTACACAATACTATCTTGCACACATAAACAGTTTGTACAAAGTTTTCGCAAAGAACATGTTTGTGTGGCGTCCACACGCCGTGTAACGTCTAATGTACGTGCTTGCTTGAGCAACTTTAGTTTAATGAAGTTAACCATTTTTGCTTTACTATTCCTCGTAAACCATATCAAAAACTACCTTCTCCACATAAACAGTATAGTTTAAAAAATACCTACTATAAAGTTTATATAAAATTATGTAAATGCCAAAATTTGTTTAATATTCTGTTATACTATTTAGTTTATGTAAATGTTAATTTCAATGTTACGTAAATAAAAGTTTAAGTAAAATAGTATATAAGAGAAAACTGTGTAGTGCCAAGACAAACAAAATGATGTTTATTGGCACGAAGAAATTATATTGAAATTAAAACTGTTACTTTGTTGAATTATAAAGAATGCAAAGTATGCAGTTTTACCGGCTTAACGTACATGCTTGCTTCTGAAAATTAAAATTTGAGCAAATAAGATTGAGTGTGTAGCTGGGCCTTTAGCCTTTGTTATCTATATGAATAATAAAAGTAGTTTTTAAGATTTATTCTATCAATATTAAATTATTAATTTTATGCTTTTGTGCATCCCAACATCACAAGATAGACATCCTACCAAATAATTCTTTGGGCATACTCAAAATCTTTCCAATATATCTCTTTAGTGAAGAACACATTGAATGTAACAGCATTTATAAATAAATACCAAATAAATTCAAATAAAACAATCTCATATGTAGGTCGTACAAAACGAAGCCTGAGAATTATATATGGAACCAAAAAGTACCGGATTTCTATCATTTTTTGCAACGCAACCACAACAAAGGTACTAACAAAGTATGGGAGGAGAAATGATATACAGTTTTGATCTTTCAAATTGTCATACAAACTAAATAGCAAGAAGACGTAGACGAGTGTTGTAGAGTATTTTGCATGACTGTACTTTCCGAACCAACGATTCCATATATAAAATGTGTAATGCCGATTATCAGCTAATAAATATGGATGAGTTATTGTATTGTAATGTACTATTATTACAAATAAAATTAAAAGTATCAAAGCTTTAGTTTTATTTGAGAGAATCAATTTTAAGGTTGATGGAACTTTTGCCAGGACATACGGTAGTCCAAAAACACCATAGAACAACAAGAAATACAGTAATTGGGGCATATGAATGGCAGCCTCATGAGCCTTCTTATCTCCAACAACAATACCTTCATTAATAATTACAAATAAAATGAAAGAACCCAACAAAACACCATGTGTAACCAAAAGTAGCCAGTCCTGAAATGTTATAAATTTTAAGAATGTCATAAAATTTGTGGACATGTGATATTTTAAAGCAATAAGAACATCAGTAATGCCATAGTATCGTTTCAACTTGGACGAGTCAATATCTTTAGCAATTACCGACTGTTGGCTTAACGTTGTCCTACTCAAGTAATGATTGCCAAAAACTCTGGAACTCCGTATAAATATGTCTAAGGCCTTGTGCCCAAAAACCATGGCTATCCATACCACATTAGTCTGTCTCATGACCATACTCCACAATCCATAGACAAACATAATAATTCTATTTCTATTGCTAAAGCAAAGCCTTGTAAAAGCCAGTAGGAAGGTCATAGACAAAGTGTCTGTATAATAGATGTGAGAGAAGAAGTACAAAGGTGGTAGAATGGTCAAATTTAATGCTTGCAGTACAATCTTCACGGGACTCTCAGAGTGACTTCCATATATAAATCTCAACATAGATGAGAACAGTAATAAGTTAATACAGGATGCTAACAAGTTAACAAATCTCAAGTTGTATACGTTGCATGTTAAGTACGGTGAAACAAATGCTGTAGAGACAAGATATAATCCCGGTGGAGTAGTGATCTTTTCATTCCAATATGTGAAGTTATGGTTGCAATAGCTCATGCCCTGCGGTAAATGATACAGTTCATCTACAACTGTCTGTATAGTGTTGTAGATTTTATCAAATATCAGTTTTGAAACTCCAAAGTAGCTCACAAGGGCTACTGTTAGAAGTGTGTAATATTTTGAATTCCTCATTTTACAAGCTTCCCGAATTCAGTTCCTGTAAAGGAACAAAAACAAGTATAATGAAGTTACAATTACTGCAGTAAGTTATTTTAATTACTTTATGATTTAAGCATAAGTAACCATAAGTACCCATTTATTTTTAAAAAACTTAACCTCTACACTAGAATTTTCTTCTGTATCGTGGGGGCAGTTTACATACATGAATTTCATAAGGACAAATATCCAGACCAGGAACAATTACTTGTCAGCCATACAAATATTTGTACCGTACTGGATTCAAACCCGCGGCCTTTAGCTCTGCAATTCATTGCTAAGCCACAGAGTTCACAGAATCACTATACAAGCATTTTATGCTTAACAGGAGTTGCTAACAGAAATAGTAGTGTTAACAGCACTGCTAGTATTCAATAAGACAATAAGTATAAAACGTAGTTTAAAAAATTATGGTTACAGTATCAATCTGACCAAATTCAACCAACAAAAACAAATATCAACTGGTAAATTTGTTAATTGCAACATTATTCGTATCACGAATCTGCTATGCAGCCACAAATTTTACCTCAGACCATGCTGTCTTGGTGTAAGGCGAGCGCAAATTTATAAAGATAACACGGCAGGCGCTAGGCGATAAGAATAATAACACTACCGGTAAATAAATCAAGCAACCAGAAAACTATTTTTACTCACTAAACATCCAATATGTAGATTCTAATACATTTTCCTGTCTATAAAGACACACAAAATACAGTTTATTATTGCATTTTAATTTTTGATCTTTATTGAATCAGTTCTATTTAATTTAATTCGGACATGAAATCACATGAAATCAAAAATCATGAGAGAAGGAAAAGAAAGCTTGCTTAGGGACATTCCGATACTAGTAAATACGAGTAGGTACTCGATACTTTTGATTCGATACCAAGTACTAATAGCATCGAATCAATCTTGCGATACTTACTCGGTATTGAAACAAAAGTACTTGGTATCGAATCGCAATAGCAGTGTCCAGCATTCCACAAGTGATTGTTTACGATTACGTTACGAGTAATTTAAGTTATTGTAGTCATCCCTTTATTGTTCCAATGTTATCATGGCACCACCAAAATCATTAATATGGACATTTTTTAACGTGGTAGAGCCATGCTGCAGCTATATTAGTAGTATAGTTGTAGCACGAATGGGTCAGCTCCACTGGGGAAGGACCACGCTCTCACAGAATACCAGCCTAAAATAGCAGCCTAACACTGCTGTTTCGTATGGTGAGTGTAGAGAAATGGAGACCCTTTTTACTGGAAAAGAGGCATTCCATCTTAGTACTTACGGGTGACAACGCATCTGCATTTTGATTCGCAAACGAGGATAGATGTAGATGTCTATAGGCCTCAGCAACCACTTACCATCAGGTAGACTGTGTGCTCGTTTGTCACCCTATCCTATAAAAAAAATTACAAAAACAAACAAAACAACTGCAAAATGTAAACAATGTTTTAAGTCTGTGAAATATTGTGGCAATACGTCTAATTTATTCAAGAATTCCAAAACTTATGGAATTACTATAGATAAAGGCAAAGTCCAGAAAAAAAAAACAAATAAAGGGACATACGAAAGGTAGGATATTCAACTTTTCACTAATTAATTTCGTAGGTTAGGTTAGGTTTGGTTCATAATAGTTAATTTCATTAATAAAATCTAAAAGTATTGATATCAGTAAGTATCGATACATTAGGAGTATTTATATGAGTAGTATCGAAAAATGATTTGAGTACTACTGACATGAGTAGGTATCGATACTTTGATGGTATCGGAACATCCCTAACTTGCTACATATTTATTTATCTATGGAGAGAACTTAGGCCATAGACTAGAGTGATATATACCCCCGCCTTTTAGTGTTCTGTGTATATACCGTAGATAGAGGATTGACTAGATAAAGCATTCGCGTATGCTTTTGAGATAGAAATAGGCGGTAGGTACTTTCACTGGGTTACCAGATATTGTTCCATTTCCCCCGTTATGGGTTTATTTATATTCACAGCACTTACATTCATACAAAAAACCTAATTGTTACCATAAAAAATGATAATTTATAATTCAGATGATTAATTCATTTCTCTTGAAAATACACTCTGTGACTAAAAACTACGGGCGGGAAACGGCGTAAAAACAGAATCATCATTCTGTATTCAACGGCGAAACGACGATTTTACTGGACATTCAATAAACTCTTTGGATTTCGACGGCACTTAGTGAAGACGCTACTAGCACAAAGTGTGATATTGCTAATAAATAACAATATGTTATGTATGTACTTAAATATTAATTAAGAATAAAAATAAAAATAATAAACAAAAATTTCCTCGTGTCGAGTTTTGTTTTTACAAAAAAAAATCAATAATGTTTTAACATACCATTCCAACAGAAGTTCAGTGCTGAACACAGACCTCCGAAAGGAAAAGCTTTCCACTTAGGTTTTGTAGTACAAAACACAGTAAAGAGGCTACTCCTGCGATTTCCTGCATGTTGTGCTAAGTTAGTGTCTTATGTGCAGCAAGTTGTGGCGTACAAGAGAATTTGTCTGTACACAGAATGATATTACCCCGCGTCGTAAGCAATAATACAAGATGGGGATTGGGCATCAGCACTTTCCCGATGAAAACTTAAAATAATAAATAACTGCGAAGGCCAACCAGCATAACGCATATTTTCACGCAGGCGTGGCAACTATGGTAAAAGTCATCCTATGAGGATATCTAGGGAAGGCCTTTTTTAGGTGACTTACTTATGGTTAAGTGGCTTAATCATGTTACCTAATGGTTAAGGTGGTAAAATGTTTTAGTTAATATACGTTGTAAAGCATCAACAAAGGGTTTGTTTTTGTAATATGTTGGTATATAAAATAAAAACGAATGTTTTATAATATTCTATTGCATACCTTAAGCGAAAGCGCAAAGTATGTTCTACTATCGCCTAAAAATTAAGATTCCAACGTTTTATCGAATAAAATCGTATCTAGCAATCATATTATACATATAAATGATATAAAAAGCACATTGTTAGAAAGATAAATGATTGTTGAACTTATTAATATTTTTTTTTAAATTGATTAATTGCTATTAACAAATAAAAAAGGGTTTTTGTGGCTTATGGTGTGGATTTATCAAGTCCGGAAGGCTTGTAAACACTATAACTTTTGAAAATATCAATTGTTTAACTCAATCAATTTTTTAATCTCTTCATCTATCATGTGGGAAGCCACTGAATGTAAATGGCAGTGTAATTTTGTTTTGTTTAGCTATAATTAATTTTTTTCGGCTCCAAAATCGCGAAATTTTCGTTGATTTGGTAGCCTTGTATGTAAATTAATTCTGTAAAGGAAGCTAAAGCCACAGAGTAGTTTAGTCACTCACTCAGTTCGACGCACAGAGTATTTTTTATATACTGGTCAGTCGCCGTCGTGAGTGGACATTGTTTCGGATGTTTGCAGCGGCTCAAAAAGATCGCTGTACAAATACACAATATTCGAATATCCAAATTTCTTAAATACCTTATTATTATAATAATAAGAGATTTGTTTTATTACAATATTTTAAAAGCACAGAATAAATAATAGTAGTACGTACTAAAAGTAAGTAGTATCAATTCTTTTGTCATGGGTGACAGTTTGATGGTTTTCGAGTGTTGAAACCGATAGGGTTGTTGAAATGTAAATCCAAGATGGCGGCCGCAATAGGTATAGATTTTTTCATCTTGGGTGTCATTTTCATGGTTTTCGAGGGTGTTGAAGCCGATAGTGCTGTCGAAATGTAAATCCAAGATGGTGGCTGCAATAGGTATAAATTTTTTCATCATGGGTGTCATTTTCATGGTTTTCGAGGGTGTTGAAGCCGATAGTGCTGTTGAAATGTAAATCCAAGATGGCGGCTGAATTAGGTACCAATTTTTTCATCATGGGTGTCATTTTCATGGTTTTCGAGGGCGTTGAAGCCGATAGTACTGTCGAAATGTAAATCCAAGATGGCCGCTGCAATAGGTATAAATTTTTTCATCATGGGTGTCATTTTCATGGTTTTCGAGGGTGTTGAAGCCGATAGTGCTGTTGAAATGTAAATCCAAGATGGGGGCTGCAAAAGATATAATTTTTTTCATCTTGGGTGTCATTTTCATGGTTTTCGAGGGTGTTGAAACCGATAGTGCTGTCGAAATGTAAATCCAAGATGGCGGCCGCAATAGGTATCAATTTTTCATCATGGGTGTCATTTTCATGGTTTTCGAGGGTGCTGAAGCCGATAGTGCTGTCGAAATGTAAATCCAAAGTGGAGGCTGCAATAGGTATAAAATTTTTCATCATAGGTGTCATTTTCATGGTTTTCGAGGGTGTTGAAGCCGATAGTGCTGTCGAAATGTAAATCCAAGATGGCGGCTGCAAAATATATCCATTTGTCGTTTGCCATATGTCGAAATGTATTTAAACTACTTTAAAAAATTCCGTATAATCATGTTATACGTATTTTTTATGCGCTTAAGGCACAGATTAGTTAATAGTTCTTAAGGTATGCTCAATTGGATTTACCAATTATTTTTTTAATTTACCATGCAGTGTAAGATTATCTGCTACCTCATATCATTCCATGGGTGGTGTATGAGGCGACATAGGGAAACATCAAAGAAGATAAACAGCAGCATCTTCCTGATAACAGCTAAATAAAAAGAAACAGTGGTTGACAACCCGCTTTCCAAGCGTTGAAACTATGTCAAATAACTATAATCATGTTTATGTTCAACAGTAGACTTTTGATATACTGTAAAGATATATATTCTGTTCAAATGAAAATATATAGAAATATTGGTAAATCCAATTGGGCATACCTTAAGCGCATTAAAAAAAATTACGTATAACAAGATTATACGGAATTACTAAAGTAGTTTAAATACATTTCGACAGCACTATCGGCTTCAACACCCTCGAAAACCATGAAAATGACACCCATGATGAAAATATTGATACCTATTGCAGCAATCATCTTGGATTTACATTTCGACAGCACTATCGGTTTCAACACCCTCGAAAACCATGAAAATAACACCCAAGATGAAAAAATTTATAAATTTTGCAGCCGCCATCTTGGATTTACATTTTGACAGCACTATCGGCTTCAACACCCTCGAAAACTATGAAAATGACACCCATGATGAATAAATTGGTACCTAATTCAGCCGCCATCTTGGATTTACATTTCGACAGCACTATCAGCTTCAACACCCTCGAAAACCATGAAAATGACACCTATGATGAAAAATTTTATACCTATTGCAGCCTCCATCTTGGATTTACATTTCGACAGCACTATCAGCTTCAGCACCCTCGAAAACCATGAAAATGACACCCATGATGAAAAAATTGATACCTATTGCGGCGGCCATCTTGGATTTACATTTCGATAACCCTATCGGTTTCAACTATTTCGAAAACCATGAAAATGTCACCCGTGATGAAAAAATTGATACCCATTGCAGCCGCCAACTTGGATTTACATTTCGACAACCCTATCGGCTTCAACTCTCTCGAAAACCATGAAAATGACACCCATGATGAAAAAATTGGTACCTAATTCAGCCGCCATCTTGGATTTACATTTCGACAGCACTATCGGTTTCAACACCCTCGAAAACCATGAAAATGACACCCAAGATGAAAAAATGGATATATTTTGCAGCCGCCATCTTGGATTTACATTTCGACAGCACTATCGGCTTCAACACCCTCGAAAACCATGAAAATGACACCTATGATGAAAAATTTTATACCTATTGCAGCCTCCACTTTGGATTTACATTTCGACAGCACTATCGGCTTCAGCACCCTCGAAAACCATGAAAATGACACCCATGATGAAAAATTGATACCTATTGCGGCCGCCATCTTGGATTTACATTTCGACAACCCTATCGGTTTCGACACCCTCGAAAAGCATGAAAATGTCACCCGTGACAAAAAAAAATTATACTACTTACTTTTAGTACGTACTACTATTATTTATTCTGTGCTTTTAAATATTGTAATAAAAAAATCTCTGATTATTATTATAATCAAGTATTTAAGAAATTTGGTTATTCGAATATTGTGTATTTGTACAGCGATCTTTTTGAGCCGCTGAAAACAACCGAAACAATGTCCACTCACGACGGCGACTGAAGCCGAACTAAACTTAATACAAAGGTACTCTGTGAACTAAACTACTCTGTGGCTGTAGATCCCCATTTACAGAAACAATTTATATACGAGGCAACGAAATCAACGAAAATTTCGCCATTTTGGAGCCGAAAAAAATTAATTATAGCTAAACAAAACAAAATTACACTGCCATTTACATTCAGTGGCTTCCCACATGATAGATGAAGAGACTAAAAAATAGATTGAGTTAAACAATTGATATTTTCAAAAGTTATAGTGTTTACAAGCCACAGGGACATGATAAATCCACACCATAAGCCACAAAAACCCTTTTTTTATTTAAAAATAGCAATTAATCGAAATAAAAATTATTAATAAGTTCAACAATCATTTATCTTTCTAACAATGTGTTTTTTATATCATTTATATGTATAATATGATTGCTAGATACGATTTTATTCGATAAAATGTTGGAATTATAATTTTTAGGCGATAGTAGAACATTACCTTGCGCTTTCGCTTAAGGTATGCAATATAAAAAGGAAAAAGAACTAAATTTTGTGTACTTACACAACATTTAGAAATATTAACAATGTTATATTGAGTAAAACAAATGAAAACATAATTATATATTTAATATAATTCAATAACATTAAAATAAACATACGATTATTTATTAATTTTTCATCACATTAATAAACAAATTTAACAAAAGTTTTGTCTTCTTTCTAGAGCATTCGTTGTAATTCTTGGTTTGAGTAGCTTTAGAATTTTTCAAAAATATGCATTTGTAAACTTGATTTATAATTTGCATGGCAGAAATTCTTGGGTGCTGGTTGTTAGAATCGGATTAGAAGGGTATATATATATATATATATATATATATATATATATATATATATATATATATATATA
The DNA here is from genome assembly GCA_033319125.1 of Parnassius glacialis. NCBI lineage: Eukaryota > Metazoa > Arthropoda > Insecta > Lepidoptera > Papilionidae > Parnassius > Parnassius glacialis. The sequence continues at coordinate 70,269,158 of JAVANC010000004.1, read as the reverse complement.
TATATATATATATATATATCTCTATATATATATATATATATTAAGGCATAATATATATTATGCCTTGTATATAATATATTTTAATGGTATAAATAGTAAGGTACAACTCCTAAATTATACTTAGATAGTTAATACTTATCTCTTGTCAAAAAGATCTTTATTACATTATTTATGACAATTAAATAGAAATTATCATAATTATTACATTTATTTCTTAATTTATTTACACATTATTGTTTATAACATCTTTATAAAAGGGATTAAGGGTGGACTAAATGTCCCATTGGTAGGCATTCCCAGTCAGTTTTACAATTATTATTGCATAATAAATTATTCATTTGTATATTTAGGTCAGGACTTTAAATTATTTATTTATTTCTTTTATTTAAATCTTTATTTGCATAAAACATGGTAGTACAGATAAAGTTCCAACATTTGTAAATGAGGACTCATGTTTAATCAATCCATCTATAAGTAAATATTTTGTCATTGTCATGCAACCAAATTATTGCAACTCTTAATAATACAGAATGTCAGCATTTGAAAATAAAATAAGCAATGCTAGTCAATTTTTAATACATATAGAACAATGTCAAAAATCACAACTACTAACAAGGTCAAACTTATATCACTTATGGAGAAACAACAAGATACAACAAGAAATTATAACATTTAAAAAAAATATCTTAATTATATTATAAATAAGTTTAAGTTAAGTATATTTAGTCCACCTAAAACAATGAGGCTCATAATGTTTTGAGCATATACTGCTAAGTTTTGTTGGTTACCTATAACTACTACCAGTAGCGATTATCCAACAGTTACAGATAGCTGATTCCTTAGAAAAGCTGTGAAATAATATATTTAAATGAAATTAATATATTAAATATATAGTACACTTTTATATCAAGGCATTTAACAAAAAAAATCAAGTATGGTTATCTGTGCATAAATACAATACCTATAACAATTAATACAATATCAATTGATTTAATTAAATAGCAAGTATATGTAAATGTAATGATAATATTACTCATACAAAACATTTAAAAAAATTATGTACATATTAAACTTTAGATATTGTTAATTAATACATTTACAGCCTAACATAGTTATGTCCTCCACATCTGAACATAGACCTCCCACACAATTTGTCTCCAAATAACTGCAGTTGCCAATTCTCCTGCCAAGCTAGGCAACTATCACAAAACCTATAACTTTTGACTTTTGATACTGAATAATGGTATAACGGTAAGTATATTATCATCAAATTTTTTCTACATCATTAATTGAGAATATTATCTTATGCTGTTGTGTTATTGTGTACCTTAAGATTATGACATATTTATTTATTTTTTTAATAAATATTGTAATGTAATTGTTGCTAATGTATAATAGAATTAATGGAATGCAATAAAGTTTTGTACATCTGATTTTAGGCAATACATATTTTGTGAAATTAAATATACTTTGCCCAATGTTTATGTACTTGAATCCAAACATGTTTTCAGGTTGATACTTACATAATATTATTTGTGACGTCTATGTAATATAGAAAATGATTGAAGAGTTGTAGGGTATTATGGAGTTTCCTTAAAAGCTGAACATAAAAGTGTATGTATATGTATAACATTATGTGATTCATATTTATGGACATAACTACTAATCACAATAACAATTATTATTCAACAATGCGAAAACATTATTGTACTCGCTGATATCCCTAAAGTTTCTATAATCCTACCAAATCAAAAAGTACACGTTTGTTATGACTTTAAGCTTTCGAATGACCGTTCAAATTAAGGAGCATTATCATGAAGAATTTACAATTTGGGAGTCCAAATATTTGACAAAATACATCACAAAGTTCATTAAACACATGAAATGTTACACTTTAAATTCAAAACAATAGATATTAATCAGTACAAGTAGCAAATGTAAGCACAAAACGAACTTACCGATGAAAGGTAATATTATAAATTTTTCGTTGACTGATGCTGTTGCATCCTAAAATGCTACAACTTACCATCTTTTTAACCTTACCTAATAACTAAAACCCACAAACAACACTAAATTCAATTACCAGTTTGCTTATAATATCAATGTTATTCACAAGAGCTTGACATCGTTAATGTCAAATAAAGGAGGGAAAACAATCAGAAACGCATACCTAGAAAAAGACAAGAAATATAGATTGGCTTCTCCCTTACTCTTATGTCTAACTATATACGTGCATTTCTTTCACACGCTGATGACGTCACGGTATATTTAGTCTATAAGATACAAAGTCTATGGTATATACCTGACTTACTTAGAGTGATTAGTCTTGGGTAGTTCGCCAACGAACTAGGTGGGAAGAGCGCTCCTTTAGGTGAACTATGCGAACTAGTTCGTCGACAATCTCGCTCGTAGTTCTTTATATATTTTTATTTTTTTGGCGTCCGCTCTGTTAAGGAGTGGCCTATTAAAGTTTCCATATTGTTATTTTTACACACTAATATATAAAGAAGTACTCTCTGAAGTTCTGAGAGTGTAATAAATATATGATTATAATATCCTATAAACAAGGCTTATCAATAATCTTATTATAGTTTAACAGTATTTTTTTTATAGAAGAGGGGGCAAACGAGCATGCGGCTCACCTGATGGTAAGCGACTACCGCCGCCCATGAACAAACGCAACACCAGGGGAATTGCATATGCGTTGCCGGCCTTTAAGAAAAGTGTAAGCTCTTTTCTTGAGGGTCCCTAAATCGTATCGATCCGGAAAAATCGCTGTTGGTAAACAATTCCACAGAGAAGTTGTACGAGGAAGAAAACTCCTAGTAAAACGCACAGTTGTGGATTGCCAAGCGTCCAGATGGTGAGGATGGTATCGTGAATTTTGACGCGATTTGCGTTCGTGAAATTTGGCGGCTGGAATTAATCCGAACAATTCCTCAGACCACTCCCCGTGGTAAATTCGATAGAAAATGCAAAAAGATGCAACATCCCTACGCAGTGCCAGTGTATCGAGCCGATCAGAAAGAACTCTGTCGTCGACGATTCGAACCGCTCTGCGCTGGATGCGGTCAAGTGGAAGAAGCTGGCACTGGGGAGCCCCGGCCCAGAAATGAGAACAGTCCATGTGAGGCCGAACTTGCGCTTTGTAAAGTTGCAAGCGATGTGCCGGCATGAAATGTCTCGCTCTGCTGAGTACGCCAAGCTTTTTTGAGGCCAATTTGGCCTTATCTTCCAAGTGATCATGAAACTCCACACTATTCAATATGTCGACGCCGAGGACTCCGATGTTAGGTGAGGTAGCAAGGGGAGTGCCTTTAAACTGAGTATATAAGTCTTGACAAATCATTCTTTAGCACTAAACATCTTGTTGGCAATTTATTTTAATACTGTACAATGATTCCATCACACTATTTTTTATATTTTATTATTCTTAATAAAGACTAACTAAATTTAAAGTAATACTATGTCTCTATAATTGGTATTAAGGTACCTATATTATTTTGTTTTATTTGTTATGTACATATGTGTATTGATTGATGATAGTTAATTTCTGACTGATTCTTAAATTCCTTATAATATGGTAAAAGATTAATAATTTATATAATAAAACGCAGCTAGGTAATTATCATAAAAACTAGCAGCTAGCACAGCAGATTAATGAAAAAGTATAATAAAAAACAATTATTAGGAATAAATGTTGGTTTAATTTTTTTCTAACCACCGATTATAATCGGCATATTTTGCCGATTAGTCGCCGACTAGTCACCGACTGTATAGTCGGCTATCCCGACTAGTCCGCGACTAGTTGGCCAATCTCTAATAATTATATAATAAACTGAAAGGAAGCATTCATTAACAGTATTATTTGTGTATTTATTGTAAAAGCTAGTAGATACTTACTAACAGATGTGAAAAATAATAAATGTGTTAGATATTTAAAACGATTAGGTAGTTAAAATATTAAATATTTCGCGGACCATTGGTTCGGAATCACTGCTCTAACAGAATACCAGCGTAAAATAGTATCTTTAATTTGCTGTGTTTCGTGTGGTGAGTGTAGACTCTTTTTAGTGGAAACGAGGCATTCCACCTTAGCCCTCACGGGTGACTACACATCTGCATTGTGATTCGTAATCGAGGGTAGATTTAGATGTCTATGTGCCGCAGCAACCACTTACCATCAGGTGGACTTTGTGCTCGTTTGTCACCCTTATCCTATAAAAAAAATATAAATTATATTTATTAGTCGTGAGTTTGAATACACGGGTAAGTCTGCAGTAGACACATCGGAGGGATTATTGAGAGGAAGACCTCATGGAGGGGTGGCCACTCTCTGGAGGAAGGGTATTTTTGAGTCAGTTTCTGTTGTAAACTGTAGTAGCTCTCGATTAGTGGCCATTACAGCCACGACTGGGGGTCGCAATATTATTGTCTTTTCTGTTTATATGCCTACGGACTGTGCGGACAACCTACCAATTTTTACAGATATATTGAGTGAGATCAATGCTATCATAGCGAGTAGGAATATAGAAAATGTTTTTATGCTTGGGGATTTTAATGCGCACCCTCATGATCTCATGAACTATTTTTTAATGAACTGAATAACTTTTGTTTTGATCAGTCGTGGGTTTGTGCGGATATAGAAGCATTGGGAGTGGATGGTGATACCTACACCTTCATAAGTGACGCTCATGGAAGTAGGAGGTGGCTGAATCACTGTTTAGTATCCAAATCAGCCTGGAATGCAATTAAGAGTGTAGGTACTCAATGATCGTCCCTTATCTGGTCCTATTTATGATGAAATGAGTGAAAATCGAAATTTTTTTAAGAGTAAACTCAAATTTTGTCAGAAGAATGCTGAGCAAATCAAAATGGATAGATTAGCTCAAAAAAGAGCAAATAGGGACTTTAAAAATTTCTGGAAGTCGACCAGTAAGTTGGACTAGCCTAGTCTTGCTACGAGCGTGGAAGGAATTAGTGAACCCAGTGACATCGCAAATATGTTCATGGAACATTTTAAAGTACAGTCTCCACTTGGGCTCTCAACACAGGTGGGTAGTGCTGAGACCGCTTGTGGGGGAGAGGAACCTCTTGTGCATATTTCTGCTAAACAGATACGCAGTATCATAATAGGTATGAGCCGAGGTAAGTCTCCAGGATACGACGGGCTCAGCATTGAGCACCTGAAGCACGCTGGATTTCACCTGCCGCGAGTCCTGTCAATATTCTACACAATGTGTATTAGTCACTCTTACTTACCTACAAATCTGATGAAGACAATAGTAGTTCCCATTGTGAAGAACAAGACAGGAGACATCTCTGACAAGGGTAACTATCGTCCTATTTCCTTAGCGACTATCATAGCAAAGGTGTTGGACGGTGTGCTTGATACCATTTTAAGTGACCACATTCAACTGCATGACACACAGTTCGGGTTTAGACCAGGACTATCAACCGAAAGTGCTATTTTAAGTCTGAAGCACACCGTTCGATATTACGTAGATCGGGGTACCCCGGTATATGCCTGTTTCCTTGATCTTTCCAGGGCATTTGATCTCGTCTCATATGACGTGCTCTGGAGGAAGGTGGAGGACAGGGGTGTACCGTCAGAGATATGTGGTCTGCTCAAATATTGGTACAGTAAACAAATAAATCATGTGAAATGGGACGATATTCTTAGTGAACCGTATAGGTTGGAATGCGGGCTAAGGCAGGGCGGTCTAACGTCTCCCAGATTATTCAACCTATATATAGATGCTCTCATAGGCGAGCTCAGCAGCAAGCGTGTCGGATGCAGTGTTGGTGGGGTTAGTATTAACAACATCAGCTATGCAGATGACATGGTGCTGATGGGACCGTCGGTGAGGGCAGTAAGAGAGTTACTGAAGGTGTGTGTAGCATATGCTGAGTCGCATGGTTTGGCATATAATGTCAAAAAATGTGAGTACATTGTCTTTGGGGTCAGGGGCAAGCCTAGGACTGATGAACCTGACCTGTTTTTGAATGGGTCAAAAATTAAAAAAGTGACGTCCTTTAAATATCTTGGCCATTTTCTTGCCGATGACCTGAAAGACAATGTAGATATTGAGAGGGAAGAATTTTGAAGATTTGAAGGGCTCTAGCGGTCAGGAGTAACATGCTGGCCCGTAGATTTGCTCGATGTACGGACCTAGTTAAAATTACCCTATTTAAGGCATACTGCCAGTCTGTATACGAGCAATCTATGGATCAATTACACTAAAATTAAATTTAAATTAATTATAGTAAATCATTTAAACTACAACACCGTCGACATTTTACTTCCGTGCTATCAGAAATAGCTGTTAAATATTTAATTCTTTTAGCTACATCTGTAGCATCTGAACTAATTGCTTCTACAATTTTTTTTTTTTAGTAAGGCTTACCAACTAAATACATAAAAGGAACTTATAATATCACGATTTTTTGAAAAAAATACATTATACATATGCATTTAAATTAAAGGTATGTACAGCATTTTTTAATGATAAAAGACGTTGTTTTACATAATACATACTGTAGTGTTATGCTACTTACATATCATTTTAGACTATTTTTCCATTCTGTTTTTGATTTTCTGCATTCGTATTTTGCATCACTTTTCACGCTATCAGTTATGCTACTTACATATCATTTTACACTATTTTTCCATTCTGTTTTTGATTTTCTGCATTTATATTTTGCATCACCTTTATTTCCATAGGATCCTGTAACGTTTTTACACAATAACAAATCATTTTTACTTCGTATTTTCACGCTATCGGCACTTTCTAAATCGCTGTCAATGGAGTCTTACCTTTTTCGATCTTTTATTTAGTTCTCCGTAATTCTGCAATTTCGGGTTTCGTGCGCGCTGTTGCGCTATATTTTTTCCTATATAAATAATATCTCATTTCTTACATAAAACTTGCCAATTCTTAATAACAAGCCTAAAACCAAAAATTTACGTATTTGACAATTGTTATTTATTTTGTTGTCATGGCAATTTTTATTCAAATTCGTTACTGGTCTGATGTTTTATCTCGATATTTCCACATAAATACTCTTTTGCTTTGGGTCATTTACAAAAAAAATCCTTTTAATTTAAATAATTTCCCGTTCTCTCTAAAAAGGTATAAAAGCCGAACCATCGGTGAATACGGGGAGTCTCACTTCAGTTTTCAAACGAGAAGCATCTACTAAAGGCCTTATCCCGGGGCCGTACTGCCCCGGGATCCTGCAAGCCTCCATCTACATCTGAAGTCGTCGGCGTAGTCTACTTCAAGCGCGGGGTCGCACTGCTCCGGGATCCTGCAGGCCTCTATCTACATCTGAAGTCGTCGGCGTAGTCTACTTCAAGCGCGGAGCCGCACTACTTCGGGATCCTACAAGCCTATACTTTCATCTGGAGTCGTCACCTGCGCCTCCACCTGCTAGTGCCCGCACTACCTTTGGGCGCTGCGACTGTTTGCTCCAGGCGCTGAGTGCACCTACTCCAGGCGCTACGTGCGCCGGCTCCGGACGCTGCGTGTGCCTAGACCAGGCGCTGCGTGCCATCACCGCCAAGAAACTACAAGCTCAGCGTGTGCCTACTCCTACTCCAAGCGCAGCGTGTGTCACTTCGACCTTTAGGCTCCACTACAATATTCTCCTATCTTTATTTTTTTATCTAATTGTAATTTCACGTCATCCATCACCATCATCAAATATAAGTAAATACCTTTTTAAAAATTTAAATACATTATTTTCTTGTTCTACTTTTGTTGTTTTGTTGTTCTTAGGTTAGGTTCTTTTTTTTTTTAATTGTCGCTTCACGACAATTTTGGCGCCCAACGTAAAAGTACTCTTTCTATCTTAATTTTTTTTTCTCTTTTCTTCACCTTTACTGCGCCTTGTCCATTCCCTTTTGAATTGCTTTCCCTTTCGTTCTTAACTCATTATTCATCATTCATTTATTCATCTTTTTCATATCTTCCAAATTCTAAAACAAAACTTCATCTAGTTTTTCAACTTATCTGGATTATATTTAGACCTACTTATAACACTTCACTTACATTCATCACTTTAATATTTTTATTCTAGATAACTTAAAGAGGTACAATTTTTAATAAAAATTTTTATTTCTTAAACTTAACATTGCACTTTATATAAAATTGTTTTTGAAAGCTGAAGTGAGACGATTCATAAATTTTCTAAACTTTTATTAACTGTTAATTTGTATATATGTATAAATATCACCATCATTTTCACCTTATTATTTATTTCTTTTAATTTGTTTGTTTGTTTGGTGTTCCAGTGTTCTTCAACGTCATAGCGACTAATGCTTGCTTAAGATTAAGTTCTTTATCTTTACCTTCATTTGGGAGCGGCTGACTAATCCCTTAATTTTCTTTATCTTTATCTTCACTTGGGAGCGGCTGACTACTCCCTTAATTTTCTTTATCTTTATCTTCACTTGGGAGCGGCTGACTACTCCCTTAATTTTTTTCTCCACGCAGGAGCGGATGACAACTCCTTAACTAAGCCTGAATGTCCTTTCGAAAACACACTTTTAGAGTGGTGTCTCTTTGACTATTTTTTTTTCCATGCAGGAGCGGATGACTACTCCTTAAATAAGCCTGAATGTCTTTTCGAAAACACACTTTTAGAGTGGTAGTCATTGAATGTGAACTCCACCCTTACCTGAATGCAGATGATGAATGTAAGAGATAGTATATCTGATTTTGCCTGTTGATGTCTGTTTCTGCAAAAGCTGTGTTTTTATGGTTTATTTTAGAATGTATATATCAAAATTTTTGCTGAGTCAAAAATTTTCCAGGGTCGGGGGGAAAATGTAGTGTTATGCTACTTACTTATCATTTTACATTAATTTAAATCCATTTTTCCATTCTGTTTCGATTTTCTGCATTCACTTCAAAACTGGATATTTTACATCACCTTTATTTCCATAGGATCCTGTAACGTTTTTACTCAATAACAAATCATTTTTACTTCGTATTTTCACGCTATCAGCACTTTCTAAATCGCTGTCAATGGAGTCTTACCTTTTTCGATCTTTTATTTAGTTCTCCGTAACTCTGCAATTTCGGGTTTCGTGCACGCTATTGCGCTATATTTTTTCCTATATAAATAATATCTCATTTCTTACATAAAACTTGCCAATTCTTAATAACAAGCCTAAAACCAAAAATTTACATATTTGACAATTGTTATTTATTTTGTTGTCATGGCAATTTTTATTCAAATTCGTTACTGGTCTGATGTTTTATCTCGATATTTCCACATAAATACTCTTTTGCTTTGGGTCATTTACAAAAAAAATCCTTTTAATTTAAATACTCCACAACCTCACAGAAAACCAGCGTGAAGTAGAGGTTTACCTCTGCGTTTCGCTTGGTGAGTGCAGGTGGCCGGAGGCCCTTTTTACTGGAAATGAGGCATTCCAAAGGCCTTATCCCGGGGCCGCACTGCCCCGGGATCCTGCAAGCCTCCATCTACATCTGAAGTCGTCGGCGTAGTCTACTACAAGCGCGGGGTCAAACTGCTCCGGGATCCTGCAGGCCTCTATCTACATCTGAAGTCGTCGGTGTAGTCTACTTCAAGCGCGGGGCCGCACTACTCCGGGATCCTACAAGCCTATACTTTCATCTGGAGTCGTCACCTGCGCCTCCACCTGCTAGTGCCCGCGATACCTTTGGGCGCTGCGACTGCTTGCTCCAGGCGCTGAGTACACCTACTCCAGGCGCTACGTGCGCCGGCTCCGGACGCTGCGTGTGCCTAGACCAGGCGCTGCGTGCCATCACCGCCAAAAAACTACAAGCTCAGCGTGTGCCTACTCCTACTCCAAGCGCAGCGTGTGTCACTTCGACCTTTAGGCTCCACTACAATATTCTCCTATCTTTATTTTTTTATCTAATTGTAATTTCACGTCATCCATCACCATCATCATATTTCATTTTTTATATAAAATTGTAAATACCTTTTTAAAAATTTAAATATATTATTTTCTTATTCTACTTTTGTTGTTTTGTTGCTCTTAGGTTAGGTTCTTTTTTTTTTAATTGTCGCTTCACGACAATACATTGATATATTAACCCCTTTTAATATATCAATGAATACATATTAAATTTTTTAAACTTTTTTTAGTACAGACAAAAATATGAAAGAATTAGAAACCAAAAATAAAAACACTAAAAACTAAAAATGGCTCTTGCAACAATCAAAAATCGATTTTTTAAAAGTAGCCGGTTTTTCACAAAAGATATCTAAATTACAATTTTGAAATAAAAGTTATAATTTTTTACCAGTGTACAAATAGGAGAGGAATTACCATATTTCCTTCTTCTTAAGGACATTGAGAATGGTTTATAATTATGCAGACGAGCCGTAACTCTAGGAACTAATATATTAATTTGTGATAGCAGAGACGGACAATCTACTTCATGGTTTAATAATTTATATAAAAACATCATAGATAGCTGTTCCTTACGTTGACTTAATGAAAGCATATTAAATTGGTTTAACCTATCAGAATAACTTTTAACGCTGCGGTAACTACCATTGATAAAGGAGATTCTGTTCACAAACTTTTTTGAATCTTTTCGATACGCTGAATATTATTCTGATAAAATGGGTACCAAACAGAACTACAATAATCCACATGGCTACGTACTAAGGCGAAGTACAAAACTTTCATTGCCTGAACAGATTTCAATTCTTTAGAATTTCTATAGACAAACGCTAACATTCTGAAACATTTGTTAACCGTGTTATTAATATGGTTTGTGAATCTCATTTCAGAATCGAGAGCAATACCCAAATCTCTAACCTGATCGACTCTGTTTAAGATCGTTCCATTTATGTTGTAAGAGCTTGGAAATTTGTTAAATTTTCGGGAAAATTATATGTGACAACATTTATTAGTGTTCAAAGGCATACCGTTCAGTCGACACCATTCCGTAACCCCGTCTATGTCCGCTTGAAGTTTTAACTGATCGACACTGTTCTTAACTGTTTTGGATAGCTTTAAATCATCTGCGTAAAGTTCAAATTCAGAGTTAAGAATACAATGTTTTATATCGTCAATGAACATAACAAACAAAATCGGTCCGAGGTTTGAGCCTTGCGGAACTCCAGAGGTAGGGTGAATATCCATAGATGTAAAACCATTCACTGCTACTCGCTGTGTACGACTACTTAAGTAAAATGAGAACCAGTTCAAAAGTGGCCCATGTATTCCAAAAGTGTTGCTAAGTTTACGTATTAGTAATGCGTGATTCACCTTGTCGAACGCTTTACTAAAGTCGGTATAAATTGCGTCTACTTCATTACCCGAGCTCATACTTGTAATTATTCTATCCACAAATGTTAAAAGGTTGGTTGCTGTAGAACGTTTCTTCAAAAAACCGTGTGCTCAGCCACAGTTTGCTTTATGTGCCACGATATACTAGGGCATATTAATGATTCAAAAACTTTGGCAAGAACTGGGATAATACTAATGGGTCTATAGTTATTTACATTACTTTTATCACCCCTTTATGAATTGGAATAATTACAGCATCTTTCCACAATTTGGGAAAACAACCTTCCACAAGAGATCGATTATAAATGATATGCAAGGGTATTGTACATTGGCAGTATAGTTTTTAAGAAAGATTGGATGTATACCATCGCTTCCTGGTCCCTTACCGGAATCAAGAGCTTTTAAAGACTTTTATATTCTATCACTAGTTATATATATCTGACCTAAAGTTATAGATACATGAGGCGTAGTTTCATTAACCAAAACAGTATCATTAACCGTTTCATACGCCAAAGCAAAATTGTCCGCAAAAAGATTGGTAATACTCTCACCGTCCCTCGCAACTCTATCTCCGAAATTCATAACAGATGGTATGTCACTCTTTATTTTACGTTTGTTCTTAATGTAAGCCCAAAAGTATTTTGGATTTTTTATAAAACTTTTAGTGGCCAATAATCAAAGTCAAACAGCTGAATTAGCATATAAACCAACGATTATTTTTGAAAACTCTTACTGAATAATTTTGGTACACATAATTGTCTTTTTTATAGAAGAGGGGGCAAACGAGCGTGCAGCTCACTTGATGGTAAGTGACTACCGCCGCCCATGAACAACCGCAACACCAGGGGAATTGCAGATGCATTGCCGGCCTTTTAGAAAAGGTGTACGCTCTTTTCTTGAAGGTTCTTAAGTCGTATCGGTCCGGAAAATTCGCTGGTGGTAATTGATTCCACAAGGAAGTTGTGCGAGGGAGAAAACTTCTTCTAAATCGCACAGTGGGGGACCGCCAATCATCCAGATGTTATAGATGGTAACGCGAGTTTTGTCGCGATGTGCGATGGTGCGATTGAACGGTTGGAATTAGTCCGAACAATTTCTCAGAGCACTCCCCGTGATAGATGCGATAAAATACGCAAAGAGATGCAACATCTCTACGCAGTGCCAGTGTATCGAGCCGATCAGAAAGAACTCGGTCGTCGACGATTCGAACTGCTCTGCGCTGTATGCGGTCAAGTGGGAGGAGCTGGCACTGGGTTGCTTCGGCCCAGAGATGAGAACAGTATTCCATGTGGGGCCGAACTTGTGCTTTGTAAAGTTGCAAGCGATGTGCTGGCATGGAATACTGTCTAGCTCTGCTGAGCACGCCAAGCTTTTTAGAGACCAATTTGGCCTTCCCTTCCAAGTGACCACGAAAATGCACACTATTCGATATGTCGACGCCAAAGATTCCGATACTAGCTGAGGCAGCAAGGGGAGTGCCTTGAAACTAAGGAGATACGACAAAGGGGTTCTTTTTAGCGGTAAACGCGCAAACTTGTGTCTTCTGGGGATTGAACTGGACTAGATTTAGTCGCTCTCAATCCGAGACTTTGTTAAGCAAAGACTCAACCTCAGAGACAAGTTTGTCCCCGTACTCGGCGACGTTTTCCCGAGAAAGATTGGCACGGCCGGTATATAAGGCATCACCAGTGCTGTCATCCGCATAGCAATGAATGCTACCAGTTAGCAATATATCATTGATATGCAGGAAAAACAGCGTTGGTGATAGCACACAGCCTTGTGGAACACCAGCGTTGATAGGCTTGAAATCAGAGCATGCACCGTCTACTACGACCTTGATGCTCCGATCAGCAAGGAAACTGGTGATCCATTCACACAATTTCTCGGGAAGCCCATAGGAAGGAAGCTTCGAAAACAGCGCTTTATGCCAGACCCGATCGAAGGCCTTCGCTATGTCCAAACTAACGGTCAATGCCGCCCCCTTAGACTCTACTGCTTTCACCCATCTATGAGTCAGGTAGGTCGTAAAGTCACCAGCTGATTGACTCCGACGAAACGCGTACTGGCGGTCACTAATCAGTTGGTGATCCGCAAAGTACTTATCTCATGAGCTGGCAGTTTATAATAGACTCCATTATTTAAAGAACAAGGAGGTGATCGCAATAGGCCTGTAGCTGGATAGGCCTGAGCGGTTACTTTATTAGAGATCAGATGGACTAAAGCTGTCTTTGATGAATTCTACGACTACGACTACGACTACGCCTTGGAAGTATGAGTACCCGAAAAGATGCGTTAAAACCGGTGCCAACTTCGGAGCATACGTCTTCAACACAATGGGAGGGACTCCATCAGGCTCACTCGGTTTGTTGACGTCCAGGGAGAGGACTGCTTTGCGAACCGAGTGCTGTGTAAAACACACATCCAGCGTGGAGCACACACTGTGGGATAGTCGGCGGTGTGTTCCCCCTGTCATCGAGAGTCGAGTTAGATTCAAAGAGAGCCTAACAGATCGGCTTTCTCCTTTGCGGCATGGGCCAGTGAGTCATCCTCTCTGTGCCTTGGACTCTACTGCCTCCGCCCATCTATGAGTCAGATAGAATAGAAGATCACCAGCTGATCGACCCCGACGAAAACCGTACTGGCGGTCACTAATCAGCTGGTGATCCTCAAGGTACCTCATGAGCTGGCAGTTTATAATGGATCCATTATTCTGGAGAACAAGGAGGTGATGGCGAAAGGCCTGTAGTTGGACGGGTCTGAGCGGTCGCCTTTTTAAGGGATCGGGTGGACCAAAGCTGTCTTCCATGAATTCGGGACTACGCCTTGGGAGTAGGAGTACCAGAAAAGACGCTTTAATTAAGGTATTAATTAAGGTAAGCGTCTTATTTCAATTAAACAATAGTTACCAAATACTACAACTTAACATTTTCATACTTACTTACTTACTTATCATCACGCACAATCCCTGACGGGGTAGCCAGAGAGAACAGATCGCCAAGTGTCACGATCCTTACATACTTCTGTCGCTTCTTTCAGATTCATTATCTTCTTCATACATGCACGTCTAGGTATCCGAGTACTCTTGACCCTCCCCTCTTCGAGCAGTTTGCTCACATGGTCTTCGAAAGTTAGTACCGGTCTACCTGGACACCTTTTAATATTAACTTTTGCGCTATATATTTTCTTCACCATTCGGTCTTCATTCATTCGCTCAACGTGCCCAAACCATCGAAGCACGCCCTTATCAATTTTTGTGATAAGGTCATCTTTCAAACCTGCCATATTGCGAATCTCTTCGTTTCGCTTCCGGTCGGCCATGGTAACGCCGCACATTTTACGAAGAGATCGCATCTCCACTGCATTCAACTTGCTTTTATGCTTCTTCTGGCATACCCAGGTTTCGCTGCCATATAACAAAGTCGGTACCAACACTGCGTTATGTATTGCAAGGCGTGCACTCTTCACTACGCCTTGCCTTTTGACTAACGCAGTCAGGGCACCATTGACTTTGTTCCCGGCAGCGACACGCCTGTCCACATCTAAATCACATCTTCCATCCCGGCTAAAAGCACTCCCCAAGTATACAATTTCATTTACCTGTTCTAGACATTCCTGATTTACCCATATTTCACACTTCGTTCTCTCTTTGTCCCTTTCAAATACCAGAACCTTAGTTTTATTAGCATTCAAACGGAGACCTTTAATTTCACATTCCTCTTTCATACACGTGACTAATGCCTGCAGTTCTGCCTCTGATGGTGCAATAAGCACTGCATCATCAGCATACAGCAGACAATTTACTTTTATGTCACCCAATTTCACACCCAAACAGCTATCTTTCAGCTTCTGTAAACAGCTGTCGAGATACAGTATGAACAGCCAGGAAGACATGACACAACCCTGTTTTACGCCCGTTTGGACGTTAAACATAGGTGACAGGTCATGCCCTACTCGCACACAGGCTTTACAGTCACAGTAAAGTGACTGCACAGCCCTTAGCAATCGACCATCCACACCGTACCCCGGCAACATTTCCCACATTTACTTCCTTACAACCTTATCAAATGCTTTCTCAAGATCCACAAAAGCACAGAAAATCCTCTGGTTAGCAGCCAGAAGCTTTTCCGTGATCATGCGGAGAGAAAACATTTGATCCGTGCATCCTCTTCCAGGTCTAAATCCGCATTGAGCCTCCCATAGAAATCTTTCCGATTTCTCTTGCATCCTACGTGTCTAAACCTTCGAGTAGACTTTTCTTGCTAAACTGGTCAAGCTGATCGCCCGATAGCACCCGCAGTCAAAATGTGAACCTTTACCTTTATATAAAGGCACAATGACTGCGGATCGCCAATCATCCGGGACATCCCCCGTCCGCCAGCACAAATTGCACAGCAGATAAAAGCTGTCCCAGACGCAAGGCCCACCATACTTGATCATTTCAGCAGTAACTCTGTCTAGTCCCGCAGCCTTACCACATTTCAAACTTCGAATCTCACGTTCAGTCTCTTTCATACTGATGACCTCAGTGTCATCGAGGTCCGGGTCTGGCGTACCAGTCACGGCGTCATCCCCGGATCCCCCACTAGGATCATCACACGCATACATTTCTCTATAAAATTCGCTCCATCGCTGCATGACGTCCGATTTTTCTGTGAGGACGTCATTAGTTCTCGAAAGCACTTTGTTCATTCTTAAGGCCGTAGCACCACTTCGGGTCCTTCCAACCTCTTTCCAGAAGAGTTTGGAGTTCTCCTTAAAGTTGTGCGACAACGTTTCGTCCGCTTCTATTCTACACCTTTCACGCATTTCCTCAATCAATGCTTTCGTGTGAACTTTCTGCAGCTTATATCTTTCTTTCATCTTCTCTCTCATATCCTTATCATTACTAGAGGCCAAGTAGTCTAACCATGCTTTCTTCTTCATCTTTACAGCTTCTTTCACTTCCTCATTCCACCATGCATCTCTTCTTTTACTACTGCCTCTTTTAATCGTTCCACACACTTCTTCCGCTGCACTTACCATTCCATCCCTAAGGTTCTGCCATGTTCTTTCCACACATTCTTTTCTGCCATCGATGGTGTCAAGCTTTTCGGCTACCCTTGCATGATATTTGTCCCTAGTATCCGCTTCCTGAAGTTTCCAGCTTCGGATGCGACAGACCGACTGTGGTTCTGTTACTGCCGTCCGGTAGCGCCATCCCGCGAACAGACCCCTAAATCTAGTAATCACTAGATAGTGATCCGTTCCCAGGTCAGCACCCCTGAACACTCGCGTATCCATCACCTGTTTTCGCAGTCGGTCATCCACTAGGAACAAATCGATCATACTTCTCTCATTCTTTCTTTCCCTAGTATACATATGAATTTTCTTGTGATTAAACATAGTGTTTGTCACAAGAAGACCCTTTTCCTTGCAAACCGCCACTATAAGCTTGCCAGCATCATTAACCCTTTTATCGCCAAACTTTCCAAGCACCGACTCGTACCTTGGTCGAGCGGTACCAACCCATCCATTCAAATCACCACACACAACAATTCTTTCGTTTCCCCTAGCCAAATCTAGAACTTCTCTTACATTCTCCCAAAACTCCTCCAGCTCAGCCCTGGACGACGAAGCTACCGGCGCATAAACAGCCAAAAGGAATAACTTCGTCAGTCCCAATTTAAAGCGAACCCAGAAAAGTCTTGAGTTCACAACCTTATATTCAGTCATAACATCGACCAACCGAGACGACAGCAGCACCCCCACTCCCTGGCAGGCGTTCTCGCACTCCGGGACTCCGGATCATAGAGCTAACGCCCCACCAGGGAGCTCTTCAGTACCACTGCCCTTCCGTTTGGTCTCCGACATACACACGACATCTAATTCTCTTTCTTTCATTATTTCAATCAACTCATTCGTCTTATCTCTCATGCCTCCTCTAACATTCCACGTGCCAACTCTGCACTCTGTCCTCCACCTTCCGCCGTGTCGGGCTGTGCGTGACGGGTGGCGGTCCCCATCGCCGCTTTGCGCGCTGCATTTCACACCAACGGGGACGAGCTGGTGTGCGTCGCCTTGGGGGGACGCCCTAACCCTCGTTGGCATGGGTGCGCAGCTGAGTAGAATTGCAGCCCTGATAAGGGCTGGCAGGGGTCGCGACGAGCACGCTTCTACAATGACCCATTTTTACAATGATTCATACATTTGTAATTTAATTTGTTTACTAAATATCATCATCATTACAGCCCTTCACAAGTCCACTGCTGAACATAGACCTCCCCCACAGAATGCCACAAAGCATGGTCCTGAGCCACCTGCATCCATCGACTTCCTGCATATCTTACCAGATCGTCACTCCATCTAGTGGGGGGACGCCCTACACTTCGTCCACCGATACGAGACCGCCACTCGAGAACCTTTATTCCCCAACGGTTGTCGGTTCTTCGAGCTATATGACCGGCCCATTGCCACTTTAGCTTACTAATCCGTTGGGCTATGTCGGTCACTCTAGTTATACTGCGGATATCTTCATTTCTAAGTTTATCACGCAGAGAAACTCCGAGCATAGCCCTCTCCATAGCTCGCTGAGCGACCTTGAGCTTCCTCATCCGGCCAGCAGTGAAGGACCACGTCTCAGTACCATAGGTCATCACTGGCAACACGCACTGGTTGTACTGTCTTGTTTTCAAGTTTTGAGGTATACCTGACGAGAAGATGTGCCGTAATTTCCCGAACGCTGCCCAACCGAGTTGAATCAGCCGATTAACCTATCGGTCGAAGTTGGACTTACCTAGGCGGACTATTTGTCCCAGGTAAACATACTCGTCAACAACTTCGAGCTTAGTGTCCCCAACATCTACCGGCATAGGTGTGACATGGACATTAAACATGATCTTTGTTTTGTCCATGTTCCTCTTAAGACCTATCCGTTGGTAGACACTATTGAGGTCATTGAGCATAGTGCTTAGGTCCTCCAGCGGTTTTGCCATAAGGACTATATCGTCGGCAAATCGAAGGTGAGTGATGTACTCCCCATTGATGTTGACACCGTATTCTTTCCAGTCCAGAAGCTTGAAAACGTCTTCCAATGCAGCGGTGAAGAGTTTCGGGGATATGACGTCACCCTGTCTTACACCTCTCTGCAATTGGATAGGTTTCGTACTCTGGTTCTGTACTCGGATAGCCATCGTAGCTCTACTGTACAAACACTTCAGCACTTCGATATACCGGGACTGCAGCACCGCCCAAATTTCGACGGAATCAAAGGCTTTCTCATAGTCCACATACGCCAGACATAGTGGCAAATTGTACTCTTCGGACTTCTGTACAATTTGCCGAAGGGTATGTATGTGGTCTATGGTGCTAAAGCCCTTTCGGAAACCGGCTTGTTCGGGAGGCTGGAAGCCGTCAAGTCTGCATGCGAGACGATTCGTAATGACTCTCGAAAACAGCACGTAGACGCGGCTCAGAAGGGAAATCGGTCTGTAATTCTTCAAGAGAGCGTTGTCGCCTTTTTTGAAGAATAAGACCACCGCACTTCTGCTCCACGCCTCCGGTGTAGTGCCAACATAGAGGACGGAATTAAAGAGCTTCTGAACGACTTAGAGTACCGGTTTTCAAACCGCTTTCAGAAGCTCCGCTTTAATTCCATCCTCGCCTGGGGCCTTGCCGTTTTTAAGGTGCTGGAGAGCCATTTTAATCTCGCTCAGACTGACGTCCGGGATATCATCGGAGTAGTGTCGGATAAGACTCACTATTGAATCGTTACTCACACTTGCGTGTGGCTCCAACTATGATGTGTACAGCTGCCCATAGAACCTCTCAATCTCACTCAAAATCTCAGGTGTCCCGGAAACGACGCTGCCATACTCGGTCTTCAGCTTCGACAGTTGGCTCTTTCTGGCAGACAGATCTCTAGCAAAGACTTTGGAGCCTTGGTTCCGCTTGATCGCTTCTTTAATACGAGCAGTATTAAAGTTGCGTAAGTCCCGCCGCATGCATTTGGAGATCTGTCTGTTCAGTTGCCGGTATGCTGTCAAATCTACTGAAGACTGCAGCTTTATATCTCGTATAACAGCCATGAGATTAAGAGTGTGATCGGCGAGTTTTTGTGTTTTTTTGCGGCAGGTCTTGCAAAACTTAGCTCTGACCGCATGGACAGTTTCCACGAGCTTGTCATTCGTATCGTACACTGCATTGTAATCTTCTAGGCACTGAAAACGGTTTTATAACTCGAGCTGAAAGGTTTCGGGACTTTGGATTAGAGCACGAGGGGGCGGAGCGTTGACTTCATTAGACGTGACCTCTCCGACTTAACGTTTAGGTTCAGTGTGCCTCTCACCATTCGGTGATCACTGCCGGTTTTCACTCTCGCGATCACTGAGATATCACTGAACAGATGTCGTCTGGTCGTCATAAAGAAGTCAATCTCATTTTTTGTCGAACCGTCGGGGCTCGACCAGGTCCACTTCCTGTGGGGCCGCTTCTGGAAGAAAGAGTCCATCATAAAGAGTCCCTCTTTCTCCGTGAAGTCGGGCAGCTGCTGGTCCCTTGGATTCCGTTGCCCTATTCCGAAACTCCCTACCTTCAGCTCATCGTTCTCTCTTGTGCCTAGTTTTGCGTTGAAGTCTCCCATTAACACCGTATCGTGGGTTTTGGAGGAATGCATGGCTCTAGAGATATCCTCATTCATTTTTTCCACCTCCTCATCGGGGTGTGCCGAGGTTGGTGCGTAAACCTGTATGACCTTCAACGAATACCGTTTGATGATTCTGAGTATAAGGTACGCAACCCTCGTCGACACACTCCCAATCTTTACAACGTTGCTAACGAGAGACTTGTGGACGATAAATGCGACATCTCCTTGGGACAGTTGGTCGCCCTCCCGGTGATAGAACAAATTCAAAAAAGATTCGAGGATTGCCGTGTCCTCCCCCTCTCTTCGGACTTCGGATAATCCTATGACATTCCAGCGCAACTTGTCTATATCTTCTTCCAGCTCCAGGATCTTTTCGTCAGTCCACAGGGTGCGTGCGTTATATGTTGCCATGTCGAGTCGTCGTAGGTGGCAACCGATTCTTCATCGGAAATTCTTAGCACCCCCTGCCCCGCTGTTACCATGGACGCCACCATAGCTAGGAATAGCGGGGCCGCCGGGGACTAGGGGCCGTCTCTTCGTTACTTTCATGGGGGATATATTGCCATAGTTGCCACGCTTGGCAAGCACGTTGGCAACCGCAGTTTTTTTATTGTTGTTTTGCTGTTATCAGAAAGATGCTGCTGCCCATCCTCTGCCTCAAGTTCCCCCTGTCGCCTTTTACGACATCCACGGCTTATAGAGATATGGGGTAGTGAGTATTCTTACCCGCCATTTCTAAATTATAAACTGTGTTAATCTTTTTTGAGCTGACCTACTATTATTTTTTTTTAAATACAGCCGAAATGCCGATATTTTTTTCGATAAATCAAACTCCAATATTGATATATTTATAATTATCGATATAACGAAAATTTATAAAAATATCAACAACCCTAAAATAAAAATGTAGTTATGCAGGAAGCAAAGCTACTATTAACTCTTGTCAATGGACGTATACTAGGAGTGCTCGATTTAAATCAATATTTCATAAAATATCGATATATTCGTTCGATATATTGAATCGAACCGATTTTTCCAATCTTCCGATATCGATAATGGTATCGATATATTTCATCTGATATATTATACAAAATGAAAAGTAAGTAGGTATAGCCATTTCGATTTACTCTGAACATAATTTCTATATAATAGGAATTTACCAATGAAATATTCCTAACTAAATATAACCCTTCTGCAGTACTGGCCATTTTAAATCAGAATGATTTTTGTTTGGCTAAGAATTCTAATTTCAAATTAATTTTATTTTAAAAACATGATTTTTTTCATAACTAGTAATTTGTTTATAGTAATATAATAAATAGTAATTGTGTTATGTTTTCATCGTATTTGAATACTTTTGGTCATTATGAATATGTTAAAAAATCGAGTAATTATGAAATATGGCAGCAATGCGGCACAAGCGGCATGCAACATCTACGACGTTTACGGAGTGAATACCACAAACGAACGCACCACCTTCGTACTGGAAATTTCGACCTAAAATGAACCCCGTGGTCGTCTGAAAACTTTGGTTAACAATGACGAATTATAGGTGATTGTGGAAGCTGATGATACTCTACGGCTACGGCTGAAATAGCAGCAGCTTTCAACGTTAGCATCAAAACAATATAGGTTCATTTAGTAAGAAAGCTTGACAAATGGGTGCTCCACGAACTTAATGATCGCCAGCGCGAGGTAGCGCTAGGAATTTTGAACCACATTGTTACCTGCGACAAAACAACTATAAAAACTATAAAAAAAACTTTCAGTTTTAAATCAGATAATCTCTATTACATTATATGTTTAGACTTTTATTGTTTTTATTTTATTTTTCTTATTTAGTAAATATCTAATATATAAAAATTAATTTTTGTTTGTTCGTATTTTATACGCTACCATACCGTTCATCGGATTGTGGTGAAACTTTGTCAACTTATTGCTTGCATTTTCGCTAAGATTATAGGCATGGTACAATTGACTTATAGTGGGTAGCGTGCGTATCGTACCGACAAATTTATTTGAAAGTAATATATCACTGAATCTCAATAAATGCATTAACATTCTTAATTAAATAATATAAGTCTTCCAAATTTAAAACGAAATTTTATTTGTAGGACACCGACAAACGATTTGCCCAACGTACTATAAAGCGCACACTATTAGTCATCCTTCCAGGAATCAATAAGAGATTATCGATAAGTGACGCAACGCATGCGTCTGTCCCTAGCGCACCGATGATTTATTGCACCGCGTGTAGCCAGTGTTTAACACACAAACTAATAAGAAGTAGTTTAACATTAGTATAGTATACATATATATGTAGTACTATATACACATCCAGAAGAGGAGTTTTCGTACGAGTGTCGTACGTTGAATGTGGTGATTATATTCTATTTGGTTGAACATAGCGAGTAGTGATTAAGGCTCAGAAGGGCTAGATCCCTGAGATTTAAAGCCAGTTTATAAAAAGTAGTGATTATGTACTCTTTGGCAGATTTGAATTAATGAGGGCAAATCTTTGAGTTTTGGCGGGAACTTTGCTGTATAGGACAATTACTATACTCTTTGCGGGAACTTCACCAGCGGCGGTTTGCTGCTCTTGTATTATTGTTTAGATAATGGTTTGAAGTAGATTTTGATATGTAAAAGTGGTGCGATTTTGTGTATTAAGTGTCTGCGCATGTGAACTATTAGTGGAAATGGTAAAACAAGTGCTCTGATGGTGATGTGATTTTCAAAATAAGATGTCTGTCTGCTTTAGCGCCTTGAGATACCATCGCTATCGCCAACTGTCAGCAGTCTGCTGGCACAAGCTTTTGTCGAAATCTCCCAAGGGCTGCACAATGTGATGCATCAACATATTGTGAAGCAGTGTACTATGAAGGATAATTAAACGTTTTAACTTCAGGTTTAGAAGGGCTGGGAACCCAGAGCTGTAAAGCCCGTTATTAAAAAAAAATTCGACCGTAGACCATGTAAAGTCCATGAAGTTATAGATAAGTAAAGTCCTTTTCATGAAAGATGTCCCGCGGTGATTTTTGGAACTAAGTCGTAAAAGTAACGAAAAAAAGCGTACCCGTATGTATACGTTATTTTAACAATTAGTACTCGTTACTATCGTATTGTTACGTTACTCGTTACTTCTGATACCTCGCAACATGCTGTTATGTTAGAGCATCGAATTAAGTCGTATTTCGTATGCATACAGGTATGACGTCGCGGCGTATTTTGAACCGACGTGTGTTTAAGTTATTCTAAATTTAGTTTAATTTAAGATAAAAACAAAAAAAAAACGTGAAAATACGCAATAATAAAAAAAAACAAAAACATACATATTTCTAATTTGTAAAAAATACTTTCTTATCTTCTTATGTTCCAATCTAAAACTTCGTGTACACACACAATACCTTCAATAAGTAGTAAAAGACTTGGACGACGAATTTCCAAATTATACTTTACTTAATAAACAAACATCGCTCTTTGTAACGTACTTTTTAAATTCACCGAATAGGTGTGCGCATGCGTAAAACATACGATCAGCAAATGTTTCAGTACACGCATCACGTATCAACGGTACTTACGTGAACTGAAACAGTGTAAGTACCCATAGTACGAAAAATGCGAGTAACGAAAGACATTCATGTGTAACGTTTCGTTACTCGGTACTAGATGGCGCACCCGTTACTCAGTACCGAATACATACGGTTTGCTACAGCTAGACGTGGGTCGTTACGTCATTTTCAAGAAACGTAACGAAACCAGTGACTTGGTCGGCGTCACCTATTTCAAAACTAGTGATTTTTGTAACTGGCTATTTTTATTCGGCTACTGTGATTGTTTGCATAAATACCACCACCAACTATACAGTTACACATGAAACGAAAATAAATTTCATCACTATTTAAGTGTTTGTAGCTATACAGTTAAATCAATAAATTAACTTCCCTTCATACCTACTTTATTCAGGTTTAGGACTTAGGATTAAATGTATTTATGATTGATTTGTGTTTACTATGAAACTAAGATTTTCATACAATTATTAATGCAGGCGTATTTACAAGTCGATTTGATTGTATATACAAAGATTACTGATATTTACAGTTTATTTATACTTTTTCAACGTTTTCACTGTCATTTGTTTTTGCACTTTTATTTATACTGTACAATTATTTTATTTGTTTGTTTGGCTATTTACACACAGTTTTTGAGTTTTATAATATTATACACATTTTTTTAGTTTTATTTTAATTTTATGAATAAACGAGCTCATGACTCTGCCAAAAATCTTACGTATGAAAATTAAATGTACAATAATACTGTTACATGCGCTGTTTTGTTTATTGTTGTATGCCACATGTGCGCTTTGCGCTCGACCGACGACCGACCGACAGTCGACTCGCAACAATCACAGTTAACAGTAATAACGCATTTACAAAAATCACTACTTGTAATATGACTCGAAACTAGTGATTCGGTTACATGTTGCGTAGCCAGTTACTGTATCTAGTGACGTGAAATAACGCCCACGTCTCGCTACAGCTTTAAATTTGACAAGTCGGCCATGTTATCGTTCGTCGATGTTATCAAGTTCGTTTGTTGTGGTAGATTTTTGTGAGTTTTTAACTAGCTTAGTGCATTTTAAAGATTGTTTACAAGTTGTAAAAAGTTCGACTCGAGAAATGATATTGAAGGTAAAAGAATTCTGTGAAGCTGAACAAAAGAATCAAGGTGTTTTAATACCACTTAACAATGTTCGGAAGAGAGTGGCCGCCATAACAGGTACTTGCCATATAATAATTTTTTGCTGTATTGATGGGACTTTTATGATATCAATTCGTTTTGGGACAAATTGAACAAATACATAACGTGATGAAATTAGGTAACCGAAATTAAAACATATATTACATAGTACATAAGCATTATAAACTTAGTGACTATTATTTTTAATTGTTCATTCTTTAATTGCAGGTGTGTCAGAGAAAACTGTAACAAGAATTACAAAAGAAGGTATAACAGCGGCGAGTACTTCGAAAAAAATTGTCACCCTGGGGAAGAGTCGCCTGCATCCGAAAAAGTTCGACTTACACGGGTTCGATTTGTGCGCTATCCGGCAAAAATTTCACAGTTTTTACGTTGTGCATAAAGAATTACCAGTATTGGCTAAATTACTGGCAGCTCTGAGAGAAGACATCAATTTTCAGGGAAGCATCACAACATTGCACAGGATAATAAATAGGATTGGTTTCAAGTACATGCGATGTCAATCCAGACGCAAACTACTTATGGAACGTCACGACATTACCGCATGGCGTGCAAGATATTTGGATAAAATACGAATAAATCGCACTGTGAAAAAACGACCCGTTGTATACTTAGATGAGACCTATATACACAATACTTATCATACAAAAAGTTGTTGGCAGAGTGAGGAGGAGCCAGGAATGTTCGTCTCAGAGTCATCAGGCAGTCGCTGGATAATCGCTATTGCGGGAACAAAAGATGGATTCATAAATGGTGCATTATTAATGTTTAAATCCCAATCAAAGTCCTCAGATTACCACGATAATATGAACTCTGCAAATTTCTTAAAATGGGTGACGGAAAAATCAATACCTAATCTACCTGAAAGGTCGCTTGTGGTAATGGACAATGCTCCTTACCATTGCACTCAATTAAACAAAGCCCCTTCAATGTCAAATATAAAAAGTAGTATGCAGGAATGGCTCCGGCAAATTATATTTTGAATATATATTTTGAAGACACCTGGAGAAAAGCTATGCTGTTTGAGCTAATCAAACAAAATAAAGGTCCACCGACATTTGCAGTGGATGAATTATTAACAGCTCACGGACACGAAGTATTAAGGTTGCCGCCTTACCATTGCGACCTCAACCCGGTGGAGAAAATCTGGAGCCTTGTAAAAAGAAAGGTGGCGGATAAAAATGTGGCACAAGATCCAAAAGAAATTGTAAAATTAACTGTAGAGGCATTTGAGTCTATTACGGCGGAAGATTGGACAGCTCAGTGCACGCATGTCGAACATTTAGAGGAGGAATATTTAAAAAATGACGGCCTTATGGATGAAGAGATGGACCGAATAATTATATCTACGGCTAGTGATACTGAAACAGAATCTGATTCAGTTTCCATCCACTCTTCAGACAGTGATGTTCCTATGGCCGCTGATCACAATTATTCAATAAAACTCTGAATAAAAAATTGTAATGATTTTCTTTACCCTATTTTCTCATCTTTTCCCTGTAAGTAGGTAAAACACCGCTTATAAAAGTAAATAAAAATATACTTTTTACATAACAGAAATATAGTAAATTATGTAAATGGACATTTTTATCAAAATTTATGTTTAAATAAACTTAAACTAGAAAATGTGGCATCCCACGTTTCCCAGTACTGATCATGAGCAAAAATCGTCTGCTTTTATTACTTTGTTTTTAGTTTCTCACCTAAACACTGAAACCATTTAATAATAACACGACACTTACAGAGTCATAATAACGTTAGTTAATTGGACTTATTGCATGAGTCATCCCATGAGTGGGTTGGTAGACATTTTGATAAAAATGCCCAAATATACATTTCACTTATCAGAAATATACATGTTTCACTAATCTGAACTATTGTTATAGTATTGGCTTGAGTAATGAAATTACAGCCTATCTAAAATGTATTTATTTCTTAATACAATTTAATAGTTTCATCGAAGTCTGCAGGAAATAATATTATTTGATGAATTACATATGCTAAATGTATAATAGGTAAATTTTTACTCATAAATGGCAACACTATGTCACGCGAGTACAGCGCTGCGTCTGGGGGCATAGACTTTGTATCTTATAGACTAAACATTCCGTAACGTCATCAGCGTGTGAAAGGAATGCACGTATATAGTTAGACATAAGAGTAAGGGAGAAGCAAATCTATATTTCTTGTCTTTTTCTAGGTATGCGTTTTTGATTGTTTTCCCTCCTTTATTTGACATTAACGATGTCAAGCTCTTGTGTATAACATTGATATTATAAGCAAACAGGTAATTGAATTTAGTGTTTTTTGTGGGTTTTAGTTATCAAGTAAGGTTAAAAAGATGGTAAGTTGTAGCATTTTAGGATGCAACAGCATCAGTCAACGAAAAATTGATATTTTTTTTTTATTTTTTTTTTTATGTTATTAATATTACCTTTCATCGGTAAGTTTGTTTTGTGCTTACATTTGCTACTTGAACTGATTAACATCTATTGTTTTGAATATAAAGTGTAACATTTCATGTGTTTAATGAACTTTGTGATGTATTTTGTTAAATATTTGGACTCCCAAATTGTAAATTCTTCATGATAATGCTCCTTAATTTGAACGGTCATTCGAAAGTTTAAAGTCATAACAAACGTGTACTTTTTGATTTGGTAGGATTATAGAAACTTGTCGTGTAGAGACAATTAAGAACAAAAAGAATCTAACCTAAGAGCAACAAAACAACAAAAATACAACAAAACAAATAATATATTTAAGATTCAAAAATATTTACAATTTTATATATCAAAAATGGAGTATGAATATGAGGATGGATGATGCGATTTACAGATTATTTTAAAAAAGTAATAAAAAAAAGAGATTAGTGCCGAAGCTGAGTCGGAAGATCCAAGGTGTGCTCTCAGCGCCTGGAACGAGCACGCACGGCGTAGTTGAGAAGGCGTGGGCGTCTCTAGGCGGTGACCTCCGGTGAATGTGGTAATTGCGGGATCCGGCGATTTCAGGCCAGTCAGGGGCTTGCAGGATCCTCGGCGGCTTCAAACATCACAGAAGCCAGCAGGATCCGGTGATTGCAGGCGGGACAGAGGTTTGCAGGTTCCGGTGACTTCAGGCGGAACCGAGGTTTGCAGGTTCCGGCGACTCCAGGTAGAACAGAGACTTGTAGGAACCCGGCGACTTCAGGCAGAGCAACGGTTTGTAGAGTCCAGCGACTTCAGATAGGACAGAGGCTTGCAGGATCCCGGGGCAGAGCAGCCCCGGGATAAGGCCTTTAGAAGATGCTTCCAATTCGAGAACTGAAGCAAGACTGAATTTCTTCACCGATTGTTCGGCTTTTATATCTTTCTAGAGAGAACGGAAAAATTATTTAAATTAAACGCAAATTTTTTGTAAATGGTCAAGAGGAAAGAGTATTTATGTGGAATTATCGAAATAGAAACAACAGACCGGTAGCAAATTTGAATATAATTTCCATGGAGACCAAATAAACAACAATAACAAAACATGTCAAATTTTAGTTTTAGGCTTATAATAAGAAAACGGCAAGATTTAAGTGGAAAAGGAGATATTATTGATATAGGAAAAAAGGTAGCGCAACTACCCACACAAAGCCCGAAATTGTAGAGTTAAGGAAAACTAACTAAAAGATCGAAAAAAGGTAGACTTCATTGACACCAATTTAAAAGTGCTGATAATGTGAAAATACGAAGTAGAAATGATTTGTGATTGTGTTCTTATGGTTTAAAATCGTTACAGGATCCTATGGAAATAAAGGTGATGTAAAATATCCAGTTTTGAAGTGAATGCAGAAAATCGAAACAGAATGGAAAAATGGATTTAAATTAATGTAAAATGATAAGTAAGTAGCATAACACTACATTTTCCCCCCGACCCTGGAAAATTTTTGACTCAGCAAAAATTTTGATATATACATTCTAAAATAAACCATAAAAACACAGCTTTGCAGAAACAGACATCACCAGTCAAAATCAGATATACTATCTCTTACATTCATCATCTGCATTCAGGTAAGGGTGGAGTTCACATTCAATGACTACCACTCTAAAAGTGTGTTTTCAAAATGACATTAAGGTTTATTTAAGGAGTAGTCATCCGCTCCTGCGTGGGAAAAAAAAATAAATTAGTCGAAGAGACACCACTCTAAATGTGTGTTTTTCGAAAGGACATTCAGGCTTATTTAGGGAGTTGTCATCCGCTCCTAAGTGAAGATAAAAAATTAAGGGAGTAGTCAGCTGCTCCCAGGTGAAGATAAAGGTAAAGAAAATTAAGGGAGTAGTGAGCCGCTCCCAAGTGAAGATAAAGATAAAGAAATACCTCAAGTAAGCTTTAGTCGCTATGACTTAAGTAAAGATTAAGAACGGCCAGAGCGGTAGGGCTCAAAGCCAGAGATCAGCAACATCACCAACGAGATGTGTCTGAAATAAAAATAAAAAGTGACGATTAACCAACGAAAGTTCGAGGTCCTAAAGCAAGATGTGTTGAAGAACACTGGATCATCAAACTAACAAACAAATTAAAAGAAATTAAAATAATAAGGTGAAAATGATGGTGATATTTATACATATATACAAATTACAAGTTATATTTATACATATATACAAATTAACAGTTAATAAATGTTTAGAAAAGTATTTAACAGTTAATAAATGTTTAGAAAATCTATGGTTCGTTTCGCTTCAGCTTTCAAAAACAAAAGTGCAAAGTGTAAAGTTAAGTTTAAGAAATAAAGATTTTATTAAAAATTGTACCTCTTTAAGTTATCTAGAATAAAATTATTAGAGTGATGAATGTAACTTAGAGTGATGAATGTAAATGAAGTGTTATATGTAGGCCTAAATATAATCCAGATAAGTTGAAAAACTAGAAGAAGTTTTGTTTTAGAATTTTGAAGATATGAAAAGGATGTGTAAATGAATGATGAGTAATAAGTTAAGAACGAAAGGGAAAGCAATTAAATCAAAAGGGACTAGACAAGGCGCAGTAAAGGTGAAGAATTAAGAGAAAGAGGACTTTTACGTTGGGCGCCAAACTGTCGTGTAGAGACAATTAAGAATAAAAAGAATCTAACCTAAGAGCAACAAAACAACAAAAATACAACAAAACAAATAATATATTTAAGATTCAAAAATATTTACAATTTTATATAACAAAAATGGAGTATGAATATGAGGATGGATGATGCGATTTACAGATTATTTTAAAAAAGTAATAAAAAAAAGAGATTAGTGCCGAAGCTGAGTCGGAAGATCCAAGGTGTGCTCTCAGCGCCTGGAACGAGCACGCACGGTGTAGGTGAGAAGGCGTGGGCGTCTCTAGGCGGCGACCTCCGGTGAATGTGGTAATTGCGGGATCCGGCGATTTCAGGCCAGACAGGGGCTTGCAGGATCCTCGGCGGCTTCAAACATCACAGAAGCCTGCAGGATCCGGTGATTGCAGGCGGGACAGAGGTTTGCAGGTTCCGGTGACTTCAGGCGGAACCGAGGTTTGCAGGTTCCGGCGACTCCAGGTAGAACAGAGACTTGTAGGAACCCGGCGACTTCAGGCAGGGCAACGGTTTGTAGAGTCCAGCGACTTCAGATAGAGCAGAGGTTCGTAGAGTCCAGTGGCTTCAGGTAGAACAGAGGCTTGCAGGATCCCGGGGCAGAGCAGCCCCGGGATAAGGCCTTTAGAAGATGCTTCCAATTCGAGAACTGAAGCAAGACTGAATTTCTTCACCGATTGTTCGGCTTTTATATCTTTCTAGAGAGAACGGAAAAATTATTTAAATTAAACGCAAATTTTTTGTAAATGGTCAAGAGTAAAGAGTATTTATGTGGAATTATCGAAATAGAAACAACAGACCGGTAGCAAATTTGAATATAATTTCCATGGAGACCAAATAAACAACAATAACAAAACATGTCAAATTTTAGTTTTAGGCTTGTAATAAGAAAACGGCAAGATTTAAGTGGAAAAGGAGATATTATTGATATAGGAAAAAAGGTAGCGCAACTACCCACACAAAGCCCGAAATTGTAGAGTTAAGGAAAACTAACTAAAAGATCGAAAAAAGGTAGACTTCATTGACACCAATTTAAAAGTGCTGATAATGTGAAAATACGAAGTAGAAATGATTTGTGATTGTGTTCTTATGGTTTAAAATCGTTACAGGATCCTATGGAAATAAAGGTGATGTAAAATATCCAGTTTTGAAGTGAATGCAGAAAATCGAAACAGAATGGAAAAATGGATTTAAATTAATGTAAAATGATAAGTAAGTAGCATAACACTACAAACTTTAGGGATATCAGCGAGTACAATAATGTTTTCGCATTGTTCAATAATACTTGTTATTGTGATTAGTAGTTATGTCCATAAATATGAATCACATAATGTTATACATTTACATACACTTTTATGTTCAGCTTTAAAGGAAACCTTATTGCCCTACAACTTTTCAATCATTTTCCATATTACATAGACGTCACAAATAATATGTAAGTATCAACTTGAAAACATGTTTGGATTCAAGTACATAAACATTGGGCAAAGTATATTTAATTTCACAAAATATGTATTGCCTGAAATCAGATGCACAAAACTTATTGCATTCCATTAATTCTATTATACATTAGCAACAATTACATTACAATATTTATTAAAAAAATAAATAAATATGACATACTAATATAAAAATAAATATAAACATACATAAAATAATAAATAAATAAATAATTCTTAATCTTAAGGTACACAATAACACAACAACATAAGATAATATTCTCAATTAATGATGTAGAAAAATGTGATGATAATATACTTACCGTTACCATTAGTCAGTATCAGAAGTGTATCAAAAGTTATAGGTTTTGTGATAGTTGCCTAGCTTGGCAGGAGGATTGGCAACTGCAGTTATTTGGAGACAAACTCTGTGAGAGGTCTATGTTCAGCTGTGGAGGACATAACTATGTTAGGCTGTAAATGTATTAATTAACAATATCTAAAGCTTAATATGTACATAATTTTTTTAAATGTTTGGTATGAGTAATATTATCATTACATTTACATATACTTGCTATTTAATTAAATAAATTGATATTGTATTAATTGTTATAGGTATTGTATTTATGCACAGATACCCATACTTGGTTTTTTGTTTGTTAAATGCCTTGATATAAAAGTGTACTATATATTTAATATATTTATTTCTTTTAAATATATTATTTCACAGCTTTTCTAAGGAATCAGCTATCCGTAACTGTTGGATAATCGCTACTGGTAGTAATTATAGGTAACCAACAAAACTTAGCAGTATATGCTCAAAACATTATGAGCCTCATTGTTTTAAGTGGACTAAATATACTTAACTTATGTAATTTATGATATAATTAAGATATTTTTTTTAAAAATGTTATAATTTCTTGTTGTATCTTGTTGTTTCTCCATAAGTGATATAAGTTTGACCTTGTTAGTAGTTATGATTTTTGACATTGTTCTGTATGTATTAAAAATTGACTAGCATTGCTTATTTTATTTTCAAATGCTGACATTCTGTATTATTATGAGTTGTAATAATTTGGTTGCATGACAATGACAAAATATTTACTTTTAGATGGATTGATTAAACAGGAATCCTCTTTTACAAATGTTGGAACTTAATCTGTACTACCATGTTTTATGCAAATAAAGATTTAAATAAAATCAAATAAATAAATAATTTAAAGTCCTGACCTAAATATACAAATGATTCATTTATTATGCAATAATAATTGTAAAACTGACTGGAAATGCCTGCCAATGGGACATTTAGTCCACCCTTAAGCCCTTTTATAAAGGATTAATAAACAATTATGTGTAAATAAATTAAAAAATAAATGTAATAATTATGATAATTTCTATTTTTTACATTTATTTAGTTGTCATAAATAATGTAATAAAGATGTTGTTGACAAGAGATAAGTATCACCTATCTAAGTATAGTATAATTTCTGCCATGCAAAAGTATAAATCAAGTTTACAAATGCATATTTTTGAGAAATTTTAAAGCTACTCAAACCAAGAATTACAACGAATGCTCTAGAAAGAAGACAAAATTTTGTTAAATTTGTTTATTAATGTGATGAAAAATTAATAAATAATCGTATGTATTTTAATATTATTGAATTATATTTAATATATAATTGTGTTTTCATTTGTTTTACTTAATGTAACATTGTTAATATTTCTAAATGTTGTGTAAGTACACAAAATTTAGTTCTTTTTCCTTTTTAAATTTAATATATTTTCATTTGTTTATAAACAATAATGTGTAAATAAATTAAGAAATAAATGTAATATGTAATTATGATAATTTCCATTTAATTGACATAGATAATGTAATAAAGATGTTTTGACAAAAGATAGGTATTACCTATCTAAGTATAGTTTAGGAGTTGTACCTTATTATTTATACCACTAAAATATATTTTATACAAGGCATATAATATATATACTCCTTTCTAATCCGATTCTAACAACCAGCCCCCAAGAATTTCTGCCATGCAAAGTATAAATCAAGTTTATAAATGCATATTTTTGAGAAATTCTAAAGCTGCTCAAACCAAGAATAACAACGAATGCTCTAGAATGAAGACAAAAAATTTGTTAATTTTGTTGTTTATTAATGTGATGAAAAGTTAATAAATAATCGTTTATTTATTTTAATTTTATTGAATTATATTTGATATATAATTGTGTTTTCATTTGTTTTACTTAATGTAACATTGTTAATATTTCTAAATGTTGTGTAAGTACACAAAATTTAGTTCTTTTTCCTTTTTATATTTCTATATATTTTCATTCGAATAGAAAATATATCTTTACAGTCTATCAAAAGTCCGCTGTTGAACATAAACATGATTATAGTTATTTGACATAGTTTCAACGCTTGGAAAGTAGGTTGTCAACCACTGTTTTTATTTTATTTAGCTGTTATCAGGAAAATGCTGCTGTTTATCTTCTTTAATGTTTCCCTATGTCGCCTCATACACCACCCATGGAATGATATCAGGTAGCAGATAATCTTACACTGCATGGTAAATTAAAATAGAATATTATGAAACATTCGTTTTTATTTTATATACCAACATATTACAAAAACAAACCCTTTGTTGATGCTTTACAACGTATATTAACTAAAACATTTTACCATCTTAACCATTAGGTAACATGATTAAGCCACCTAACCATAAGTAAGTCTAATGTAGTAAAATGGCCTTCCCTAGATATCCTCATAGGATGACTTTTACCATAGTTGCCATGCCTGCGTGAAAATATGCGTTATGCTGGTTGGCCACCGCATTTATTTATTATTTCAAGTTTTCATCGGGAAAGTGCTACTGCCCCATCCCCATCTTGTATTATTGCTTACGAGGCGGGGGTAGTATCATTCCGTGTACAGACAAATTCTCGTGTACGCCACAACTTGCCGCACACAAGACACTAACTTAGCAAAACATGCAGGAAATCGCGGGAGTAGCCTCATAACCGTGTTTTGTACTACAAAACCTAAGTGGAAAGCCTTTCCTTTCGGAGGTCTGTGTTCAGCACTGAACTTGTGATGGAATGGTATGTTAAAACATTATTGATTTTTTTTGTAAAAACAAAAATTGACACGAGGAAATTTTTGTTTATTATTTAATATTTTTATTCTTAATTAATATTTAAGTACATACATAACATATTGTTATTTATTAGCAATATCACACTTTGCGCTAGTAGCGTCTTCACATAGTGCCGTCGAAATTCAGAGTTTCAGTCTAGTAAAATCGTCGATGCGCCGTTGAATACAGAATGATGATTCTGTTTTTACGCCGTTTCCGCCCGTAGTTTTTAGTCACAGAATGTATTTTCAAGAGAAATGAATTAATCATCTGAATTATAAAAGAACATTTTTTTTATGGTATCAATTAAGTTTTTTGTATGAATGTAAGTGCTGTGAATATAAATAAACCCATAACGGGGGAAATGGAACAATATCTGGTAACCCAGTGAAAGTACCTCCCGCCTATTTCTATCTCAAAAGCATACGCGAATGCTTTATCTAGTCAATCCTCTATCTACGCCGTAGACAGAGAATCCAATGAGGGCATCCGCGACTTTTTCTGCCACCAGGGCGGCACCACTTTACAATC
The DNA here is from genome assembly GCA_033319125.1 of Parnassius glacialis. NCBI lineage: Eukaryota > Metazoa > Arthropoda > Insecta > Lepidoptera > Papilionidae > Parnassius > Parnassius glacialis. The sequence goes on along the minus strand of JAVANC010000004.1, from coordinate 70,234,300 downwards.
AGGTAACTTTGAGCATAGAAAATAGAGGAGATGGCAAGCCTACAAAAAAATCGTGTCAAATTGAAACAATAAATGGCGGACGCTGTAAGCTCCGCCCAGTTTTTAGTGATGTGAAGTCAATCAACTTTTAAAATTTAGTAACACCTATATGTATTTTTTTTTAATATGCAAAATTATATTTTCTCTAACGATTAGGGAGGCTAGAGGAATTTCGCGTGAATTTAACCGTCAGATGATTGCTGCTCCAGTTTTATCGTTTAAATAATAGTTTGAAGACGATTTTGATACTTAATGCACGGATAGCAACTCGTGCATGTAACTTGTAAGTTAGCAAGCTAGTTGCTCTGACCTCATCTTATACAGAATAAGCTTTACTTCTGGGCTAATAAGTTACTATCTAAAGCCAGAATGGTTAAACAGGATGGAGTTCTCTTTTTGAGCTAGTAGCACCCCCCACCATTTTTTTCTACTATTCTGGCTTATGCACCAGTTTAGTGTGGCTGGTTAAGCTAATATCTTTTGAAGTAAAAACTACTTTAGAATCGCTGTGATTTGAATATTATTATACTTTGCACTTGTGGTTACAAATTATCATATCAAATATATTATTTGCCGTGAAATAACTTTTATTTATATCCACCCCGGCTTAGCATGGGTGATTTCTGGATTTGGCAACAAAAACAAGAAAGACCAAGTGAAGTAGACACAAAATAATAATAGAATAGAATATTTTTTTATTCAATATTGATTATTACATAATTCTTATTGAAAGTCATTTTTTTATTTACCACTGGTTCGGAAAATACCTCTGTCCTGGGAAGAACCAGCAAGAAACCCAGCGGGATTTTATTTCAAACATCACTTAACAATAATTTCGTTTATACAATTTTAAATGAAAGCACTTGAATTCGTACAGGAGGAGTTAAACACCCTCTACCTCCAACAACGAAATGAAGGCAGCCAGATCAGAAAAGAATGGACTCAACCTACCCCTAGCTCTAATCTACCATTAAATAATTTCCTTCCAAAACCTACCGCGTTTAACATGCCGTCACTACCTAGACCACAAGGTAATAATATACCGAACTCGTTTAAACAGCCACCTATGCAACCGCATGCTGCACAGGGTTGGAGACCCAATCTACCACCCCAGATGCATCATCAACGCGGTCCCACTCGTACGCAACAGATGATGCGTGCTCCTCCACCAAATTATAACCCCCAGAGCAATGTATTTAAGCTTCCTAACAGACCTCAACAACCACAGGCCTTCAACTTAAATAATAACATGCGCCCTTCTCCTATGAGCGGTGTCACTCCATTTGTTTCAAAACCCTTACCACCGACTGGACATGACTGGAGACGATTTGGCAACCCACCGCTGAGCAATTACTTTAAGGTAAACTTTAACGAGACTGATTTTGACTACGACTACAGCACCGACGCGTACTATGAATATGACTATCCTGACTATAACTATAATCAGGAGTATTATTCTTACGAACAATATCCCAACTATGGATACGAGCAACCGCATAACCACGCGGAAGCTCCTATCGTAGAGGAAGTAGACACTAGTTTCACCCCGACTAACGATGAGGATTTTCGGAAGTGTCTCAAATCAGAAAAACAAAAATAGAAGTAAATTTCCACATACAAAGGCAACTCGGTTACATTCAGACAAATAATCCCCCACTGAAATTCTTAATAGACACCGGCGCAAACCAATCATTTATTAGTCCAGAAGCTGTAAGAAAATATTTTAGCCATATTCCACTGAATTATGACCCATTCGAGGTCACCAATGTTCACGCGACAAGTAAAAATAATTATTCTATAACTCTCCCATGCCTTAAAAAGGGATCAAAGATAATATTAGATCAAAATTATATTAACTGCTTTGAACACTGTAAAGCTCTCTTAACAAATGACCCAATTTTACAGTATCCAGACTTCAGTAGAGATTTTATTTTGACAACCGATGCCTCAAACGTGGCGATTGGTGCAGTTTTATCACAGGGGACAGTCGGTTCAGACAAACCCATTGCATATGCTTCTCGTACACTTAACTCCAGCGAAAGTAACTATAGCACGATAGAAAAGGAACTTTTAGCTATCGTATGGGCGACTAAGTATTTCCGTCCCTATTTATTCGGCCGTAAATTCAAAATTATTACAGACCATAAACCGTTACAATGGATTATGAGCTTAAAAGAGCCCAATTCGCGTCTAACCAGATGGCGCCTTAAGTTGAGTGAATATGACTTTACTGTCGTATATAAGCAAGGCAAGTGTAATACGAATGCCGTCGCACTATCGCGCATCGAACTTCACAACGACGAGCTAAGACCCATAATAGATGAACTGCTTTCCATCTTACCTAATCCCTCCGAAGGGGTACACACTTTAGATGAATCTAGGACTATAACGGCTACCGAAGCCGCAGACGATTCCAGAACTATCACCGTTCATACAGATAAAGAAAACCCCATCCTCGAGTTTCCCATTTCTGACGAACCGCTAAATAAGTTCACTAAGCAGATAATCTTAAATATAGTAGGCGACATAAAAGCTAGACCAGTTATCATTAAACCATTCGAAACACACACACGCATTACGATACAGATAGCTCAATCAAATATAGAAGAGGATATCATTAATGCTATAAAAAAATACGTCCACCCGAAGATTAGGACAGGATTACTCATTAATACAAACTCTGCATTGTACACTGTCATACCAATCATACAAAAGTCTTTTAAAAGTTCATCTCTTAATCTTTTTCTAACAAAAAGTGAATTGGAAAACGTTAGGGAGTATTTAAGACAGCAAGAAATCATTCATAAATATCACGATAGAAAGACGAACCATCGAGGCATTAACGAGTGTTTCTCGGCTTTGTCCCGCAAATATTACTAATGAATAAATTTATTAATGACTGTACAGTATGCGGACAAGCTAAATACGACCCCAATGCAGTTAACCAGAAATTTAAAATTGTACCACCAGCTTCTAAGCCTTTTGAACTAGTTCACGTAGATCTATTAACAATTCAAGGGGAAAAGTATTTGACAATAGTTGATAGTTTTTCTAAATATGCTCAGGCGTATTATTTGTGAGACGGCACTGCTGTCAGTGTAGTACAAGCTTTACTGATTTTCTGCACACATCATGGAATTCCAATTACCATAGTTTCCGATAACGGCCCTGAGTTTACCAACCAGCTAATTGCAGAATTCGTTAGACTTCATAAAATTCAGCACCATAGAGTAGCCCCACATGCACCCAACGAAAATGGTATCGTTGAACGATTTCACGCCACCATATTAGAACATCTCCGTATTTTAAAGATAAATCAAAAGAATGAATCCGCTATTAACCTTATGCCCTATGCCCTATTAGTTTACAATCATAGTGTTACGGCCAGCAGCTGCTTATCCAACAGTAGAGTCCCCCGGGGGCCCATAGACAACCACCGTTCAACGCGCTCGGACGAACTTAATCCCGTATCGCGCCGAGCCGAGTACCATCTAACGTCGATGCTTAACATTAGCGCTTTTGCGCGAACACATAGTATACATAGCTTCACAAAATGCAAACCAATAGAAGTAATTACAGGACATTTTGACCCTCGCGATCCTTTTGACATAGATCTGTCCGCCCACTTACTTCAACAGTACGTCGTAAACCATAAAAACAGAATGACTGAGACCTATGAAACTATTCACAAACTATGTAATGACATGCGTAAAGACTTGACTGATACTCGCAATAAAAACCGAGAACAGGAAGCTGAATATTCCCCGGAACAACAAATCTTTATAAAAAATCGATTCGCATCCCGTCAGAAATTAGCTCCTCGATACACACACGACACAGTAATGGCAAATCTCCCAATTCACATTTATACAAAGAAATAACGAGGACCGTAGCAAAAACTCGATTGAAGAGAATACCTAAAACGAACCAATTGTTACAGGACTCTTCTGGTACTTCATCTCCTTCTGGGACCAGCTCTAATGCAGGAGATAAGACTTGAAAGTCTTAGTGATGGATCTGGTATATTACCCTTCAAATTAGGCCCCGCTCGAATCCTATCCCACTACCATGCATTTCTGCAATATGTTAATCTCCAAGAATTAGAAGATAAAGTAAATTCAGTTAAAATACAGTTAATCAGTATTAGCCCTAACCTTAACAACATTACTAATTCCTTATTTCAGCCTCCTTTTTTCCCTAGTTTGGCAACTTCCAATGGATTCCTCCAGCGTCAAGTATTTTATGAGAGTCACACAGAGTATTTACTAGTTTCCGTTTCCGTAGATGCGCTTACTTAACTTTATGTTACGAACTTACTTATGTATTTATTTTCGAATGAATTAACATTATAATATTTTTACAAAATTATTGCTAATATAATAATATGGATATAGGTAAGTGGCAAAGGTGCTATAGTTTAATGTTATTAATGGATATGAAATCTAATAAAGTTTGTACAAAAGGAGTGTAAACTAAATTTAATAAAGACTTAAGATTTACAGGACGAGGGATGTTATTAGGAAGAAAATCGTATAATGAAACGGAGAGGTTAGGGCAGTTAAAAAATTTATGATCGATTGTACCTTCGTCTAATCCACACTCACAAATTGAGCTATCTTTAATCTTAAGTTTTGCCAAAAATACAGGTGAACAAGTGTGTCCCAATCTAATTCTACATATGACAGATGTGCTATGTTTGGAGCCATTTCTAAATTTAAAAAACCATGGTTTGGAGGGGATGTCAGGTTGGAGTTCTGCATAATATTTACCGATAGATAGACTTCTGACTTTTTTCCAAAGAGAGTCTCAATCTTTTTCTTAGTTTTATGCCCCTCTTTTTAGAATTCTGCCAATGTCAAGTCAGTCATGGGAGTGACAAGAGAGTGTTTACAATAGTTACAAGTTATTATTGTTTGTGTAGGTTTTCACAATCTACAACAAAAGACGCCACAAGTTTATAACCATCACCATGTTAGTAATCTTACAACTTAATTTTATTAGTTCTAATAAAATCACACAAAATATTTACAAAGGGAGTAAACACAAGGGAGAATAAGTATGAGAAATTAGTAGGACGAGGGATGTAGTTAGGGAGTATATCATAAAAGGAGAAGGAGACCTTGGGGCACTCAAAAAACAGGTGGTTAACTGTTCCTTCGCCTAACCCACATTCACAGATTGACGTATCCCTAATCCTTAATTTAGCTAAGTGTACAGGTGTACAGGTGTGACCGAATCGGAGAAGGGATCTGTTTGCTTATAATAGCAATGTTATTCACAAGAGCTTGACATCGTTAATGTCAAATAAAGGAGGGAAAACAATCAAAAACGCATACCTATAAAAAGACAAGAAATATAGATTTGCTTCTCCCTTACTCTTATGTCTAACTATATGCGTGCATTCCTTTCGCACGCTGATGACGACACGGAATGTTTAGTCTGGTTTAGTCTATAAGATACAAAGTCTATGGTTTAATGTCGAATATAACCATATTTGTATAATCTTGGTATAACCGGGTATAACCAATAAATCATATAGACACTCTGGGCAGCTCCTCTATTTTTTATGCTCAAAGCAAGGATAGGTAATTTTTACAATTTCCTTGGCTCAAAGCTCAAAGTCAGGGAAAGTATTTGACAGATTTCATAGAGAGGACGATAATTTCTTAGGATAATGTAATCTTTAAGGTTTCTTTCTGTATTATTAGTTATATTTTATATTAATTACGTTAGAAATGAATAAACCACACTATAAATATCACTAAAAGCCGATTTAAAAAAAAAGAAGGTTTTAAGTGCGAAAAATTAAAAATCAAACCACTGACGCATTGTGTTGTTAATTAATATAATACTCTGGAAAATGATAAACTATTATTTAAAACTAATTTCTCAATTAACTGACATTGTGTAACAAAAAACTTTACCTCAGTCACAACTAGCGACACCTTGTGAGTAGAAGATTATTAGCCCTCATTGGATCGTTGGATACGTTTTTAACAGATATCAATGCAACATTAATACCTATTGTGAAGCAGTGAACTATGAAGGATAATTATACATAAAGATAAGGCTGTATGACATAGTTCCTTTGCCTGGTCTCTCGAGCGAATAATAAAAACAACAACAACTGAGAACTGAGAAGTTAATAACGGACAAAAATTTTAAATTTTATAATTGTTAGTGTTCTGTGCTTTACAATAACTATTATACTAATAAACTTAATAACTTTTATAATAAATGCAAATTGTTTACAAATAATACTGGATTGTGATAAAACTAAAGATGACTATTGAGAAATCCGCCAAGGCCGCAAATGACTTCGTTGCAAAATTAAAAGCCGACGGTTCTGAAGTGGACTTTTATGATTTGGGAATAGTTTACAAGGAGTACAAAATTATTTTAACTGATTTATCCGCAAAAGACAAAGGAACCTTCTCGCTTAATGTGTTATGTATGCTCTGCAGGTGGGTACATATGTGACATTTCTTTAAAAAAGTTCAATTGATCCACTTGAGATCTTGACAGTTCAATAAACAAATTAGTCTGACCTAAGGTCAAGCCAAAGAGTATATAGTATATAGTACATAGTATGTAGTACATAAGGCCAAAGAATTTTTTTTTTAAATGAAGGTAAATATAACTTAGAGTCACTACTAAGTTCTTATCCAAATATAAATATTAATATAAAAAATAATAGTAATAATACAATATTATTAGTGAAAAAAAAAACACATGTTTATAACCTATAACAACAAAGTTATTTTTGCTTTGTCATTTAACAACACCCGTGAAGGGGGGGTACAGTTCCATAGTAATGCATTTGGTCATAGAAAGTAACGCCATCAAGTGTATGATACGGGTCATAATTTCCTCAGTTTAGTTAGTTTAATACTCACTAGATGGCTTTAATATCTTTGTCACCTGTCCATTAAAATTATTTTTACTTATCTTATAAATTATAAACTATATATTTTGTCATATGTATGCATGACAAATAAAAGTCCATAATTTATAAATTATATATAAATTATACGTTCCGATTATATTTAAGTTCGATTGAAATGATTAGTCTGTACTACAAGCTCTGTAGCCGAAAATATAAATGTATCTGCATCTGCTGTTGCGAAAAAAATAACCTAAATTATTACATATTTTTAATTTTTATGAAATTAAAAAAGAAAAAGTTTCAAAGTTAATTTTTCATTAATTAGATATTATTTTAAACGGGAATGTATCAAACCATTTTCAAAATGAATCGAGTTCGTTTTGTTTAACTTTTCTAAGACAAATTCAAAAGTTTGATGTCGATTTAGTTAATTTCCTATTTCTATTTTATTTTTTCTGCTATTTTAAAGTTAATTTAATCATCAAGATAAATCAAATAATATTTGTAGATCATCAATATCAGCTTCGCCGTGTGCTTGTGCTTGTGCTTGTGCTTGTGAAGGGCCATCTTTAAAAGCAATAGTCATTGGCATCACAAGCGACTCTTTAATCCCTCTAATGTGTTTTAAAACATGTTCGGGAACGTTATAGGAATGACAACATTTTCCTGATCTTTTAAGGCCATATCTGCTGTGTAGGATCGAGTTTAGTGTATTTAGTGACATACGATTTCTTAATTTTGTTTTTACAATATTCATTTGGCTTATTTTGCAGTGGGGCCCCCATATATCCAAATTAGCAAGCAGACTAAGTTCTGCAGCTTATGCTGTAAAAAAGATTAGAGGTCTCACTAGTGTCGAGACAGCTAGATTAGTTTATTTTAGTTATTTCCATAGCATAATGTCTTATGGGATTTTGCTATGGGGAAATGCGGCTGATTCAGAAACTATTTTTGTTTTACAGAAGAGGGCCATTAGAGTTATTTACAATCTAAAACCGAGAGAGTCTCTTAGAGATAAATTTAAAGAAATTAATATATTAACTTTGGCCTCTCAGTATATTTACGAAAATTTAATGTATGTTCACAAAAACAAAGATAGTTTTAGTAAAAAAAAAAGTGATATACATTCTGTAAACACTAGGAACAAACACAAGCTAGTGATGCCAGTTTCTCAACTCCACAGAGTTAGTAATTCATTGTTGGGGCAATGAATACGCTATTACAACAAGGTCCCGGAAAGTGTACAAGTTCTCTCTATTACCAATTTAAATGTTTTATTAAGCTGAAACTGTATAAAAAGGGTTATTATAGTATAAATGAAAACATGGTTGATAATAACCCCCGGGAATGAGGTGGTAGCTTCCAAGCAGTTTCTAAAATAAATTTTGTAAATAGTTCGTAATCATTTATATTGTAAAATTTATTTTAAAAAAAGTCCCGCTGGGTTTCTTGCTGGTTCTTCCCAGGACAGAGGGTTTTTTTTCGAACCAGTGGTAAAAAATTACTTTCAATAAGAATTACATATGTAATGTATATTGAATAAAAATTATCCTATTCTATTCTATTCTATCTCAGAATTCGAGTGTGGCAAAAAATATATATAGATACGGCCAAAGAAGCTAACTCCGAAAATGGATTATTATCCGCCGAGTCTTTATATTCATGAACCTCCGACCGAAATTCGACAGTTGAACATTTATTTTCCCAGTCGGTATGTCGAATATTCCTCCACTGTACAACTATACGTTCAATTTTATTGGCCTGGTACGTAAAATTCGAAAAATGCTAAAATATGCAATATGCTAAAGCCGATTTTTTGAACCATTTTGAATAAGACAATAAAACTTTTAAGCAACGTGTAATGAATGTAAAGATGTATTAAGTTATAAGTCGTCCACCGCCAATTTAAAAATCATTCATCATCATTCAATCGCCATTTTAAAAATAATTATAATCCCCTGAAGACGCTGAAGCACTACAAATGGACATCGAAAAACCGTAGCAAGATGGTGTACTGATAATCACATGTATTTAAATATTAATAAATGTTTTGTATTATCGTTTTTTTTGAATTTTATTTTGTTGAAAATTATAATGATGATTGAATAAACACAAACATGGCGAAGTTAACAATTTGACTTCGCCATAATTGTGAGAGCGAGATAGATAATACAAACATGCGCGAGAGACACGATACGCGATAAAATAACGCGATTTCGCAGATGCAGGTAGTCGTGCGTCCGTATTATCTCGTTAATTTTCGCTGTGTGTAAGCGAGAAGGAGCAACCGGCGGTCGGCTGGTTAAGAAATAAGTGAATTTAGACTTAGAATCGTATTATTCATGTATTAAGGTTAATGTTTTTTAACAGCGCGGACCGCCTAGTGATGTTTTAATTATGCATCGCGTATTACTTTATTTATGACTTTATTGCCCAAATATTCAAATGCTATTCAATTTTATGTTTTTATGATGCCGTTATGTTGTCTCGTGCTTTCTATATCATTTTCTTGAATGTCTAAAGAAAAAAAACTATTAAGTACTAATATTATTTATTAGTTGTAGTTAAAATGCTAATACCATGTAAATAAAAACAAAACCGTTAGGTATTTAAAAAAACACAATCACTGTAAATAAAATCGGTTTTTAATTATGCCAATATTCATAGAATTGGTCAATAATCAATATTGCAATCTGTGCTTATTGTCAGTCATAAGCCCGGAATGCCAATTTGGTTGAATAGTTCAGTAGATTGGGATAAAGTGTGAAGAAAAATCGACTTTATGATTTAGACTCGACTCGATTTTGTTATCATATACAAAATCGTCATTTCGCGTCATGTTTGGAGTCATAGTATAACGTAACATTCCTCGGTACGAAATGTAATGTCATATTATATCACTTTAAAACGCACTGTTTTGCGCATCTCGTTTCATAAATTCGTACCTATGTTTTATTGAGCTAAACCATACCTTATAATTATCGCTTACCTAAAATTTACAAATACTTATATAATCAAATTAATAACTTAAGTATAATAACGCATAGGCGTCAATTTTACGCTTGGCATAATGGGCATTGAGCGATACGCGCGCTCTATACCTTGCGTACTCTAAGTTCTGAATACTCTTTATTTATTGTTCTAAGGGGGCCATTAATTAAATTACTTTATTATATACTCTTTGGAGGGATCATATTTCTCATGTCTCATGTCTTCATCATAGGACAGACAGATTAAGTTTTACTTTTAATCTAAAAATGAAGTGGCAAACGGACTTACAGCCCATCTGATGGTAAATGATTACTGCAGTCCATGGACTCCTGCAGCCAACTTTGAAAAAAAGGCTACAGATGTGTTGTCACCTCTAAGGATAAAGATAGAAAACTTTTTTTTTATAGGATAACTGACAATCGAGCACACAACCATCCGATGGTAAGTAGCTACTGTGGGCCATAGACATCTACATCCATCCTCAATTATAAATCAAAATGCAGATGCGTTGTCACCCGTGAGGATTAAGAAAGAATGCCTTGTTTCCACTATAAGGGGCCTCTGGATCTCTACACTCACCATATGAAACAGCAGTGTTAAGCTGCTGTTTTACTCTGGTATTCTGTAATTTTTTTTTTATAGGATTAGTGTGACAAACGAGCACACAGTCCACCTGATGGTAAGTGGTTGTGGCCCATAGACATCTACATCTATCCTCGTTTGCGAATCAAAATGCAGATGTGTTGTCACCCATGAGGACTAAGATGGAATGCCTCATTTCCAGTAAAAAGGGCCTCCGACCACCTGCACTCAGCAAGCGAAACGCAGAGGTAAACCTCTACTTACTTACTTACTTACTTATCGTCACGCACAGTCCCTGACGGGGTAGCCAGAGAGAACAGATCGCCAAGTGTCACGATCCTTACATACTTCTTTCGCTTCTTTCAGATTCATTATCTTCTTCATACATGCACGTCTAGGTATCCGAGTACTCTTAACCCTCCCCTCTTCGAGCAGTTTGCTCACATGGTCTTCGAAAGTTAGTACCGGTCTACCTCGACACCTTTTAATATTAACTTTTGCGCTATATATTTTCTTCACCATTCGGTCTTCATTCATTCGCTCAACGTGCCCAAACCATCGAAGCACGCCCTTATCAATTTTTGTGATAAGGTCATCTTTCAAACCTGCCATATTGCGAATCTCTTCGTTTCGCTTCCGGTCGGCCATGGTAACGCCGCACATTTTACGAAGAGATCGCATCTCCACTGCATTCAACTTGCTTTTATGCTTCTTCTGGCATACCCAGGTTTCGCTGCCATATAACAAAGTCGGTACCAACACTGCGTTATGTATTGCAAGGCGTGCACTCTTCACTACGCCTTGCCTTTTGACTAACGCAGTCAGGGCACCATTGACTTTGTTCCCGGCAGTGACACGCCTGTCCACATCTAAATCACATCTTCCATCCCGGCTAAAAGCACTTCCCAAGTATACAATTTCATTTACCTGTTCTAGACATTCCTGATTTACCCATATTTCACACTTCGTTCTCTCTTCGTCCCTTTCAAATACCAGAACCTTAGTTTTATTAGCATTCAAGCGGAGACCTTTAATTTCACATTCCTCTTTCATACACGTGACTAATGCCTGCAGTTCTGCCTCTGATGGTGCAATAAGCACTGCATCATCAGCATACAGCAGACAATTTACTTTAATGTCACCCAATTTCACACCCAAACAGCTATCTTTCAGCTTCTGTAAACAGCTGTCGAGATACCTCTACTTCACGCTGGTATTCTGTGAGGTTGTGGTACCACCCTGGTTCGAGCCGGCCCATCCGTGCGACAGCAAAAGCTGCCGCGTGGCTCTACCACTGTTACTGTTTGATTGAACTTATTAAAGGGTGGCAACGCATCTGCTATTCCCCTGGTGTTGCGGTTGTTCATGGGCGGCGGTAGTCCCTTACCATCAGGTGAGCCGCATGCTCGTTTGCCCCCTCTTCTGTAAAAAAAAATAAAAAGCGTGGTCTTTCTCCGGTTGAGCTGACACATTTTTGCTCCTACTATACTACTGATATAGTTGCAGCATAGCTCCACCACATATACATTGTAATTAACTTTGCTCTCTCTATCTTATTTATTGTAACTTGGGTAAAGCTCAGTTTTGCCTTTCATGTTAGCAGCAAACAATTTCATTCTCCTTTCTATATGCAAGGCTCATATCCAAACTATGAGTCGATGAGGAAATAGCAATAAAAGTTTCTGACGTTTAACATTTAATGTGTTCCTCTATGTCGTATCAATCCCATTAAATTCTTGTGTAAAATCAACATCGTATAAAAGTATCACAGTGTGCATTGTTGTTTGGGAACCGTAGGGGTCCAGACCAAGCAATACCTAACTTGTGGTTATTGTGGACTATTATATTTATTGTTAATAAGTTTTAGCAACAGTAAATATCAGTCTCATATTAATGCTTTTGTATATTTATGCACTATATATACATGCCTAAGTGTACTACATTATAAATTTACATATTAATACTTATAAAATAGGAGGAGGTACTTAATTTAATTTCATTTCAATTGTATTTTTTTTTATGTGTTACAACAACTTTTTATAGGTAAAAAGATTTTGATAATTCTTTTTTTATTTGAAAACTGGTGCCTCTCATGTGGTTCCATATAAATTTGATCAAGATCTGAACAGTAGTTTTTGAGTTATCCTTAATAATGCACATTTAATTGACTTGAACTGCATTAACGATGTTCTCATTTTATTTATATTGAAGTAGGTTGAACAAAATTTTTGATTCTACCACTTGTTTGAAAAAAAATTCTGCTAGATTTTTTGCTGGTACTTAATGGGACTGGTACAGAAAATATATCTTTATCCAAACTAGTGATAAATTTAACCAAAACAATTAGTTCTCTATATAGTGGTGGCGTTAGAATAAATGCACTCCCCATTTCATCCAGTGGGTGTTGTAAGAGGTGACAGAGGGAACTAAATCGTAAGATAGGCAGCAGCATCCTGCCAAGCATAACAACTATGGCAAATATCCCCCCTATGAGGCAATCATGGAGGAGGCTGTAATGGATAGATGTATAGAAAATAATTTACCAGGAGCACATGACCCACTGAAAGGTGAAATTTACAAATCAACAGTAACATTACAACTATGGCAAATATGCCCACTAAGAGGCGATCTATGGGGGAGACCTATGTTCAACTGTGGACTATATAGGCTGTAATGGATGGATGTATAGAAGATAATCTACCAGGAGCACATAACCCACTGAGAGGTGAAATTTTCAAATCAACAATAACATTACAACTATGGCAAATATTCCTACTATGAGGCAATCTATGGGGGTGGGCCTATGTTCAATAGTGGACTTTAATAAGTTGTAATTTTTAAACCCAGATGAAACTGGAGGGGTGTTATATGTTTGTAATGTATCTGTATATCTTTGTGTCTGTCTATGGCATCATAGCTCCTGAACGGATGAACTGATTTTGGTTAAGTTTTTTTTGTTTGAAAGATGTCTTAATCAAAAGTGTTGTTAGATATGTTTAAAGAAAATCTGCTCAGCCGTTTGAAGATCACCAGCTGTTTAAGTTTCAGGGGGATTATAAAATTTAACTATACAAATAATGTAATATCTGTATGTAATGTCAAAATTACAGCTTTTTACTAAATGCATATGAAAGTATATATGGTACTTATAATAAAAATACAATTTTTAAAATTTTAATTTGTTTCGGCTAATCTTTGAAATGGCTGGATCGATTTTAACGTAACTTTCACTGGCAGATAGCTGATGTCTCAAGGAGTAATTTAGGCTACTTTTATTTTGGAAAAAGAATTAGGGTTCCGTGCTAAAAAATTAAAACCCTAAATTACATGCATGCGAAGTCGCAGTGAACTGCTAGTTTATTAATAAAACTGTTTTTGTTTTTGTATACATACATTATAATATTTTCGTAAATATACTGAACTACTTTAAGTCTTATATATTATATTCAGGTTAGTAAGTCATGTATATAATCATAATACAATTTTCAGGAATCTAGATAAAGTTCCAATATGGTGTGATAAAATCTCCAACAAGGACCTGCTAGAGCTGTGTATAGAGTGCTTGAGACAAACGAGAGCCTTAAACAAACCTGAACAAGTGAAGACACTAGAATCTGTGTGTCACATTCACAGGCATATAATTCGACAGGTTGGCGTTCCTTAATATATTTTCTTTTCAACCGACTTCAAAAAATGGATTCAATTCGACTGTGTATGTATATACCTAGGCAGGTCATAAATTCTGCCACATGTTTAATATAAAATAATTGAAACAAGTTTATTCATTATGTAACCATCTATATACCAAAATGAACTTAACAAAACATAGATTCTTATGACACTAAAGTTTATTCATAATGACCTCTGTGATTTTGAATACAGGCCTTCAATCTGCGCGGCCAGTCGTCTATCGGAGCACGAACGAGGTCCATGTCAATATCGGCGGCTGTCTTAATCAAGGATGTCTTGAGTGACTCCAAATTCGGATGAGTCTTTGAGCACACCTTTTCCTCCAAGTGTTGCCATATCTTGTAATCTAACGGATTCAAATCTCGACTGGAGGAGGGCCAGTCTTCGTGCCGGATGAAGTCGATTTCACGCGCCGCCAGCCAGTCTTGTGTGCTCTTCGCTCTATGAGCTGGCGCCGAATCTTGTCGGAATACCCAGTGCCTTTTATTGAACATGGTATGAGAAACAGGTTCCACAAGGTTCGTCACGACTGTATTTTGATACACAACTGCATTCGTTTTTACACCTTTCTCACAAAAATGTACCTCTGTTAAGCCCCAATAAGAAACTCCCAACCATACCATGAGCGAAGATGCAAAATGACCTCGTTGGACACGTGGAATACGGTTGCTCGCTTCTTCACTACTGTGTGCGTACACTTTATCATTTTGTTTGTTGTAGCTCTCTTCTACGGTAAAAATTTTTTCATCCGAAAAAAGAATTTCCCGATATTTTTTCCCGCGTACCGCTTCAACAAAGCACGGCATCTCTTCAGTCTCAGGTCCATTAGACGAGCATTCAAACGATATCCTGTTTTTCTTCGATATGCCCGAAGCCCTAAGTCTTCATTTAACACCCTTTTCACCGTGGTTCTGCTTAACCCCATCTGAAGGGCCAACAGTTTCTGCTTACGTTTGGGATTTCTTTGAATTCGCGCCTTCACAGTGTAGTGTTATGCTACTTACATATCATTTTACACTATTTTTCCATTCTGTTTTTGATTTTCTGCATTTATATTTTGCATCACCTTTATTTCCATAGGATCCTGTAACGTTTTTACACAATAACAAATCATTTTCACTTCGTATTTTCACTATATCAGCACCGTTTAAATCGCTGTCAATGGAGTCTTACCTTTTTCTATCTTTTATTGAGTTCTCCGTAACTCTGCAATTTCAGGTTTTGTGCGCGCTGCCGCGCTATAGTTTTCCTATATGAATAATATCTCATTTCTTACTTATATGTAACTGTTTTTCAATTATATACCTAAAACCAAAAATTCATATTTTTGACAACCATTATTTATATGGTTGTTATGGTAACTTTTATTCAAATTCGTCACTGGTTTGATGTTCTTAGTTCGATAATTTCCTTTTAATTTAAATAATTTCTCGTTCTCTCTAAAAAGGTATAAAAGCCGAACAATCTGAGAATACAGGGAGTCTCACTTCAGTTTTCAAACAAGAAGCATCTACTAAAGGCCTTATCCCGGGGCCGCATTGCCCCGGGATCCTGCAAGCCTCCATCTACATTTGAAGTCGTCGGCGTAATCTACTTCAAGCGCGGGGCCACACTACTCCGGGCGCTACGACTGCTTGCTCCAGGCGCTGAGTGCACCTACTGCCCGCGCTACCTTTGGGCGCTACGACTGCTTGCTCCAGGCGCTGAGCGCACCTACTCCAGGCGCTACGTGCGCCGGCTCCGGACGCTGAGTGTGCCCAGACCAGACGCTGCGTGCCGTCGCCGCCAGGAAACTTCAAGCTCCGCGTGTGCCTACTACTACTCCAAGCGCAGCGTGTGTCACTTCGACCTTTAGGCTCCACTACAACACTATATTCTCCTATTCTCCTATCTTTATTTTTTTTATCTAATTGTAATCTCACTTCATCCATCACCATCATCATATTTCATTTTTTTATAAAATTGTAAATACTTTTTTAAAAATTTAAATATATTATTTTCTTGTTCTACTTTTGTTGTTTTGTTGTTCTTAGGTTAGCTTCAATTTTTTTTAATTGTCGCTTCACGACAACAGCTTTTATCACTGCTGGAGTCCTAACAGACCGAGGGCGACCTTTTCTTGACCTGTCATCTACACCTGTCAGGAAGCTATAGTACTATGGTGTCAAGAACACAGCGCTTAAACTTATAATTTCATATTTAAGTAATAGAATGCAGAAAGTTATTATCATTGGTAAAAGTTCTTCCGGCTCACCTGTACTAATGGATGTCCCTCAGGGCTCACTTCTCGGCCCATTCCTGTTTCTAGTGTATATTAATGACCTACCTTCTATTGTAGAGGATAATCATGATATAGTATTATTTGCTGATGATACTTCTTTGATTTTTAAACTTAAACGTCAATCATTTAAATGTGACGAAGTGAATAATGCTATATCAAAATTAGTGCATTGGTTTAACGTTAATAATTTACATTTAAATGGAAATAAAACTAAATGTATTAAATTTACAACAACGAATGTTAGAAATCTGAGTACCAATGTGTTTTTAAATGGGGAAGAACTGAGCCCTGTTGAATCCACTGTTGTTCTTGGCATCACTCTCGACGCAAAGCTTCAGTGGGGCCCCCATATATCCAAACTAGCAAGCAGACTAAGTTCTGCAGCCTATGCTGTAAAAAAGATAAGAGGTCTCACTAGTGTCAAGACAGCTAGATTAGTTTATTTCAGTTATTTCCATAGCATAATGTCTTATGGGATTTTGCTATGGGGAAATGCGGCTGATTCAGAAACTATTTTTGTTTTACAGAAGAGGGCCATTAGAGCTATTTACAACCTAAAACTGAGAGAGACTCTTAGAGATAAATTTAAAGAAATAAATATATTAACTTTGGCCTCTCAGTATATTTACGAAAATTTAATGTATGTTCACAAAAACAAAGGTAGTTTTAGTAAAAAAAGTGATGTGCATTCTGTAAACACTAGGAACAAACACAAGCTAGTGATACCAGTTTCTCGACTCCACAGAGTCAGTAATTCATTCTTGGGGCAATGTATACGCTATTACAACAAGGTCCCGGAAAGTGTACAGGCTCTCTCCATTAGCAAGTTTTTTTTTATAGGATAAGGGTGACAAACGAGCACACAGTCCACCTGATGGTAAGTGGTAGCTGGGGCCCATAGACATCTACATCTATCCTCTATTACAAATCAAAATGTAGATGCGTTGTCACCCGTGAGGACTAAGATGGAATGCCTCATTTCCAGTAAAAAGGGCCTCCGGGCACCTGCACTCACCAAGCGAAACGCAGAGGTAAACCTCTACTTCACGCTGATTTTCTGTGAGGTCGTGGTACCACCCCGGTTCGAGCCGACCCATCCGTGCAACTTAACTTACGTTGAAACTGTATAAAAAGGGTTATTATAGTATAAATGAATACATGGTTGATAATAACCCCTGGGAATGAGGTGATTGCTTCCAAGCTGTTTCTAAAATAAATTTTGTACTTATATAGTTAGTACAACCATTATTGTAAAATTTGCTTTAAAAAAAAGTCCCGCCGGGTTTCTTGCTGGTTCTTCCCAGGACAGAGTATTTTTTTTCGAATCAGTGGTAAAGTAAAAAATGACTTTCAATAAGAATTACACATGTGATCTATATTGAATAAAAAATTATTCTATTCTATTCTATTGTATTGTTTGATGGTACGATAAACGAATCATATGGTTATATTCAAATTTTTCAGTATGTCAAAAATTTGAATTGGCGCGTAAGTAATGATGCAACGAAATAACTGCAACACGGTCTTCTTTAAGCGTCCACTCCATATTTAAAAATCAGTAAAATTCAAAAAAGTATACAGTTTTATTTTCATGAATAATTCAAAATTCGAATTCAATAAACTTCTTTGTGGCCAGCATTCTAAAAGAAAAGTTTTTACTGTGTGACAATACTTATGACCTGACCATGACCTGACTGTGTATTTTCTTCCTACGCTGACGTCGGTTGCGTACGGTCGGTCGCGTACGTCAGTGATAAATAAAATACCATGGTGCGATACCGAGCTCTAATGTGGTACAGTCGTCTGCTAAGTTGATTTCGGAAAGGAGATTGGTCAGTAAAACACAATGTTAATAATTATGATTGTCAACATTGTCTTTTACTTATCGATCTCTTTTTTTACCATCGTCCTCATTATTGCAATCCGGAAATAAAGCCTCGAAAACTTCTACCCAGTATTTTGCTCTCCCATCTTTGTACAAATCATTAAGTAAACAAGACGGTCTGTATCGATATTCATTGCAACTGTACGAGCACGCGTGGGTAATAAAGTGAAAGCACTCGCACTATTCCACGCTCGTCCGGCGACTGACGAGCGAGTGCGACGCGCGCGGTACGCTGTCGTCAGCGTCGTAGTGTGGGGCGATATAGAACACAATGTACATTAGTACGCGCGACCGACATACGTGACCGACGTCAGCGTAGAAGGAATTCAAGCCTTAAGCACATTGGGCACTTTTGGGTTGGGAGAAAGCCCGGAACATAAAATTAATTAATGTTGAAAATCTAATTGATAAAATTTTATAAAATTGATAGATTTTTATAAATTTGTTTGTATTATATAAGTAGATACTAACCATTCTTTTCTACCAACTTCAAAAAGCAGATGGTACTCAATTCGACTGTATGTTCTTTTTTTAATATGTGTTACCTCATTTTTGTTCTGGGTGAACCGATTTCGATGGTTCTTTTTTTATTTGAAAGTTAGTGCTGCTCATGTGGTCCCATATAAATTTGATTAAAGTAAGACCAATAGTTTTTGAGTTGTTCTTAATAATTTATATTAAAGTCGGTTGTACACATCAAACCAAAACAAAAACCGATGGGTGTTATATGTTTGTAGTGTGTATCTGTGCATCTGTTTGTGGCATCACAGCTCCTGAAAAGATGCAACAATTTTAAGTTATTTTCGTTTGAAAGGTGTCCTAATCGAGAGTGTTCTTAGCTTTGTTTCAAGAAAATCTGTTCAGCCGTTTGAAGATTGTCAGCTATTTTTGTTTGAGTTTTTTTTTAATTTAAGTTATTAATATTTAACAAATGAGCTGACAACAATATTCTTATCGGTAATTAACCACTGCAGTTGACATGGACGGTGCAGTCAATTTTAAACAAAGAAAGCTGTACATGTGTGTTGCCCATGCTCTAAGATAAATATGTCTCATACACTTAAGTTTTCTCTAGTTTACCCAGGTTAGAATGCTCTAGTTTACCTGAAATGTAGCTAGGTATTTTGTAGCATTTGAATCCACACAATGGTGCAATTATGGATTTTCCAAATTTTTTTTGTGTTTTTTGCCCAATACTTCTTTTTAACAGTGGTAGAGCCACGCGGCAGCTTTTGCTGTCGCACGGATGGGCCGGCTCGAACCGGGGTGGTACCACGACCTCACAGAAAACCAGCGTGAAGTAGAGATTTACCTCTGCGTTTCGCTTGGTGAGTGCAGGTGGCCGGAGGCCCTTTTTACTGGAAATGAGGCATTCCATCTTAGTCCTCACGGGTGACAACGCATCTACATTTTGATTTGTAATAGAGGATAGATGTAGATGTCTATGGGCCGCAGTAACCACTTACCATCAGGTGGACTGTGTGCTAGTTTGTCACCCTTATCCTATAAAAAAAAAACTTGATTTTGTAAAACTGGTAAAGTTATAGATGCGGATCCTACACCAAGCTGTCTAGAGTTCTGAGTTCAGAGTACTGCATTTCTTGTTTACTGTTATCTGTGGTGATGGCTTGGATCTTTACACGCTAGCAATCAGACTGTCACAGACATAAAGCAATAGTGGACACAGAACAGTGATTTGAACAGTGGTAGAGCCACGCGGCAGCTTTTGTTGTCGCACGGATGGGCCGGTTCGAACCGGGGTGGTACCACGACCTCACAGAATACCAGCATGAATTAGAGGTTTTACCTCTGCATTTCGCTTGGTGAGTGCAGGTGGCCGGAGGCCCTTTTTACTGGAAATGAGGCATTCCATCTTAGTCCTCACGGGTGACAACGCATCTGCATTTTGATTCGCAAACGAGGATAGTTGTAGATGTCTATGGGCCGCAGCATACCACTTAACATCAGGTGGACTGTGTGCTCGTTTGTCACCATTATCCTATAAAAAAAGAACTCTGTACTTAGAACTGTAGACAGATATATTTAATAATCAAATAATATTTAAATTTTGACTCACAACTTTTAAATTCCTGATTTCTAGAGCGCAACCTTCTAAGCTATAGTAAGCTCAGTTACCGTTACCGATACAGCTAAAAGTCCACTGCTCAGCATAGGCCTCCCCCATAGATTGCCTCATAGGGGGGATATTTGCCATAGTTGTAATGTTCCTGTTGATTTGAAAACACCTCTCAGTGGGTCATGTGCTCCTGGTAGATTATCTTCTATACATCCATCCATTACAGCCTATTAAAGTCCACTGCTGAACATAGGCCTCCCCCATAGATTGCCTCATAGGAAGGATATTTGCCATAGTTGTAATGTTCCTGTTGATTTGAAAACACCTCTCAGTGGGTCATGTGCTCCTGGTAGATTATCTTCTATACATCCATCCATTACAGCCTATTAAAGTCCACTGCTGAACATAGGCCTCTCCATAGATTGCCTCATAGGAAGGATATTTGCCATAGTTGTAATGTTCCTGTTGATTTGAAAACACCTCTCAGTGGGTCATGTGCTCCTGGTAGATTATCTTCTATACATCCAACCATTACAGCCTATTAAAGTCCACTGCTGAACACAGGCCTCCCCCATAGATTGCCTCATAGGAAGGATATTTGCCATAGTTGTAATGTTCCTGTTGATTTGAAAACACCTCTCAGTGGGTCATGTGCTCCTGGTAGATTATCTTCTATACATCCATCCATTACAGCCTATTAAAGTCCACTGCTGAACATAGGCCTCCCCCATAGATTGCCTCATAGGAAGGATATTTGCCATAGTTGTAATGTTCCTGTTGATTTGAAAACACCTCTCAGTGGGTCATGTGCTCCTGGTAGATTATCTTCTATACATCCAACCATTACAGCCTATTAAAGTCCACTGCTGAACATAGGCCTCCCCCATATATTGCCTCATAGAGGGGATATTTGCCGTTGGTGCCACGCTTTGCAAGCGTGTTTTTCTTTGTCTTTTATTTTTAGTTTTCAATAGGAACATGCTGTTGCGCATCTCCTGATTTCTTTCCTCTGTCGCCTCTGACAACATCCAGAGGATAGTATGGGGTAGGTATTCTTAAGAAATTTAAAGGACGTGGGTTTGAATCCGCATGAATGAATTTGAATATTGACGTGAGACACTCCTAACACAAGCATTGTAAGCTTACCAAGAGTTGTTAACAAGACTATTAGTATTGTTAACAGTATTGCCAGTATTTTTTTAATGTACCTGATTTATAAATGTGCTACCGGTCCGCCGCAGCTATAGCCAGCACGGGTGATTTCTGAATCTCGATAACATCCCCATCTACCGGGTCCAATTGTGAATCAAAGCATCCAGGGATCCACTCAAACACACGCAAAAATTTCACCAAAATTTGTCGAGCCATTTCGGAACTAACGAACAGCAATTGATTTTTATAACTGTATTATTGATTTTTTATTATTATCTAAAAGTTGGATTTATATCTAATATATAAAATTCTCGTGTCGCGGTGTTTGTTACCAAACTCCTCCGAGACGGCTGAACCGATTTGTATGACATTTTGTGTGCATATCGGGTAGGTCTGAGAATCGGTCAACATCTATTTTTCAAACCCCTAAATGATAAGGTTGACCCACCCCTAAATACTTTGTTTTATTTTTTTTGGCAAACTTTTTTATTTTCGTTTTATTATGATTTAGCAGTAAAAAATAAATAAAATTTCAAATTTTCGCCCTTCTACGATCAACCCCTGTTTTTTATTCTCGATTTTTAAAATTGAAAATTATTTTTATTTAAAAGTTATATTATTTTCAACAGTGGTAGAGCCACGCGGCAGCTTTTGCTGTCACACGGATGGGCCGGCTCGAACCGGGGTGGTACCACGACCTCGCAGAATACCAGCGTGAAGTAGAGGTTTATCTCTGCATTTCGCTTGGTGAGTGTAGGTGTTGTTGTATTCCATTTTAGTCCTCACGGGTGACAACGCATCTACATTTTGATTTGTAATAGAGGATAGATGTACGAGGGGTGATCCAAAAGTAACGATAATCGGTTACTTCAGGTCCGCATAAAAATCCAAAAAAAAATTTTTTGCTTGCTTATATACTCACTACGTCAGCCTAAAAAAATCATATAAATAGATCATGATTTCCGGGAGATACATTCATTTGAATACGAACTGTCAAAGAGATAACATCAACATGGAGAAAAACGAAATTAGAACTTTCATCAAATACCTCTGTTTGAAAAAAATGTCTTCAAAGGACATACACAGTGACTTAGTGGAAACATTGGGGGACTCTGCTCCTCCATATTCTACAGTTGCACGCTGGGCTAAGGAGTTTAAACTGGGCAGAACATCCACTGAAGATGAACATCGCGAAGGACGCCCATCCACGTCCCTCACTGAAGACAACGTGCAAAATGTCGAAGATGTTGTGTTGGCAGATCGAAAAGTGACCATCAGGCAAGTAGCTGAGGTCACAGGGATCTCATATGGCAGCGTTCAAAGAATCCTTGCGAACAAGTTGCATATGAAAAAGGTATCTGCGCGTTGGGAATGTTATTTGCTAATGTTAATGTTAATTGCTACCCAGAATGTTAACCGACGAGCAAAAGAAAAATCGAGTTGACATTTCGAGGGTTAATCTCGAAAAGTTCCAAGCAGATCAAGAAAATTTTTTGTCCTGTTTTGTGATTATGGACGAGACCTGGATCCACCATTTTGATCTTGAAAGAAACAACAATCGATGACATGGAAGCGAGCCTCCTCACCGACGCCAAAGAAATTCAAAGTTTCAAGTTCGGCGGGAAAGGTTATGGCATCTGTTTTTTGGGACGCTCAAAGCATAATTATGGTGGAATATTTGGAAAAGGGAGCCACTATTACGGGCTCTTACTACTCAGACCAAATAAGAAGATTACGGGAGGCCATTAAGGAAAAAAGACGCGGCAAACTGCGAGCTGCAGTGCTGTTTCACCAAGACAACGCACCGGCTCACAAAGCCGCAGTTGCGATGGCTGCCATTCAAGAAACGGGATTCGAACTGCTCGAACACCCTCCCTATTCGCCAGATCTAGCTCCTAGTGATTTCTACCTCTTTCCTCGACTCAAGGAACGCCTCCGAGGCAAGAAATTCGAAGACGATAGCGAAGTAATGGCCGCTGTTGAAGCGTTTTGGGAGGGTCAAGACAAAGAATTTTTTTAAAAGGGAATCCTGGGTTTAGAAAAAAGATGGACTAAACGTATTGATTTGTTAGGAGACTATGTAGAAAAATAAATTATTATTTTAATTTTAATTACCGTGTTTTATTTTCATTATCATTACTTTTGGATCACCCCTCGTAGATGTCTATGGGCCGCAGCAACCACTTACCATCAGGTGGATTATGTGCTCGTTTGTCACCCTTATCCTATAAAAAAAATATTTCCTAGAAATAATGTATATGGCGAAACAACGTTTGCTGGGTCAGCTAGTTATGTGATAAAAATTAAAATTCAAAAATTCATTTACAGAATACGTCAGTACCTCCCGAGCTTATGCTAAAGCTATCATACATGCCGTTTGAAGTCAGCGGTGATTGCCTCCTGAAAGAGTACTGCAAAACTTATTGGAGCATACTCGCAGAACGTTTTGTGTACATAGAAAAATTGAAATCCAGCCCGCTGGCTATAGTTAAATTATTACCAAAGTTGAACGAAGACATTTTAACTATCATTAGTTTGTATGACCCCGTGCAATTCTGTGCAGACATTTTACCGTTTGTTATCAAAAAATTGCATACACTTTACAGCGATAACTGTTTGAAGGATGTAAGGGAGACTTATAAAAATATTTTAGAGTGTATTGCATCCAAGAATAACTTGAATTTATTTAGAAATGCAACGGAAAAAGAAATATTGGATCTGTATGTAAAATTTAATGAATGTTTATACGTTATAGTTGAGAATGATTCGAAATCACATTTTAAAGATTCTAATTTTGATTGTATTGTTAGAACTATGATATCTATGTTGGGGCACAACTCCGAGATATTCCACTGCTTTCAAATGGTCTATTTGAATTGTTTCTGTTGCTTGTTCAAAGATAAAGTGAACTCGTCGTATATGGAAACAGTGTTACAAAGTCTTCAAGTGTCCTGCGAGACTGCAGAGAAACTGGGATATCAAACAGCGATGTACACAACATATCCCTTACTCACACAATTGTTGAGACTTTTTATAGAATATTTTGTAACTAACTGTGATAGCAAAAAGTGGGATAATCATTTTGATGTGCAACTGCAAGAGATTTGCTTAAAGCTGACACTATTTTTGGTAAAGAAGTTGAGTAAAACCCAGCAGATTGCTAAATGCGAGAACTGCACCGCAAAAACTGGCTTACATGATGCACTGCGTCTGACAGTCCTTGTCAGACACTTTGTTATCATATCCATAGATCAACAATTAAATATAACGCATATTCTTCCATACTTTTATGACGTAGTCAAGTTACAGTATACAATTCTGACAGAGCTGAACAAGCTTGGCTGTTCGAACCGGACGAAATGCCTCAGAAAACTGCAAACTGACGTACATAACACGGCAATCACATTAAACAAGGCCCAATACTATGAGTTTTCTATAAAATTATTTAATATATACCTCAAAAATGAAATATGTTATATGAAAAATGACTCAGAATTTAAAAATATAGCCAGAGCACTCTACAATAAAAGTATCAGTGAACTTGATTGTAAACTATATGAAAATTCAATAAGGAGCGCTTACTTGAGTTTAGTTTTCTCTGAACCGGAGGGGTTGACGTCTGACAAATATATGAGTTTGGTAATGGACATTAAATCTAAAGCATTGAAGAAGTACGAAGAAGAGAGTGAAACAGAATGTCAAGAAGGCTTACAGTTAATGACAGTTTTAGGTGCATGCCATTTGTTAGAGGGAAATAATGATTACGGCAATTTGAAACCGTTCTTCTCTACATTAAAATTTAGGTAAGTTATATCTTGTGTATGTAAATATTTAATATGTTGTTCTTTTTAGGGTTCCGCACCCAAAAGGGTAACCAACGGGACCCAATGACTAAGCCTCCGCGGACCGTCGGTCCGTCTGTCGGTCTGTCAGCGGGCTGTATCTCATGATCCGTAATAGATAGTTGAAATTTTCACAGTATAGTGGATATAAGTGGACTGTATTTATTTATTACTGTAGAGCTAGTGGACTGTATTGACTAAATTGACTGACCGATCTGAGGTTAACTATGCTAGGGGACTGCGTGAAGAAAAGATGGTACTGTAGACTATGTTGTATTACATTATTTACAATGCGGCTTTCGCTAATTATATACACAAAGGGAGTCTTTACTGGAGTATAGACTCTTCTCTCTTGATGGTTTCTCTTGAGGTTTCTTCTCTTGTCGTATTCGAGTGCCGCTTCCGAAATGAACAGCTCACAGACCAAAACGCCCTTCTTATATCCCGCAAGAGAGCGTCTCAGTCTGTGAGTAGTGCCGCGCGACGATGCTGCACGCCCATTGGTCGTCGCTCGGCTCCGGTGCGCGTGGTGCGCGGGGTGTGCGGGGCGCAACGGGGTATGAAGGGGCGACGGGGCGGCGGGTCTCTAGCTGTCCGCAACACACAGAATGTGTATTTCTGTTGCATCTATAACAACAAATAATGAAAATAAATTTAAAATTAAAAGGGGCTCCCTAATAGAAACGTTTTATATGTGGTAGAGCCATCCTGTAGCTATATTACTGGTATAGTTGTAGCACGAATGGGTCGGCTCGACCGGGGAAGGACCACGCTCTCACAGAATACCAGTGTTAAATAGCAGCTTAACACTGCTGTGTTTCTTATGGTGAGTGTATCAAACCGGAGACCCTTTTACTGGAAATGAGGCATTCCATCGTAGTCCTCACGGGTGACAACGCATCTGCATTTTGATTCACAAACGAGGATAGCTGTAGATGTCTATGGGCCACAGCAACCACTTACCATCATGTGGACTATGTGCTCGTTAGTCACCCTATCGTATAAAAAAACGTGTATTACGATGGTTTTTAGTTTAGTTTAGTTTACGACGGGCTGTTTTCCGCAACTCCATGTCTATGCGCGTATTTTGCGTGTGGGCAGGAATAATGTGATTATTCGAGCCATGAGATCTCTCCGAAGAAGCTCAACAGGCTCTTGATGTTGCATGCAACTTCGGGGAGTGATCCCGGCGTGCCGAGATGTTTAGCCCTGTATGTAGCGACCTCCGGACATTTCAGTAGCACGTGGGCCGCCGTTTCTTCCTCCCCCATACATGCCCTGCACAGGGGACTATCTGTAACACCTATAGTAAATAAATGTTTGTTAAAGGTGCCGTGTCCTGTGATAGCACTTGTTACTATCCTAATCTGCGGCTTGTTCAGTCTCATTAAAACTTTGGTTAAGCGACTGTTTATTTCAGGCAGGGCCTCCCTAGCTTGTCTACAGTCTACTAGATTTTTCCAAAGCTGAGCGTGTTGATTAGTGAAGTGTCTACGTACCAGTGAACGAACGTTACCAAAGGGGATTGGTATGATTGGTTCCGGCCCTATAGTGGCCAGAGCCGATCCTCTTCTGGCCAGTTTGTCTGCTGCATCGTTGCCTCTAGATCCACTGTGTCCCTTTATCCATTGCAGGGTCACATTGTTGTTTTTACATACCTCATTTAATCGTTAATGGCATTCATATATTAGTCCCGAGTTCACCACATTGCATCTCAGGGCTTGGAGTACCGCCCTACTGTCGGTCAGTATTCTGATGGGGAAGTCATTAACCTTCCTAGCATCTATTGCTATGGCCGCTTGAATGATACCCATACATTCCGCCTGAAAGACCGTGTTATAGGTATCCAGCGGTGTGCATATGTGGATATTGAGGTCTTCAGAGGAAGCTCCAGAACCTACACCTTCATTTGTTTTAGAACCATCGGTGAAAATTCTAAGCTCTTTTGGGCTTAATCCTTCCGGCTGGCTGTTTTCATTTAATTGTAGCTTCGTATCGTATTTGGCTTGTAGGATAGGAATTTTTGAGTGAATTCTATTAATTATGCTTGTATGAGGGACACTATTCTTACTCCAAAGATTTAGGGTCTTGAGTCTGATGGCAGCTAAAGTCGCTTCTTGTTGTATATGTAGATGAAGCGGAGTTAGCTCCAGCATCGCTTCTAAGGCTGCTGTTGGCGTAGTTCTCATGCAGCCTGTGGCAGCCATACATGCCAGTCTCTGGTAGCGCTGAAGCTTCTTAATTGTGGTGGCTTCATTTGTCTTGGTCCACCATACCAGAGCGCCGTATGTGATCATGGGCCGAATTACAGTTTTGTAAAGCCACAGTATGATTTTTGGCGTCAATCCCCATCTTTTGCCAATCATGTTTCTGCATTGCCAGAAAGTTATACTAGCTTTGTTGATTTTGTTTTCTATGTGTTTATTCCAGTTAAGTTCGCTGTCCAAGGTAAGACCTAAATATTTTACCTTAGAGGATAGCTGGAGTTCTGTGCTAAAAAGACTTGGAGGATGATAGTTATTCACCTTTCGTTTTTGTGTGAACATAACTAAAACCGTTTTATTTGGATTAACGGTTAAGTCGTATTCCCTGCACCATCTCTCCACTATACGGAGAGCCGCTTGGGTCAGGTCGCACACTATGCTTGCTGTCTTTCCAGAGACCAGTATTGTCAGGTCATCAGCATAACCTACTGTATAGAAGTGATTGTCATTTAATTTGCTGATGAGTTCATTAATGACCATATTCCACAGGAGAGGTGAGAGAACCCCACCCTGCGGGCAGCCTTTCTTAATTTGGATTGGTTGAGATTCACCAGCAATCTTAATTATTCGTGTACTGAGCTATTATGATCGACTGGATAGTTTACATAAACTATCCAGTCGATCAGTGCCGGTTCAACTTTATGTCTACTGAGTGCACCTTTTATGCTGGAGAAGTTCGTTCGGTCAAAAGCACCTTCTATATCTATGAAGGAACCTAGACATATTTCTTTGTTTTGGATGGCTTCTTCAATCTTTGTAATTACCTGATGAAGGGCCGATTCTGTTGATTTGCCTAGACTGTAGGCGTGTTGCTTGTCGTGTAGTGGTAAGTTCATTAGCGCCGACCCCCTTAATTCCCTTTCACACATCCTCTCCATCGTCTTTAGGAGAAAGGATGTGAGGCTAATGGGCCTGTAGGATTTAGGGTCAGTGTAGTCGCTCTTACCTGGTTTGGGTATGAATGTAACTTTCACTTCCCTCCATCCCCTAGGAACATATTTAAGAGCCAGACAAGCTCGCATTATGGCAATAAGTCTGACTATTAGGGCTTTACCCCCCCACTGTAGGAGTGCCGGGAATATGCCGTCAGGTCCTGCCGCCTTATAGGGGAGGAAACTGTGAATGGCCCAATGGATTTTGTCCATCGTTACCACTCTCTGTGCTAAATTCCAGTCTTCTGCTGTTGGTGTCAGTATGTCGTCATGCCGGTTTGCCTCCTGGGTTACGCAGCAACCTGGGAAGTGCGTTTCAATTAGGATGCGTTGGACTTCATCCGGCGATGTTGAGTAGCTACCGTCGGGTTTCTTTAGAGACATGGATCCCGACGTGTTCTGTTTAGCTAGAATATTCCTTATCCTATTTGCTTGTTCGCAGGTTTCTATGTTGCCACAGAATTTACGCCACCCAATCGAGCGTCGATACCTGATACATTTTTTGTATTCAGACTTAGCTTTCTTATATAGTAGCCAGTCTTCATCCATTGACGTATTCATGGCCCTATTTAGGGCTTTTCTTACCTTCTTACGTTTTCTATCGAGTTCTTTACCCCACCACGGTTGTTTTACCTCGGCATGTCTTGGTGGAGTGATTTCTGGACATGATTCATGGTAGCTGTCTATCATGGCCTTAGTAACAGCTGCTACCTGTTTTTCTAGGAGCGACTGATCTGCTATAGTATTTATCCCCTCAAAATCCGCGAGCAAAGACGTCAGCCTATTTAGGTATTTTGTTTTATCTGTCTTGCGGGGTTTTCTCCATGGTGGTGTAGAGAGGAAATCGACTTGTAGTGCGAAGCAGATCCATCTATGGTCTGAGCATGAGGCCTCTCTCGACACATGCCATCCCGTAATTAGTTTGGCTGCTCCTTCTGTTGCAAGTGTGAGGTCGATTATAGTGCGACAGCGTTTGTTTATGAAAGTAGGTTCAGAACCTATGTTAAAAATGGTTAGGTTAGTACTAA
This sequence comes from Parnassius glacialis, assembly GCA_033319125.1. Taxonomy (NCBI): domain Eukaryota; kingdom Metazoa; phylum Arthropoda; class Insecta; order Lepidoptera; family Papilionidae; genus Parnassius; species Parnassius glacialis. The sequence continues at coordinate 70,204,651 of JAVANC010000004.1, read as the reverse complement.
ATAAATATTCAACTAAAACCTTACCTCGTTCATTTGGTTTTTCCATTCCCCAAAGGGGATGATGTGCGTTGGAGTCCGTCCCGATCACAACCTCTAGTCCGGTCCTCTCGCAGAAGTTCACCAGCCTGCTGAGGTCATGAGGGAGAGGAGTGTCTTCCTCCGGCATGTAGACCGAGGCGACGACTAATCTACTCTCCTGTGTGTATTGTATTGCCACGGCATACATGTCTCTAGAACAGAAATCTGTTAAAGGTTGTGCACAGATATCTTTTGTAGTGTAAATACACGCTCTGGGCTTGTCGTGTTCAGAGCTGTAGAATAACTTACCTTTTAGGTTGTTTAGGCCTTTAATTTTACCAGACCCAACCCACGGCTCCTGGATTAAGGCTATGGCAGTCCTTTGAACCTCCAACCACTTGCGTAATTGAGCCGACGCAGTTTCGCTGTGGTGGAGGTTGGCCTGCACTAGGCTAGTTTTGGACGAAGGACACGCCATCATTGATCGCGTCCTCTCCGTCCCCGCCCAAAAATCGGCCTGCCAGAAGATCTCGGGTTTCATCGTCAGCCACCGAGTCGGAAGTGGTCGGCAAAATGCAGTCCTCCTCGTCACTCAGTGAGCTGCCGCTGAGTCCGATCTCCACTGGGGGCTTCGGCTCAATTGTGCAGGCCGTTTTTTCACTGGACTTGGCCTCCAGTGATTCCGCTGTACCGGTAACTATGGCTCCGGTATCCATAACTTCCGGGTTGTTTTCTACATCTTTGCTCGGTGGAGTGTCAAAGAATTTGCCTCCACGACCCTGGAATTTTACGTATACCGCCCCGCATACACATGCGAGACGGCGTCCGGCCTTCATCAGGGTCGGGATATGATCCTCCGGCACCGAAACAACGAGGAACCACCCGTCCGTCTGCTTGTCAGCCTTGAGTAACAGCCAGTCCCTGATGTTAACCCAGCGGTTCTGGTACGCCAGCACGCGACCAATGTCGCGTGAGTCTTTCCAGGCCCCCTGGGCATCAGGGATAAGGATACCACATTTGACTCTTTGTGGTATCTCTGACTGTTTCTTTATTGTCAGCAAGGTGTTGGATTTAAGGTCGAGGGTAGCAATGTTCCCCTTCAACCAGTCCAGAGCCTGTGATCGTCGCACCACAGTTTCAGGACACCTTCCGTATAAACGGGTTTGCCCCTAAAAACTGGGCCCGACGCATCAGGGTCCTGGCTACTCCAGGCCTCGCTGATCATCTTCCTCTGTATTGCTACGAGGATGTCGTCTGCTACTTCCTTCGTAATGTGACCTGAACGCGCACACGTTAAGGCCACACCCAAATCTGCTTTAGCAGCGGAAGCGTAGCTCGTTCTTGCAGTCTTTGGTTGCTGTTCGAGTCGCGCTTTTTTGTGTTCCCCTCTAGGCGAGGTGGACTCTTCCAGCATCCTTTTGGCTGCTCTTTCCTTCTTCCCAGGACGCTTGGCCGCTCGCTGCTTCGTGGAGGATATCCTAGAGCTGGTTCCCGCGGCCGCGACTTCCACTTGGGCTGGATTTTTATCTTCCCAGCTTCAGCGCGGCTACTGGTTCCAGCGCCAAGCACCCCAGTCGCAGTAGCTTGCCCAGCCTCCTTGGTTTTGGTTTCGGAAGCAGCCATTGCGGCTCGTTCTCTACGGCCTTTTTCCCGCTGCTTCTTGTTCTTCTTTTTGGCCTTTCCACTACTGCCTGCAGGGATAGACCCTCCTGATGGTCCGTCAGGTCGGCAAGTCACCTTTTTGGGTGCCTTGCCTTTCCCTTTACGGCTCACCACTTGCCAGGCAGCAGAGAAAAGGTCGTCAGTCCGTAGTGGCTCCGCAGTTTTATCACTTGCGGGCTCTTGTTTCTTTTTCTCATCCAGCTCCTTGGAACTGGTTTTGGAAACGTTCAGCGAGGTAGTTATCCCTTTGGTGGAGGCACCTACGCTGGACGGTACTGTCCGTGGAACCGTCGGTTTAGTGACGGTTCCCCTTTGTTCTTTGGTGTCTCTGGTAAGCACCTCTGACACCTCTCCCTCTTTCTTGTTGAGCCTTAAATTGTCCATAATTTTTGTTCTTTAAAATTCATCCCTCCGGCTTCCCACCCTCCATGGAGCCCACACGCCTCGAGCCTTTGGGAACGCCCTACTTTAGAAGAAAAAGGAATTTCAGACGTTAGGATTACCGGGAGAATATAGGGACGCGAAGTTGGCTCACAGCGCGACATCGGGAGCTCGATCCAGCTGGTAGATGGGGCTGATAAGGCCCATCACCACCACCAGAATAAACTGTCACTTGCTCCGTCAGCATGGCCTTTACCACCACCCAGCCCCCTTTTCAGGAAGACTAGGCAGCCCCCACATCCCTCGCCTGCGACCCTCTGACGGGGCGCTTGGCCATTTCCCTATCTGTGGCTAGCAGATAGGGCCACCGTTTAGCTTGAAATCCGGACCAAAGAGGGCGTGTTGCCTCTCGCCACTATATACCCCAGCGACGATCGGCTCAACCCTCCAGGACTCCTTCATCCCCGCGTACGGCGCTTGACTGCGCAGGTCCTAGCGCAGGTGGGTGTGTTAGTCCACCGGATACACCCACTCTCTCCGGCGGAACAGTCCCCTCCTCCTTTCTCATCCGGGCTTGGGACCGGCAACGGCGGAGTTTTTACGATATACGATATTACGATGGTACGGAACCCTTCATGCGCGAGTCTGACTTACACTTAGTCGGTTACTTTTGTAGTATAATGGCCAAACATTCAAATGATACTCAATTTTAAGATGTCGTTAAGTCTCATGGTGTCACAGTCACTTTGACTTAAAGTTATAGAGACAGCACGAGACGGCATCTTAAAATTGAGTAGCATTTGATTATTCGGGCATAATAGTGACAAACGAACACACAGTCTACATGCTGATGCAGTGTAAATGCAGATACGTTGTTACCCCTGAGGACTAAGGTGTAATGTCTTACTCAATTTGGAATTCTTTAAAACTCTTATGACTGTCAGAATCTGCACTGGTTCACACAAACAAAAGCCACATAGAAGAACCATCAAGAAACTCTGGAGTTGTTCTTTTTAAAGATTTGTTGCAACTTTACAAGGCGCAGGTTCGACCTCACATGGAATACTGTTAATCACATGGAAAACATATCTCTGGGCTGGGGCTCCCCAGTGCCAGGTCCTTCCAGGAGGAATTGTTCGGACTAATTCCAACCGCACAAGTTCACCATCACACATCGCGATAAAACTCGCGATACTATTCATACCATCTGGATGACTGGCGGTCCACCACTGTGCGATTTAAAAGAAGTTTTCTTCCTCGCACACCTTGTAAAATCGACTACCATCAGAGATTTTTCCGGACCAATACGAATTAAGGAGCTTCAAGAAAAGAGCGTACTCCTTTTTAAAAGGCCGGCAATCCGTGCGACAGCAGTTCTGCCGCGTGGCTCTAACACTGTTAAAAATTGACTTGTCTCTTCCATTTTCAGCACCCTTCTGAAACACGAGTTCTCCATGTATGTGAAACTTTGGCCTTCGATAGTCCCCATAGCGGGAGTCTGGACTTCGTTGAAACAGCTCCTGAATCGCGATCACAGTTCCTGGCTTACGGGTAATAGATCATATCAGTTTACACTAAGCTAAGGTAAACTTAATTTTGGTAATTATAACTACTTGGAAAACTTAGCAAGGGTTACGTTTAGGTACTTACATTGCACCCGCAGGCTGTTAGATAATTTCATCTTAGTCAGGGCGACAAGGATTTAAAAAAAATAATCTATTGAAAAGAAAGTGCCCAGTTCAAAAAATTAACAAGTGGTGAATGTAAAAATTTTTTTATGTGAAAATTGTTATTTTTTTTTTACCGAATTAAGAAGCTAATTGCTGCTCCTGTATTATTGTTTAAATAGTGGATTGAAAACACATACATACCCTTCGGCAAATTGTACAGAAGACAGAAGAGTACAATCTGCCACTATGTCTTGCGTATGTGGACTATGAGAAAGTCTTTGGTTCCGTCGAAATTTGGGCGGTGTTGCAGTCCCTCCAGCGGTGCCAAGTGGACTGTCGATATATCGAAGTGCTGAAGTGTTTGTACAGTAGGGCTATGATGGCTAACCAAGTACAGAACCAGAGTACGAAACCTACCCAACTGCAGAGAGGTGTAAGACAGGGTGACGTCATATCGCCGAAACTCTTCACTGCTGCATTGGAAAACGTTTCCAAGCTACTGGACTGGAAAGGATACGATATTAACATCAATGGCGAGTACATCACTCACCTCCGATTTGCTGACGATATAGTCCTTATGGCAGAATCGCTGGAGGACCTATGCACTATGCTCAATGACCTCAATAGTGTCCTAACAGATAGGTCTTAAGATGAACATGGACAAAACAAAGATTATGTTTAATGTCCATCTCACACCTATGCCGGTAGTTGTTGGGAGCACAAAGCTCGAAGTTATTGGCGAGTATGTTTACCTGGGACAAAATAGTCCGACTAGGTAAGTCCAACTTCAACCGAGAGGTCACTCGACCGATTGAACTTGGCTGGGCAGCGTTCGGGAATTATGACACATCTTCTCGTTAGACATACCTCAGAACCTCAAAACTAGACCAACCAGTGCGTGTTGCCAGTGATGACCTATGGAACTGCGATGTGGTCCTTCACTGCTGGCCGTATGAGGAAGCTCAAAGTCCTTCAGTGAGCTATGGAGAGGGCTATGCTCGGCGTTTCTCTGCGTGATAGGCTTACGAGGATAGCAGTAGAACCAGAGTAACCGACATAGCCCAAAGAATTAGTATGCTGAAGTTGCAATGGGCCGGCCACATAGCTCGAAGAACCGACAACCGATGGGGAAGAAAGGTTCTCGAGTGGCAGCCTCGTACCCGCAGGCGAAATGAATCGCGTCCCCCACTAGATGGAGTGACGACCTGGTAAGACATGCAGAAAGTCACAGGTGGTTCGGGACCGTGCTTTGTGGCATTCCTTGGGGGAGGCATATATTGAGCAGTGAACTTGTGAATGATGAATGGTTTGAAATAAAGTAGTTTTGATACGCAAAAGTGGTGCGAATTTCTGTATTAAATGTCTACCCATGTTTTATTTTATAGGATAATGGTAACAAACGAGCACACAGTCCACCTGATGGTAAGTGGTTGCTGTGGCCCATAGACATCTACATTCATCCTCGTTTGCGAATCAAAATATAGATGCGTTGTCACCCATGAGGACTAAGATGGAATGCCTCTTTTCCAGTAAAAAAAAAAACACCGGTTCTCTGCACTCACCATATGAAACACAGCAGTGTTAAGCTGCTATTTTACACTGTTGTTCATTATGTGAAATATTAGTGGAAACAGTGAAATAAGTGCTCCAATGTTGTGTGTCTGATTAATAACCTTGAGATGGTGTCATCATCAATTGTCTGCTGGCTCAAGCTGCCGTTTGTGAAGAAGTTTTGAAACCAATTAATATAGAGGATTATTTCTTATACTTGACACTTGCAAAAGTCTGTGAACATGTACAGGATCGCCCCCGTCACTACATTACATTTGATAGACCACAAATCCTCGCTAAAGAACACCGATTCCTTCCAAGGATGATTCGCGAGGCTATTGAAATCAAAAAACATCCTAATTTCAATAGAGAAGATGGCTGGGTGCTACCATCTGCTTGGGATCCCATAATTAATAAAATTAAATCCCAACCCAAGCATACAACTGCAAGACTTCATGATACTGTAAGTTCATACTGCATAGATCGGAACAAAAATTAATAATTTTTAATGTGGAGGTAGCCGTGGTTAACTATGACGTTGGGACGTCATACACCTCAGTCCCCCCCGTGACCATGGGTGCTGTAAAGTGCTTGAAACGTCGGGAATGGAAAATAAGTTAAAATACGCGATAAAATCCGTAAAATTAGTTTTATTTAAACTTGCAAAAGTGTAACCGTATGAGCACATTACCAAAAAAAAAAGAAAAGTGTTAACTGTCATTTGTTTTTCAGTTGAAAGTGAAGAAACTATACTCTGGACTCTGTATGAAGTGATGCTGGAGACACCGACAGCTGTCGGGACTGTTCACTCTGAACACTACAAAGCTATTGTTAGCGAAGTGTTGGGGAGATTCGATAAAAAAACAGTAAGTGCATTATCATAGTTACGGAAAGGCACGGGGTAAGTCCCCTCCTTTCATCATCATCATTATTCTAAGTAATGCCACAAAGCATGGTCCTGGGCCAACTGAATCTATCGATTCATTTCTTACCAGGTCATTACTCCATCTAGTGGGGAGCCTCTTAGGCTGCCACTCGAGAACCTTTTTCCCCCCATCGGTTGTCGGTTCTTCGAGTTATATGACCGGCCCATTGCCACTTCAGCTTAGTGATCCATTGGGCTATGTCGGTTACTCTGGTTCTACTGCAGATGTTTTTTTTGTATAAAATAAGGGTGACAAGCGAGCACACAGACAGTGTCCGGATCGTGCCAAATGGAAGTCCGTAGTCTCTGCCTACCCGTCTGGGTGACAGGCGTGAGTGTTTATGTATATGTATTATGTATAATAATAATAATAATATTTTATTTGCATAAAACATGGTATATAATAGATTTTACAAAACGTTTCAGATCAGCATGTTTTGCTACGGTTATTCATAGCATGCAATTTTTTTTTACATTAATATTTTTGGCTACAAAAATCCTTAACACTATAGAAATTACAATTATTTAGCCACTGATATAGTTTTAATTTAAATGATCTTGTATTTAATATTTTTAAGTTATTAGGTATCTTATTATATAACTGAACACACATAAATAAACAACTTTTATTATATTTTTTTATTCTAGGATTATCGTTTAGTATAAGTCTATATGGATCTCGACGACTGCGGGGATTTACATCATCTATCGTTGTAAACAACGTTTTGTGCTTTTGTACAAACATACATACTAACATATATAAGATGCTGCCCATCTTGTTTACTGTTTGGTTTCCCTCTGTCGTCTTTTACGACACCCACGGGACTATTTGGGGTGGTGGATATTCTTACAGTGCCACTTCACGGCGATTCAACAATTATTACGTATTAGAAAAAATTAGGTGACTAATTATATTTAATAGCTTAGATACTTTCATAGAAAAGGTACAAGAAAACACACATTAAAAGCATTATACACACTTAAAGTTTGACAGTACAGTGGAACCCCGGTAATCCGACAAACATTTTGCAGGGCAGTGTCGGCATATCGAATTTGTCAGATTATAGAGTACTGCCTAAGACTCCCCTATAGTCCGGAATATTTTATAAAAGAGTACCTTGTAATCCGACAAATTCCAGATCCAATGATAAGATTCTATATTTTTTTTATAGGATTAGGGTGACAAACGAGCGCACAGTCCACCTGATGGTAAGTGGTTGCTGCGGCCCATAGACATCTACATCTACCCTCTATTACAAATCAAAATGTAGATGCGTTGTCACCCGTGAGGACTAAGATGGAATGCCTCATTTCCAGTAAAAAGGGCCTCCGGCCACCTGCACTCACCAAGCGAAACGCAGAGGTAAACCTCTACTTCACGCTGGTATTCTGTGAGGTCGAGGTACAACCCCGGTTCGAGCCGGCCCATCCGTGCGACCGCAAAGCTGCCGCGTGGCTCTACCACTGTTAAATTAATAATACCATGTTATAATGTCAGGCATAGCCATGTCAGGGCAGCTTAAAAGAATTTTTGTCATTCAGCAGACTTCGTTATTTCTACTTTCTTTAAAAAAAGAAAACGTCACCTCCACATTAGGATTTGCTCCTGTATCGTGGGAGCAATTTACATACATAAAGTCCCGTCAAAAACGGTCTAGCCATATTGGAGATTAACCGGAACAAATAGAAAGACGGACAAAAATTTTAAAAATTGTATTTTTGTTATTAGTACCGTGTATACTTTGGGGAAAAAAGGTTCTCGAGTGGCGGCCTCGTACCGGCGGATGAAGTGTAGGGCGTCCCCCACTAGATGGAGTGACGACCTGGTAAGACATGCAGGAAGTCGATGGATGCAGGTGGCTCAGGACCGTGCTTTGTGGCATTCCTTGTGGGAGGCCTATGTTCAGCAGTGGACTTGTGAAGGGCTGTAATGATGATGATACTTTCATATGCATATTTAGTAATAAGCTGTTATTTTGACATTACAAACAGACACTTCAATTTTATTTATTTGTTGTATTTTATGCCGCACTTGTGGTTGAAAATTATCATATTAAATAAATCACTTGCCGTGAAATATTTTTAATTATTTAAAATTCTTTGTTTAAATTGAATTTCTGTATCTGTTATTTTGACATTACAAACAGACATTTCAATTTTATATATGCGTATAAACAGATTAAATATGGTACTTACAGGCAGAGAAATTTGAAGAGAGAGCAGTGCACGCAACACTGCTGTTCCTTCAGTCTGAATTTGATATAAAAGAAGCCACTGAGAAGTACGGTTGGAAGCCCACAGAACCGGTGAGTTATCTATATAAATAACTAGCGATCCTCCCTGGCTTCGCACAGATGACTTCTGGATCTCGACATCAACGTCACCTAGCGGGTCTAATTGTGAATCTAAACCATTCTCCTTAATCACACACATAAAATTTCATCAAAATCGGTCCAGCCGATTAGGAGGAGTTGAGTCACATACACACGGGACAATATAAAATATGCATTTATTATACATATTGTTACGACCTTGGGGGTCAGTAGGCAGTTTTTGATCGTCTCGACGATAAAAACTGCCTACTGAATTACCTAAATTGATAGTTTAATTACAGAACACTAGTTCGCAATTGTATCGCTTCGAAGTATTCATTTGTATCGCCAACTCAACACTGACTCCGGTCGCGGTCATTACCGGCCTTATATACGGCCTCAGATAATTTCCAGAACCTTCTACTGTAGAAACATCTAAAATGTTAGAGTACATACCGGTCCCGACTGTCTAGGAGTCGATAATTCTAGAAAGTTCTTCCATGGAAAATTATAGAAGGATCTTCTGACTCTCCTAGTTCTACTATTTGATACCAGAGGGCGCTAGTGGTAACTAGTGTTGCCATGTACCAGGCATTAATGGTGACGCTCAACAATACAAACTTTCCTCATGAATCATTCTATGTATTGACGAAAGCCGCATGAAAATCCGTTGCGTAGTTTAAAAGATGTAAGCGTACAGACGGCGGGAAGCGACTTTGCTTTATACTATGTCTAGAAGAGATTTCAGAGACATATCGCTGAATGTCTGTTGCTTGCTTTAAGTTTATCCACAACCAACTAAGCCAATGTAAGTAACTTTTTTTTTTATAGAATAAGGTGACAAGCATCCACACAGTCCACCTGATGGTAAGTGGATGCTGTGGCCGGTTGTGTGGTACATCTATCCTCGATTAAGAATCAAAATGTAGACGCGTTGTCCCTCCTAAAGACTAACAGTCTTATTCATAAAAATCCCTTAAAATGGCGTTATAACACTCTTTAATTAAAGTGCTCATTAGTACTAATAAACCTATTATAAGATTTTGTATTCATAAACTTTCTATAAACCTCTTTTAGTTAAATCGTACTTAAGGAATACTTTAGTTTTATTATGTTGTCATTCTGATGAATCCATAGACTAGCGACGGTAAAAAAAAAGTTTGACAGCAATTATGACATTCGCGTCAAATGAGGGCATCCACGACTTTTTCTGCCACCAGGGCGGCGCCACTCTCGAGTGAGGTAAAATATTTGAAATAATAAAATATTTCATAGCAGGGACGATAATTTCTTAGGAAAATGTAATATTTAAGGTTTCTTTCTGTATTATTAGTTATATTTTATATTAATTACATTAGAAATGAATAAACCAAACTATAAATGTAACTAAAAGATGTTTTTTTAAAAAAAGAGTTATACTTATTGTGCAAAAAAAATAAAAATCAAACCACGTACGCATTGGGTTGTGTATTAAAATAACACTCTAGATAATGATAAACTATTACTTAAAACTAATTTCTCAATTAACTGACACTGTGTAACAAAAAACTTTACCTCAGTCGCAACTAGCGACATCTGGTGAGTGGAAGATTATTAGCCCTCATTAAGCGCGTTGTTTTCTTATATATCGGTTCAAGAAATTGATTTGAGTTATAGTTTTTACTCAATAGTAATGGAAAACAGTACTAGTAAAAAGCGGCAAAGAAGCGAAATTTGGCTGGAGGAAGATAAGGTTAGTACGTAACTAAAGTAATTTTCTTCATAGGTGCTTAGTGCACAAGTGTTAGTTCACTGTGTTGTTATAGTAATATGCTTTTTCTTTCCATAGCATTTATTAATGGATTTGGTAAGAGAGCGTGTATTAGTGATTGAAAATAAAAATACTGATACAAATACGAACTCAAAAAAGCTAGCAGCATAGGCGGATTTATTATGCAGACCTATTTTTGTCTATCAATGTGTGAAGTGTTTGAAGACGAGTCTTCCACGCAATGATATTCTATATACGGTCAGTTACATTACTATGCAACAGAAGCATGTCACTTTGTCTCTAGCTGGCATAATACATATAAGTTTAAAGTCACTTAACAGTCTTCGGGAAGAGCTGATAGGAGCCTCCCTATCCAATAGGATTCATTATGATGAAACTTATTGAATAATAAAGTAGCTGACACAGGTTCAGACTTAAGTTGAAAACTTAAGTAACAGTGGGCAGTCCACATAGCTCATAGAACATAGGATTGGACGGGTTGATATATGAGAAAGTGCAACCAAGTTCTCAGGATTGCTTGCATTAAGATTAGCCCATTTTGAATATTAAAATAGCTCCCTAACGAATTTGTCATTGAGACAAATGAATTTGATTCTGATGAAATAAATCTGGTATTATGTATGTCAAGATTCTAAGTTAAAAGTTGCAAATTTTATCTCTACCTAGTGCAAACTTACATTTGATAAACATTGTTGTTCCTTTTCTGCCTAAATACCTACTAAAGTTTACTTAATGATATTGTTATCAAAAAAAATATATATACTTACATAATATAGTTCATTAGTAATTGAATTATTTATTGCATTGTTTGTAGATGGGGGAGCCATCGCAAAATGAGATCAAAGTGGATGATAATTAAACTTGTCAACATTGAAAACAAGACTTCAGATATTGTAAGCATCAATAATGTATTGAGATAGCAAGTTTTTCATATCTAATTTTAATTTTATCTTATTTTACTGTTGTAGGACACAATGAGTACAGTAAAGGATGTCACAGTAGAAATACTTCAGGACGTCAAAAATACACAACAGGTAAATATGTGAAAAGTTGTAAATTAAGTAAACATGTGCCAAACTGGAAATCGAACCCGTAACTTGATTTGTAATTCTGATATTGTTGAAGCCATGGAAGCAGTTATCTCCCAGTATGTGGATTGTAAAGTTTAGGGATAAAAGTATTACTTGAATAAAATGAAATGGTCTATTTAAACTTGAATTTTATTTGATGAAACATTTAAGATTAAGTTAATGTAAACAAGTTTCTTTTAACGGTTTTCATTGCTGCAGGTTGTAGCTACTGGCTCACCACCAAAACCACTCTTTACACCTTCTAAGAAACCTGGAAGAAAATATAAAAGTGAGAAAAACGTAAATACAATGGCCTGTATTCTAATAGGGATTATGTTAATGTACAAAATTGTTGCTTTGATTTTTTTTTAAATACTCAAACATAACTATTTTTATTTCAGACCAGCAAGTATAGCCAATACTGAAATTGAGTGTAGGAAAGAGGTCCATTAAGCCCAAATGGCAAATAAAGGAATGAAAGCACGAAACTTGGACCTAGAAGAGACATTAATAAAAATAAAAATTGAATATTATAATAAATACTACAAGTTCTTGCAAAATAAATAATTGAAAACTAAAATGTAGCACCTACTTACTGATAGCCTTAATTAGTTAAAATGCCTATTAATAAATGCTCATAGAAGAGCATTATTTGAGTCTCTTCCTTTGGCCTCACCAATTTGAGGTAGAAGTTCAACATCCACAATTGCATTGAGTTTGTCATCATGATCTGAAAATTATATTAAAAGTCCAAATTCATGATGTGGGTATGGTATGGTCGACCGAGGCAGGGTTTTGTCTATGATGAGATGGTTAACAGCCGCCGTGTCTTCAAGAGTAGATTGAAGTGGTGCCAAAATCATCAGAATCAACTAAAAATGGATAAATTGGCTATTTATCATTCAAAACAAGACTTTAAAAAGTTTTGGAAGTCCACAAATAAACTCAACGTTGGACCTAGTCTCCCTGAAACAATAAATGGGGTTAGTAACATGAAGCAAATCGCAAATCTTTTCAGGGATCAGTTTATGGTCACGTCACCCTTAGGGCCGTCGTCACACCCCGTGTCAAATACTGAGACCAAGCGTGAATTCAAAATGGTAGCGAGTGACAAAATGATAGCACGTGTTATTCGAACTATGGTTGCAGGTAAGTCACCCGGTCACGATGGTCTCAGTATTGAGCACTTTAAATATGCAGGTGTGCATTTACCTAGAGTTTTGGCACTATTATTTAATGTTTGTGCTTCGCATTCGTACTTGCCTGCCGACTTAATGAGAACTTCAGTTGTACCCATTGTAAAATACCGTACTGGTGACGTATCAGACAGATCGAACTACAGACCAATATCATTGGCAACGACAATAGCCAAGATATTTGACAGTGTGCTTAACTCTATTCTAGAAAACCACTGTACGCTACATGATGGCCAACACGGTTTTACGCGTGGTCTATCTACAGAAACAGCAATAATGAGTTTAAAGCATACTGTCAAATATTACACGGACAGGCGCACACCGGTGTTCGCCTGTTTCCTAGATCTGAGTAAAGCTTTCGATCTTGTCTCGTACGACATCATGTGGCGTAAGTTAGAAGGCGTAGGTTTACCTGACGGCAACACCGATTTGCTTAAATATTGGTATAGTAATCAGGTGAACCATGTGAGATGGGCAAATGAATATTCCGAGCCATACAGGATGGAGTGCGGGGTGAGGCAAGGGGGGCTGACATCGCCGAGGCTCCTCAACCTGTATATGGACGCACTGATTCGAGAGCTCAGCAGCATGCGTGTCGGATGCCATATCGGCAAGGTCTGTGTGAACAATAACAGCTATGCGGACGATATGGTTCTGCTGGCACCCGCAGTTAGTGCGCTGAGAGCTTTACTCGGTGTTTGCGAAAAGTTTGCTGTCTCACATGGTTTACTATACAATACCAAATAGTCACAGTTCATGGTTTTTAAGGCTTGCAGTAAATGTCCTAGTGTTGTACCCCCTATAAAGCTCTATAACGAACCACTAGAAAGGGTCTATAGTTTTAAATATCTTGGACATATTTTGACTGACAGTCTTAAAGACGATGAAGACATTGAAAGAGAACGTAGGGCACTGTCGGTCAGGGCGAATATGTTGGTGCATAGATTTGGTCGCTGCACTGACGCTGTCAAGATCACGCTTTTCAAAGCATATTGTGCGTCATTTTATTCTTGCAGCCTATGGACCAACTACACCAAAAAGGCCTATAGTGCCCTACGTACTCGATACAATAATGCATTTAGGGCGCTGTTGCGGCTGCCGCGCTACTGTAGCGCGTCTACGATGTTTGCACTGGCGGGTGTGGATAGCTTTGATGCAATAATCAGAAAAAAAGACCGCATCCTTGCTAAACAGAGTGCGCGGCAGCGGCCACAGTGTGCTGAGTGAGATTGCCGACAGTGGGGACTGTCCACTGATTAAACAAATGATCGCCAGGACTATTTCCCGCTTAATAATAAAGTATTGAGTATAAATTATATTACTAACATAGATGTAAGTTTTTCTTTACTAATAAATTCTATGGATTTTGTTGTCCAAAATAAATAATTTTTATTTTTATTTTTTTTAATTTTTATTTATTTATTTATTACAAATATCATTACGTAAAAAAAATATTATATTCATGAATGATTAAAATTATTTGTGTGCAAATTACCTGGTACTGAATCTTGTCCTATTGCAATATTGTGCAACACTGCAAGAGTCACAATTGTAGGTTTCACATTTTTCATGTCTTACTGTCATGCCATAAAATAGACTGACACCGCTGCTTCCACACACCAAAGCAACGTTCAACACAGTTCCGAGTGGCAATTTGTGCTCGATTATATCTTTCTTCACGCTCATTTTGAGGTCTTAGTATAGGTGTAAATAGATATGGCTCTTATCTGTAGCCTGAATCTCCTAAGAGTCTCCCTCTTAACTCTCTTCTTTCAAAGCGGATTCATTAAAGACACGGGAATCATGGGTACTGCCTTGCAATCTGGCAACAATGTCTCTGATATATAGTTTAACATCGCAAACTACCTGCATTAAAAATGAAAAATATGTGAGCACAGTTATGTATGTAGGTAAAATAAGTACATATGTATATATATGAGTAATATATCACCTGGCAAAGAACTGCATTGTATTATAATATGAACTTGCACATTCAATGAATAAAATCCTTTTCGGTTTATATAATACTGAGCTGCATCACCACCAAATTTCTTTATTTTTATGTGAGTGCAATCAATGCAACCCAACACAAGGAAAATTTCTTATCTCTAAAAGTTCCCCTATAACCCTTTGCTCTTCTGCCAAGGACTGCGGCATTTTTATGTAGGTGTCAGAGTGACGAACAATCGCACGAGCTACTCTGGCACAAATGCGACTCACAATTGGTTGACTCAACCCATGAAGGTCTCCCCCATCGTCTTGAACCTAAAAAGGATAGGTACAAAAACGTTTACACACTCAAATAGGATATTATTACTTGTACACACGAAACAGAAACAGTACACAGAAACGAGGCATTTCATCTTAGTCCTCACAGGTGACAACGCATCTGTATTTTGATTTGTAATAGAGGATAGATGTAGATGTCTATGGGCCGCAGCAACCACATACCATCAGGTGGACTGTGTGCTCGTTTGTCACTCTTATTCTGTAAAAATATAATTCTTTTACCGAAACAATTTATTTCTCTGCATTCACTAATAAAACTTCTTCATTCGCATATGATGTTGATATTTAATAATGCTCTGACACGTTTTTATTCTATATAATCATTTAGTATTCTATAATTTATCAATTATAAAAAGTGGTTTTAATTGCGACGGTTTAAAATTCACACGGTTAAATAGTTATTGTAATGTACTATTCCAGGTCCTGGACCCTGATCAAGCGCGAGTCCTCAGGACTTTGCCACAGGAGCATGAAGCCCTGCGTTGTGCTGTGCAGGCTGTACACATTTGGACAGAAATATTACCTCTGTTAAATGCAGGTAAAGTACACTTGCCATTTTAGGTTGGGTAAACCTGCATTAAAAATATAATAGGATCAAAACAAAATGAGAAACGGATAAGACTATTCAGTTTTGACTGAATGATGGCTAATAATTTTCTGCTCACCAGATGTCGCTGATTCATACTGAGGTAAAGTTTTTTATTACACAACTAGCTGTGCCCGCGGCGTAGCTCGCGTATATAGATTTTACATAAAGAATTTGTCGTTTAGGTAAGAGAATATTAAACGATTTATATCATTACTGTATCAATAAGTGGTAAGAAAACAAATCATTATCAACGAAGTTCTAAGTAGTTTATGATAGAGCTTCTGTGTAAACGACGTTAGAAGTAGATTTAGCCGGGGTGTACACAAAAAGACTACGGGGGCTTGCTTTTTCCTATCCTAATAAGCAACATAGAGTTGACCATTTGCAAAACAGTCAGTACTGAGGTGCACTCCTACAACTCGTAAATTTTGACCTTGCGCTTTATTAACGGTCATCGCATAACACTCACAGTGGTAGAGCCACGCGGCAGCTTTTGCTGTCGCACGGATGGGCCGGCTCGAACCGGGGTGGTACCACGACCTCACAGAATACCGGCGTGAAGTAGAGGTTTACCTCTGCGTTTCGCTTGGTGAGTGCAGGTGGCCGGAGGCCCTTTTTACTGGAAATGAGGCATTCCATCTTAGTCCTCACGGGTGACAACGCATCTACATTTTGATTTTTAATAGAGGATAGATGTAGATGTCTACGGGTCGCAGGAACCAGTTACCATCAGGTGGACTGTGTGCTCGTTTGTCACCCTTATCCTATAAAAAAAAACACTCGCGGACTGTGTCTGGGAACTGAACGCGCATAAAACTGAAAGGAAGTTATTTCTTAATAGAGGGATTTTGGGCAGTGCTGCCACATCAAAAAAACTCATTCAGCGCTACGACAACACAAAAAGCGCTAGATATCATGAAAACAGCGCTTTAAAAAGCCCTAGATTTCGCGCTAAATTAACTACAAACAAAGTTTGTGTTTTTTATTATAATTTATAATTCAAGAAAATATAATCATAATCAAGAATACTACATTAAGATTTTTTCTGGCAATATTTTTTGATGTATCAATACTTTGCAGGGCATCGACTTATAATTATGGCAATTGCTGTCAACAGTAGTTAGTACTACTCTAAGTAACTTTTAACTTAGCTGTGCTCTAAACAACTGACTGAAACTGAATAAAGCAAAATAAATGCGTTGCCAAAACCATGAACGAAAACTTTAATAAAGGGGATTTCCCCGCTTATAGTCGTCGGTAAAAAAAATCAAGTTGATCATCCTAAAGGGCAAGCCGGGAGATCCATAGCACAGGGTATCCTAGTTTGGACTCGTCTCCCGTGCTCTTTGTTTTGTGGAAAAAATATGTTTGAAAAAGATAAACTGCAATGTACTATTTGTGGGAAAAAATAATAAAGGTCATTATTATTATTATCGGTAATGTGGACTAACAGTGCTGCTATAAAAGAGTTAATAACCCGCTAGTCGCTACAATTTTGAAATGTGTGTTAATACACCAAAAAGCGCTGGATTAAGTGCTATGTGCTAAAATTTCGAATTGCGCGCTATACATTCCAAAAAACCGCTAAATCTAGTTCCCAAAGCCCTAAAATGGCAGTACTGATTTTGCGTATGTTATAAATACAATATCACGACATTTCGTTGCAATTTTGTTATTTTGGTCGGGTTCCGTTGTATGGCTTCGATAGATAAAAAATTTCTTCAGTAAGTCTCAATACGATTCATCGGCGAAAAATCTCAACACAGCAAATCAGAAAAGGTTGTAATTTGTACAACTCCATCTATTACGTCCTTTGTGTGAGAAAACATCCTTTTTTAAATCTCTTTTTGTGTTTTAAGTATAAATATATTAATTATTATGGAACGTGTTTTTTTACACACAAATCTTTTTATTACAATTTCTGAGATTTTATGGCGCCATTGAACAAATTCGAACCTACATTTCAAAATAATAATCATTACTTTCGATAGAATTAACCAATTTTAATAAAACAAAGATTAAATGTAACTCGAAGATACGCTTTATGATTTTCTTAACGATTTCTTTGAAAAATAAAAGATGTTTACTTTAGACGTGATGCGTTCATATAAAAACAGACAAACAGACAGACAGACAATTCTAAAAATTCTAAAAATGTACTTATTTAGTTATTTTCAGTTCCTCATAATGATGTCACCAAAATATATATACAATGTACAGAAAGAGACACATGTTATCATCATTTTTATTATATGTATATATTTAAAGAGAGATGGCGCTGCTAACATCAACTTGATGACTCAACAAAGCCACCGTTGAGCACGTTCGTACCTATACTTCCCTACCCATACTTCAGAATATTTATCATAACTTTTGATGGAATGAACCGATTTTAATGAAATAAAGACTAAATGTAACCCGAAGATACACTTTATAATTTCCTTAACAATTCTTATGTTATAAATTAGTACTTTAAACGTGATACGTTAACAAACAAACAGACAGACAGACAGACAGAAAATTCTAAAAATGGTAGAAATGTATTTAATTACTTATTTTTAGTACCCCTCAATCACTTATTACAAAAATATAAAATGTACAGACATCTGCTATTTACAGTTTTATTATATGTATAGATGTCATTTAATTGAGAAGTTAGTATGGAGTGTAGAGAGAGTTTACTCTACACTCCATAGAAGTTAGTTTTTAATAAAAGTTAATCAGTTTCTAGAGTATTATATTAATATATAAAACAATGCATCAGTGGATAGCTCTTTAATTATTTGTACATATTTACTTTTGTTTAAGTTTTTATACTTTTATGAATATCTGTGGTTTGATTTATTTATTTTTAATCTAATTACGTAATATAAATTATAGCTAAGCCAATAGTGCAGAAACAAACATTAACTGTTACATTTTTCGAACAAATTAACTTCCCGGTTATGAAATCTGTCAAATATTATACCTCGCTTTTAAGGCCTTAACAGTGGTTGAAATGCCTAAATCTTGGATATTTAAGTAAAAATATCTCAATAACTGTTCATTAGATTAGAAGAGGATTTGGTAAATGTTTTTAATTGAACAAAATTGTATTTTTGTCAACCCCTTATTAGAAAAAAAATCCCCAAAGAGTACCTATCTTTGTCATATTTTGCAAAATTTCTCCAAAACGGCACAAGCTTTTTAAATAGTTCTTACACTAAAAAAAGGTCTTAAAAATATTAATATTTTTAATTGAGAGTTTTATTTTTATTCCCCGTTTTATAAGAGAATATATCATTTTTCCCTGAAATTGAATATATTTACGCGAGCGCGCATGCTCCGTCGCCCTGTCAGCCTGTCACAGTCCGTTTTCGGACATCGTTGAGGGTGGACGGCGCATCGGTGTTGGACCGACTTCGTTCACATATATATTAGTTTTTTAAAAGTTTATACTCAATTATAAATATTTTTATGACTAGAAATACTTAATTTAGTTAATATCTGTACACTGGTAACTGTAAATATTATTTTCTAAATAAATTAATTTTTAAAGTGTTCAAAGAAGAAGTTCCATAATAAGAAATTTTCGCGGCGACGTTGATTAGTGAAATTGAAAACTGCATTTTTATATAATTTAGATATGTAACGACCAACATGCTCTCGTTACTTAGATTTCGATAGTTTTTAATACCTATGTAATTTTATTATTGCATATTTTTATTAATTAGTTGATACTGAATTTTATAATACGTATTACAATAAAACGCTGTTTTTATGAGTATGACTTTATAAAATATTATTGGGGGGGGGGGGGGAATATAGATACAGATACTTACATTTAGGTACACTGTTATCAAATTAAATCAAACAATTTAAATAAATAAAAAAATGGTGCTTCCCTAAGTATAAATAACTATATAAAGACATTCTTGGGTTTTGTTTTTTTTTATGTTAGAAAAACTATCATCTAGAAAATGTAAAAAATTTAAATTGGAGAGGGGTTTCTCTACGTGATAAAGTTATAAATGAAGATATTCGCAATAGAACCAGAGTAACTGACATAGCCCAACGGAATATTACAGTGAAATGGCAATGGGCTGGTTATATAACTTGGAAAACAGATAAAAAATAGGAAGAAAGGTTCTCGAGTGGCAACCTCGTACAGGTAAGCGAAGTAGTACTCAACCTTTATTCCTCTTCACGTATTCTCATACGCTTTTCTTCACACACACACATACACACACACACACATACACACACACACACACACACACACACACACACACACACACATACATACACACACACACACACAGGTCGCAAATAATACTTACCTATTACTATTAGGCAAGAGTGAATATGTTTTTGTTAAGTCAGTGAAATTCACCATCTTAGACTACATAACCACTTGCCGATGGGATTGTAGTTGCTTTACTACTTACTGGGTAAAAATAGTAAAAAAAAATTTACCTTGTGAAAGTTTGCATTTAGATATAATTTTTCTAACCAACCATCAAAATATGATGAGAATATGTATATAAGTATAAAGGTTCCCTCACACGGGACAGTAATAATATAATATTATATCTTCCATTATCTACGCATGAAAACTTTTAAAATCTCTGAATCCCGAAGTATGTTCATATTAAGAGGCTGAATAGAGCCACATTGATATGCATGGGGATCGTTTTGTAATTTCACATCGTTATCGAAAAAACATTGTACGAATTTCAGGTGGCGGTTTGCAAAACACGATTCCACAAAAATTCACTCAATAGAAAATAATTGCAAAGTTACTTCTGAAAATACTTAAATTTTCAACGTCAATTTTTTCTTATGTGGTAGAACCATGCTGCAGCTATATTAGTAGTAGGTATAGTTGTAGCACGAATGGGTCGGCTCGACAGGGGAAGGGCCACGCTCTCACGGAATACCATGTAAAATAGCAGTTGAACCCTGCTGTTTTTCGTATGGTATGTGTAGAGAACCGGAGAACCTTTTTACTGGAAATGTGGCATTACATCTTAGTCTTCACGGGTGACAACGCATCTACATTTTGATACGTAATCGAGAATAGATGTAGATGTCTATGGAACGTAGCAACCACTTACCATCAGGTGAACTGTGTGCTCGTTTGTCACCCTTATTCTATTAAAAAAAACTTTCTGAGATTTCTGTAAAATAATGTTAAGTATTGTAAGCACTCGTACAATTATATATCTCATGTTAATAAAGCTATTGGGCTCTTTTGATTTTTAATAAAGTGATTTTACTTTATAGGTTCAATAATTTATTTACCCTTTTTTTTTTATAGGTTCATTGGTTATTTATACCAGTAGTATCATTGGTTTTTTATACCAGTAGAGTTTCAACACAATCTTAAAAAAGTTCAATGAATTAAAAAAATGCCGATAATTATATAATTTCAAGCCAGTGTTTTACATTTAAAGATCAGTTATAAAGAGCCAAAATTCTTATTTTCATTTTGATTAATTTAATTCGAGACTAACAATAAATGTGAAAGGGCTTTTATCTGCAATAATAATTTTCATCAAAAATAACATAGACTTATAAAAGTCATATACACGGTCAATCATACTGAAGATTATCAATTGTACTACAAAATATTTATGACCCGAATATCATCATTAATATCAATAATATCATTAATAAGGACTTCAAAAATTTTTGGAAATCCACAAATAAATTAAATCCGCGGCCGGGCCTTCCTGTGAGCATTGATAACACTAGTGAGAAAGAACAGATTGTTAAAAAATTTAGGCAATATTTTAAAGTTGACTCTCCTTTAGGACCCATGAATGGTAAAACCTCTACGGAGGTGTCGCCTGACATAAACCCGGTTCGCTTCACAGCTAAACAGGTGGGTGCAGTGATTACGAACATGAAAAGGGGGAGGTACCCTGGGTATGATGATCTCAGTATTGAGCATTTACATCATGCTGGTGACCATCTTCCTAGGGTGTTGGGTATGTTCTTTTCACTGTGCCTGCGACATAGATATCTGCCAAATAATTTAATGAAAACTATTGTTGTTCCAATTCTCAAAAATAAAACTGGGGATATCTCGAACATAACCAACTATAGACCTATATCGTTGGCTACAATATTAGCAAAGGTGCTGGACGGTCTACTTGATGGGTATTTAAGAAAACATTTGCAGCTACACGATGCCCAATTCGGTTTCCGGTCTGGTCTTTCAACAGAGAGTGCCATTTTGGCCCTCAAGCGAACCGTCGAGTACTATACGGACAGAAAAACACCTGTGTATGCTTGTTTTCTAGACTTGTCAAAAGCCTTCGATATGGTGTCCTATGAAATATTGTGGAGTAAGTTGAGGAAAACCGAGATGCCTGTTGAACTTATCGCGATGTTTGAGTATTGGTACAGCAATCAAATAAATAGTGTTAAGTGGGCAGACGAGTTTTCTCATCCGTACGGGCTAGAATATGGAGTTAGACAGGGGGGTTTAAGTTCACCAAACCTGTTCAGCCTGTACATTAATGAGTTAATTGGTGAGTTGAGCAGCATGTATATCGGATGCTATGTAGATGGAGTATGCTTAAACAATTTAAGTTATGCAGATGATATGGTGCTGCTTGCTCCGTCTGTCAGTGCTCTTAGAAAATTGTTACGTGTTTGCGAGGATTATGCTGTTAGACATGGTCTAGTATACAATGCTAAGAAAAGCCAGTTTATGGTTTTTAGAGCCGGAAATAAGTGTCCGAAGTATGTGCCTCCTATTATGCTTAATGGTACTACTCTAGAGAGAGTAAAACAATTTAAATATTTAGGTCACTACATTACTGAAAATTGTAAAGATGATATGGACATCGAGAGGGAGCGAAGGGCACTGTCGGTCCGTGGAAATATGTTGATTCGTAGGTTTGCACGGTGTAGCAACGAAGTCAAGATTGCACTTTTTAAAACCTACTGTCAATCTTTTTACGCATGCAGCTTATGGACAACATATACAAAGCGCGCTTACAGTGACCTTCGTGTTCTATATAATAACATTTTCAGAGCCCTGTTGGGGCTGCCTCGCTTTTGTAGCGCATCAGGTATGTTCGCAGAAGCAAGAACAGATGACTTCTTTGCAATAATGCGTAAACGAGTATACTCCCTGTTGAGTAGAATGCGTGGCAGCCGCAACAGTATTCTGAACATGTTCGCCGAACGATGTGACGGGCATATGCTAAGTCACTGGAACAGTGTGTTAAAAAGTAATTTTACATATTTAAGAAACTAACATTAGTATTTAAGGTGTATAATGTATTACTAACAAATTATGGATCAAGGTCTGAAATAAAACAATTATTATTATTATTATTATTATTATTATTAATGACTGGCACACTTAAAAATTTTATCACATGGCTAAATGATTAACTATTATATTATGATAAGGTCATGCTTTTCTATAAAAAGTTGCAAGAAATTTTAAATCACGGACCTATTGGTTTGTTTTACTTTTCACTTAATTAGTGAAAAACAAGATGGACTGATCTAAAAGTTTACTTTCTTGTGTAAAAAGTGCTATTTAGAATTTTATGCAAATGATAATTAAAGTTTCTATGTAAATAAGTGTAACATAGCGGGTATTATATTCAATGGTAGCGGCCATCCATATTTGCAAAGCCAGTATCATTTTCTGTACAGAAACCGGCAAAGTGTTGCTCAAGGCACTATAAACAAAGCAGCTGATAAAATGTTACACTCATAACTGTCAACAAAAACTGTTTCTGCAAATGGCCTTATAGATAATAATAACTGTTCCGCCGTGTTAGGTGCAGGAGCTATTATTAGAAGGAGAAGAGGTAAAATTTTGTTTTAGAAATGCGCAATCAATATTGTTTTGTCTGCAATTGAGCATAAAATAAAAAATAACTTCAGCCAAAGAGCATAACTGGCATTATACTCAGGCCCATCAATTGGTATGGAAAAAAATAATTTTACCAGGTTTAAAAAAATCAATCAAAATTCAAAAAAACATAAATATTAAAATCAAAAAATTAATATATGTATGTCTATACATACATATAATGATTTATGGCCGCTTAGTAACTGACGGTGACTCAGTATAACATCCTACAGTCACGCCGAAACTAAGAGGAGAGAATCACTGTAGAAAAGGTAATAATTTATTGCGGAAATTTTGTGATAAAATTAAAAACATTACAAACTTATCCAAGTTAATCTAACTTAGTCTAACTTATCCTTATGCGTTACAAAAAAAAAACAAATAATAAAATAGTCAGATGGCGTCAGTTTTTAAGAAGATATAACAAAAATAAACAAAAAAAATTTCAAAAAAGTTCAGTATTTAATTGATTATATACCGCTGACACTTAATCACGCTTTTCGAAACCACGCCAGTTGTAAACAATACTTGTGTGAAAAGACAAAATCTTCTTTTTAAATTTCCGCCGAGTTGTAAGTAGAAAGCCAAATAGGTCATGTGTCAATTTTAATTAAATATATTTTATATGAAGTGATCTTGACAACGATTCATCAATTAACCATTGGTAAACATTAAAACAGGAATTTTACAATTGTGTTTACAAGAAACATTATTAGTTGTACCTTGTAGCTTGTTCATTATTTTTATTATAAATACCTATAAATGTATATATTATTAATAAATAGTTCCCATAATATTTTGGATTATTTTTTATTTTGCCCTATCTGCAATGTTCTACCCTTTGACCCAGATCTACTAATACGATACAAATAAATACGATTTCACATATATAATAAAAAAAAACTCTTACGTACTTGAAACTTGAACACTTGATAGCTCGTGACGCCTACCGGACAAAGCTACAGCACAATGTAATTGAAGATGCGTAACTACAACATAATTGTCAGTGATGCGCAAGCATAACGGGCAGTATGTCACTTTTATAATTGTCATCTCTGCAGTCTATTAATCTTTGCACTTTTATAAGTAATACAGAACGTAGTTGCTAGACGGTGTTGACGTTGGTTAAAATCTCTGCGATAGCCGTTTCGTCAAGGTCATTCAGAGTAGTTAAAGCCTTAAGTGGCGCCGCCCTGGTGACAAAAAAGTCGTGGATGCTCTCATTCGATTATGATTTCTGATAGGGTTAGCAGGCGGGTTGGCAACCGCAGTTTTTATTATTTTGACCCTGCTGCCCATCTCCTGGTTTGTTTCCCTCTGTCGCCTCTTACGACACCCACGGGATAATATGGGGTAGCGGATATCCTTACACCGCCAATACACGATAAGATATTCACTTAATTGAAATATATTATGACGGCTCCGTGGCGCAGTGGCTTAGCAATGAGTTGTTGCGCTGGGGGCCGCGGGTTCTAATCCCGCACGGAACAAGTATTTGTATGGCCTACAAATAATTGTTAAACAGGAGAAAATCCTAGTGAATAGGTAAGGTTTTCTAAAAAAAAAAAAAATGTTTTCCAGCTCCGGTGACGCCACTTCTCCACCACTGCTTGCAAATCGCCGAGATCTTCGTCCAGCAGTTCCTGCACACATATCGCCACGTGTATGGTCTCCAACTGGCCCATGTGTGTTGCGAGTTGGCACGTCATATCGGTGCCAAGTAAGTTCATCGTTTAACACTTTTTTTTTACTATTAGAAATAAATAATGGAGTTAAGTTTATTGGTAACACATTAAAGCAATTTGTTTAAGAAACAAACAGAAACAGATACATTTATTTATTCAATATAAGTTATGAATAATACTTATTGAAAGTACCTATATACTTCTGAATATACCTCTGTCCTGGGAAGAACCAGCAAGGAATCCAGCAGCAGGATTAAAAAAAAACAGCTTACAATCATGTATGTTACACAATTAACAACACAACAAATTAGAAATAGCCTGGTAGCGATCACCCCATTCCCAGGGGTTTTTAACATCCATAAATTCCTTAATATTATAAATAATCCTTTTTTATGCAAACTTAGTTTAATCAAATTTGTGAAAGTTGAGCAGGTACAATAATAACATATTATAAATTTTGTAAATCTATATTGTATGTACAACGTGTCCCAAAATTCAACGATAAGCCAACACCGGAGGATAGACCTGCCCCGGACTAATCGGGGAAAAAAAGAAAAAAAAAATATATCCCAATTATATTTTAAGTTATATAAAAAAAATGAAATTCTTCAGAAATTGAGATCGTTTATGATATTTTTCACTACCATGACCACAATTTTTTAAATATTTTTTTCTTTTTTTTTATAGGAAACCTGAATAGTGCTGCTATCTACCACAATTCTTAAAAACTCCAGAATAACTCTTGTTTTATCACGAAAATTAATGAAACTTATTTTATTCCCTAAATTTTTGAAGACTTTTACTTTTAACCAAATTTAACTTATCGTGGTGTAAAAAAAAAGTATGAACACTAGTATGGCAAGTTTTTTTAAAAATTGACGCAACTAACCAACATTCCAAAATGGTATAATACTCTAGGAAAACAAGTTATAAAAAAATATGGGCCTATTATTTCTTAACAGGGGCCAAATGACGGTCGGGTGTAATAAAAGTATTAGTTCTTGAAAAATGTTTAATATTTCAAAACAAATGGTACAAACAGTTTCACGTGTAATTTATTAAGTTATTAACATTATAGCAAATGTTCGAACTGTTTGCCACCAGCATTAATACATGCACGACATCGCCTTAAAAATAATCGTTTTATTTGTCTTGCATATCTTCTGCTATTAATGTAATCAGCAGCCTGAGTGATATTTCGACGAAGCTCGTCCAATGTCACAATGGGTTTTGAGTAGACCCTGTTTTTAAGACAACCCCAATAGAAGAAGTCCAGGGGGTTCAAATCGGGTGAACGGGGTGGCCTTAAGATAGGACCAAGTCGCCCGATCCAACGCCCTGGATACTCTTGATTTAAATATTCTCGCACAGGACGGGCATAATGTGCTGGGCAACCATCATTTTGGAACCACATGTTTTGAAGATCACTTAAGGGCACGTCGTTTAACAATTCTTGCAAGTCATTTTGTAAAAAGTTTAAATAACTATTGCCATCTAAGTTTCCTTGTAACTCAAAGGGCCCAATTACTTTTCCATTTAATATGCCGGTCCATAGGTTAACCTTGAATTGATATTGGGATTTGTCTTGTCTCATCAAGTGTGGATTTTCATTACTCCAACTATGTAGGTTGTGAAGATTTAAATACCCATCTTTCTTGCACGTTGTTTCATCCGACCATAGAATTTTGTCTAGGAAGTGGGGATCTTCACTGTGCCTTTGCAGCATTACACGGCAAAATGTGACCCGTAGCGGATAGTCCCGCGGTAATAACATCTGCACACGCCTGTAGCGATATGGGTGAAGCTTGTGACGTTTTAATATTCGATGTGCAGAACTTTTCGGGATTCCTGTAGCTTCTTCTATAGCACGTACCGAAGTAGTCAAGTCATTTTCTATCTCATTGAGAACTTCTTCATCACGATCCAATCTAGGTCTTCCAGCGCTTCTCCTATTGGATGGCATACGACCCTCCGAAAACGCTTAATGCACATTAATAAACACTCAATAATCAGGATATTTTTGAGCATTTGGGTATCTTTCTCGATACAGCCTGCTAGCAGCGTTAGCATTACATCGGCATTCTCCATAGATTAAATGCATATTAGCGTATTTCTGTGGTGTGTACGGTTGCGGCATGTTAAACGCCAAACAGTCCAAAATGCGCCAGAACTCTAAATCACAAAACACACAATCGTAGTCCAAGATAATGCCAGGTCAGTTCAGTTTGCAGATCACTTCCAGTCCAAATAATGCCAGGTCAGTTAAGTTTGCAGGTCGATTCCAGTCCAAAAAGCCAAGCCAAAAGTCGATAGTATATACGAGGGCGACGTAAGTTGAATTGGGAACGGTGCGCAGTAAACAAAGGAGCAGAGCGTACTGAACCGACTTGCTGAGAATAATAACAGCTTCTCTACCTGCCCTGTTGTTGTCTCTTTTTAACGTAAATATCTCTATCTATCTATCTCTCTCTAATATCTAAGGTATTAATGTCCCATTCGAATCCCTAGAAATTGTAACAGGAACCCATTTTGGGCATGTAGTAAAAGTGATTACTGACAATTTCAATTTAAGGAATTTGGCCCCTGTTTAGAAATAATAGGCCCATATTTTTTTATAACTTGTTTTCCTAGAGTATTATACCATTTTGGAATGTTGGTTAGTTGTGTCAATTTTTAAAAAAACTTGCCATACTAGTGTTCATACTTTTTTTTTACACCACGATAAGTTAAATTTGGTTAAAAGTAAAAGTCTTCAAACATTTTAGTGAATAAAATAAGTTTCATTAATTTTCGTGATAAAACAAGAGTTATTCTGGAGTTTTTAAGAATTGTGGTAGATAGCAGTACTATTCAGGTTGCCTATAAAAAAAAAAGAAAAAAATATTTAAAAAATTGCGGTCATGGTAGTGAAAAATATCATAAACGGTCTCAATTTCTGAAGAATTTCTTTTTTTATATAACTTAAAATATAATTGGGATATATTTTTTTTTCTTTTTTTCCCCGATTAGTCCGGGGCAGGTCTATCCTCCGGTGCTGGCTTATCGTTGAATTTTGGGACACGTTGTATATAAATAAAATTGAAGTGTCTGATTGTAATATCAAAATAACAACTTTTTACTCATTAATAAAATTTATATGAAAGTATTGTATGGTTTTATTTTTATTTTTGTCTGTCCGTTTGTTCTGGCTAATCTCCGAAATGGCTGGATTGATTTTGACGGAACTTTCACTGTCTGTTGGGACTTTAACTGGCACTATGAGGCTTAATTAGAAAAAGGATTTTAGGGTTCCGCCCAAAAAAAAATTAAAACCCATAAAATCAGCAATAACAGCAAGTTTTCAAATAGAAAATGAAATAACTTTAGGTTTTGTTAGAGTATTATAGAATAATAAGAATTATTTAACTGATTTCCAGGAGTTACTAGAAACCAAGCATTCTTTAATCCATTATTTGTATTTCTTGTCCCCAGGGAAACTTACATCCGGAACGCAGGAGTTATTCTGCTCCAAGCAAGTAGACCAAGTGATCAGGTCAACCACATTATAGCATTGGCTACAACTTACTGGACTGATCTGATGAAGTCCAAGGAATCTCTGGAGGCTGCACTGGTGTTTGCTTGCGAGTTGGCTGTGAGTGAATTAATTTTATTGAAGGGTTTGTACGTGATAGAAGCACGCTGCACCTGTATTAAGCTTCTCCCACACACGCGCGGCTTGCGGTGGCGGCCAGTTGTGTTCGCTTGCGATGTGAGTGAGGCTGCACACGTGCACGCCTGCCCTGGCCGGCCGGCCGCCTGTACACCAGGCCGCGTGTACCGCGTGTACCGCGTGTACCGCGTCGGCCAGTTGTGTTCGCTTGCGATGTGAGTGAGGCTCACACGTGCACGCCTGCCCTGGCCGGCCGGCCGCCTGTACACCAGGCCGCGTGTACCGCGTGTACCGCGTGTACCGCGTCGGCCAGTTGTGTTCGCTTGCGATGTGAGTGAGGCTCACACGTGCACGCCTGCCCTGGCCGGCCGGCCGCCTGTACACCAGGCCGCGTGTACCGCGTGTACCGCGTGTACCGCGTCGGCCAGTTGTGTTCGCTTGCGATGTGAGTGAGGCTCACACGTGCACGCCTGCCCTGGCCGGCCGGCCGCCTGTACACCAGGCCGCGTGTACCGCGTGTACCGCGTGTACCGCGTCGGCCAGTTGTGTTCGCTTGCGATGTGAGTGAGGCTCACACGTGCACGCCTGCCCTGGCCGGCCGGCCGCCTGTACACCAGGCCGCGTGTACCGCGTGTACCGCGTGTACCGCGTCGGCCAGTTGTGTTCGCTTGCGATGTGAGTGAGGCTCACACGTGCACGCCTGCCCTGGCCGGCCGGCCGCCTGTACACCAGGCCGCGTGTACCGCGTGTACCGCGTGTACCGCGTCGGCCAGTTGTGTTCGCTTGCGATGTGAGTGAGGCTCACACGTGCACGCCTGCCCTGGCCGGCCGGCCGCCTGTACACCAGGCCGCGTGTACCGCGTGTACCGCGTGTACCGCGTCGGCCAGTTGTGTTCGCTTGCGATGTGAGTGAGGCTCACACGTGCACGCCTGCCCTGGCCGGCCGGCCGCCTGTACACCAGGCCGCGTGTACCGCGTGTACCGCGTGTACCGCGTCGGCCAGTTGTGTTCGCTTGCGATGTGAGTGAGGCTCACACGTGCACGCCTGCCCTGGCCGGCCGGCCGCCTGTACACCAGGCCGCGTGTACCGCGTGTACCGCGTGTACCGCGTCGGCCAGTTGTGTTCGCTTGCGATGTGAGTGAGGCTCACACGTGCACGCCTGCCCTGGCCGGCCGGCCGCCTGTACACCAGGCCGCGTGTACCGCGTGTACCGCGTGTACCGCGTCGGCCAGTTGTGTTCGCTTGCGATGTGAGTGAGGCTCACACGTGCACGCCTGCCCTGGCCGGCCGGCCGCCTGTACACCAGGCCGCGTGTACCGCGTGTACCGCGTGTACCGCGTCGGCCAGTTGTGTTCGCTTGCGATGTGAGTGAGGCTCACACGTGCACGCCTGCCCTGGCCGGCCGGCCGCCTGTACACCAGGCCGCGTGTACCGCGTGTACCGCGTGTACCGCGTCGGCCAGTTGTGTTCGCTTGCGATGTGAGTGAGGCTCACACGTGCACGCCTGCCCTGGCCGGCCGGCCGCCTGTACACCAGGCCGCGTGTACCGCGTGTACCGCGTGTACCGCGTCGGCCAGTTGTGTTCGCTTGCGATGTGAGTGAGGCTCACACGTGCACGCCTGCCCTGGCCGGCCGGCCGCCTGTACACCAGGCCGCGTGTACCGCGTGTACCGCGTGTACCGCGTCGGCCAGTTGTGTTCGCTTGCGATGTGAGTGAGGCTCACACGTGCACGCCTGCCCTGGCCGGCCGGCCGCCTGTACACCAGGCCGCGTGTACCGCGTGTACCGCGTGTACCGCGTCGGCCAGTTGTGTTCGCTTGCGATGTGAGTGAGGCTCACACGTGCACGCCTGCCCTGGCCGGCCGGCCGCCTGTACACCAGGCCGCGTGTACCGCGTGTACCGCGTGTACCGCGTCGGCCAGTTGTGTTCGCTTGCGATGTGAGTGAGGCTCACACGTGCACGCCTGCCCTGGCCGGCCGGCCGCCTGTACACCAGGCCGCGTGTACCGCGTGTACCGCGTGTACCGCGTCGGCCAGTTGTGTTCGCTTGCGATGTGAGTGAGGCTCACACGTGCACGCCTGCCCTGGCCGGCCGGCCGCCTGTACACCAGGCCGCGTGTACCGCGTGTACCGCGTGTACCGCGTCGGCCAGTTGTGTTCGCTTGCGATGTGAGTGAGGCTCACACGTGCACGCCTGCCCTGGCCGGCCGGCCGCCTGTACACCAGGCCGCGTGTACCGCGTGTACCGCGTGTACCGCGTCGGCCAGTTGTGTTCGCTTGCGATGTGAGTGAGGCTCACACGTGCACGCCTGCCCTGGCCGGCCGGCCGCCTGTACACCAGGCCGCGTGTACCGCGTGTACCGCGTGTACCGCGTCGGCCAGTTGTGTTCGCTTGCGATGTGAGTGAGCTCAATTCAGAGATTTTAATAGAAACAGTGCAAAATGATAATTCGCATCGTGATCACAAAAGCATTAGGAGTAAAAACAAAATATGTGATAATATTACAGAATATAATAAGACTTCGTCACGATTAAACATGTTTACTGACGTCCGATCGTAGCACAGACAGCACACGAACGGCGCTTCAGGCCGCCGCTGCGAGCGCGGTGGAGTTGTTGCGGCGGCTGCAGCCCGCACACGAGCGGCTCGCGGTTAGCCGCCGCCGCAAGCCGCTTGTGTGTGGAGACGCTTTATGGTTGTAGCACGAATGGGTCGGCTCGACCGAGGTAGGATCACGTTCTCACAGAAAACCAGCGTTTCATCCAGACATTCCATCTTAGTCCTCACGACCGACAAGACATTGGCATTTTGATTATTAATTGAGGATGAATATAGATGTCTATGGGTCACAGCATCCATTAACCTTCAGATAGACTGTGTGCTCTTTTGTCACTCATATTTTGTAAAATGTTTCTTATAATACTGAAGTTGATAATGTACCATTGATTACTGTAATGATTACAAAAATACATTATTATATGTATGATTTACAGGACTATACGCTTTCAAGAAGTAGAGTTGAAGTTAGTTGATGAGCAAATCGAAAGGAAAAGATCACCAAAGTTAAAAAGATTTATTAAAAAAGTAATGTAATTACAAAGTTATTGAGGCAAATCCTTATATATTATGTTTAGTAGGACGGTTGTTGACGTACTGACTTGAGGTTAAATATTATAAAATTATTACTAATTAAACGTGCGCCCGGAAAGTAGGTCGCAACGTGAACCCAAAATAAAGTTGAATGTACGATGGCTTACCCGTACAGTATAAAATAAATCAATATTTTCATTTTATCAATTATCTGACTACAACAAAACATCTTACTTAAGTATTTGGTATTCGGCCGAATACCGAACTATATCTGAATAATCGCATCAAGATCCACCAAATTCCTGCCTTCATTAAGTTCTAGATCAAAATTGGATATTTTTTTTATATTTCAGATGTATTACGATAAATGTGGTTCAACTGCGACTGCAGCCAAGTTGGTGCAGTTTGCTCAGGCTCGGCTTCTGGACGCTTGGGGCGATCCGGACGTAAATTGTGAGTGTCATTTATATATTCTTTGTATGGAGTATAGAGTAGAAGGCGGACCATCTCTGTTTAGGCAAGAATATTTTACCTTCGAAACGTATTCTTTAACGCGCGCGCGTGGCCTCGATATCGAGGGCACCTTCCCCTCCCCCCGGTCGCCTGACGCGGCGGGATCGGACTTCTCGACATTCATTGTAGAATTTCTGGCGAGCTATACTGACGTTTTCCGCGGCTAACTTGTTACGAAAGTATCAACCCGCGTAAATCGTTGTGAGAACCGTATCGTTCATTAGGACCTACTAACTCTGTTATATTAATTGTGCAACTATAATAGTGATTTACCTCTGAAGTACTACGTGTAGCTGTCCCATTTCGTGACAAACCAGGAAGAGTGCCTGCAGAAGGGGAAAGTTCCGGGGATACCAGCGCATACCTTCTCCCGGACGGCATTGCGTCATCCAGATCGGGGCCCGTCAACATACACGCACATACAATTACACATACACTCACGACACTGTCATCAGCCGGGCCGGTCCCCTCGTTTGTTTCTATTAGAAATTTCCACTTTGGCTAAAAGCCCGACCTGTATCTGCCTGTAGCGTCTTCCTACTATGGGCCTAGGTGGACACTACCATTAGCTAGGCAGCCGCAGGCCGTAACATTTGGTAGTAGCAGGAGCGTGGTTGATTGTGTCTACAATCACCCCTGGCCGTAATACGTAAAATTAATATAAATAATAATTCTTTCTTGTTGCATATATGGCTCGCCTTTTCTCTGTTGTTAGGAGGTAGTTGCCAAACGCCACGCCCGTAGGTAACAAGCGAGAATTGTTGAGGCGAAGTATTTGATTAGATACATAAGGCTGTCACGTAATGGGATAATTGTTAATCGTACTAGGGTTGTTACGTGCTAATTTGATTTGTGTTTTTTCGTATTTACTTGTATTTAATAATTGTGTAATTTATATCTAAACTGATTGATATTATCGTATTAGTAGTACTGTATTCGTTATTTCTGTTATTTTGTTATTAGTATTTGTTATTATTGTATTTAGTAATTATTCGTTATTTCTGTTATTTTGTTATTGTATTGTATTTAGTATGCCGTCACATAAGCTACTAATTCGTTGCTTGCGGACTGAGCTGCGCTGGGCTACCAGCGCACACGCGTTGATAGGCCGACCGGACAGGGTCTATAATCTGAGGAAGAGGCTTGAGCAGGTCGATGCTCGAAGGGCGGCCGTGGAGGAGGCTTACTCTGAGCTCGCGGACTCGGAGGTGGAAAAGGGAGTCCTGGAATCCTGCCGCGCGGACTACGAGCAGTTCCTCGCGCTAACGGACGACCTGATCGAGGCGGGGGCCAAGGATGCGGAGAGGGAGCGCGAAGCTCGGCTGAGTAGCTTTCTCGAGTCCCCGCGGAAGCCGCCT
This sequence comes from Parnassius glacialis, assembly GCA_033319125.1. Taxonomy (NCBI): domain Eukaryota; kingdom Metazoa; phylum Arthropoda; class Insecta; order Lepidoptera; family Papilionidae; genus Parnassius; species Parnassius glacialis. The sequence goes on along the minus strand of JAVANC010000004.1, from coordinate 70,171,056 downwards.
ACTCATCCAGAGCTGCTAGGACGACTCCCCACGCTGGACCTGCCAAGGTTCTCCGGGGTCCTCTCGGAGTGGCTGACCTTCGTCGGCATGTTTGACAGCCTGGTGGACGCCCGGAGGGACCTGACCCCCTGCCAAAAAATGGGGTACCTCCTGGCATCACTAGAGGGGGAGGCCCTGAGCGTCGTCGGCCACCTTAAGTTGTCGGACGACGCCTACCAAAACGCCAGGGACCTCCTTGCTGGAAGGTACGCCAACGTCCGGCGGATTGCGGACGATCATGTTCGGAGGCTGCTGAACCTCCCGCTACTGAAGGACCGGACTAGACTACGTGAAGACATAATGAATCCAGTCGTCGTAGCGTGCAACTCGTTGCGGCGGCTGGATTTACCTGTGGACGAGTGGTCTTTTCTGCTCCTTCATATAGTGCTGTCCCGCCTGCCCCTCGACCTTCGGCTCCATTTTGAGGAGAGGTACGGAGGGGATGGCGCCTCTTACATGCCCCCCTTTAGGGACCTGCTGCGGTTCCTGGAACAGCATTCCCTCCACCATCCCATGGTCCTTCTCGCCTTGCGGCATACGGACCGAATCACGGGAGACGCACACGGTACTTGCTCGTGGCTCTTTCCCACGTGCGCTTGCTTGACTCCATACAAATCTCTCTGTTCCGTCCCTTTTCTCTACATTTCACTTCTCCCCCTTCTGGGGCGTGACTCCAGCGACGACACTTCGCGTTCGCAGCTATCTGGTCGTAGTTTCAGTCCTCATACTGTTTCCTTTTGTGATGCCATGCATGCGGAAATCTCCTAAACTCCTTAAAGTTGGATTCGCAGCACACTAGGTCCCGGAAGTATACTGGTCCTATTTCTGTTCTTTGTAGGCTGTCCAATAATGCGTTCCTCTCTTCAATATACAGATCGCAATCCCAGAGAGCATGGTCACGACTCTCCAGTGCTGAGCCGCAGGGGCATAAGCCAGAGTTCCTCAGGTTGAATTTAAGGAGACGCTCGTTGAAACACCCGTGACCAACAAGAATCTGCGATACTGCATAATCGGGCTCGACCCACCTGAAGATTAGACGCTCTGCGATGTCCGGGAAAAACTTGTATAGATCCCTGCCATCTTGGCTTGAATCCCACCGGTCCTGCCAAATGGCAACGACAGCCGCCATCATCTCCCTCTTTTTCTTCCTGCGCTCCTTGTCGACCAAACCCGTCCCCTCCTCGTCGACTCGTCCCGCACGAAAAACTTCCAGGTCGGCAGGCAATACGCCCGCCAACACCGGTAGCGCTGCGTTACTAGCCGTCCTGTAAGCCTTCGTGAGAAGAATCAAAGCTGGTCTTTGCGTCCTCATCAGTACACTTCTGATAACATAAAGGGACGAGCGTTGGTACCATACGGCAGCAGCATAAGTCAACGTTGCCACATAGGTCCCTGAATACAGGACTCTAAGGGCGTGAAATCCCAGGTCGATGAAGACAATCGCGACATCTTCCCGAAGCAAGCAGCGGCTTTCTCGCCGATATGTAATGCATGCTGCACATAGGACCTAGCCTCGTCCAAAATTATCCCTAGGGCTCTTGCCTGTGAAACACTCGTGATCGTTGCACCGTCCATCTTTATAATAGGTCCACGTTTAAACTTGCCCTTATAGGTCATCGTTTGTGACTTTCAGGTAGAAAACCCTAGTCTGTTGCGAATACCCCACTCGGACACGGCAGCGATCGTAGCTGCCGCTTTGCGCTCTATTGCGGAACGTGACGATGCTTCGACCACGATCGTCACATCGTCGGCGTAAGCAACGAAGTGTACTCCTTCGGGTTTTAGCAGCTTCAGGAGGTCATAGAGAAGGAGGTTCCATAGGGTTGGTCCCAGCACCGTTCCCTGAGGACAGCCCATCGTGGAGACCTTCCACACTACCCGGTTTCCAGCAAACAGTCCTACACGGCGGTTTAAAAAGTAACTCGTTAAAATACGGTAAATGTTAGGTGGAATGCCACATTGCTTTGCCTTGAGTAGGACCATTGGTCACCAGGCATTGTCGAATGCCCCAGATATGTCCAGAAGGATCAGTTGCACGTAATTCTCGGTTGATCCGTTGGTAATACGGTTGATGGTACTAAGGGCGGTCACTGTGGATCGGCCACGCGTGAAGCCATGTTGCGCATCGGAGATTCCGCGGTAGAGACATGGAGCGCAGGAGATTATCACACGCTCCAGAATTTTTCCCAATATGGGCAGCAAAGTTATCGGGCGGTAGGCTTTAGGGTCAGTGAGCGGCCTGTCGCCACCCTTTGGCAGAACAACGAGTTTCCCCATCTTCCACAGATCTGGAAAAACGCCCTCGACTATGCACGCCCTAAACATGTGCCAGATCTCGTCACCAGTTACCCGCCATGCCTGTCTAACAATCTTAGCCGTGATACCGTCAATGCCGGGTGCAGTGTTCGGCAGTTCTCGAATGATGAGTCCAACTTGTTCTTTGGTCGGTGGTATAGCATCAGTTCCAGATGGAGCACATGCAGCAGCGATCCGCACTTGTCGATGGTATACAGTGTCCCTGGCTAGATTATCGTCTGGGCATAAGGCATTGACGAGGCCAAGCATGGTGTCTCCGGTCGTCCTAGTATAGCCGTCGGCTAATCTCACTCCATTTAGCACGTTGAGAGGTGGACGAAATCGTCCACTAGCTGTTCGGTAAGCCAGGCCCCACGGATCGGCGTTACCTGATTCCGCGACAGAGCGGAAGAAGGCAAGTTCAGCTTCCTTCATAGCTAGCTTGTAGCGTATCCTTGTTTGTCGGAGATAATCATGAAGAGCCTTCTCCCTGTCGCCTCCTATGCGACGTGAGGCCTGCCACTTACGACGTGCACAATAGACCTCGTTACGCATACGGTCAAGAGCCGGAGACCACCACTCGTACCCTTCTTTCTCCTTTTTCGCAGGTGTACCTAATCGTTCTCTCGCAGTACGTAGAAGTATTGCAGAGTACTGCTCGCAGATATCATTAGCTGGTCGCGTTAGCCTCAGCTGGGACATGCGGGCGTGCAGAGTCGAACAAAATCCTCCCCAGTTCACACCACGTTCACGAAAGTAACATACGTTATCTGAAAATTCTGTGCCATCGTACCCCCGTGAGTCACCAAGGATAACGCCAAACGTTATCAATTGGTGGTCACTCACACTGACACCCTCTTGCACCTTCCAGTCAGCAACCCTCACACTACGTGTGGAGATGGTGATATCCACATTGGACGAGCCATTTGGGCTATGAAAGGTTGGCGGTTGACCCTCCACATTATGTACCAGCAAATTCCGTCCGAGGATGAATCCCTCCATCTGGAGTTTGCGGTATTCTGTGTCGGGGCCGCGACCTACATATTGCCTGCGCTCGCAGTGCCACATTGGAGAGTGAGCGTTACTGTCCACACCAATAAGGATTGGGTGACCAGAAAGCTGATCCATCACCTGGGTGAGATGTTGCAGGTGACAAGAGATGTCATGACTGTACTGGCAGTATAACGATACGACGTATATGCTAAGGCTCTGGCAGCTAACATGACCTACAACACAGTGTTCGTTATATAAGTCATGTAGAAGCGTGACTACAAATCGTGAACTTACTGGTAATAGACCGGCCTTAGGGTTGATGCCGCATCCAAGTACTCGAGGATGCTGGTGTTGCTCCTGAACTAATACCAGATCCAACCCCAGTTCTCCGGCTATAACAGCAAGCTCAGTGGTAGCCGTCTTCGAGCCTTGCAAATTGAGCTGACCTACGCGAAAAATAGTCGCCCTATCCATACTGGGTCATATTGACCGACTGCTGTTCCGCGTGCAAACGTGCAGGACAGTTGAGAGCGGCAGTGGCATGCTGGTCAGCATCTTTCCGCTAGAAGCGTTTGCATGTGGCGCAGCACTGTGTAGCCGACTGGCACTCTGCGGCACGATGACCGGTGTCACCACATTTGCCGCAGACCATTGCTGCCGCCCTGCAATGCTTCTCCGGATGGCCATATTGCTGACATTTGGAGCAGCATGTCACCCGTACATAATCACATACTTCAGCTTCGTCCCAACCAATGAAGACGCTGCCGAGGCCGACCAATTTATCCCGCAGCGCAGATGTGCATTCCATCACTACTGTGGTTCGTGGTACATCTCTCCGACCCTTCTTGAAGGCAACTCTGCATGACTCACCGAACTTGTCTCTTGGCCAGTCAGGATCATCACTCAGATTGATCCTGTACAGATCCTCAAGAAAGTCAGTGGCTTGCGGGTCTGAACGCAAATTGCGCACTGCTACCAGTGGTCGCCTACTTTTAGAATCAGTGACCTTCAAGGAGGGCGGAACCGCTGCCTTCAGCTTCTGGGCAGCCTCAACAGTTGCCGTCTGTACGACAATGCCTGAGTTCCCAACTTTACGCACGCTGTGTATTTTAATGCCCCGGGTACCTGGCTGAACTGCCTTCTGCAACTCCGTCTTTGTGTCGTCCGATGACTTTATGGAGTCATTGTTTGGATAAACAATGACTGCGGGGCCCTTGGACTGAACACAAAGTGGCGGCTTACCCTTAGGCAACTTCAGCCTGGCAGCATAGCTGTCAGCAGAAGGAATGGAAGAGGCCGCATAGGGGATATTAGAGGCAGGAAGGGTTTGATTTTGCGCCTGACAGCCTCCTGCACATCCTCAGGTGAGGTCAATGCCCTTTTCGCCGATGGGATGGATACCGCAGCTGCCGTGCTTAAGGTGACCGGGGGTGTGCTAAAACCTTGCGGGGGGGTGCGACGCAGCGAGGAGCGTGGTGTAAAACCGGCCTCTCGCCGCATCTGCTCTAACTCCTCCAGTTCAGCCTCTGGCGAGCTCATCCTCGATGAGCTGCCGCTCAGTACCACCCGTATCCTCCTCTTCCATTAAAAATAAATTAAACACTAAACGACAAGTACAGAAGTATCAAAAAAAATATATAAATAAAAAGGGGGAAATTAAGAACTTAAATCTGGCAATACACTAGCAATACAGTGACAGTGACAATGACACTGACAGGTGCCAAACGTCAGACGTCAAACGTCAAACGCCAAACGTCAATTGAATCTGACAGCAGCAAATGTCAATTGAAACTGACAACTGAAAACCGCGTGCTCGCCACGTGCTTACAAAACAACCTCAATGTTAAGGTTAAACGTTATTAAATTGTATTAAATATGTAATATTACTATGGAAATATTACTTATAAATTAAAATAAGTAAAAAGAAATACTTAAACTAAGAAACACTTAGCTCAGTACAGGGATAATCCAAGTAATACCACGATGCACTGAACAGTTATTCCGTAAAATCCTTTAAAATTACACTAAAACAAATATAAATTCAAGAAATTATATCACAAAATAGAACCACATATGCCACGAACACTATAAAATAGAGATTTCGGCCGAGGGTTAACTTTGGACACTTTAAATGAATTTTAAAACGCGGAGATCGCACTGGCACGTCCGTACGCTAAGGCGGTCGAACGCGAAGTCGAAGGCAGCTGGAGAACGCAGCAGGCGCCGTCGAGGGCCCCCCGGCCGCCTCCCGAGCTGTGCCCAGGGAGAGGCGGAATCAGCCGGCCAAGGCGGCGCCCACCCCCCTGAGGCTGAGCAGAGCCCCCGCGGGAGGGCGCCCCCCAGTACCCTCCTATAGTGGCCTAGCGGCCCGAGAGGCGCCTCCCTGCTCCTATTGTCGAGCATCCGACCACCGGACGGCGTCGTGCCCGAAGTTGTTGCGCAAACCGGCTACGGCGAGGCGAACCATCGCCAGGGAGCGCCGCTGGTGCTTCTCGTGCCTGGAGAGGCATTTACAACGAGACTGCCCGCACCAGCGGCCCTGCACGCACTGCCAGGGCAACCACCACGTCATATTGTGCCTGGGTGCGCGCGGCTCGTCCTCTCAGGGCCCTGCCAGCCCCCGACTCCCACGGGCGGGGGCGCCCAGCCACGCCCACTGTCGGGCGACGCTCGGCGCTCACCGGTGGACCATAGCGCCCCTCGTTCTGAGGGGAGTCCCTCCCCCGATCGGTCTGGGAGTCGTTCCCCCAGGGGCGGGGGGTCTTCACACACCCCCCCCCCCCCTCAGCGAGTTGATAGTGGATTCGCAGCCACTCAGCGGTCAGCTAGACCGTTCTCACCCCCGTTGGCTGAGTGCTGAGCCCTTTGGTCGGTGCCGGTACTACCGGGTTCCGGAGACTGCGTATCGGCCCCGGGCCTTGGAGCCGAGGTTCCCCGAGTTTCCCCAGGTCGGCCCGTTCGGGGAATTCCAGTCAAGGGTCATCGAGACGCCGTCGGAGTGCCGCTCTCGGGGCCCCCGGTTCGGGTGCCGGCCCAACAGAGGCAGCTCCAGATAAGCGGCTGCCGCCCTAGCTCCCGCCATGGCCGCCTCCACTGAGCCTATAAGTCGTCAGCAGTCCACCTGTCAAACTGTTCTATTGCCGACGGCCTCAGTGAAGGTTTACAACCCGAGCGGCGACCGCTTAACGGTTCGAGCTCTATTGGATTCGGGTTCCCAACGTAGTGTGGCCTCTACTCGGTTGGTGGGAAGACTGGGGCTCCCCTGGAGCTCTGAATCACGTCCGATGGTAGGTATCGGAGGTGCCGAGCCTCCTGCTCCTAGGGGACAAGCGGAGTTGGTGTTCAGCCCTGACAGCGAACACCTTCGTATTTTAGTCAAGGTAAATGTCCTCGACGACATTGTAGGGTTTTCCCTAACGTTCGTATAAATGACAGCGCTGTGCGCTGTGCGTCGGCTTTGAGACCGGCAGACCCTCGGTGGGCCCAACCTGGGCCTATAGATTTGTTACTGGGGGCCGACACGCTGGGTGTCCTCTTGTTAGGTGAGATACGAGCTCTGCAGCCCGATGGCCTGTCAGCCATTTCCACGATATTTGGGCACAGCTTCTTTGGACCGGTTATGTGGTCTCCTCCCCCTCCGACGGCCGACCCGCTCTCCGTCGTGGGCGTGTCCCTATCGGACGCCGTCCAGCGGTTCTGGGAAATTGAGGAACCACCACATGCAGCTCGAGTCGACCCTCTGGACCGTGAGTGTGAGTTGTTCTACCAGAACAATACCGGCCGGCGGGTTGACGGTCGTTTCGTCACTCGCTTACCCTTTCTGGACTCACGCCCCTCTTTGGGTCAATCTCGTGCTCTGGCCGAGAAGAGGTTGCTTTCCATGGAGCGCCGCATGCGGCGCGACCCAGCCTTTCGCGACAAATATGTCGAGTTCATGCGCGAGTATCAGGAGCTGGGTCACATGTCACCGTCCAACTTCGAATGGCGTTCACAGGAGCACTACTTCCTCCCTCACCATGCGGTCTTGAGGACCCCTGAGAGTAAGATTCGGGTAGTCTTTGACGGTTCCGCCCCCACATCAAACGGTGTGTCTCTGAACCAGTGTCTTCACTCGGGTCCTAAACTGATCAAGGACATATCCGACATCTTGACCCAATTCCGTCGACACCAAGTAGTTTTTGTCGCGGACATTCGGATGATGTTTCGCCAATCAGTGGTTCATCGTGATGACCGCCGATATCAGCTGATATTGTGGCGCGAGAAGCCCAGCGATCCCATACAGGTATTTGAGTTGAACACCACCACATATGGACTCCGGTCCAGCCCGTATATCGCCATGCGAACCCTCCTTGAACTCGCTGAGAGAGAGCGCCTGAGATACGCTCGGGGAGCTTCTATTTTGGAGACTTCGGTCTACATGGACGACATTTGTACGGGCGCTTCCACCGTCGAGGAGGCTCTGGTCTTGCGAGACGAATTAATTGCCATCCTGAAGTCTTGAGGCTATGAGTTGCGCAAGTGGTTGTCGAACTCCCCTCATATTTTGAAGGACCTCCCAGGAGAGGATCAACAAGACACTCATCTGTTCGAGCACCCTGAGAATCCTAATTTGTTGACTGTGCTGGGCATTCAATATCAGCCTGTTCAGGACACCTTTACGTATAGAGTAAAACTTGACCCACCGGCCAAAGCATGGACCAAACGCTCCGTGCTGTCCACCGTAGCCCGCACCTTCGACCCTAATGGGTGGATCACCCCGGTCATCTTTTTAGCTAAGTGCTTTCTTCAAAAGCTCTGGATGTCCGGGTTGGGTTGGGACGAGCCGATTGGCGGAGCCGTCTTGCGAGAGTGGCTCTCCATGCTCTCCTCCCTTCCGGATATCAACCGGGTTTCCATGTCAAGGTGCTTCCTTCCCCCCGGGAAATGTCGGGCTACCCTACATGGGTTTTGCGACGCCTCTGAGAAGGGCTATGCTGCTGTCGTAAATTTGCGGACGGTGAGTTCCTCTGGTCATACTGCCGTCCATCTCGTACTCGCTAAAAGCAAGGTTGCTCCCATTAGGTCCCGCTTAACTATCCCTAAATTGGAACTGTCCGGTGCCGCTCTCCTCACGCGACTCCTCAACCACGTTCACTCTTCCTTGAAGCCTGTAATCGACATTACGGGCGTCTACGCATGGTCGGACAGTGAGATAGTACTTTGTTGGCTCCGAGCCGCACCTCACAATCTTGAGGTCTTTGTGGCGAACCGCGTGTCTCAAATCCAGAGTTCTGAGACTTCTCTCAACTGGAGACATGTCCCAGGGGAGTTGAATCCCGCAGACTGCGCTTCTCGCGGCTGTGAGGCCCCCGCGCTGGTTGACCACTCATTGTGGTCGGGTCCCGGTTGGTTATCTGATCCTCAGTCATTCTGGCCCCAGGGTAATTACTCCGAACCTACCGATTTGCCGGGCCTACGGGCCCGAGTAGGAGTGGGCAAGGATAAGCCCACTCGGGATCTCTCCCTTCTGGAACGGTACAGCTCTCTCGATAAGCTCTTAGGAGTGACTGCTTGGCTGCGCCGCTTTGTCCGCAATTCGAGAGATCCGTCCAACCGACTCTCTGATTGCGTTTTGTCCCCTAGCGAGCGTCGTGAAGCTTTGATGCATTGGACCCGTATGGTCCAAACGGAGCATTTTGAGCCCATTATTGAAAACTTGAAGCGTGGCTCCCTTATCAAGGGCGCTCTGGCCCACCTGAACCTCTTTCTGGACGACGCTGGGATGCTGCGCGTGGGCGGACGTTTGAAAAACTCTCAACTGCCGTGCGGGGCTGGACACCCGTTGCTGCTCCCTAAGGACGGCGCCCTTGTCCGGTTGCTGGTAACCCACCACCATGTTAAGAATGCCCACGCTGGGTGTAACGCTCTTTCGGCTATTTTGCAGCGGGAGTTTTGGATTTTGGCTGGCCGACGCACCATTCGGAGCGTCATCTTTAAGTGCATCCCCTGTTATAAACTGAAGGCCCCCATATCGCAGCCTCTGATGGGTGACTTGCCGCCCGACCGCGTCAGGGCCATCCGACCATTCGCTGGGGTCGGAACAGACTTCGCTGGCCCCTTCCTTGTTAAGTCCTCTAACCTTCGTAACGCGCGTTCACATAAGGCCTATCTTTGCGTCTTCGTGTGCCTCTCCACTAAGGCCGTTCACTTGGAACTTGTAAGCGCCCTCAGCACGGAAGCCTTCTTGGCCACGCTTGGCCTTTTCGTGTGGCGGCGCGGTTTGCCGGACTTGATCCGGTCGGATTGCGGGACGAATTATAAGGGCACGGATAGGTATCTAAAGGAGGTCGTCGAATTTTTGTCCAGCCACCGGACTTATTTAGGAAATGCTATGTCAAAAAGGGGCATCCAGTGGAAATTCGACCCTCCGGCGTGTGTCCCCCCCCCCCCACTGGGGCGGTATTTTCGAGGCGGTGGTTAAAGTTGCAAAAACGCATCTCCGTCGCGTTATTGGTGAAACTATTTTGACATTTGAGGAACTCGCCACTGTATTCTGTAAAATTGAGGCGGTACTCAACTCTCGGCCCCTCTGTCCCCTCTCATCCGACCCGAATGATTTGGAGATTCTAACCCCGGGACACTTCCTGATTGGCCAGCCGCTTAACGCCCTGCCCGAGTACCCCTTCAGGGAAATAAACTCTTCGCGGCTGAGCAGATTTGACCTGCTACAACAGATGACTCAGAGTTTTTGGCACCGATGGTCGTTGGAGTACCTACATCTTTTGCAGCAGCGCGTTAAGTGGTCTGACAAGACGGATCCTCCTCGGGTTGGAGACCTCGTGTTGGTTAAAGAACCCAACGCTTTACCTTTGTATTGGCGCCGTGGGCGTATTGTTAAGTTGTCGTATGCATCGGATGGGGTGCCTAGAGTGGCCGAGGTTTTGGTCGGAGATTCGGTCTTGCAACGCGCCGTCGCGACCTTGTCCCGTTTGCCAATCTACTCGCGGACATAATTCCTTATGTCCGGGGCAGGGGTTTGTTTAGGCAAGAATATTTTACCTTCGAAACGTATTCTTTAACGCGCGCGCGTGGCCTCGATATCGTGGGCACCTTCCCCTCCCTCCGGCCGCCTGACGTGGCGGGATCGGACTTCTCGACATTCATTGTAGAATTTCTGGCGAGCTATACTGACGTTTTCCGCGCCTAACTTGTTACGAAAGTATCAACCCGCGTAAATCGTTGTGAGAACCGTATCGTTCATTAGGACCTACTAACTCTGTTAAATTAATTGTGCAACTATAATAGTGATTTACCTCTGAAGTACTACGTGTAGCTGTCCCATTTCGTGACAAACCAGGAAGAGTGCCTGCAGAAGGGGAAAGTTCCGGGGATACCAGCGCATACCTTCTCCCGGACGGCATTGCGTCATCCAGATCGGGGCCCGTCAACATACACGCACATACAATTACACATACACTCACGACACTGTCATCAGCCGGGCCGGTCTAGGAGAATCGTCTGCGCTCCTGGAGCAGGTGAGTGCCTTTATCGTAGTGACCTTTCCCCTCGTTTGTTTCTATTAGAAATTTCCACTTTGGCTAAAAGCCCGACCTGTATCTGCCTGTAGCGTCTTCCTACTATGGGCCTAGGTGGATACTACCATTAGCTAGGCAGCCGCAGGCCGTAACAATCTCTGTATATGAAAAGTGTCCCTAAAAACGCGTCAAATAAGGGTGGCGCTGCAGTTGCATAGGATAATTTAAAAAAAAATAGCGCCAAAATTAATTAGAATAAGATGGAGAAATAAACAAGGACCGACCAATCCGCTTGGTTTTGTACTACGTAAATAGTTGAGGTTTTGTATACTGGCATTTTACTAACTACTCTAGTCATGAAATTTTTTAAATATTTGAATTCAGCTGACATCACCACGTCTACAACAGCTATATTCATATCGTAGTTTTTCAGACGCCAGCGCTATTGCGGTAGGTTTTGGAACCTCTATTTTCAGTATATAGTGGGACACTTTTTCAACTTTCGCACATTATAAGATGGTCTCCTTCTACTCTACACTCCATAATTCTTTGTTAAATTTATTTTTTTATTTTTAAAAACATAACCTCCCCACTAGGATTTTCTTCTGTGCCGTGGGGGTAGTTTACAAACTAATTGCACAAGGACCACCCAGACCCGAAACAATTATTCGTAGGCCATACGAATACTTGTTCCGTGCGGGATTCGAATTCGCGGCCCTTACCGCTAAGCCACTGCGCCACTATCATGTATCTAAAGAGTACACACAGACAGACGTTTATACATAAGTACTATTGAGTGGTAGGGATACATCCGATACTGATACCGATACAGATTTATCGCCATCGGTGATATTTTTATTGCCGATTTTTTTTAATATAAGGTTTTTTTTTAAATAAGGGTGCCAAACGAGCACACAGTCCACCTGATGGTAAGCGGATGTTGTAGCCCATAGACATTATCCTACATTTATCCTCGGTTAAGAGATCCTTGAGGAGTAAGATTGATAATAAAGATAATAACCGGCGAATTGTGAGTCGGACTCGCGCGTGAAGGGTTCCGTACCGTCGTAAAACACGTTTCTCGTAGGATTAAAAATTAAAGGGGGGACTCCAATAGTTCGTAATCATTTATATTGTAAAATTTATTTAAAATAAAGTCCCGCTGGTTTTCTTGCTGGTACTTCCCAGGACAGAGGGTATTTTTTCGAACCACTGGTAAAGTAAAAAATGACTTTCAATAAGAATTACACATGTAATGTATGTTGAATAAAAATTATTCTATTCTATTCTATTCTAATTTATAATATATTTTAGTTTATAATAATTGTTGTTATAGCGGCAACAGAAACACACATTCTGTGAAAATTTCAATTATCTACCTATTACGGATCATGAGATACAGCCCGCTGACAGACAGGCGGACAGCGGAGGCTTAGTAATAAGGTCCCGTTGGTTACCCTTCAGGTACGGAACACTAAAAACGGTCTCCGGTTCTCTACACCCTTTGCAAGCGTATTTATTTTTAGTCGTTATTACGAAGACCCTGCAGCCCATCTCCTGATTTGTTTTCCTCTGTCACCTCTTACGACACCCGCGGGATGGGGTAATTTATTCTCTACCGCACTATACAAAACAATATAATTTTTTTATATTTATATTCCAGTGGACTTCGCGCTGGGTCGCCTAGTGGAGGCCCAGAGCCAACAGTGCAGGGACTCCGGTCCGAGCACCATGAGCTCTGTCAACGCTATACAGAGGCATTTTGTAACCGTCACAAACCCCGGTGAGTCCATTTCTTGAGTAATACACTAATTAATACCACGTAGTGGCGTTGTAAGAATATCCATAAACACAAACACATCAGGAGATAGGCAGCAGCGTCTACCTAATAACGTTTAAAAATAGGAAACTGCAGTTGCCAATCCGATTGCCACACGTGCCAACTGTGGGAAATATCCCCCCTATGAGGCAATCTATGGTGGAGGTTTATGTTCAGCAGTGGACTTTAAGGGGCGTATTACAAAAAATCGCGAAATTACAAGGTTTCCTCGTTGAAATTTTATGTTTATCGTTCATTGCTTGAAATAACAATTACTTGGTAAAAATAGTTCGTTTTCTCTCCTCAAATAAGCTCGGAATGGATTTTAGATAACTTATTTATTTAATCAATAATAATCATTCTCCCAAAGCATGTTTAGGCAAAAACTCTCGAAGACATGATTTGGGAGCTCTAATTTGTAGATTCTATTGAATATCGACCATCAAAAAAAATATTTTTATCTCCCAAATATCCTACACTTTAATAATAATGGAATACATTTTCGTTATATGCTTTTCACGCTAGGAAAAAAAAATCGACATAATTCAAAAAACGACCAAAAAAGCTTCGATACAAGCCCCTATATTTCCTAAGTTCTACATCATTTAGAAGTAAAATTTATACCAAAATAATCATCAGCATTTGCTTACACTATGCTATTATTTTTACTTTTTAAATCGTTACTATTATATTTTAATTAATTAAATAAACGTACTATATATTTCACTGTGCCGGCCATCTGCGATCATTAACGCGCGAGCGCTTGCCGAGGGTGGACCTGTGTCAGTTTATTTCGGGCGCTGCATCGTTTCGATACTACCGTAGTGTGCGTCGATTACCTGCATACTAGAAAATCGTCAACTACGACCGCAATTTTTGATCGATCGGTTTAAAACTATTTTATATAGTTATAATTTAGATTACGTCTCTTCAAAAATGTGGTCTATTCATTGACTTAGATCATTGTTATTTGAGGGCTTCACCTAATGGTTTATACAGCAACGGTCTTATTGAAGTTAAATGTCCTATTTCAGCTTTCGAAATAGATTTTGATACGGCCTTTCGACAAAAAAAAGTTAAAGGTTATAAATTCAGTGATTCAAGTGTAACATTAAATCAAAATAATGACTGGTTTTCCCAAATCGAAGTCCAGCTTCATTTAGCAAATAAAAATGTCTGGATACTTGCCATAATATGTATTGGCCCAGATTAATGCATTAAAAGTACTAAAAATTTACAAATACGACCAATTTTAGATTTTCAATATGTTACCCAAGTTACAAGCTTTTTATGAAAAGTGTGTACTGCCTGAAATTATCGAATCGAGAAAAGTTCGGTCAATGCCGTCGCAGCAAATATTTTTCTTTTAAAAAATATAGTAATTGACTGTAAGTACCAATTAAAAAATATTAGTTACATTTGGTTGTTATATTTATTAAAACAGGTTGCAACCGTTTATTTATTTATACCACTATTCTACCGGTAGTAGACATAATCGATTATTAACATTCGATTACAGCGTAACAATTAAAATATTTATGTGTATGTACTTATTTTGACACTAAATTTCATAAATAATGAATAATATATCAAAATGGTATATAATAATAAATAATAAATTATATAATTATATAATAATAAATTAATAAGATAACATTAAAATGACACACCAAAAAATATTCCATCCACTGAAGTCCATCCTAAGAAAACTTTGTATTATGGAAGATCAAGATCGTTTAGTCGCCATACTCACAGTATTATAGTGCGAGCGAGTGAATAGATATGAAAGAAATTATCGGTCGCGTAACTTGCTGCCCGCTCGGTGCGTAAAATACCTAAATTTGCGAAACGCCGAAATGTAAGAGGGCTCTTAATAGGCTGTGATGGTAATACAAATTTATTCTGTACTGCATATAGTCATACGAATTAGACATGGAACGAGTAGTGATTCGCCGAGTACTCGGCCGAATACTCGGCTTTAAAAAAATGCGGTAGCGGACGGCGTGTGGTTATTTCCCTTACACAGAGTTAGAGATGGAATGATACGAGTAAATACAAGTAGTTACTCGATACTTTTCTTTCTATACCAAGTACTTTGGGTATCGATACTTTAAAACTTAGTACCAAGTACTATCGAGAGAAAAGTACTTGTATCGGTACTCGATCAGTCACACACCCACGGATACTGTTGATGAGTGATTACTGATTACTTGTCAAATGAGACAACATGATTTCATGTTCGAGAGATAGTTTTCGTTATCTGGCGCGAAAATGACTGCTTATAGAAATCGTTTTATCGGAAAACATATAGAAAAATCAATGATCTTCCTCTCTTAAATTTTAAATATTAGTAACAATAATTTCTATTATAGATTCTTATGTACGTTCTAAATATTTCTGCTGCTTCTCATGTTCCTGATGTTTTAATGTGTCTAATATAATAATAATGATAAAAACTGCCTTTTTGTCTTTATTTTTCTCTGGAATATAATTAAGACCGAGTATTCGGTACTCGGCCGTTAATACTCGGTGCTCGGCCGAACCCGAAAAAAGGCCGAATCCGCCGAGTACCGAATCCAAACCGTGTACTCGTCCCATGTCTAATACGAATATTTCCTATATTATTTCGTAACTTAAACGGTGGTAGAGTCACGCGCCAGCTTTTGCTGTTGCACGTATGGGCCGGCTCGAGCCGGGTTGGTACCACGATCTCACAGAATACTGGTGTGAAGTAGAAGCTCTGATTTTGCATATCGTCTAGTGAGTGCAGGTGGCTGGATTTCCCCCTACCCCCCCATCAACATGGTAGCGGAATCAAATAAAAAAACTACCCCAGGAGGGTACCAGCACCCCTGGAGAATCCCTCGCTGAACATCCACGACCATACTACTACACTCCTTAGCATTCCCCCCCCCCCAGGTTGCCCCGCGTATTTTGGGGGGGGGGGGGCAAAATTCCGCTCATAACAATAACTGCTCGGGGCAAACTGAGCAACAAGCCCAAGGCGACCCCTGCCACGCTATCCGTGAATTCCTGCAACATCAGGGGACTTCACTCGAACCTAAACGCCGTCCACTACCACCTTGCTCTTTCTGACCGAGACGCAGCTGTCCTCTCCGGCTGATACTTCGTATCTCTCTTACCCGGGGTACAAATTGGAACACTCCTTTGTGCCTCGGGCTGGAGCATATACGTTTACGTATACGTCAGAGAGGACATCTGTTCTCGACGCCTCGATAGTCTTGAAGTTCGGACCTGTCCATCCTTTGGCTACGCGTAGACAGTGACGACCATCCGTGCGTCTACGGGTGCCTCTATAGGTCCCATAGCGGTAATGCCGAAATAGACCGACTCATAGACCACGTCCAAATGGCTACAGATTCCTTGCAACAGATCCCATCCGGAGAGATTGTGATCCTTGGCGATTTCAACGCCCACCACGCCGAACGGCTCGGTTCAGGTTTAACCGATTATACGGGGAAACCTGTTTATGACTTTGCCTTGGCATATGGTCTGATACAACTGGTTTCTTCGCCTACGCGGATTCCAGATATGGAGTATCATACACGTTTTCGCAGAGCACTCCTCTCGCTGGACATCCACAAGTCGAATGTGCCTGACGGAAGCCCCCCAATTGTGCTGAGGACGTGTGCTCAAGAGTTGGCATCGGTTCTAACGCACTTTTTCTGGTACTCCTACTTCCTAGGTGTTACGGCCAACAGCTGCCTATCCCAGGAGTAGAATCCTCCGCGGCCCATAGACGGAGAAGCTACAAGCAGATGCTGGTCGGGCGTCCTAACGCCAAGGGTTAAAAGTTTCTAATTACATTAAACGATTCGGGGGGAGCGTCACACTATAATAAAAGGGAGCTTACTTACCTCTATCCAAGGCGACTGGTCCCTCAGGATTCGGTCAGGTCGCGTGTGGATGTATAGTGCTAGGAAAGTAAGGGTCAGTGATGTGTAACTGGGTGTGGCTGGTAGTGTTATTGACCTTATCAGACCGTTCCCTCTGCAGCAGTTCGGCCCTCAGCACCTCTCCAAACTACGGTCTCCTTCCGCAGTCACTTTCTTCGTTTTCTACGATGACAGTTCTTTAACTCTATCGTACGACCAACTACCTCACAGAAGCCACTAACTCTCGTTTGTTATAACGCTTGACTCGCGAATGAACACAGAACGTACGGATCAAAGGTCACCGTTATTTCTAGAATATCAAATACCGCACTAGTAACTAATACGGTCGAATCTACTTATACAGATTCTGCGTTAAACCTAAAAGTCCCGGGTAAAACTCAGCAAGGGGCCCGCGCTACAATTCCCAGTGGTATATTTACTATACGCGCCTATCATAAAAATATATCTAAGAGCTCCCGACCAAAACGGACCGCGTGCTTCTCTCTCGACGCGATGAAATGGACTCCCCTTTTTTCTCGCGTGTCCTCGAAACGACCGGACGTCAAAAACCGGTATCGTAGAAGCGCGCACGCCCTCTGACGTCCATTATTGACATTAACGCTTTTGCGCGAACAAACCTCCGTCCCGGACTTAAGGATTTAGGTCCGCGAGCAAACCGGTCAGCGGGACAGGGTCGCGACGGCAAGTTGCAAGACCGAATCTACAACCAAACTAGGCCACCTTACGCACCCCATCAGATCTTGCAACCCTAATCAACGCCTCAAAATTACAGCCCCAACGTGGGCTAGCCGGAGAGTTGAACTGGATGCCCTTCCTGGACATCGCAGCACATAAATATGTCCTATTCCTAGACAGAAGTCCGACGACCTCCTTCAAACACCTATCTGCGCTCCTATGATTAGTTCCGCAATCCGACCGGATCAGGTCTGCAAACAGCGACGCGACACGAAGCGGCCCAGAGGGACCTTCCAAGCTTCAGTGCAGAGAGCACCCCCAAATTCCCCATGAACGTCGTCTGTGGAGAGCTGAACGAAACGCACAGATAGTCCCTAGTATGAATTTTCAAACAAGTAGACATAACCAAGCCATCCACCTATAATCATTTACCAAATGGTGCGACAGCTGATTTCCATCTGATAATCTACAAACCAGATAGCCCTTTAGGCAGGTAATCCTATGCTCATATTTCAACTAATTTTTCAAAAGCATCAATGTTCAATTACAGAATTAATTAAAACAAGTAATCACCGATGCACATAGGTCAACTTGGAAAAGTAAACAAAACAATAAACGTAAGAGACAGCCCTATTTCTTATTTCAAATAAATATCTTAGACAGTGCCAACAAAATCTAAACCAAAAGAGAATTGACTCTTATTTCCTTCGGCGACAACAGGGTTATCTAATTTCAACCTTCCTTATCACAAAGCAAAATGATTAAACACTATCACAAACATATACATAATTTTCAAAATAGCGCGCCATTCAAATTTCAAATGAATTCAAACTTTCCTTTCAGCACAGACGCGACAATCAAATACAATTACAAAGGATACGCACAAGCATTAAAAAAGGGCACACAATTTAATCTCAATTTTCCGTGCAACAACAAACGCAGTGATCAAATGTATTTACAAAACATATGCAGCAGCATTTAAAGGAGTATTTTAAATTCAATTCTTTTAATCACAACCGCTACAATATGAATTTCGCGGAAAACCCAAAGCATTTTAATTTTAACTCAAAGAATTCTTAACTAAGTGCTCGACCAAACCAAATCCAATACCCCTCGAGAGCGTGATTCAACGCTCCAGGGGGCCCCAATTCTCCCACCACCAAGTGGAGGCCACACCCCGTGAACCCGAGACTAATAGAGAGCAACCGCTAACAGTCGCCACTCGGGTTGTACGCCCTCACTGAGGCCGTCGGCAACAGAACAGCTTGACAAGTGGACTGTTGAAGGCTTAAGGCTCAGTAGAGGCGGCCGTGGTGGGAGCTAAGGCGGCAGCTAGCTAGGGCCGCCTCCATCAAATGGGGTACAGTGGTACACCAGTCGCGGCCACTCAGCTAACGGGAGTGAGAAGGGTCCAGCGGACCGATGAGTGGCCGTGAAGTTCCTCTTCGCACGCTGAGGGGGAGTAATGACACCCCCGCCCCTGGGGGAATTACCCCCGACTGGTCGGGGGAGGGACCCCTTCCAAACCTAGGGGTCTGTTGGCTAGCCGGCGGGCGCCGAGCGTCGCCCGTCAGAGGGCGTGGCGGAGCGCCGCCGCCCGTGGGGGTCGAGGGCCTGGCAGCGCCCCGAGAGGAGACGCCGTTCGCACCCAGGCACAGTACGACATGGTGATTGCCCTGGCAATGCTAACAGGGACGCCGGTGCGGACAGTCTCGCTGGAGGTGCCCTTCCACACATGAGTAGCACCAGCGGCGCTCCTTGGCGATAGTTCGCCTCGCCGGAACCGGCTTACTTAATAATTTCGGGCAAGACGTTACCCGGTGATCAGATGCTCGACAATAGGAGCAGGGGGGGGGGGGGGTTGACGACGACTTGCCCGGCGGATTCCGCCTCTCACTGGGCACGGCTCGTAAGTCGTCAACGGTGACCGCCGCGTTTTCAATCTGCCGGCACTGCTCCTCCAAAAACCGCAGCAGGTCATAGAAGGGCAGAATATAGGAGGCCTCGTCCCCGCCGTACCTCTTCTCAAAATGCATTCGAAGGTCGAGAGGTAGACGGGACAGCACGATGCGGAGCAACAAGAAGGCCCATTCGCCCACTGGTAAATCCAGCCGCCTCAACATATTGCAGGCCACCAAGACTGGATCCAACAGGTCCGGACGTAGTCTGGCCCGGTCACTAAGCAGCGGGAGGCTCAGAAGCTGCTTAACATATTCGTCCGCAATTCGCCGGACGTTGGCGTATCTTAGGGCTAGGAGGTCCCGAGCAGTCTGGTAGGTTGTCGTCCGACAAGCTCAAATGGCTGACAACGCCCAGGGCCTCCCCCTCCAGTGAAGCCAGGAGGTACGCCATCTTCTGGCTCGGGGTCAAGTCACTCCGGGCGTCCACTAGGCCGTCGAAAAGACCAACGAAGGTCAGCCATTCGGAAAGGACCCCGGAGAACCTTGGCAAGTCCACAGTTGGGAGTCGTCCCAACAGCTCCGGCTGAGGCTGCTTCCGAAAGGACTCGGGCAGGCCACTCGTCCGAGCTTCACGCGCCTCCTCGGCATACCTGCCTTCAGCCTCGATCAACTCGTCCGTGAGCGAAAAGAACTGCTCATAGTCTGCGAAGCAGGAGTCCAGAACTCCCTTTTCCACATCCGAATCCTCGAGCTCAGCGTAAGCCTCCTTTACTGCAGCCCTTCGAGCATCGACCTGCTCGAACCGCTTCATCAAGTTATGGACCCTATCCGGTCGACCTATCAAAGCATGGGCGCTGGTGGCCCAGCGTAACTCAGTCCGCAGGCAACGGATTAGCATCTTGGGCGAGGACATCACTACTAAATACAAATTACGACGCGGCTCGAGCACAGTTACAAAAATAACAAATAACAAATACAAAAAAAATTAACAGCTAACTAATGCAGTTCCTATCAAATCGAGTTGAATAGAAATTACACAAATAAGAACCGCTATTTATCAAATCAAACACAAGTTTGTACAAAAGAAAAGACAAATCAAATTAACAATAACAAATACTAGTGCGATCAAATCAAGTTAAATTCAAATTACGTAAATACAAATTACTACTCTTCAGTTCAAATACAAATTACAATACGAAAGACACATAACGAAGATACACATCAACAAAAAATGCCTATCTCGGAAATCGACCCTTCGATAAGTAATCCACTACAACTATCCGACAACGATAATTAACCGATTACGTAAAAATAACCATCTACCTACATGACGAAAACTCCCGCTTACGCGCGAACCGGGCGCGGCTTTTCAAATTTACCCGCTAACAACATAAAAATCAAGCCACCAAAGAAAGGAATTTTATTATTACGTATATAATAAAAAAATGTATTTTTACGTATTACGGACGGGCGTGATTGTAGACACAAAATTAAACCAATCAACCCAACGCTCCCTGCCATCAAAATTGTTTAATTTTTATCAAACACTATGGTCGGTGGATCGACCGGGAATCGATCCCAGAACCGCGCTCTGCTACCAAATACAACGGCCAACAGCTGCCTATCCCAGGAGTAGAATCCTCCGCGGCCCATAGACGGAGAAGCTACAAGCAGATGCTGGTCGGGCGTCCTAACGCCAAGGGTTAAAAGTTTCTAATTACATTAAACGATTCGGGGGGGGAGCGTCACACTATAATAAAAGGGAGCTTACTTACCTATATCCAAGGCGACTGGTCCCTCAGGATTCGGTCAGGTCGCGTGTGGATGTATAGTGCTAGGAAAGTAAGGGTCAGTGATGTGTAACTGGGTGTGGCTGGTAGTGTTATTGACCTTATCAGACCGTTCCCTCTGCAGCAGTTCGGCCCTCAGCACCTCTCCAAACTACGGTCTCCTTCCGCAGTCACTTTCTTCGTTTTCTACGATGACAGTTCTTTAACTCTGTCGTACGACCAACTACCTCACAGAAGCCACTAACTCTCGTTTGTTATAACGCTTGACTCGCGAATGAACACAGAACGTACGGATCAAAGGTCACCGTTATTTCTAGAATATCAAATACCGCACTAGTAACTAATACGGTCGAATCCACTTATACAGATTCTGTGTTAAACCTAAAAGTCCTGGGTAAAATTCTCAGCAAGGGGCCCGCGCTAGAATTCCCAGTGGTATATGTACTATACGTGCCTATCATAAAAATATATATAAGAGCTCCCGACCAAAACGGACTGCGTGCTTCTCTCTCGACGCGATGAAATGGACTCCCCTTTTTTCTCGCGTGTCCTCGAAACGACCGGACGTCAAAAACCGGTATCGTAGAGGCGCGCACGCCCTCTGACGTCCATTATTGACATTAACGCTTTTGCGCGAACACTAGGCATAGTCCCGAAATCATGGAAAACAGCTTTTGTCCACCCAATCCCTAAAAAAGGTGACTGCTCAGACCCGTCCAACTACAGACCTATCGCCAACACCTTGTTCTCCGAAATAATGGAATCCATTATAAACTGCCAGCTCATGCGGTACCTTGAGGATTACCAGCTCATTAGTGACCGCCAATACGGTTTTCGTCAGGGTCGATCAGCTGGTGATCTTCTCGTTTACCTGACTGGGGATGGGCGAAAGCAGTAGAGTTCAAGGGGGAGGCATTGGCCGTTAGTTTGGACATTGCGAAGGCCTTCGATCGGTTTTGGCACAAAGCGCTTCTTTCGAAGCTTCCTTCCTATGGGCTTCCCGAGAAATTGTGCAATTGGACCACCAGCTTTCTTGCAGATCGGAGCATCAAGATCGTTGTAGACGGTGCATGCTTCGACTACAAGCCTATTAACGCTGGTGTTCCACAAGGCTGCGTGCTATCACCAACGCTGCTTCTCCTGCATATCAATGATATGTTGCAAACCGGTAACATTCATTGCTATGCGGATGACAGCACTGGTGATACTCTTTACACCGGCCGTCTCAATATTGACATTGTTCATTGTTCTTGTACAAGAACAGTACTCCCAAGCTGCAGGGATCGTCCAGGTGGGTAGTCATCCGTGGCGGATATCTAGCTGGCTGACCCGACAATGGGAGTAGATGTGTTGAACCATCTTAGCAATGAATTCTGTGTGGTGTGCCACGTTAACCGATGGGACCTTTATATGGTGTCAGTGTATTTCAAGTTTAGTGATCCCATCAATGACCACCTGCATCACTTAAGCGCGGCGCCCACCTACGTAACGTAACACGTGATCTGAGGCGTGATTTGACGCGTAACTTGTCACTCGCCCCAACATTCAAAGCGATTGTATGTAGTAGCGCCCATTCGCGTGGCGTGTCACTGCATGACCTGACGTGCCATTCAGCTTGCTACTAGTGATGCATTGTAGTGGCGCTGTAACACGAAACTTGTAGTAACTTATGCAAAATGAAAGGCAACCTAGCTTTTAATATTAAATTCATTGAGTTAGTTCATGGAAGACCATGTTTATATGTTTACATTAGACCCGATTACAGTAACAGGAACTCTTGCAACTTGTAGTGCAAATACCACCACTTTTCAATTTTTGTCCCTTAGCCAAATAACGTACCCAAAATCTTCTGCCGGCACTTTGAATGTTTGAAATCTGTAGCAAAGCAAGGGCATGTTTATCCGCTTCAGGCGACATTTTGGCTCAAACTAAATTCTGCTACATGCTATGGTTGCACAGGTTGGTGCAAGCAGTGTCACCCGTGGTCACGTCAGAGCATCGTCAGAATCATGCTACAAGCCATGTCGAAATCATGTAGCTAAGGTGGGCGCCGCGGCTCAGAGGTCGCCCTGAGTTGCCTAAAGGGCAGAAGGGTCATCGTCGGCCTCAACGCTAATGCGCACTCGCCACTCTGGCATTGTGATAGACGGCACTATGTGGGAAGAGGACAAAATGTCACACACAGAAGACAGCAGATGGAAGACTTTATATTTTCACAGGCGCTATCGTTAGTAAACCAGCCTGACCAGCCCTACACTTACTCTGGGCCTGGAGGGGAGTCGATTGTGGACCTCACGTTAACCATGGGAGATGTCTACGTTGCTGAGTGCGCGAGGAGGTCTGCGCCAGCGACTATAATCTCATTACATTTACGGCCACAACCAGCAGGCTGAGCACTCGCGCCACATCTGTTAGGGATCCCCCCCCCTCCGTTTTCGTGACCGAGGGGTGGACTGGGACAGGTTCCGGACGATAGTCAAGTTATGAATGGGATGGTTACATGTGGAGAAACCCACGGCCCTCCTGGCGGAGGAGTTCTCAGGGGTCGTCATCCGCTCTGCGGGGGAAGGCCTAGGGGAGCGTCGCCCTAGGGGGATGGGGGGTATGAATGGTGGACATCTAAATTAGACAAAACTCGAAAGTTGCTCGGGAGGTAGGTATGAGGAGATAGCAAAGATGGCTTTTCATAATGTGCGTGCAAGATACAGAAAGATGATGGTGGAGGCGCAGCAGTCGCAGCACATAAAGGTTGCCAACTCTGGCAACGAGGACCCATGGGGCCTGTCATACAGGTTAGCCGGCGGGACGGTGCATCCGCCTGCAAATGTTATCAACGGGATCGCCTTTGCGGGTGGGCACCCGGACAGACTGGAAGCGGCGATGCGCGACCTAAAGTCTGTGCTCTGTCCGGATGACAGCCTTCATCGCGACACGCCTTATCACCAGCATGTCCGTTTGCTGGCGGCATTTGTGCCGTCTGGTGGGGCTGCGCCTCCGCTCACGGTTAGGGACCTGGGAGGTACAGTCAAGGCCTTGCCTAACACGGCTCCGGGACTCGATGGGGTAAATGCGAGAATCGTGAGGAATGTATGGATGGCAGCACCATACATTCCTCACGATAGCAGCACCAAGGGGATTTCACTCGGTGTATGCTAAGTGTGTAGTAGAGGGGGGTTTTCCCCAAGGTATAGAAGGACGGAAGACTAATTGTCATTCCCAAGGATAATGATCAGCCGCGCACTGACGCCAAGGCATACCGTCTAATAACGCTCCTCCCTCTATCTTGGGAAAATTACTAGAACGAGTATTGCTAAGATATGCTAAGATGTGCTCCTGCGATTAGTCGTGGGATATCTGAATACCAGCATGGATTTTCTCCGGGGCAATCTACGGTAACAGCGCTGCGTGTCTTGCTCAGCACGGCAACTTATTCTCAGGTATGCTACGTGCAGGCAATCTTTTTAAATATCCCCAGCGCCTTCGAAACGCCTGGTGGGTGGCCGATGATGATGGTTAAAGCGAGACGAGGTGGTTGTCCACCCAACATTTACAAAATGCTCATGGACTACTTCACCTCCAGACGTGTGGGCCTCTTCATCGGCGATCGGGTAGAGTGGAAGACCTCGACCATGGGATGTCTTCAAGGCTCTGTGCTGGGCCCTACACTGTGGAACGTATTGGTGGACGACCTACTCCGACTCCCTTTGCCTGAGGGAGTAGCTCACGTACGCGGCAGAGTGCTGGTACGCGCGTGCGATCATGTACACAGTTCGTAGTGCTCTACTGAGATCGCAGCGAACCGCCCTTGTATTGTTAACTAAGGCGTACCGATCCACTAGCACGGCGGCCTTACCGGTGCTTGCTGGTGTTCTCCCTGCTGACCTGGAGGTCATCCGTGGTAGTAGGATGGGTATAGCACGTATGACCGTGCCCAAAGAGGAGTTAAGCAGACGCAAACGCGAAATTTGGACTGATCGAAATTTAGTGATCGGTGTTTGGCAGGATCGATGGATGAGTGACTCGAAAGGACGCGAGCTCTATCGATTTTTCCTGGAGATGGTGTTGAGACTCTGGTATAACTGGGTCTCACCGGACTATCAAACCTCTCAGATTCTGAACGGACATGGATGCTTTCGGAAGAGACTGAGTGAAATGCGAGTGTGTGAAACAAGTATGTGTGAGTGTGGTGCGACAGAGGAGGACGTTCACCATGTTCTATGGGAATGTCCTTTGTATGACGACCTAAGAGCGAATATGATGGATGGACTAGTTCGCCCGGTTCAAGGACCGATCTATTACTCGGATCTCGTCAGCGGTGGGGGGAACTATGGGCTGTTGTGCGAATTAGCGCATAGATGACATGACAGCAGGAAAAGACATGAAAGAATGCTGGGAGAAAGGCCTGACGACGTAGCCCCAAAATGGGGAGAATGACGTTAAACTGGGACAAGGTACAGACGAAATATTTGTAGGGAGTCAAGAAAGTGCGCGCAGGAAAGAGCCACGTGCAAGTACCGCGCGCATCTCCCGAGATTCGGCCCATATGACCTGAGGGTCGGAGTGCCATGGGAGGTGGTGGGTTGTTCTCATCTCTGGGCTGGGGCTCCCCAGTGCCAGCTCCTTCCACTTGACCGCATTCAGCGCAGAGCGGCTCGAATCGTCGACAACCGAGTCCTTTCCGATCGGCTCGATTCATTAGCGCTGCGAAGAGATGTTGCATCCCTTTGCATTTTCTTTCGCACTTACCACGGGGAGTGCTCTGAGGAATTGTTCGGATTAATCCCAGCCGCCAAATTCCACGAACGCACATCGCGGCAGAACTCCCGATACCATCCACACCATCTGGATGATTGGCGGTCCACCACTGTGCGATTTAGAAGATGTTTTCTTCCTCGCACAACTTTCTTGTGGAGTCGATTACCACCGGCGATTTTTCCGGATCGATACGACTTAGGGACCTTCAAGAAAAGAGCCTACTCTTTTTTAAAAGGCTGGTAACGCTGGTGTTGCAGTTGTTCATGGGTGGCGGTAGTCACTTACCATCAGGTGAGCCGCATACTCGTTTGCCCCTTCTTCTATAAAAAAATAACTAGTTTCCCGCCCCGGCTTTCCCTGGGTAGGTTCTTTTAATATGGCGTTATTTAGATTTAAGTCATAGTCTGTTCGCTAAGATAGTGTCGGTACACCTGGAGGCGCACTTATTATTTTATTTTTATTTTATTATTTTGTATTGCGTTTGTTAAAAAATAACCTTTCATTTTAGCGCTTCGTTTTAAAATGCCAAATTCTCTTGCGGATTTCGGTGACCTTTAACGTCGCGGCGGCGCTTTTGGCAAAATGCGACACGTGCCAAGGCGGCGCGCCACAAAGGCGACCGTATCTAAGCGAATATACTATAGTCAAAAACCATTTATTTTACTTATTTCCGTTTTTTTTTGTGTCTCAAGGTTTTTGGATGAAATATAGCCTGTTCATAAAGGTTTATCATATTTTGTTCAGCCTTGTGATAGATAAGAATAGAATAGAATAATTCTTATTCAAAATAAATTACAAGAATTTTTATTTTGAGTCATATATGCTTTACCATTGGTTCAGAGTAAACTGTCGTGGGAAGAATCAGCAAGAAACCCAGTGGATCTTTAATCCCATTCAATCGTGTACTTGTGTATGTACTATCCGTGCGGTTAAAGAAAAGGATTGAAAATGGCGTTTGTTTTTATTCACATCTCGCTCGCACACTGTTACTATCTATACTCACACACGTCGGTAAAGACTGCAAAAAAAACGTTGTGATGTGTTTCACGTTTTTGTACGTTCTAAAACTTCAGTCCAACTTGTCAAATAGAGAGTAATGCCAGGAGAGCAGGAGTGATGTAGACTAAATTTTATCAGAAAAAATTGAGATTTTCTTAAAATGGAACTATTGATAAGTATAAAATAAATGGCCTTTAATGATTAATTTTGAGTCTGTATAACGTGACATTAATATATCCTACCCAAGTTAAGTTTAACGGTGGTAGAGCCACGCGGCAATTTTTGTTGTTGCACGTATGGGCCGGCTCGAGCCGGGGTGGTACCACGACTTCACAGAATACCAACTTGAAGTCTACTTCGCAGAGGTAAACCTCTAGGTTTACCTCTGCGTTGCGCTTGGTGAATGCAGGTGGCCGGAGGGCCATTCCCCCCCCCACCCTCCATCAACATAGTAGCGAAATTAAACAAAGGACTACCCCAGGAGGGTACCAGCACCCCTGGAGAATCCCTCGCTGAGCATCCACGACCATGTTATTCCACTCCTGAGCGTCGGTGCTCAGGTTGCCCCGCATATTCTGGAGGGGGGGGGGGGCAAATTCCGCTCAAAACAATAACTGCTCGGGGCACATTGAGTAACAATACCAAGGCGACCCCTGCCACGATATCCGTGAATTTCTGCAACATCAGGGGACTTCACTAGAACCTAAACGCCGTCCACTGCCATCTTGAGACGGCGAAGGCGGCCTTACTGTTTCTGAACGAGACGCAGGTGTCCTCTCCGGTTGTGCCTCGGGCTGGAGTTTGCGTATACGTCAGAGAGGACATCTGTTCTCGACGCCTAGGCAGTCTTGAAGGTTCGGACCTGTCCATCCTTTGGCTACGCGTAGACAGAGACGACCACACGCGCGTCTACGGGTGCCTCTATAGGTCCCATAGCGGTAATGCCGAAACGGATAGACTCATCGTCCACGTCCTAATGGCTAGAGATTCCTTGCTACAACAGGTCCCATCCGCAGATATCGTGATCCTTGGCGATTTCAACGCCCATCACGCCGAATGGCTCGGTTCACGTTTAATCGATCATGCGGGGAGATCTGTTTATGACTTTGCCTTGGCGTATGGTCTGACACAACTGTTTACTTCGCCTACGCGGATTCCAGATGTGGAAGATCATACACCTTCCTCGTTGGACCTTCAGCTGACCTCTTATCCGGACGGATATCAGGTTTCTGTCGATGCTCTTCTCGGCTCTTCGGACCATTGTCTCATCCGGAGTGTGGTACCACTCACGCTCCCTTCGCGGTTGCGTTCTGCAGGTTGCCGCCGTGTTTGACATTACAGGGCGGCGGATTGGGACGGAATGCGGTCTTTCTTTGCATCCTACACGGGGACTCGGCATGTAAGCACCAGCATGCTTAAAAAGAAGTATAACTTCGCCTCCAGGTCCTTCAAAAGAGTTAGTCCGAGCACATAGGCAGAATTGGCGAGAAACTAGTTTGCCTTCCTCCGGGAACCCGTGCATTCTGGTCTCTCGCCAAGGTTCTCCAAGGGAATTTCTGTCAGCCATCTCTTCCATCTCTGCACAGAGAGGACGACTCACTGGCCCACGCCGCAAAAGAAAAATCCGACATTTTAGGCCCCCTTTTTGCGTCCAACTCGACTCTAGATGACGAGGGGAACACCGCCGACCATCCCGCAGTGTGAGTGATCCATGCCGGATGTGCGGTTCTCACAGCGCTTGTTTCGCAAAGCACTCCTCTCCCTGGACATCCACAAGTCGAGTGGGCCTGATGGAATCCCCCCAATTGTGCTGAGGACGTGTCCTCCGGAGTTGGCACCGGTTCTAACGTGTTTTTTCCGGTACTTCTACTGCCTAGGCGTAGTCCCGAAATCATGGAAGATAGCTTTTGTCCAGGTCGCTCTTTTAGGGATCGGCCCTAAAAAAGGCGACCGCTCAGACCCGTCCAACTACAGGCCTATCGCCATCACCTCCTTGTTCTCCAAAATAATGGAGTCCATTATTAACTGCCAGCTCATGCGGTACCTTGAGGATCACCAGCTGATTAGTAACCGCCAATACGGTTTTCGTCGGGGTCGATCAGCTGGTGATCTTCTCGTCTACCTGACTCATAGATGGGCGGAGGCAGTAGAGTCCAAGGGGAAGGCGTTGGCCATTAGTTTGGACATTGCGAAGGCCTTCAATCTGGTTTGGCACGAAGCGCTTCTTTCAAAGCTCCCTTCCTATGGGCCTCCCGAGAAATTGTGCAATTGGATCACCAGCTTCCTTGCAAAACGGAGCATCAAGGTTGTTGTAGACGGTGCATGCTCCGACTACAAGCATATTAACGCTGGTGTTCCACAAGGCTGTGTGCTATCACCAACGCTGTTTCTTCTGCATATCAATGATATGTTGCAAACTGGTAACATTCATTGCTATGCGGATGACAGCACTGGTGATGCTCTATACACCGGCCGTGTTAATATTTCTCGGGAAAACGTCGCCGAGTACCGGAACAAACTTGTGTCTGAAGTCGAGTCTTTGCTGAACAAAGTCTCGGATTGGGCGCGATATAAAATATAAATCCAGTCTAGTTCAACCCCCAGAACACACAAAGAACAATGGCAGAAAAATAGTTGACAAAAATTATTGCGTCTAGAAATATATAAAATGAGTTTATTATTTTTCTATGATTTTTCAAATAAAAATATATTTTAATTAAAGCCAAGAAACAAAACAAACATTTTTGGGAATGTCAAATGACTTATATCATTTTACTCTATACAAGTGGTGCCATTTATTATATACATACTATTTTCATATACTCTTTGTAATGGAAGTATATAAAAAAGTATGTAAAGGAAGAATATATAAAAATAAAAATGATGTGGTTGAAAATAAGTCTCTTACAAAGAACTTCCTACAATAATACATTACCTCAATCATAGTACTATGTAACAATTCCATTTAATGTTATGGCAACACTAGCTAAAACAAAATGTCACCGTTTTTTTATACTGGCTTTACTGCTCTGGGTTCTAGCCCTTCTGAGAATATCACTCTATGACACAAAGGCCCACAAATATCAATATATAGAAATATCGCCGATATTTTAAAACGCGATATATCGATGTATCGATATTTATTTTAGAATATCGAATTAGTATCAATTTCAATATATTTGAAAATGTTATATTTCGTTTTTTTCATCGTCCAAGTAAATAAAAGGTAAATAAAATTTTGGACCTAATCTTTACATCATGCAAGTGATGACGATATATCGATATATCCATATTTATAACGCGATATATATCGATACTGTTTAAAAATATAGATTCGATATATATCGATATATTTTTCTCCCTTGCCCATCCCTAATTTATTGTATGCAAATATATAATAGAGATACAATAATCTAAAACTTTCAATTACGTAGGTAGGTACATTATGTTGAGAATGTAATATGCTAACATCAACCAACCACAGGAAGCATGACTTCCAAGTGACATAAGACATAACCTAAAAAGATTCAAATCTAAATATCTTTTTTTTTACGACTTCTCAGGACAAAATTATTTGACAGAATTATTAAGACAGACGCTTAACATTTTAAGATATCTACCATTCCTTCTCAACTAATTTTATGTATGAAAGTCTGCCATAGTTCTTTACGCGTTTATCGCTAAAAAGAACCCCTCTGTCGTATCTCCTTAGTTTCAAGACACTCCTCTTGCTACCTCAGCTAGAATCAGAAACCTCAGCGTGCAGTTTCGTGGTCACTTGCAAGGGAAGGCCAAATTGGCCTCTAAAAAGCTTGGCGTGCTCAGCAGAGCGAGACAGTATTTCATGCCGGCACATCGCTTGCAACTTTACTAAGCGCAAGTTCAGCCTCACATGCTTACCCCAGTGCCAGCTCCTTCCACTTGACCGCATCCAGCGCAGAGCGGTTCGAATCATCGATGACCGAGTTCTTTCTGATCGGCTCGATACACTGGCACTGCGTAGAGATGTTGCATCCCTTTGCATTTTCTATCGAATTTACCACGGAGAGTGCTCTGAGGAAAGCAAATTTCACGAACGCACATCGCGTTAAAATTCACGATACCATCCTCATCATCTAGATGCTTGGCGGTCCACGATTGTGTGTTTTACTAGAAGTTTTCTTCCTCGTACTACTTCTCTGTGGAATTGTTTACCACCGGCGATTTTTCCGGACCGATGCGACTTAGGGACCTTCAAGAAAAGAGCTTACACCTTTTTAAAAGGCCGGCAACGCATCTGCAATTTCCCTGGTGTTGCGGTTTATCATGGGCGGCGGTAGTCACTTACCATCAGGTGAGCCGCATGCTCGTTTGCCCCCTCTTCTATAAAAAACTAAACTTATAAATAAAATAAACGTTGACAATGTCATAATGGTTTAACGGTCTGTGGAAATGCTCAGTGCTTCAAGGATGTTACGAATTTGTTTTGGCGTGATTGATTATTAATTTTAGTCTTAGAGACAGTTCCGTTTTGACTATCACGTGCGCGTGAGCGATTGTTCAATTGTTTTGTTTATTACATTCTTGTTAAGTTTTGTTTTTCTTGTTTTGTTTTATGCCTAACGCGTAGGTACGTTTATAGTGCTCGTAAATACGGCAACATCTTAATTTGCCTTGGAGAATCTCATAAGGCCACGTAGGATTTAGATTGGTAAGCTGTTTCATACTGTTGAGGACAGCTAGAGACCCGCCGCCCCGTCGCCCCTTCGTACCCCGCTACCCCCCGCGCACCCCGCACACCGGCGCCGATCCAGTGATGTCGGCGACCAATCAGCGCGCGTGTGGCTTCATTTATCGTGCACGGCACTACTCACAGACTGAGGCACCTTCTTGCGAGATATAGGAAGGGCGTCTCGGTCTGTGAGCTGTTCATTTCACTTCGGAAGCGCACTCGAGAAGACTCCAAAGAAGACTCAAGACAACAGATCAAGACTCCACAACTGAAGACCTCTCTCTGTACATATTAGATAGTTTATTTTAATAGTGCCGATAAAGTAAATAGTGTAATACAGTATAGTAAAAAGTACCATCTTTTCTTCAAGCAGTCCCCTAGTATAGCTAACCTCAGATCAGTCAATAAGTAACCAGTCAGAAATAAATATACAGTCCACTTTTCAACCATTATATTCTTGGTCCATCGCCGCCGGATTCAAGCCAGAAGAAAGAAGCAAGAAGTAAGAAGAAACAAGAAAGAAGCCAATTACAGAAGATAGAACATAATTATAGAAGAAAGAACATAATTATAGAAGAGAGAAGATCATTATAGAAGATCTTCAAGGAAGAAAGAAGTTCGTCGACGAAGAGAGAAGATCGTCGGTACTAATTTCTTCCCTGTTTCTTGTTACGACTACGTCACATACGTCTATTGTCTGTTTCCAGACAATTTCTTGTTTCTTTAACCGCGTTTACGCGGCCAGGTGGTTGCTCCCTAACGGTGTCAAACTGTGACCATCTGGTAACGCCCTTGTGGCGGGAACGACATCCAATACGTGCGTCTTTTTGAAGACGATACGTACGTCTTTTTGAAGACGACCGGAGGTCGCAACGTAGGACAATGAGGAAGACACGAAGCCAGAAGGCACGGAACGAGGACGACACGCCGGTAGGAATGCGTATATTCGAAGAAGCACCCGCGTCCCCGTCCGATTATCTCGCGATGGCACAAGCGCCCTCCGCCGCGCCCGCGCCCCAGGCCCCGCTCGCGCCCGCACCTACGCCCGCGCCCGCGCCCCCGCCGCCGCGCCCCGCTATGTCCGTGTCTACGACCGATCGCTTGGGAGAGGTTAGCACATCCGCGCCGCGCACAGAGACACTCGCCGCGATTATTGAAGATCTTCCGTCTACAGAAACTAGTTCGATAGTACGTACCGTCGCGCCTGTAACAGACGTCGTACATAGGCCCGCACCTCGAGCTCCGTCGGTCCGCTCCGTTCGTTCAGCCCGGTCGACAGCTAGCGCGATAGCTAGGTTAAAACAAATTGAATATAACGCCGCGGAGGAACTAGCTGCAATTAGGAGGAAGCAATTGCAACTGGAAGAAGATCTTATTAAGAAGAAGTACGCTAGGGACGTCGCGCAACTGCAAGAAGAAACAGATAGGGAAAGTATTAACGAAGACGAGTTAGTTGAAAATAGGGTACGCGTTGATAGGTGGTTAGAGAACGTAGAGACTGTGCGGGGGGAGTCGCCTTGCCGCTCGTCTCAGCCCGCGCCCCGCATCGAGTTAGAGCAGACCCTACCGAACAGGGTAACCGGTTACGACCACAGTGAAGATGCCCAGGGGAGGACGGTAGCGAATGAGGTTCAATCACGTCGCGTAGAAACGATACAGAGGGATAGTGGAGTCGCCGTAGAAATGAACCAGGTGGATCGTCGAGTACGGGTTATGTCGCCGTCGCGCGTCCAACGCCGCACTCTATCGCCTACACATAGATCGCCACATCGCCACGCGGATCGTAGATCACCGTCGCCGTATAGGGATGTAGGTGTACATAGATCGCTATCGCCACATCGCCACGCGGATCGTAGATTATCGTCGCCGTGTCATAGGGATGTAGGTGTACATAGGACGCCAGCGCCACAGCGTAGGCTAGAGGGAGATAGGGATAGAGATAGGTCGCTTACTTCGCGAGGGAAAGAGAGGGGTATAGAGCGACTAGCGGAAGCTCTAGAGAATATGATTAGAGTCAGGCCCGCTGCCGCGAAGCAGACGCAGGACTTGCCTATTTTTAACGGTTCGGCCGCGGAATGGTTAGCCTTCAAAGCCGCGATGAAGGAATCCACGCGTTTATATGGATTCACAAATACGGAAAATATGGCAAGGTTAAGAAACTGTCTACGCGGTGAAGCTAGGGAGGTAGTATCGGCACTGCTGTTTACCGCGAAGGATCCAGCAGATATTATGCGAACATTAGAGCAGTGTTTCGGCCGCCCGGAAGTAATTATCGATCGAGCGTTAGAAGAACTGAAACGCCTTCCGCGCCCGGGTTAAACCGCTCAGGAATTGAATTCGTTCGCGATTAAATTACAAAATATAGTATGTATTTTACAGAACGTCGACGGCAAAGGGTATTTACAAAATCCAATGCTGACTAGGGAAGTAACTAGTAAACTAAGCCCTCACTTACGGTCGCGTTGGTGCGATTATGCGGAGCACTACGGAAGTGCAGACGAACCGGACATCGTTACACTGTCTAGGTTCATGATGAGAGAGGCTGACCGTGCGTTGAGTCATGCCTATACGTCCGTAGCGCCGACTAAGGAATCGCCCGTAGGACGAGAGGCGCCGCCGTCGAAACGAGTTGTATTAACACGCCGCGTAGAGAATAGGGCCCGCGACGTAAAAACGTTCACCGCCCAGGAGGACACCGGTAGTGCCTCTTGTATGTGTTGCGGGGGTGAACACGTGATCGCTCAGTATAGAAAGTTAGCGCAAATGGGTGTGGACGACCGGTGGAATTGGGTAAAGGAAGAGGGGGTGTGTTTTCTCTGTTTGAATAGTAAACACCGACGATTTAAATGTAGAGCGAAGAAATGCGGCGTCGACGGCTGCAACGCCCCCCACCATGCCCTCCTTCACACCCGCAAGACCCGCGCACCTGAGACATCGGCAAAACCGGATGAGACCGTGCTCGTCGCGTCTAACGTTGGTAGTAATGCGTCCGTATTACTGAAAGTGTGTCCCATTACGTTACGTGGACCACGCGGTAGGGAAATAGATACGTATGCGTTGCTTGACGAAGGCTCGACTATTTCGTTGATCGACGACGACTTAGCGCGCGAGTTAGGAGCGGAAGGACCGGTAAAGCCGCTGAATATTAGAGGAGTAAACAATAGTCAGCGCGAGGCCGATAGCAGGCTAGTTAACATAGGCATACGTGGCAACACGCGCAGCGAAATGTATAGAATAAATGCGCGTACAGTAACAAATTTACAGATAGGTTCGCAGTCGGTAAATAAAGAGTGTTTACGGTTGAAACACTTACGCGACCTACCGAGCTCGGTTTGCTACGAGGACGCCAAACCGAGATTATTATTAGGCGCCGACAACTGGCATTTAATAATCACCCGTAATTTAAGGATAGGACGTCGAAGGCAGCCCGTAGCTGCACGTACGTTGCTAGGGTGGGCCATCCAGGGAACCGTACCGCGATCAACGTGTAGGGAAGACGGCGAGACCGTACTACACGTCGTAAGCGATAGCAGACGGTCAGATGAGGACGTCCAGGCGCTCGCCAGTCCGGGTAGGAAGATGTTACGACTGCCGAGACGCTACGCTCCTACGGGGGGAGTAATAGGGAACCCACCGCGCGACGATAAGGCGTACACGCATCGCGACGGTAGGGACGGGCCTACGATCGAAACGGCCAAGGCGAAAGTCGCCCCGATAAAGGCGCAAAGCATACCGCGGTTAGAGTTGCAGGCGAATCTGATAGGCGCGCGACTCGCGGAATTCGTGCAAGGCGAGCACAGAGTGGTAGCCGATAGGGTAGTGTATTGGACAGACTCCACTACGGCGCTCCACTGGATACAGAACGATACGGCGCGTTACACCCCCTACGTGGCTCATAGATTAGGGGAGATATCGGAGAAGACGTCACCCGAGCAATGGAGGTGGATACCGACCGCAGACAACATCGCGGATCAGGCAACGCGCATAAATTATACGTACAAGGAAGAGAGCGACAAATGGTTTACGGGACCGCCATTCCTGTACGAAGATGAAGATCGATGGCCTCGACGTCGGGAAGAGAAGGCAGGGGATGAAGATGACGAGTTGGAGGAAGTCGTGGCGCACCAGAGCGACACCAGGGACGCTCCACACCTGCCAGACATCGAGAGGTTCTCTTCTTACGAGAGATTGGTCAGGGCCACCGCTCGGATATTACAGTTCGTCGATGCCATGAGAGGAAAGGCGCATGGACTAACATTGGACCACATCCAGAGAGCAGAGCGGATGTGGATAGAGCGCAGTCAACAAGAGAGCTTTGCTGAAGACATCAGTCGACTGCAGCGAGGAAAGAACTTGGCAACCGGCAGCGCGTTAAGGAAGCTCGACCCCATATTCGAAGATGGCATACTGCGAGCTAGAGGACGGATCGACGCAGCCGATGTGGACAGCCAAATGAAGAGGCCCATCATACTGAACGGACGCCACCAATTTGTAAAGCTGCTTGTGGAGAAGGCGCATAAGGAAGCAAGCCACGCCAACAGGGAACGGGTAGTGAACGACCTACGCATGAGATATCACATACTTCGACTACGACCGACCGTAAGAGAAGTGGAGCGGAGATGTCTGCGGTGCAGGGTACGCAAGGCGACACCACGGCCAGCGGTTATCGGAGATCTACCACCTGAACGGTTAGGGGCATTCGCGCGACCATTCACCTACACCGGAATCGACTATTTCGGGCCTATAACGGTAACAATAGGACGTAGGCATGAAAAGCGGTGGATAGCGTTATTCACTTGTTTGACGACGCGGGCGGTACATCTAGAGATAGTTTATTCCCTAACGACGGACTCGGCGATATCGGCATTGCGGCGCATGGTGGCTAGGCGTGGGTGGCCACGGGTCATCTACTCTGACAACGGAACAAATTTCCATGGGGCGGACACCGAACTACGACGGGCAATGGAGGAGTGGGCACCCCTGCTGAAGGACTACGCGTTGACTCGGCGGACAGACTGGAAGTTCATCGCGCCGGGCGCGCCGAACCAGGGAGGCGCATGGGAGCGTCTCGTGCGCTCAGTGAAGACCGCGCTCGAAGCCACTCTACACCAGAAGAGCCCGCGGGAGGAGACGTTGGTGACGCTCCTCACAGAAGCCGAGAACACGGTGAACTCTCGACCGTTGACACACGTACCGGTCGACATCGACGAGGAAGAGGCGCTGACACCCAACCACTTCCTGCTGCTGGGACCATCGAGCCTTCCAGTAACCGTGCCGTGCACGCCTAGTGATCGTCGGGCGTGGAGAGCGGCGCAAGGACTTGCCGACGAGTACTGGAAGCGCTGGATGAAGGAGTACCTGCCGACGCTGGTTGCGCGCGGGGACTCACGGGATGTGCAGCAGCGACAGCTACAAGAAGGGGACCTCGTCGTGGTGGCAGACGGTAGCCTGCCAAGGAACGTGTGGCCGCGTGTAATTGTAACGCGGACCTTTCTCGGACCAGACGGCGTGGTGCGCAACGTGGAGGTGCGGACCAGGGGCGGATTGCTGCGGCGGCCGGTCAGGAAGATCGCCGTCCTCCCGAAAGAAGATGAGGCTCGCGAGCTACGCCGGGGGGAGGATGTTGAGGACAGCTAGAGACCCGCCGCCCCGTCGCCCCTTCGTACCCCGCTACCCCCCGCGCACCCCGCACACCGGCGCCGATCCAGTGATGTCGGCGACCAATCAGCGCGCGTGTGGCTTCATTTATCGTCGCACGGCACTACTCACAGACTGAGGCACCTTCTTGCGAGATATAAGAAGGGCGTCTCGGTCTGTGAGCTGTTCATTTCACTTCGGAAGCGGCACTCGAGAAGACTCCAAAGAAGACTCAAGACAACAGATCAAGACTCCACAACTGAAGACCTCTCTCTGTACATATTAGATAGTTTATTTTAATAGTGCCGAATATTGTAAATAGTGTAATACAGTATAGTAAAAAGTACCATCTTTTCTTCAAGCAGTCCCCTAGTATAGCTAACCTCAGATCAGTCAATAAGTAACCAGTCAGAAATAAATATACAGTCCACTTTTCAACCATTATACATACCTAATTTTTTTTAAATAACTTAGTACTGAACCCATCTGAATAGGTACATAATTGAATATATCAGAATAATAAATATACCTATACGATGGATAAAAAAGGAAGACTCTAACCTTGTTAACATTTCATTTAACTATTTTTTTTTATTAGCGGGTAATCGAACCAGGTATTTGGTTTATTTAACTTTTGAATAAAGTGGCTAGGTTAGTTAGTACAAGTACAGTGGCAAAATAGTAGGTTAAGTAGATAAGTTAGGTATTTAGACAAGTGTTGTAAATTATTAGGTATTGTGGTACCATCGCTAGCTGCGGGCCGCGCGAATTCGGCGTCCGCGCGTACATTGATCCCTAGTCAGTTGATTGTAATTCCACTGCTGGTTTTATGTTTAGGTATTTTCATGATTATTTGTTTTAAACTATCGTGTCATTTAGCTGTACTAACATGATGAAGCGTGACAGTATAGATCTTGTACCGTTTTGTAAGGTTTAATAAAGATTTTTCATCATCATCATAACAGCCTTTAAGTTTACTGTTGAGTATAGGCTTCCCCCAAGGATTGCTACAAAACAGGTTCCGAACCACCTGCATCTATCGACTTCTTGCATCTCCTACCAGGTCGTCACTTTATTTAGTGGGAGAACTTTTCTTCTCCATCGACTAATGAAGATTAAATAAATAATTTGGGTACAGAATCGCGATGGTGCAAGCGTAGATGGGTGGGCGTGGCGCTGAAGCGGAGCGTGTGTGAGGGCGGAACCCTGGCGGCGAGGCTGGCGCGCTCGCTCGGCCTGTGGCGGCGCGCCCGCAGCGCCGTGGCCGCCGCGCTGCCCGCCGCCAGCGCGGTGCTCGCCGCCCGCCTGCACGCCGCACTCACCGACCCGCACCACGACGATGCGCAGGTCAGTACACACACTTGCATGTGTACTGTGCACTGTGCACTATACACTGTACACTGCACACTACTAGCGGGCTCTGCGGCCCCAGTGCAATGCGCGCCCGCCGCCAGCGCGCCGCTCGCCGCCCGCCTGCACGCCGCACTCACCGACCCGCACCACGACGATGCGCAGGTCAGTACGCACACTTGCATGTGCACTGTGCACTGTGCACTATACACTGTACACTGCACACTACTAGCGGGCTCTGCGGCCCCAGTGCAATGCGCGCCCGCCGCCAGCGCGGTGCTCGCCGCCCGCCTGCACGCCGCACTCACCGACCCGCACCACGACGATGCGCAGGTCAGTACGCACACTTGCATGTGCACTGTGCACTGTGCACTGTGCACTATACACTGTACACTGCACACTACTAGCGGGCTCTGCGGCCCCAGTGCAATGCGCGCCCGCCGCCAGCGCGGTGCTCGCCGCCCGCCTGCACCCCGCACTCACCGACCCGCACCACGACGATGCGCAGGTCAGTACGCACACTTGCATGTGCACTGTGCACTGTGCACTGTGCACTATACACTGTACACTGCACACTACTAGCGGGCTCTGCGGCCCCAGTGCAATGCGCGCCCGCCGCCAGCGCGGTGCTCGCCGCCCGCCTGCACGCCGCACTCACCGACCCGCACCACGACGATGCGCAGGTCAGTACGCACACTTTCATGTGTACTGTGCACTGTGCACTATACACTGTACACTGCACACTACTAGCGGGCTCTGCGGCCCCAGTGCAATGCGCGCCCGCCGCCAGCGCGCCGCTCGCCGCCCGCCTGCACGCCGCACTCACCGACCCGCACCACGACGATGCGCAGGTCAGTACGCACACTTTCATGTGTACTGTGCACTGTGCACTGTACACTGCACACTACTAGCGGGCTCTGCGGCCCCAGTGCAATGCGCGCCCGCCGCCAGCGCGCCGCTCGCCACCCGCCTGCACGCCGCACTCACCGACCCGCACCACGACGATGCGCAGGTCAGTACGCACACTTTCATGTGTACTGTGCACTGTGCACTGTGCACTGTGCACTGTACACTGTACACTGCACACTACTAGCGGGCTCTGCGGCCCCAGTGCAATGCGCGCCCGCCGCCAGCGCGGTGCTCGCCGCCCGCCTGCACGCCGCACTCACCGACCCGCACCACGACGATGCGCAGGTCAGTACGCACACTTGCATGTGTACTGTGCACTGTGCACTGCGCACTGCGCACTGTACACTGTACACTGCACACTACTAGCGGGCTCTGCGTTTTACTGAGGTAATTGACGTCCCATTATCATAGTTAACCACGGCTACCTTCAGATTAAATATTATTCATTTTTGTTCCGATCTACGCTGTATGAACTTACAGTATCTTGAAGTTTTGCAGTTGTATGCTTGGGCTGGGTTTTAATTTTATTAATTATAAGATCCCAAACAGATGGTAGCACCCAGTGATCTTCTCTATTGAAATTAGGATGTTTTTTGATTTCAATAGCCTCGTGAATCATCCTTGGAAGGAATATGTGTTCTTTAGCATTTGTGATCTATCAAATCTAATGTAGTGACGGGGGCGATCCTGTACGTGTTCACAGACTGCAGACTTCCCGAAGCGTCGATTCTTCACATCAGCTATGTGTTCTTTAACGCGGGTGTTCGCGCAAAAGCGTTAGTGTCAATAATAGACGTCAGATGGCGTGCGTGCCTCTACGATACCGGTTTTGGACGTCCGGTCGTTTCGAGGGCACGCTAGAACAAGTAGTCCATTTCCTCGCGTCGAAAAAGAAACACGCGGTCCGTTTTGGTCGGGAGCTCTTAGATATATTTTTATGATAGGCGCGTATAGTAAATATACCACTGGGAATTGTAGCGAGCGCCCCTTGCTGAGAGTTTTACCCGGGACTTTTAGGTTTAACGCAGAATCTGTATGAGGGGATTCGACCGTATTAGTTACTAGTGCGGTATTTGATATTCTGGAAATAACGGTGACCTTTGATCCGTACGTTCTGTGTTCATTTCGCGAGTCAAGCGTTATAACAAACGAGAGTTAGTGGCTTCTGTAAAGTAATTAATCGTACGACAGAATTAAAGGACTGTCATCGTAGAAAACGAAGAAAGTGACTGCGGAAGGAGACCGTAGTTTGGAGAGGTGCTGGGGGCTGAACTGCTGCAGAGGGAACGGTCTAATAAGGTCAATAACACTACCAGCCACACCCAGTTACACATCACTGACCCTTACTTTCCTAACACTATACATCCACGCGCGACCTGACCGAATCCTGAGGGACCGGTCGCCTTGGATAGAGGTAAGTAAGCTCCCTTTTATTATAGTGTAACGCTCCCCCCGAATCGTTTAATGTAATTAGAAACTTTTAACCCTTGGCGTTAGGACGCCCGACCTGTACCTGCCTGTAGGTTCTTCCGTTAATGGGCCGCGGAAGATCCTACTCCTGGGATAGGTAGTTGCAGGCCGTAACAGCGGGTGTTTATTGATCTTTTAGTTTGTCCTATATAAAAGAGACCACATTCACAATCAAGCTTGTACACTCCTGCATCTTGCAGAGGGACATTGTTATATTTATTTATTAATGAGGGCTAATCATTTTCTGCTCACCAGATGTCGCTAGTTGACACTGAGGTAAAGTTTTTTTGTTACACAGTGTAATTTAATTGAGAAGTTAAAAGCTTATCAGTTTCTAGAGTATTATATTAATACACAAAACAATGCCTCAGTGGTTTGCTCTTTTTTGCACATTTTTAACTTTTTTTTAATTTTCCTTCTTTTATGAATATCTGTAGTTTGGTTTATTTATTTTAAATCTTAAAAACGTCATGAAACACTCCCAACACGAGCATTTTAGACTTACCTGGAGTGATTAAATAGTGATTAAATTAGTAATTTTAATAGCATTCCTAATGTGAGTTAAGACTTGTATGTATAGTCTAAATGAGCTCTGCGGCCTTAGTACATTGGGCACTAAGTAACAGTTAACTATGCCTCCGTGGCACGCTCACCAACCATAACCACGAAGACACAGTTTCTGCCGTATGTGCGCAATCATCCCCTAGATATTAATACATGTCTCACTCACGCTCATGCCCACAGAGGCATTAAAATTGGGTCTAGGGGATGGTTGACCCCTTGCATCCGTCTTCCTTCTTGTAAAATGTTTTAAAATAGTTGTCTGGCTGACATATATAAAAATGGAGCTTCAGAATGTAAGTAAATTGAGTTTTTTTTTTGGAAACTTTATAGCGTCTGCAAAGCAAATATTAACAGTGGTAGAGTCACGCGGCAGCTTTAGCTGTCGCACGGGCCGGCTCGAACCGGGGTGGTACCACGACCTCACAGAATACCAGCGTGAAGTAGAGGTTTACCTCTGCGTTTCGCTTGGTGAGTGCAGGTGGCCGGAGGCCCTTTTTACTGAAAATGAGGCATTCCATCTTAGTCCTCACGGGTGACAACGCATCTACATTTTGATTTGTAATAGAGGATAGATGTAGATGTCTATGGGTCGCGGAAACCACTTACCATCAGGTGGACTGTGTGCTCGTTTGTCACCCTTATCCTTTAAAAAAGAGCGATACGGAAAGTATCTGGGAGTATTGATGACTGATTTATTACGATATTATCTAACACGTCGAGGAGGGATACTCATCCCAATTTACCTGTCCGGTAGTTTTGGTATGGTCCATCCTATCCCTTACCCTCCTGGACGGTAATATCCTATATTTCCTATTTCCTACCCTAACTTACCTTACTCTTCCTTTTCACACCACCTATCCTTCCCCTTTTCCAATTCCTACCCTCCGCCAATCCAACGTCGGCCGCGCGGATGGATGCATGGCTAGGGGCGAGCCTAGTCGTTAGCGTGCCACACTGCCCTGGGACCGGGCGACCCCAGAATTAGGCTAGACTTACCCTGGCATGCGGGGCTCTGCTGGGGGGACAAACCTTTCCCTCGCTATTCGTGGGAACGCAATGGATAATCATAAAAATAATTTAATTAACCAAAATGGCGGCGATGTGGTTCGCCACCCATCACGTCTCGTT
Source organism: Parnassius glacialis (assembly GCA_033319125.1). Classification (NCBI taxonomy): domain Eukaryota; kingdom Metazoa; phylum Arthropoda; class Insecta; order Lepidoptera; family Papilionidae; genus Parnassius; species Parnassius glacialis. The sequence goes on along the minus strand of JAVANC010000004.1, from coordinate 70,128,590 downwards.
TCTCGCGGGGGCGAAAAGCGGCCCTCGGAGAGCCGCTTCGCTACGTTGAATGTAAGAAGAGGAATGGATGGTAAGGTAGATGAAGTATGTCAGATGATGGATGAACGTTGCATTGATATTCTGTGCGTGAACGAAACCAAGAGGAAAGGATGTGACACTACGGTTCATGGCCCCTACACGGCACACTGGTCGGGAGTCCCCCAAACCAGCCGAGGCTGTCAGGGAGTTGGTGTGATTCTTTCATCTCGAATGGTTGAATTTGTGATGGAGCATGAATGTGTAAGTCGAAGACTCCTCTGGATTAGGTTAAAGGTCGGACTCACTCGCTTGTTTATCCTTGGTGTCTATGCACCAACGGATCTGCGTGGAGGTGGGTCATTAAAATCACAACAAGAGAGAGAGGAATTTTGGGATAGCATGAGAGAGGTCTTGAATAAATGCGGAGAAAATGAACGGATCGTGATGTTAGGGGACTTTAATGGATGGGTTGGAGTAAAGCGTGATGGGTGTGAAAGAGTTCTGTGTACGTTTGAGGACGAGAGAGTGAATGACAATGGGAGAAGCCTGCTTGAAGTATGCTTGGAATGGAATCTGTGCGTGGCCAACACAATGTTTGACCACAAAAAGATCCATTTGTATACAAGAGATGAGGGTGAGTCTAGAAGTATGATTGATTTTGTAATTGTGGATGAAAGACTGAGGAAGAAACTGCTAGACACGTGTAGGCCTCGACACAGACCACTTCCTGGTCATAGCCCGAATGCGTGACCTCTTTAAGCGGTGGTGACACCGAGGGGCCGAGCCTACGAGTGTTTTGGACAGAGTAAAAGTGGAAAATCTACAAGAAAAAGAAAAGAAAGACGAGTATGTAGAGAAACTGAAAGAAAGTTTTAAAGGGATAGAAGAGATAGGAGTGATTGAAGATATGTGGAAGACATTTAAGAAAAGGGTCGTAAATGTTACTATTGCGGTATGTGGGGTAGCTAAAAGAAGGGAAGGAAGAAAAAACGATAACGTGTGGATGGATAAAGATGTACAAAGGGTTGTGCAAGAAAAGAAGAAAGCATGGTTGGATTGGTTAGCAATAAAAGCTAACCAAAAAGTTCAAAAGGCAACGGATGACGAGATAAAGGAAGCAAGAACGAAGTATATAAGATTAAAAACAGCAGCGAATGAAATTGTGTCTAGAAAGAAAGAAGAGCGAAAGGATGATTTCGATAGGAGGCTCACTGAAGATTTCCAGTCAAACATTAAGTTTTTCTGGAAAACCATCAAAACAGCCAGAGGAAAAACTTCTACCTCGGAGCTGAATACAATCAGGAGTCAAGATGGGAGCATTATAAAAGGAGAAGAATGTGTGTTAAAGAGATGGAAAGAGTATTTTGAAAGTTTGTTTGAAAGAGAGGAAGTGCAAGTACAGCATCTGCCACCTTCCACGGAAACTAATATAAATGTTGATGAAAATGAGATAAGCATGGATGAAATAGTGAAAGCGTTGAAAAGTATGAGATTAGGTAAGGCTGCAGGGTATGACAGGATTACCGTCGAGATGCTGAGGGCTGGACAGGGCCTGGTGGCTAGTCAGCTGTACCGCCTTTTCAATCTGTGCGAAATGGGCAAGTACCGGGAGACTGGTGCAAATATATAGGTAATAAAGGGCTGCGGCTGTGTATGCTGGAATAGTTAGAGAACAGTTAGAGATATTAAAAAGTAATAATAGTACCGTTGCATTGCTGAATGAACAAACAAATGTTACTAACTCACCTCTCTTAAATATCTTTAAGTCTGCTCTCTAATAATAGAGAGCCTCGCAATATGGTCGTTTGTCACTCTCACGGTGATCGGCGATTGGTTGGGTAGTTGGAGGGTGGGCGTTGCGCGGTGGTTTGTTTTTAACTTTACAAACGGCTGCGTAAGTCCGGCGGTGATTGGTCGCATGTTTTATCGCATGACGCAGTCACTCGCTCCGTAAGTAGACAGCGGTTGCGTCATCGGTCTGTATAAAAGGCACTTGTTTTGGCTCGCCGCTCACTTAGCGGTTAGCCACCGTAGAGTCTATATCACCTGAGGATGCCTCGTGTAGAGGCGAAACACGTGTCGTATTATCGTCAGTGGTGTGTCTTGCCTAGTGTAGTGATGTTGGGATTAGTGGTGACAGGGATAGTGCACGCAATTGAGGGAGGGCGGGAGGTGCTTCTTCATACTAGGTAAGACACATCATTTTATTTTATAACGCGGATAGTTGCGAAGTAAATTTTTCTAAAAGCTTTTATATAATAGATTTCCGCAAAGTAACGCCTGATTCTATTAATTATAAGGGAATAGAGTCACGACAGGACTGCATAAATTACCGTGGTATAAGCCTTCTCAGCGTCGTCGGTAAATTGTATGCGAAAGTGTTGATTGAAAGGGTTGTGAATGAAACAGACGAGAAAGTATGGGATGCACAAGCGGGATTTAGAAAGGGAATGGGATGTACGGATCAGGTCATTTCCTTGCGGTGCATAGCCGAAAAGTGTTTGGCTAAAAACAAGAAAGTCTACTGCGCGTTCGTAGATCTAGAAAAGGCCATGATAGAGTGGTGAGGAATGAATTGTGGTCAGCACTGTCCGTGAACGGTGTGAAGAACATCCTCATACGAGCATTGCAATCTCTTTATAGGAATTCTAGTGCTTGTGTAAGGATAAACGGGGCATACACTGAATGGTTTAATATCGAAAAAGGTGTTAGACAGGGATGTGTAGCGTCACCGTGGCTGTTTAATCTGTTCATGGACAATTGTTTGACATATTTAAAAGAGAATGAAAGTGGGTTGAGAATGAATGAGTTACTCGTCAAATGTTTTCTCTATGCTGATGACCAAGTATTACTTGCGTCTTCGGTCGAGGAGTTGCAGGAGATGGTAACTGCTATGAGTGGAGCTTTAGTCAGAAAGGGAATGAAGGTGAATGTAAGGAAGTCGAAAATGATGGTGTTTGAAAAAGATGAGGCAGTGACAGACTGCAATATCGTGATTAAAGATGAACAAATTGAACAGGTGAAAGAGTTTGTGTATCTGGGTTCAAAGTTTACAAGAGATGGAAAGTGTGAGAGTGATATTGAAAGAAGAGTGAATGCAGGAAACATGGTGAATGGAGCTTTGCACTCCTTTATGAGCAGTCGGAAGGTGTCTAACAAGGCTCGATTGGCTGTGCATGAGGGAGTGTTGGTTCCGACACTCATGTACGGAATTGAAAGTTGGGTATGGCAGAAGAAACATGAAAGCAGAATAAATGCAGTTGAGATGAGAGCATTAAGAAGTATGATAGGAGTTAAACTGAGTGACAGGATAAGAAATAGTGAGATAAGGAAACGTTGTGGTCTGAAAGAAGATGTAGTGACAAAAATTGAGAAAGGTATGCTGAGATGGTTTGGCCACGTCGAGAGAATGAATGAAGAACGATTGACGAAAAAAGTGTATAAGGCGAGTGTGAATGAAAGTGTTGGAAGGGGTAGACCTAGGTGGACATTTCTAGACCAAATTAGGGACGTCTTGAAAAAAGGCCAGGTTAAGAGTACCCTAAACAGTAGAGCATGTATGAAGGGAATAATGAAAGTGGACGAAGCGAAACAAGTATGTAAGGATCGTAGCAAGTGGAAAGAAGTGGTATCTGCCTACCCCTACGGGAAAGAGGCGTGATTATATGTATGTATGTATGTGTTATCTAACGTTTGCGTAAAAATCAACTGGGAGAATCAACGTGAGGTGTGAGTAATGTTTTTACGTACCTTGATTACCTGATACCTGGAAAATGTCCCTCTGACCAAGCTAGCAGTTAGGCATGCGATCATAGTACATACTAACACTTCTCAATCTTACACATTTCGTTCGTCAGAGAATAAGTGACGTCTGGTGGCCCTGGGATCTTGTTCTGCTAGTACATCGAGGGCATCCACGACTTTTTCTGCCACCATAAAGCAGGTGAAATATTTGACAGATTTCATAACAGGGGAAGTTAATTTGATTAAAAACTTGTAGAGATTAATGTTTAATTAAAAATGGTTAATTAAAACTGCTGACATTCCTAAAAGTAGAGAATTAAAAAGAGTTAAACACGTGCAACCGAACACCAAGGCGTTGTTTCGTGTATTTATACAATAGAAACCGATTTTTTTTATTATTCAAAACGAAACTTTTCACATAGATTGACACTTTATAACAAATAACTTCATCTTAGTCCCAACTAACGACATCTGGTGAGCGTAAAATTATTAGCGCTCCATTATATTTCCTACGCAGTATATTCACTAATAATTCACACACTTAAACTTTTAATATACAAAATCGCACACACCACTTTTTGGTACTAAAATCCACTTCAAACTGTGATTTAAATGATACAAAAGTGAATACCAAATACAGGGTCAGCAATCCATCGGTGATAGAGTTCTCCTACCACCCCCCCCCCCCTTCGCACATGTTTTGAGGTTTTATTTGAGAGGCTTTTCTGATAGAGTTTACAATATATTTGTTCGCGCAAAAGCGCTAATGTCAAGCATCAACGTTAGATGGCACTCGGCTCGGTGCGATACGGGATGAAGTTCGTGCGTGTTGAACATCCGAGCGTGTTGAACGGTGGGAGTCGAGAACGCCCTAGAAAAATTAAGAGTCCAAATTCAGCGATGCGAGAGATAGCACGCGTTCTTTTGTCGGGAAGTCGGAAGCGGAATACGACACGCGCATCTAAGAAATATACGGTTTACCATACGGCATTCCTGTTTTGTTAGCTTCACCCGGGACTTATTGTGTCTAATTCAGAATCTGTATAAGTGGATTCGACTGTATTAGTTACTAGTGCGGTATTTGATATTCTAGAAATAACTGTGACCTTTGATCCGTACGTTCTGTGTTCATTTCGCGAGTTAGGCGTTATAACAAACGAGTGTTAGTGGCTTCTGTAGGGTAGTTAATCGTACGACAGAGTTACTGGACCTTCATCGTAACTAACGAAGAAAGTGACGTGAGGTGAAGTGGGGGTGAGGTCCGAACTGCTGCAGATGGTAACGGTCTAATAAGGTCAATAACACTACCAGCCACACCCAGATACACATCACTGACCCTTACTTTCCTAGCACTCTACATCCACACGCGACCTGACCGAATCCTGAGGGACCAGTCGCCTTGGATAGAGGTAAGTAAGCTCCCTGTATTAGAATGTAACGCTCCCCCCTAATTGTTTATTGTAATTAGAAACTTTCACCTTTGGCCTGTAGCAGGCCCGACCAACATCTGCTTGTAGGTTCTCCGTCTGTGGGCCCCCGGGGGACTCTACTGTAGGATAAGCAGCTGCTGGCCGTAACAATATCTGTTATATATTTTTCGTTGTTTAATCTTTACAAATAAATAAAATTGAAGTGTCTGTTTGTAATGTCGAAATAACAGCTTTTTACTATATGCATATGAAAGTATATACGGTACTTACAATAAAAACACGATTTTTAAAATTTTTGTCTGTTTCTTTGTTCCGGCTAATCTCTGAAATGGCTGGCCCGATTTTGACCGGACTCTTACGGGCAGATATCTAATGTTATAAGTAGTAACTTAGGCTACTTTTATTTTAGAAAAAGAATTAGGGTTCCGCGCAAATAATTAACCCATGAAATCCAATCGTAATAACTTACGCGCGGGCGAAGTCGCGGGGAATAGCTAGTATAATTATAAAACATGTTTTCATTTCATTATCTATGGGTCTATCCTTCGTTTGTTTTTGTACAGGAATATTTTATCAATGGTTTTTAAATAAGAACAAAAATAGGATACCTACTCAGTTTATTTCGCCGTTTCTTCTCCGGATAGAGTGAAAACTTATTTTCGGAACCACATCATGATGACAAAAATTATTTATAGTATTAAATATTTTGTTCACAGATTAAAATAGACAATCGCATCAAACACATCCTGGGCTTGCAGCCAACAAACGAAATTCAACCTTACTGCCAGCACCCAAATAGCAAAATTGAACCTTTCACCCCGATACACACGGTACTGGAGACGATGCTGGAGAGTGAAGGGTTCAAAAAGGTTCAGACGAGCCCATCCCTGCCTTGCATTACAATACCGGCTTTTAAAATGTCCGAATTTCTCACACACGACAAAAAGTGCACTTGTTACGCGTGCGAAGCGCCATATTCCCTAATCTTAGCATTCCAGACATGCGCTCTAGAAGCTTCCATGTACTACAGAAGCAAGGAATTCGAAATCGCTAGAAGTTACTTCGCCGGCGCTTCCGAAGCGTTGAGATTATGCGAAGCGAAGTTAAAGGATTCATTCCGAAACGCGTCGCAAAAATTTCAGAAATACATCCTGGATATCGTTAAGGATTTATACGATACTGAGATTAGAAATATTGAAGTGGAAATGCTCATTGAAGCATCCTTCTATGAAATGGCTCAAGGAAATTATGACTTGGTGAACGACAGAGTTGTGAGAATACACGAAATAATGCAAGAAACCAAACTAAACCCATATTTGGCCAATGATGTGAACAACCTACTGATAGCAACAGCCAGACTGAGAAGAGTGTTCAAGAAGCAAGAAGAAGTTGGCTTGGAAGCGGAAATGGAGAGCCTAAAGCTGAGTCCGAACTCGGAGCTCATAAAGACACCAGAAACTAAATACGTACCAGAGAAGAAAACAAATAAACTTGTGAAGGACGAGGAAGTACCGACTCTGAAACGGAAAGTAATAAAACTCAATCTCGACGATGACAGTCCTGATGAGAAGGCACCGAGCCAAGAAGTTAAGAAACCGGAATTCAAACTACCAGTTCCGGTTACGGCGAAGCCGGTTCTGGAGACTATAACGCCAAGACCGAGCAGGGCCAGACCGAAGGTGCTCATCACTCAAGCGACTGTGGACTCTCAGGTTTCCACCCCGAGCTCAAAAGCCAATGAGAAATTCTTCACACCCTGTGCCTCGACTCCTGGAGAACACTTCTTCACTCCGATGACCTCATTGAAAACTTATTCGAGAAAGCGGAGGATTCTCCAAGTTATTCACGATCCCATCGTGAGGAACTTGGAGAATGAGTTCTCCCCGCCCAAAGCTGGAGGCGAAAAGGAGAATATGGTAAATTTTTTTTTTATTTCTATATAACTTTACGCGCGATAGAGCCACACTTGTGTTTCGTATGGTAAGTGTAGAGAACCGGAGATCCTTGTTACTGAAAAGGAGGCATTCCATCTCAGTTCTCAGGGGTGACAAGGCATCTGCATTTTGATTCTTAATTGAGGATAAATGTAGATATGTATGGACCACAGCATCAACTTACCATCAGGTGGGCCAGTGGTGTGCTATTTCAAAATTTCATCCCCCACAATCCATTTTTGCCGCCAGGGCGGCGCCATTTAGTAATAAAGTGAAATATTGGACAGTTAATGTTAAGAAAATGTTACTTAATGTTTCTTTCTGTACATAATATTAGTAATATTTTATATTCATTAGACTAGAAACGGATAAGCTAAATTACGGATGTTCCTAAAAGTAGAAGTTAAAAATGTGCAAAAAATTAAAGAGGAAACCAAAAAGACATTTTGCACACCTCATAACGCGCATGCGTGTGGGAGTGATTTACTCTCGACATGCCGCAATGTGAATTAATAAAAAAGGGTTATGTTTTGAAAACTAGATAAATTATAAAGTGAGCGTATATTTTGTTCTTCATTTGTTTAGTTATATTTACAAAAAATGTAGTTAAAAATTATTGGTACGTCTGTCAGGTAGTTTGTGCACTTGTTTGTCTTCACGTTTCAGAAAAATTACGCAACGAAATGAAAATCTTTCTAATTAAGTTTACATTTATCCTCAGGATGATCCCTATTGCTGATTGTTATCAGACTCAATTTTTATCATCAAAATTTTATTCAATAATAAATACGCTCACTTTTAATGACATGTGCACTTTTGGATTTTCCAAATTGTCTTTAATTTTTGTATATTAACATATTCAAGAAACCGATAAACATAAGATTAAAACGCAACTTCTCCATTTTATTGACATTGCGTAACAAATAACTTCACCACAGTCGAAACTAGCGACATCTGGCGAGCGTAAGGTTGTTAGTTCTCATTAATCCCATTAATTTAGGTGAAACCACCAGAGCAACCAAAGACCCGTTCCAAAGCCAAGGTGGAAAGTGGAACAGCAAAGAATCTGAGGGACAAGCGGAGTCTGACGCGAGCCACCAGCCCGGGCAAGTTGTCCCACGGAACCGCAGCCAAGTCTCGAGTGAGGCAGCCGTTGGGCTTGAAGGACTGAGACCTGGCTTACTGCATGTGTTGTAATGTATACCAAACTAGTAATAAATTAATTTGTAACCATTGTGCAGTGTAATTAAATTTTTACCTTATTGTGAATTTGTTACAAACCAAAAAGAACACTTAATGGGTTTACTTGTTTGTAACCTTAATTTACTGTTGCTTATTATCTCTATACCTCTCCCCATCTACTGTAATTAATAAAGAGGGAAAGAGAGACAAGATAGCGAGAGAGATCGAAAGAGAGAGAGAGTGTGAGACTACCTATCTCTTGCTACTGTATTTAAGTTAAGAGAGATTGAAAGAGAGAGCGAGATAGAGAAAGAGAGAGACAGCAAGGGAGATCGAAATAGAGAGTACCTATATTATTTTACTGTAAGTTAAGAGGGAGAGAGAGAGAGCGAGTGAGATCTAAAGAGAGAGAAAAAGATCGAAAGAGAGAGAGAGAGAGAGAGAGAGATCGAAAGAGAGAGAGAGCGAGAGACTACCTATCTCTTGCTAATGTATTTAAGTTAAGAGAGAGAGGGTATAGCGTGAGTGTGTCCATACAAAATATATGTAATATTAGTTGACCGTGCTACGGCCGACACTCGGCTCGGACCCGGCACGGTCTAGCGTGAGTCATCCTTTAAGCTGCTATTTTAAGCTGGTATTCTGTGAGAGTGTGGTACTTCACCAGTCGAGCCATATAATATATAATGCTACAGCCATAATATAGCTGCAACATGGCTCTACCACCTAAACTCGAGTACTCTACCACGTAAAAAAAAATTTACACAAACCGCTTCACTTCTGCAAAGCTGGACAAGGGCGTTTATCGTTGTACGTACGATTTCCCTTAACCTATTCGTTGCGGCGCCGATTTTCGACAACTTTTAGCTGTGGCGGCGAACAAATATTTCGTGATACGCCTGTCGTGTCAAGTGCCACAGCACAATAGGCGTGTCATCAGCCATGTGTAAAAGTAATGTTCTTTTTTATGCTTTTTTCACTTGTTTAGACGTAATTAAGTTTAGTTGACATAAAACATCAGTTGCAAACGGTAATTGTACATCTTTTTCTAACATTGTATAATTTTACATTAAAAAAAGTTCCATTGGGTTTCTTGCTGGTAAATCGCAAAACTGAGGTGATTTCCGAATCAGTGGTAAACACAGAATACATGTACCCTGTAGTCTTGTGTAGTTCGCGAACGATGAACGATTAGGAAACGTATCTTGCCACTGTACTAGAAGAAACGTTTCCGAATGCCGACTGTTAATCGGTCTAATAGTTCTTTTCGTTCACCTACACTCGCAAGACGCCAACGCTAAACCGTGCGTGCGAACTACGAAGCTACGAACTAGTGGGAACTGGGAACTATGAAGCAAAGAACGACGCACACAAACAGACCATCCCAGAATCGGTCAGTAGTCATTCAAGGTAGACATAGCGTTAAATAAAATATTGGATATAAGGTTAATTTTATAGCAAATAATTATTACAATGCTTATTTTTAGACATGTGAAGCCACAATTTTAATGTAATATATCAAAAGAATACATGTATTGATGTATTTAAGGAATATTTTCATTCGAATAACACTGCTTTGTAAACCGCCATCTACTCCATTCAACTGGTATTAAAGTCATTTTGTCAAACGAAAGTTAATTGATTCTCAAGGTGGCACGTAAAAAATACGCTAGATGGCATAAATATAAAATTATAACAAGCTTGAGCGCCTCCAAAATCTCTGTATTCGGTTCATATTTGGACTTCGCAAATATGACCACGTCTCAGAATACCGCACTAAGCTCAAGTGGCTCCCAATCCGTCTTCGTCGGAATACTCATATACTTTCTGCTCTCTACTGCGTCTTATTTAATATAGCTAGTCCTTCCTATCTAAAAGAACGTTTTAGATTTCTCAGCTCCTATCATAATTTTTCCTTAAGATCCAACGAAAACCTTTCCCTCCAATGTCCTGTGCACTCCTCGACTTATTATGACAAATCATTCTCTGTTCTTGGAGTAAGACTTTGGAACTCTTTACCCCAGTCAATTAGAAGTGCTCAATCCTTAAATGTGTTCCAGAAACAGATTAAAGAATACTATTTGTCTCTCTAACCCCTCTCACTTCTTCCGCTTAATTATGGTCATTGATCTGCCTGAAGAATGTTGTCTTATTAATGCATAAGTTTGTATCTTTATTTTATTTTTATTTGTCTTTATTATTTTTTTTAATTTTTTTATTTTAGTACACCCTACCCATTGTTCTTTTTCTTATTTTGTATTTATTTCTTCTTCTGGGTTGTCTGGAAGAGATTGCTATGTAGCAATAAGACCGCCCTTTGTATTTACCTCAATAGTTGTTATTTTTTTATTTTTGATGTTATCTTTTGTTGGTGTACAATAAAGAGTATTGTATTGTATTGTATTGTATAAATCACTAAGGTAAAAAATCGATCGCAGATTGGTTTGAATGGATTGAAATGTGATAGTTTTATTAATTACTAGCTGTGCCCGCGGCGTAGCTCGCGAATATAGGTTTTACATACATACATACATACATATAATCACGCCTCATTCCCGTAGGGGTAGGCAGAGACCACTTCTTTCCACTTGCTACGATCCTTACATACTTGTTTCGCTTCGTCCACTTTCAGTATTCCCTTCATACATGCTCTACGGTTTAGGGTACTCTTGACCTGGCCTTACTTAAATAATTTGACGTTTAGGGTAAGAGAATATTAAACGATTTATATCATTACTGTATGAATAAGTGGTAACAAAATAAATCGATATGCTCAAAGTTCTAAGTCGTTTATGATAGAGCTTCTGTGTAAACGACGATAGAAGTAGACTTAGCCGGGGCGTACAGTAAAAGGTTACGGGGACTACTAACGCGGGAAAAAGCAACATAGAGTTGGCCATGTGCAAAACAATCAGTACTGAGGTCCACTTCTGCAACGCGTAAAGTTTGACCTTGCGCTTTATTTACGATCGTCGCATAAACACACGCTGAGTGGGAACACGCTTAAAAAAGGGATATTCGATGATCATCGATGTTAAAAATTAAAACTTCGATGTTTTAACATCGAAACATCGACGTCAATGAACCCATAATCGATAATTGGGAACCTGCAAACAATACGAACTCGCGAAATCAATATCAACTAAATCTTGCATCTGCTCTGAAGATTAAAAATTTTGAATTCCTGAACGCATCGTTAACCTAAAAAAATGTCATTATGGTGCGTCAAACTTAATTGTCAGTGTCACCTGTAATGTCACAATGGTCACTGCTTTCGCTTTATTTTGTAGTGTCGTTGTCGGTTGTCGCATAATAACTATTCTACGTAAGTTGATATTCAAGTTGTTACTTTTCCCTTGTTGTGTATACCCACATAATTTTGAAACAATGTGTAAGTATCTACATATACAAAAACCATCGATAATGGTCAACATCAATGGTTTGAGTAGCCTAAACATCGAACATCGATTTTGAGCTATCGATGCCAACATCGATATCATCATCGATGTTATTATTGTGTTTAAAACTGAAAGGAAAGTTATTTGGTATTAGAGGGATTCTGGGTATAAAATAGGCTTGCGTAATTAATATCGATATATCGAAATTTTTTAATAAAAATATCGATATATATCGTCGATACTTTATATACGATATATATATATACGATATATCGACATATCGATATCTATTTTAGAGTATCGAATTCGTATCAATTTCGATATATTTTAAAATGTTGTATCGTTTTTTTCGTCATCCAACCGTCAGTTGATAAAATTTTGGACCTTATCTTTACATCATTCAAATAATGACGATACATCGGTAATCGACATATTGATATTTATCACGCGACATATATCGATGCTGTTTATAAATATAGATTCGAATTCGATATATTTTTCCCTTTGCCCATCCCTAGTATAAAACAATATCACGACATTTATTGCAATTTTGCTACTTTTAGTCGAGTTTTGTTGAATTTGATTTTTTTTTATAGGATAAGGGTGACAAACGAGCACACAGTCCACATGATGTTAAGTGGTTGCTGCGGCCCATAGACATCTACATCTATCCTCTATTACAAATCAAAACGCAGATGCATTGTCACCCGTGAGGACTAAGATGGAATGCCTCATTTCCAGTAAAAAGGGCCTAAAAATATAAAATATCTTCGGCATACGTCTCCTTTTGCTGGATTTTGTTCCTGATGACATTTGTGCTTTGTGTTGTTAGCCTACACAGTCCTTACAGGCTTAGAGCTTCGTCGAACTGAAGAATTTTCTCAGTGAGTCAATATGATTCACCTGTGAAAAATCTTAACACCGCAATTCAGAAAAGATTGTAATTTGTACAACGCCATCTATTACGTTCTTTGTGAGAAAACACCCTTTTTTAATTTAAGGAAAACATATTTTTTTTACTGTGTTTTAAGTATAAATATATTATAATAGAACGTTTTTTTACACACGAATCTTTTTATTACTATTTCAGAGATTTTGTGGCGCCATTAAACAAATTCGAATCTACATTTCAAAATAATAATCATAACTTTCGATAGAATTAACCAATTTTAATAAAACAAAGATTAAATGAACTTGATAATACGCTTTATGGTTTTCTTAAGGATGTCAGTGAAAAAAAGATGTTTACTCAAAACGTCATGCGTCCATAAACAAACAGACAGATCGTCAGACAGTACAATTCTAAAAATTATAAAAATGAACTTATTTTAATGATTTTCAGTCCCCAATCCCCATAATGATTTTAGTCACAAATTAATATACCTAGTATACAATATTCAGAAACAGACACAACATGTTATTACCATTTTTATTATATGTATAGTTTAACAGGAAATATGAAAACTCATCTACATGAAAAAACCACAAACAACCCTTTTTATATAACACCGCCATCTAACGATAAATTGTTTTACTATTATACTTTAGATTTTTAGATAATTAAAGTTTTTGTAATATATTTATTACGTTCTTTTGTTTACTGCGTTAAAGATATAATTATATCATTATAGAACACTATTTTACATCATTTAATTATGATTTCTAATATGGTATTTGTTTAAAATGTACTTGATGACTCTAACAACGCCACCATTGAACAAATTTGTACCTATACTTCGTACACATACTTCAGAATATTTATCATAACTTTTGATAGAATGAACTGATTTTAATGAAATAAAAACTAAATGTAACCCGAAGATACACTTTATAATTTCCTTAACAATTCCTATGATATAAATTAGTACTTTATACGTGATACGTTAACAAACAAACAGACAGACAGACAAAATTCTAAAAATGGTAGAAATGTATTTAATTACTTATTTTTAGTACCCCTCAATCACTTTTATTACAAAAATATAAAATGTACAGACATCTGCTATTTACAGTTTTATTATATGTATAGATGGTTAATTTTATTTATTTAATAAATTTGTTATTTCTTTAACTGTTTATTTTAACAGTTAAAATATATATTAACCATTTTTAATTCAAGGACAAGAGCTGATGAATGCCTCTCTGTAGCTAGCTACCCAAATCACCTAGTAACTTTACAACAAATCCCTGCTCTCTGCTTGGCCTTTCACCATAATACGCAGTGAGTGGCCAATAAATTTATGTAGGTATACCCTGCTCTCTGCTTGGCCTTTCACCGTAATACGCAGTGCTTGGCCAATAAATGTATGTAGGTATAGACAAAAATATTTTATTGCAATACACCCTGCTCTCTGCTTGGCCTTTCACCATAATACGCAGTGGCCAATAAAGGGCATTGCTCAGTTTGTTAGGGTAATTCGGCTCAACATGAACATCACCTATAATATTTGATGACTGTGGTTTTTAATTGTATATACCTCAAAGAAAGGAATTACAGTAATAAAGTTGCAGGAGAGTGTAAAAGTGGTTCATATTTAGCATGTCTTATGCTAAAACTTGTCGCTTAAAAAAATTTACAATTATGATTATTGCTTTTCCAAAATAAAATATTTGCCTCTATTAGTATGATATTCTCTTTCTTTTAAGGCAGTAGTAACACATCCTGAGGTTGTTTAAATGGAAAAATAAAACAAATATTTTATGTTTTAATGATATTTATTCCGAATCATAAATTAATTGGTTAGGATGAGAAATGTTTGATAAAACTTCAGCCCAGTTATTGTCCCTTAAATGAAACCCACATATTCTGCTGTTTTTTGGCACGTAAAAATTAAAATCAATAAACAACTTTACCCTTAGCCGTGTTGGGATACTGAGTCGCTGTGGTGAGTCACAATCTGGACAAAAACAATGTGCTTGTGTATCAAGTGCTCGAGTGTAATCCTGTAAGGTTATTGTTTCTGTCGACACTGGTACATTTGCAGATATTAAAGCAGAAACTGATGCTCTATCAGCTGGTTGCCGACATGGATGGCAGATGCGATTGGATCCATGAACCTAAAACAATTTAATTCATAATTAGTGGTGTTGGAACACAAACTGACATCTTTTTTTATTGCACATGCATAATGCATTACATTTCAACAAATAAATCATAATAATATATTCATTAATAATATATTATTCATTAGTTGAAGATATGTGACACACAAAGAGCATATTACACTCTTATAACCAAAGGATGAAACAACTTTTCAATAAACAGATCAATGTTTCTAAAGAGTACATTTCTTTATTGTATTTCCCATCTCATATATTCTAAACTCAAGCATAAAATACATAAAAATATCTGACTGTACCTGCCGTGGTGATATCCACTCGCTAATTACATTTCTTATGTGTGTTTCTCTTTCGGAATTTGTATGCAGAACATGATTTCTACTATGTAGTATTGAACATCCACAATTTACACATAATTGTCGTTGATGACCACTTCTTGTGCTTTGTTCACTTTCTTGAACCACTGAGTTGTTGAAAGCCAACATCCAACAAGAATGACAAACCAAGCTCTGGGCTGTAACCTGCAAATAAAACATGAGTATTTATTTTTATTAAGTTTGTATGGATAATAGAAAAGATTATTTTAATAGTATTAAATAGAACATTAGCTTACCACTTGTGGAGCAGTCCATTGTCGAATTACTGATAGTATTTCAACGGGTTCCAGAGAGCGTTTCCTGCGATGCATAATATCAATGCCGCAATTGACGCATCGCATTGATTCCTCATTTCTACTAGGGGCAATAAGTTTGTACGCAGGAGCATCAGTGTTTATACCAAGGTTGTCATTTAAAGCCGGTTCAACGTTTAACAAAATAGCGCCAAGGTCATCGTCGTGAGCAGATTCAGAGTCCAAGGGTAAAGCCGAGTCTTCAATTGGAGCGATATCGGAGTCCATTACAACAAAAACAAAATACTACGCAAAAGTAACCGAAAGAACATTCACAATACACGGAGGCAAAGTGAATGTTTTTTTTTTTCACTGCATAAATGTCACTATTGACAATCGGGGCTGCCAGGTAATAAAAAAAAATCGATTTGACAACAACCGAACTAATATTATAATCGGATGTAAAATGATTTGCAGGCCAAAAACGATGAGTGTTTTGTTTGTATTTTATGTAATTAAAGGAAAATAAATATAATAAAACCTCCTCAAAATCACTTGATTCCACATTTTGAAGAAAATACTTTTTTTTACTTCAGGTTTAGAAATCGATTGTTTAAATAATCGATTATGAAGACGGTAATCACAATTAATATTAATGTAGCAACTCAGAATCTGCCTCCAACCAAAAAATGGCGACGCGTTATTAACTCAATCGGCTTAAATACTTATTAAAAGACTTATTTTTACATTTACTTTCCTACGACGACAATTAAAAATATATTCATTTTAGATTTAATTATGTTTTTTCGTAAAAATACTTATTACAGAACAACTTGTCCACGTTAAGCCAAAAATGGACAATACCCTTTATGTAGGTATAGACAAAAATATTTTATTGCAATACATAAAAAATGGTATAATATTATCTTTATGTTATTGACTAGAATGACAGTCCAAAGCCTGTACAAGTATGAAGGGAAATCAAATATTATGTATTTTTTTGTCACACTACGTTATGACTCGAGCAAATATCGCCCAACTGAGACTGACTGCATTAACCTGCAGTCTGACTGTTGACTGATTCAGTCAGTGACTGACTGAGATAACCATTTCATGAAGATAGATACAATTTAAACAGGTTAGTAGTTCTGATGACCGAGTTGAACTAATAGAACTAATAGAACGAACTAGTTCACTGTCCGTAATGTACTAGTACGGAACGAATCTTTAAAATGACCGACCAGGTGGTAGTTTAAATTACCTTTAATATGACTTGTTTTTTTAATCTTTAGTATTGAATCCGTACTTCATTCTATATTATCTTTTCTGAAACTTCTCATAGTGACCTCTTACGAAACCCTCGAAATGAAGTGGTTAGATGAAGTCCCCAACTACGCGGTAGTTCCTCTGGTTTTATACCTGGTAGAGCCATGCTGCAGCTATATTGAGGTTGCAGCACGAAACGAAAAAAGCTCGACCCGGGAAAGACCACACTGTTGTTGTGTTTCGTATGGTGAGTATAGGAAACGTTTTACGAGAAACGAGGTAGTGTGAGGGCAACAGCATCTGCTTACCATCAAGCGGACTGTCTGCTCGTTTATCACTCTTATTCTTTAAAAAAATTACAGTAGTTAGATCAGATTGTAGAATGTTGGTGAATTCCAATTAAAACTCAGTGTCTCCATCTATAAATAAATTTATTAATTTTTTTACATCGAATAAACACGTACATTAGCACTGTATCAACTAAAGTACACTGGGCACACTACAGTACACTTGTGCCCGACTACGAATTAGAAATAACATGCACTACTAAACTAAATTGTTCATCGTCAACCCCAGACCAACAACGATAGATCCAGTTTACTTTAGATGCATGTGTGGTGTGTGTTCTTACAAAGTTGAGCACAGTTTTGGCTTGGTTTCAGCGTCATTTGAAATGTACGTAGCGCTCTGTCTATATTTCTATGTTGGTCTGTGTCACTATTCACTCTCAGCTATGTGAAGGTCAAAATGTTTTTGTTAACAACAATATATTGTTACACATGATCTTTTAATTGTGTATATGTCGCAGCCAACAAGCTTAATCAGCCTTTTAGTAAAGCATATGACATGGCACGGTTACCTTATTAATTTCATTCAACGGGACGGTCGCTGGTCTGTGCCGAATTATGCGTTATGTATTATATTATATAAATGTACGCGGCATTAGGACCACCCCAGCCGCACCTTAATCTACTGTTGATGGTATTACAAGATATGTGCAATGTTGTATTAGACGCATCGGCTGAATATCACTCAGGCCACTAGCTAAACGGTGCCGTTTAGTAAAAACTGTTAAGTGAAAGACAAAATGAGATAGTTGGCTGCGACATACAAAAATGACGCTGAAACCAAGCCAAAACTGTGCTCAATTTTGTAAGAACACACTCCACACATGCATCTAAAGTAAACTGGATCTATCGTTGTTGGTATGAGGTTCATGATGAACAATTTAGTTTAGTAGTGCATGTTATTTCTAATTCGTAGTCGGGCACAAGTGTACTGTAGTGTGCCCAGTGTACTTTAGTTGATACAGTGCTAATGTACGTGTTTATTCGATGTAAAAAAAATAATAAATTTATTTATAGATGGAGACACTGAGTTTTAATTGGAATTCACCAACATTCTACAATCTGATCTAATAACTGTAACTTTTTTTAAAGAACAAGAGTGATTGATAAACGAGCTGACAGTCTGCTTGATGCCCTCACACAGCTTACATCTACCCTCGATTGAGAGTCAAAATGAGGATGTTTTGTCACCCTTTAAACCTAAAATAGAAAATACCTCGTTTTCCGTAAAAGGGTCTCCTATACTCACCATACGAAACACAGCAGCATTAAGCTGCTATTTCACGCTGGTATTCTGTGAGAGCGTGCTCCTACCCCGTTCGAGCTTTTTCGTTTCGTGCTGGAACCTCAATATAGCTGCAGCATGGCTCTATCACGTATAAAACCAGAGGTACCACCGCGTAGTTGTGATGTTGGGGACTCCATGTAACCACTTCAATGCGAGGGTTTCGTTAGAGGCGTCTATGAGAAGTGTCAAAAAAGAATATAATATAGAATGAAGTACGGGCTCAATACTAAAGATTAAAAAAAACAATTCATGTTAAAATAGATTTAAACTACCGCTGAATGAAAACATCTCAGTTCTGGGATTTCCCAGCAAAAACCCAATGAAACTTTTTTTTTAATGTAAAATTAGAAAAAGTTGTACAATTACTTACCAAAACTTATTTAACCGGTTCAGTGCACATGGCACGCCAGGCGTGACTTACTTTTGTGTGTGGCGTATGACACACGAGTCGTGTCTTTTTAAAAATCGTTATAACTAGCTCAAATTGTGTTTTTGGAAAATTTATCCACAACAAAATATTACAAGTAGTTCATGCCTGCGGCTTCGTTTCTGGATATTTTGAAAATTTGAAATTTTTAGGGGTTGACAACCTTTTTTTAATTTGTACATGGTACTCTTTTTACTTTGTGGGTTTTTCAATCACGTTGTGGAAAAATAGTCTAATAAGTAACAAATAATACACAAATATACATTTTGATACTTAATTGAGTTTAGATGTAGATGTATATAGGCCACAGCACCCACTTACCCTCTGGTAGCCTGTGTGCTTGCTTGTCACCCATATACTAAAAAAAAGAAACGAACATGTACCTAAGGTTTCACTCTAAACGGCCACAGCTGAGCGCAAGCCTTGCTATAACACGTTTATAGAACAATTAATTGGGCAAGCTGTCTGAATTCAATACGTGTTTAGCGGCCACTTACATGTGCTCACAATATTTTACTTCTCAAACATGCAGGTTCCTCTTCACGATGTTATTCCTCATGTAATAGTTGCGTTACTCGTGTCGATGTGAACTTAAGTAAAGCTTATTGCTCTCTTTCTCACTCTCGCCCTCTCTTTTAACTTAAATACAGTAGAAAGAGATAGGCTCTCTCTCTCTCTCTCTCTCTCTCTCTATTTCGATCTCTCTTGCTCTCTCTCTTAACTTAAATACTGTAGAGAAATAGGTACTCTCTCTTTCTCTATCTTTCAATCTCTCTCTTAACTTTAATACAGTAGCAAGATATAGGTAGACTCTCTCTCGCTGTCTCCTTCTCTCTCTCTCTCTCTCGCTGTCTCCTTCTCTCTCTCTCTCTCTCTTAATTACAATAGAAGGGGGGAGGTATAGAGATAATAAGCAACAGTAAATCAAGGTAACAAGTAAGCCCGTTAGTGTTTCTTTTGATATTGTAACAAATGTTTACAAATTAATGTTTTACTAGTTTGGTTACACATTACACATTACAATACATGCAGTAAGCCAGGTCTCAGTCCTTCAAGCCCAACGGCTGCCTCGCTCGAGACTTGGCTGCAGTTCCGTGGGACAACTTGCTCGGGCTTGTAGCTCGCGCCAGATTCCGCTTGTTTCTCAGATTCTTTGCTGTTCCACTTTCCACCTTGGCTTTGGAACGGGTCTTTGGTTGCTCTGGTGGTTTCACCTGAAATAATGGGATTAATGAGAACTAAGAACCTTCCATTCTCCAAATGTGGCTAGTTGGGATTGTGGTGAAGTTATTTCTTACGCAATGTCAATAAAATGGAGAATTTGCGTTTTAATCTTATGTTTATTGGTTTCTTGAGTATCTTAATACACAAAAATTAAAGACAATTTGGAAAATCCAAAAGTGCTTGTTTCATTAAAAGTGAGCGTTATTATTTTTAAATTTGGATGTTTGTCCTTGTCGAATTTATGTATGTAAACAGCCCCCACGATACAGGAGCAAATCCTGGTGTGGAGGTGACGTTTTTTTTTAAAGAAAAAGAAAAAAAAAATAATTTTTATGAAAAAAATTTAAGTCTGATAACAACCAGCTATAGGGATCATCCTGAGAACGAATGGAAACTTATTCAGAAAGATTTTCATTTCGTTACGTATATTTTTTCTGAAACGTGAAGACAAACAAGTGCACAAACTAACTGACAGACGTACTAGTAATTTTTTAACTATATTTTTTGTAAATATAATTAAACAAATTAATAAAAAAATACGCTGACACTATAATTTAATATATCTAGTTTTCAAAACATAACCCTTTTTTTATTAATTCAGTGTCTAAATTGAAACACACTAAAAAAAAATTATTGCAAAATAGTCACATTGCGGTATGTTTCACGCACGCGCGTTATGAGGCGCGCAAAATGTCTTTTTGGTTTCCTCTTTTAATTTTTGCACATTTTCAACTTCTTCTTTTAGGAGCATCCGTATAGAAACGGATAAGCTAAATTAGCGTATCCATTTCTAGTGTAATGAATATAAAATATTACTAATATTATGTACAGAAAGAAACATTAACTAACATTATGTTAACAAATTATTTCACTTCATTACTAAGTGGCGCCGGGAATAATGGATTGTGGGGGATTACGCGAACACTACACATTTAAATAAAACTAATTTTACGGATTTTATCGCGTATATTAACTTATTTTATATTCCCGACGTTTCGAGCACTTTACAGCACCCATGGTCACGGGGGGGACTAAGGTGTATGACGTCCCAATGTCATAGTTAACCACGGCTACCTCCAGATTAAAGATTATTAATTTTTGTTCCGATCCACGCAGTATGAACTTACAATATCATGAAGTCTTGCAGTTGTATGCTTGGGTTGGGATTTAATTTTATTAATTATGGGATCACAAGCAGATGGTAGCACCCAGCCATCTTCTCTATTGAAATTAGGATGTTTCTTGATTTCAATAGCCTCGCGAATCATCCTTGGAAGGAATCGGTGTTCTTTAGCGAGGATTTGTGGTCTGAACACGTACAGGATCGCCCCCGTCACTACATTAGATTTGATAGACCACAAATCCTCGCTAAAGAACACCGATTCCTTCCAAGGATGATTCGCGAGGCTATTGAAATCAAGAAACATCCTAATTTCAATAGAGAAGATGGCTGGGTGCTACCATTTGCTTAGGATCCCATAATTAATAAAATTAAATCCCAACCCAAGCATACAACGGCAAGACTTCATGATATTGTAAGTTCATACTGCGTGGATCGGAACAAAAATTAATAATTTTTAATCTGGAGGTAGCCGTGGTTAACTATGACATTGGGACGTCATACACCTTAGTCCCCCCCGTGACCATGGGTGCTGTAAAGTGCTCGAAACGTCGGGAATATAAAATAAGTTAATATACGCCATAAAATCCGTAAAATTAGTTTTATTTAAATTGTGGGGGATTATTCCAAATTTTGAAATAATACAGCACACCACTGGTCCACCTGATGGTAAGTGGATGCTGTGGTCCATAGATATCTACATTTATCCTCAATTAAGAATCAAAATGCAGATGCGTTGTCACCCTTGAGAACTGAGATGGAATGCCTCGTTTCTAGTAACAGGGGTCTCCGGTTCTCTACACTCACCATACGAAACACTGCAGCATTAAGCTGCTATTTTACGCTGGTATTCTGTGAGAGCGTGGTCCTGTCCCGGTCGGATCGAACCCATTCGTGCTACAACCATAATATAGCTGCAGTGTGGCTCTACAGCGTGAAAAGTTATATAGAAATAAAAATAATAATGATTTACCATATTCTCCTTTTCGCCTCCAGCTTTGGGCGTGGAGAACTCATTCTCCAAGTTCTTCACGATCCCACTCCGCTTTCTCGGATAAGTTTTCAATGAGGTCATCGGAGTGAAGAACTGTTCTCCAGGAGTCGAGGCACAGGGTGTGAAGAATTTCTCATTGGCTTTTGAGCTCGGGGTGGAAACCTGAGAGTCCACAGTCGCTTGAGTGATGAGCACCTTCGGTCTGGCCCTGCTCGGTCTTGGCGTTATAGTCTCCAGAACTGGCTTCGCCGTAACCGGAACTGGTAGTTTGAATTCCGGTTTCTTAACTTCTTGGCTCGGTGCCTTCTCATCGGGACTGTCATCGTCGAGATTGAGTTTTATTACTTTCCGTTTCAGAATTGGTACTTCCTCGTCCTTCACAAGTTTATTTGTCTTCTTCTCTGGTACGTATTTAGTTTCAGGTGTCTTTATGAGTTCCGAGTTCGGACTCAGCTTTAGGCTCTCCATTTCCGCTTCCAAGCCAACTTCTTCTTGCTTCTTGAACATTCTTCTCAGTCTGGCTGTTGCTATCAGTAGGTTGTTCACATCATTGGCCAAATATGGGTCTAGTTTGGTTTCTTGCATTCTTTCGTGTATTCTCACAACTCTATCGTTCACCAAGTCATAATTGCCTTGAGCCAGTTCATAGAAGGATGCTTCAATGAGCATTGGAAATGCTTCTTTTTCAATATTTCTAATCTCACTATCGTATAAATCCTTAACGATATCCAGGATGTATTTCTGAAATTTCTTCGACGCGCTTCGGAATGAATCGTTCAACTTCGCTTCGCATAATCTCAACGCTTCGGATGCGCCGGCGAAGTAACTTCTAGCGATTTCGAATTCCTTTCTTCTGTAGTACATGGAAGCTTCTAGAGTGCATGTCTGGAATGCTAAGATAAGGGAATATGGCGCTTCGCACGCGTAACAAGTGCACTTTTTGTCGTGTGTGAGGAATTCGGACATTTTAAAAGCCGGTATCGTAATGCAAGGCAGGGATGGGCTCGTCTGAACCTTTTTGAACTCTTCACTCTCCAGCATCGTCTCCAGTAGCGTGTGTTTCGGGGTGAAGGGTTCGATTTTGCTGTTTGGGTGCTGGCAGTAAGGTTGAATTTCGTTTGTCGGCTGCAAGCCCAGGATGTGTTTGATGATGTCTATTTTAATCTGTAAACATCATTCTCTAAACCATTTCCCATTATCTGGGGTCGGCGCAGTAAATCTTTTTGTTGCATTCCTCTCTATCAGCCGTCATTTCCATACTTACTCCTTTCATTCTCATATCACTCTTCACACAATCGATCCATCTTTTATTCGGCCTTCCTCTGCCCGTGTGTCCCTCTACATTCATATTCAACACTCGTTTTGTGACATGACTTTCATTCCTCCGCATCACATGCCCAAACCATGCCAATCTGCTTCCTCTCACCTTTTCTACCACTGGCGCTACTTTCAGGCTTCCTCTTATATACTCATTCCTTATCTTATCCATCCTTGTCACACCACACATCCATCGTAACATTCTCATTTCATTCGCATGCAGTCTATTTTCATCCTTCTTCTTGACGGCCCAGCATTCACTTCCATACATGACGACAGGTCGGATGATCGATTTGTAAATTTTCCCCTTCAGCCTTATTGGCATTCGGGGATCGCACGTTGTGGCTGTGACCTGTCGCCATTTCATCCACTCTGCGTTAATCCTATGCTGCACAGCTCTATCTATTCCGCCGTCGCCTTGAATGAGGGAACCGAGGTACTTGACATCTGAGCAGATAGGCAGTATAGCGCCATCCAACGACATGGGTACAGGACTGGAAAGACCGCCGAAATCACAGCACAGATATTCGGTTTTGGATCTGCTGATCTTCAAGCCAACACTTTTCAGCCTCCGTTGCCACCCCGTCAGTCTGCTCTGTACCTCGATGCCTTCTTCCCCGACAAGCACGATGTCATCGGCAAAGAGCATGCACCAGGGTGCCTCATCCTGCAGGTCCGACGTCAAAGCGTTCATAATCAGTAGGAAGAGGTAAGGGCTCAATGCCGACCCTTGGTGCAGCCCTACCGCCACATCGATACTGCCCGTAGTTCCCGCGGCAGATCGTACACATGTACGGGATGCTCTGTACATAGCACGGACTAACCTCACATACTTCCCAGGCATACCTTTCATCTTTAACGCCCACCACAAAACCTCACGGGGAACCCGATCGTACGCCTTTTCAAGGTCGACAAAAACCATGTGCAGATCTTTATGCACGCGCTTGTACTTTTCGCACAATTGGCGTAATGCGAAAATGGCATCTGTCGTACCTCGACCGGGCATGAATCCGAACTGGTTTTGTGTTATCTCACACTCTTCTCTCATTCTTCTCTCTATTATTCTTTCCCAGACTTTCATCGTATGTGACATGAGTTTTATTCCCCGGTAACTGCTGCAGTTTTGAACGTCTCCTTTGTTTTTAAAAATGGGGACCAGTATACTACTGCACCATTCCTCGGGTATTTGTTCTTCCTGCAACAATTTACCGAAAAATAAACTCAACCACTTCCATCCATCCGCCCTCAGCAACTTCCACACTTCTACTGGTATTCCATCTGGGCCGACCGCCTTCCCATTCTTCATATTCCTAACAGCCATTTTTACTTCTTCCACACTAATTTCTCTCACTAAGCCCATATTCACTGGTGGGTTTTCAAGCATACCATTCCATTCATTCTCCTCATTCATCAATTTCTCAAAATACTCCTTCCATCGCTTCTTTATACTTTCATCGTCAGTCAAAATCCTTCCAGAATCATCTTTTATACATTTTACATGTGAAACATCTCTTCCATTCCTTTCTCTCGCTCTTGCAATTTGAAAAAGTCGTTTTTGACCTTCGGGGCTTTCAAGGGACCGATATAATTTATCTTGCGCCTCTGCCCTACAAATAGCAACTTCCTTCTTCGCTCTCTTCTTACATTCTTTATACGCCCCTCTCTTACTTTCTTTTATGGATTCATTCTGGTCTTCTACGCTCTGCCATTCTTTAAAGGCATTTTTCTTTTCTCTCAAAACTTCTCTAATACTTTCACTCCACCACCACCCATCCTTATCTATCATACGCTTCCCTTTTGTTTCTCCTAACACCTTCCTTGCCACACTTCGGATACAATCAGCCATTTCCTTCCAGCACTCATTCACACTCATTCCTTCCATATCACCCATCTCTATCATCTTGTTTACAACTAGCTCTCTAAATTCACTTGCATACCCCTCCTTATGCAACAAATGCCACTTTATTTTGGGTGGGGGACGATCCTTATGTTTGTTGAGGCGAACAGTTAAGCAGATGTCAGCCAGCAGAATTCGGTGCTGGGATACTAAGTCTTCACCTGGAAGCACTTTGTTTACACTCTTGATTTGGTTCCGTCTTATCAGAAGATAGTCGATCTGTGTCGCGTGGTGGCCACTTTTATAAGTAACAAGATGCTGATCTCGTTTTTGGAACCACGTGTTTACTACAGCCAGGTCGAAAGCACATGCTGCTTGCAGAAGAACTTCCCCCTCACGGTTCCGCACTCCGTACCCCCATCCACCGTGTACTCTTTCATACCCGTCATTCACTCTCCCTACATGTTCATTAAAATCTCCTCCCATATAAACATCCTCACGCTCAGGTATTCCCATCATCATACAATCAAATTCCTCCCAAAACTTCTCTTTCACACTCTCTTCACAGCCTGTTTGCGGAGCATACACACTTACAACATTCACTACTTTGTTTTCAATCATTAATTTAACTCCATTTCGCTTCCCATCACTTCCACAATAATAAAACTTGTATCCCTCCCCAATCTCTCTTGCTTTAATGCCCTTCCATTTTGTTTCCTGCAAACAGGCAACATTCACTCTTCGTCGTTTCAAAACATCTGCTAACTCTCTTCCTCTTCCAGTCATCGTACCTATATTCCAGCTTGCAAACCTCACTCTGACATTCTTCTCTCTCCGGGCTCGCCTCTTACGTCGCACCCGCTCCGTAAGGTGCGACAACCCTTGCCCACTTCCCACAGGGGCCGGGTGCTGCCCCTGCGCGTCGCCTTCGGGGTACGCCCTAGCCCTGTCATATATCCCACAACTCGTACTATTCATTTACTGCATGGGATTTGGCAGAAGTTTTACAGTCGGCCGCCTGCCTGACACCAACCCTCTTTGGGTATGCTATTGTTGGTAGAGGAAGCTACCATTTGGGAAAAGGAAAAAGAAGTTTGGGGGTAGGAGCATAGGTGTAAGGATACTGTTATCTCGGCAGGAAAGGTATGAGAATAACAGTAGCTCGGGGAGCCGGGGTCGCGTACCCGTATTCCATAACAGGATCACCGGAAAGGTAGACCAGCATGAAAACCCCTGACTTAATCTGTAAACAAAATATTTAATACTATAAATAATTTTTGTCATCATGATGTGGTTCCAAAAACAAGTTTTCACTCTAACCGGAGAAGAAACGGCGAAATAAACTGAGTAGGCATCCTACGAGGGTGCGTTTTTAAGTTTGCGGAATGGGTAGGTAGGTAATAAGTGGGGACGTCGCTGAATTACGTGCTAATTGAGCAACTCATTATTAGTATAAATACCGGGTTTTATTGTAATTAGATCATTAGTCTTTGAGTTATCGTCAACCAAACAAGTCAATCGGGAAGAAATTGTGAAATATGGAGAATATCGAGTTCCGTGCCGTTATAAAGTTCCTTACCAAGCGCGGAAAATCAGTTCAGACTATACTGGAAGAGATGTCATCCGTTTACGGAGACTCTTGTTCAAGTAAAACTATGGTTTACAAGTGGCATACCCCTTTACAACAAGATAGAGTCATTTTGAAGACGACCCACGGCCAGGAAGGCCGGTGGAGGTGGCCACTTCGGAAATTATTTAAAGTCGTAAATTTTATATTAGAAGGTGCCCGCCTAAAGTAACAACAGCTCGCAGAAATGGTTGGAGTATCAGATATAATCATTTTCAAAATTCTTCATGACCATCTTGGCATGACTAAAGTCAGCGCAAGATGTCTGCCTAGAATGCTCACGCCGCCTCAAAAGCAACAGCGTGTGGAGTGTTCTCGAGCATTTTTGGACCTCTGTTCCATACAGACAAAGATGGAGTGTTAGCTCGAATTGTTACTGGTGACTAAACTTGGGTTCACCATTATGAACCTGAGTCCAAACAGGACTCTATGCAGTGGCACAAAAAAGGCACACCACCACCCAAGAAATTTAAGGTGGCACAATCAGCTGGGAAAATCATGGCGACAACTGGAAATTAGCACGCTTCAATCCTAGAACAATTGAAAGAAGCCATAAAGGAGAAACGAAGGACAAAATTGACCAAAGGAATCCTTCTTCTGCACGACAACGCGCCTGTTCACAAGCGCCATGTTGCGATCTATAGTATGTGCCATATCGATTGAGAAAAACGGACAATGACCTCAGATATGAGCCGAGTGTCAAAAGGCGTAACTTACAAAATCTCAATTTAGATGTGATAACAATATTTAAATATTGATATTATTCCCACTTCTAGGTCAGCACATATGTTTTGTTTTTTTGTTTCTTAAATAATATTGTCTGTGGTTCCTATAAACATAGTAAAATCTTACGGTACATCGCGAAAAATGTGTTATATTTTATATTTCAATTTATGGTAAGTAACGCAGCAATTCATTTAATAACAGTTTCATATTAAAAAAATATTTGAAGCAATATAATCACCATATTGAGCTTTTGCAAATTCATCCCTTTAAAATAAACAAAACGCGCGTTACGTCAGTTCGTTCTAAAAGAAACGTGACAATGGCAGCCAGAGATGCGTCACCTTTTTTGGGCCGGTCCGCCATTTTGTTTTCATTCGTGTTCGGATAGCGCTTGCGTGTGTACGTCTCGGGTAATTCATAGCATTCATTGCATTGTTTTAGTTGAGTTTTTACTGTTAAATTTGTTATATCGTTAAGTTTTTGTTTTTTGAATCTGTTATATTAGTTTTACTGTGACGGTCGTTACTAAATCGACATGAGTTCATGAGAATGAAGATGACCAGTTGCCAAACTTGAGCAAAACTTCCCTGCGACGTGTGTTGCGCCATTTAAAATTCAAATATATAAAGAGAAACAGAAAAAGTGGTCTAATAGATCGCCCAGAGATAGTTCTGTGGCGTACCAGATATTTGAGAGAAATACAAATATTAAGAAACGAGGGACGTAACATTTTTTACCTTGACGAAACATGGATTAACGCAGGTCATACTATGGGAAAGGTATGGGAAGACACCACAATTGAATCTTCTCGTCAATCACGGTTAGAAGGCTACTCTACTGGCGCGAAAGCCCCTTCGGGTAAAGGAAAGCGATTAATAGTTGTACACGTTGGCAATGAAAATGGCTTTTTGGAGGGATGTGATTGGGTATTTGAATCATCATCTACTGGTGACTACCATGAGAGTATGGACGCTCTCCATTTCGAGGACTGGTTTAGAAAAGTAATAGAAAAACTGCAAAGCGGCGATGTCATAGTTATGGATAACGCTAGTTACCACTCCAGACGTTTAGAAAAAACCCCAACAATGTCTTGGCGGAAACAAAATATGCAGGAATGGCTAGAATCTAAACAGATCGCATACGTGCCCTCGGACACAAAGACCCACTTAATGGAAAAAATAAAGGCAGTTAAAGATAACTATCGAAGTTACTTCACCGACGAGATGGCAAAAGAAAAAAGCATCACAGTGGTAAGGTTACCTCCTTATCACTGTGAGCTTAACCCCATTGAACTTGTGTGGGCAGATGTGAAAGGGTACGTTGCACGAAAAAATACAACTTTCAAGTTAAAAGATGTTAAAAATTTACTTAAAGATGGTTTAACTCAAATCACGCCAGATAAATGGAAAAACTGTGTTCAGCATGTCCTTAAGGTTGAACAAAAAATGCGTGGCATGGATGATAGAATTGACCAAACTGCAGATCGCTTTATAATTAATGTTACAGATAGTTCATCAAGTGAAGATACGAGTGATGATTGCACCGAATAAAAATAAAGTTCTTATATAATATTAAAAATAAAGTTTTATCTTTTGCATAAGTACGTACTTATTCGGTGTCGTTATCACTCGAATCTTTATATGTGTTATAAATTAATGTTTTTTGTTGTTAAATGAATAAAGTACTTTATAACAATAGATGATTTTTCTTCTACAGCGATCTTTCACATAACTTTTTAATAATAGTTAATAAATATATATTATATCAATCATTATAAAAAAATCATTATAAATAAAGAAAGTACTACATATAAAATGTGCCTATATATTGAAGGTTTGTAACCCCTGGTTAAACGACCGAAAGGTCATTGTCCGTTTTTCTCAATCGATTTGGCACATACTATAACATACTTCTCAGCTATTTTATTAATGGTAGGTAATATAGTAATCGGCCTATAGTTATTGTAGTCAGACTTGCTGCCCTTTTTTGTATTGGTCTGACAATGCCCGTTTTTAGTACTTGAGGATACTTGCCGTTCTTAATACATGCATTTATAAGATTTGTTATAGCTACTTTAATCACTGAGCATATTTTTTTAATATCTATGGCTCGTATCCCATCAAAACCAGGGGCTTTATTGGTGTTTAGAGACTTAATAATGTTTTCTACTACAGTAGTGTCTGCAGGCGTATACTTCATAGACACATTAGCGTTGTCACGATATATTGACTTATCCAGTAAAGGTGTTTTACATTTTGGTATGACTCGTTGCATGCACACTTTCATTAAAAGTCGTAGCAAATGTGCATGCAATATTCTTAGCTGTATTCCTGCCGTTGCTGAAGGCTTTTAGCAATACATTATCAGTCGACTGTTTGATTCTACCGGTTAATCTATTTAATATTTGCCAAAGACATCGGGGATTGTTTTTAATGAGTTTGCACAACTTTTTACTTTGTTGTAGGTTTGTTTTAACATCATATTTCCACTGTCTTTAGTCCAATTATTGAATAATTTGTCCCTGTATTCACATGTTTTTAAAGTTTTTTTTTATTCAACCATTCATTATTTATTCGCCTAGCCTTTAGTTTAATTTTAGTTTTATATTGGCTGTTATTATAACACTGTTTAAAGTTACTATTTATAAATTTATAAATTTGTATCGGACAGGTCATGGTATTTGTTTTTTGCCATTCCATTTCACTTAACGATTTTATTAGCGCATCGTTATTAATACAAGTTTTAATTTTTGGAACGGCCTGTATACGCGACCCAACAACACAGGCAAACACTATCGCGCGGCGCGCGGTGATCCGCCAGTGTCGTACCGATAGCCGCTGTGAAAAGGTCTTGTGTATGGGATCTTGTAAAAATATGACCGATGCAAGATTTACTTAACTTACCACCCGAGATTTCTATTCGTGTGTTATCTGTTTCATCATTCAGTGATATTATGAATAAAATTTTAACTAGTAAATTTAACCCTAATAGTATATTAATAATTTTTGTTGGGAGAAGACGCAATATGAACAAGAATCAATTATTAAAATATATTGAATATCTCAATAACATAAATGTGGTTAAAGTCATCTTGTTTACATTGCCTTACATAGAGGGGTGGCCACAGGAAAATAAACTAAGATATAATTTAAATTTAATGATGCATAATTCGACATGTAATAATAACTTAAATTTGACATTTAATTGTAAGAATAATAATGATAAATTTCATTTAGTTGATATTAATAATTTAATTAAGAAGTTTTTGACATGAGATAGGTATTACCTATCAAAGTTTAGTTTGAGACTGGTAGCAAATACGCTATCTCATTATTTATATTTTAACCCAGCCAAATTATTGGCTACCTTAACACCTGCTTTTATTGAGCAGAAAAATAATTTCACAAATGATTTGGAATTAGTTCCAAGTAATTTAAATTAGATAATAAGACAATAGAGGTAATCTCTAGCAAAGATAACTTAAATACCTTAGAATACAATTCAACTATACTTCATTGTGTAATTTCACAAAATAGCAATAATAAAAACTGTATTAACCTGGTGCATCAAAATATACAAGGTATGTTAGGCAAAGAACTAGAAATTGAATTATTTTTAAATAGTAACCTTATTCATATTTTATGTATTACTGAACATTGGTTAAAAAGTTACAACTCCATATTTAATTTCAGTAATCACCAAGTGGTCAGTTCGTTCAATAGAGATACTAAATTACGTGGTGGCTCCTTAATATTAGCTAATAAATCCTTATCATGTAAAGAACGTAAAGATATTGTGAGCCTCTCTGTTGAGCGTACTGTAGAAATGGCATGTGTTGAGCTTGAGCACCTTATTGTTGTCAGTGTTTACAGACCCCCATGTTCAAATTATGATACCTTTGAAAAAATTATGGAAGAAGTTTTAGTTAAGCTTAATAAACAGAATAAATCTCTTGTAGTGTGTGAAGACTTCAATATCAATCTCCTGGAAACTTCTTCCATCAGTATTAAATTTTGCTCTTTGTTCAAATCCTATAATCTTGATAATTTATTCTTTGAAGCTACACAAATTGCAGGGTGTAGCGCAACTTGTATTGATAATATTTTTACAGGTGTTGTACCAATCAACAAATCAATAATTCAAAAACTTAGTTCAGATCACTGTGGACAACTGGTTTCGTTACCTTATATGCACAAAAAACAGGAAATTGAGAAAATTGTGTTTGTTCCTATTAATGCAAAACGCCTGGAGAGATTTAGAAGTAATATGGTAAAAAACCTTCCATCGCTTTCTTATAAGAACAATGCAGACTTTTTATATGGAGAATTATTTACCCTTATAAGCAATGAATTTAAAAAAACATTTACTTCTAAAACATTCTCCGGAAACAGTCGCAAGGCATTTAATGAGTGGGCGACAGTGGGAATTCATAAAAGCAGATGAAGGTTATATGACCTTTACCATGAAAGATCATATAGTATTTCCGATGCTTTTAAAAAATATCTATCTATATCTATAAACACTCACGCCAGTCACCCAGAGGGGTAGGCAGAGACTATGGACTTCCATTTGGCACGATCCTGACAGACCTCTCTCGCTTCCTTCACATCCATATACCTACGCATACACGCTCGTCGGTTAAAGGTACACTTGATTTGGCCCATTTTCAACATATCGCCAATTTGGTCGATAAACTTTCGCCTATGGCGACCCTTTCCGACTCTGCCGTTCACCTCTGCAACATAAATTTGCTTTGTCACTCTTTCCTCATTCATTCTTTCCACATGACCAAACCACCGAAGCATTCCTTTCTTAATCCTGGTCACAACATCATCTTGCAAACCACACTCTTCTCTTATTAAACAATTTCTCACTCTGTCATTCAGATTCATCCCTAACATACTCCTTAAGGATCGCATTTCTACAGCATTTATTCTACTCTCGTGCTTCTTCTGCCACACCCAACTTTCACTACCATACATTAAAGTAGGCACTAACACAGCATTGTGAATTGCCATACGTGCCTTTTTGGACACATTCTGACTTTTCACAATAGAGTGTAAAGCCCCATTCACTCTATTTCCTGCATTCACTCGTCGTTCTATATCCTTATCATATCTACCATCCCTGCTAAACACACATCCCAAATACACAAACTCATCTACTTGCTCTACCAACTCCCCTTTTATTCTTATTTCACATATCGTTTTACTTTCTTCTCTTTCAAAAACCATAACTTTCGTCTTACTTGCGTTCACTTTCATTCCCTTTTCTTTTAATGTCCTGTTCATTAATGTAACCATCCTTTGCAATTCGGCTGCCGAAGACGCAAGTATGACTTGATCATCGGCGTACAAAAGGCATTTGACGGTTAACTCACCCATTCTTAACCCGCATTCTTCTACTTTCAAATTTTCCAAACAACTGTCCATAAATAGGTTGAACAGCCACGGGGAAGCTACACAGCCCTGTCTGACACCTTTATGGATGCCAAACCAGTCCGAGTAGGCCCCGTTGATCCTGACACAAGCACTAGAGTCCCTATATAGAGACTTCAATGCCTGTATCAGACCAGCGCTCAACCCAAATGAGGTCAGTGTTTGCCATAACACGTTCCTGTCCACTCTGTCATAAGCCTTTTCCAAGTCCATGAACGCACAAAAAACTTTCTGGTTTTTGGCCAAAAATTTCTCAGCAATCATGCGCATGGAAAAGACTTGATCCGTACACCCCATCCCCTTTCTAAATCCAGCTTGCACATCCCAAATTTTTTCATTAGTTTCTTCCATAACTCTTTCAATTAACACCTTAGCATACAGTTTACCCACAATGCTAAGCAAGCTGATACCACGGTAGTTTTTACAGTCCTGCTGCGACCCCTTTCCCTTATATATTGGGACTATAACAGCTTTGCACCAGTCTTCCGGTACCCGCTTCCGTTCCCAACATAAATTAAACAAGGTGTACAGCAGGCCTGCAACCACACCCTCTCCAGCCCTTAGCATTTCGAGTGATACTCTATCATATCCGGCTGCCTTACCTGCTTTCATGCTTTTCATTGCTTTCACTATTTCATCTACACTTATTTCTCTACCTCTCTCCACTTCTTCCGGAATTTCCATTTCACTTACTTCAGACGACTCTTCACTCTTAAACACGCTTTCAAAGTATTCCTTCCATCTCATTAAATTCGAAACTTCATCATTCAGCATGCAGCCATTCTCGTCTCGTATAGCATTCATTCTAGGCTGTTTTGAATTTCCTCTGGCATTTCTTACGAGCTTCCAGAACATTTTAATATTTGCCTGGAAGTTATCAGATATTCTTCTATCATTCTTATCTATTCTTTCTTGCTTTTTCCTTTCAACAACTTCTTTTACTCTCTTATTTATACGTCTAAAGTCTGCCTTTTTTCTTTCAATCTCATCATTCATACCGCCAGAGTTACCAGCTTTGGTTGCTAGTAAATCTAGCCATGCCCTCTTCTTTGCTTCAACTTCCATCCGTACCTCATCATCCCACCACAAAGTATTACTTTTCCTTTCATTCGTTCTCTTACTTACACCACATACTTCGGTGGCTGTATCCACCAAAACTTTCTTAACATTATTCCATACATTCTTCAAGTCTAACTCATTCATACAAAATTCATTCAACACACTTATATTTTCCCTCAGTCTGCATTTATACTTCTCTTTCATACCTTCATCTTGTAACCTCTCTATTCTTATACGCTGTAACGCAGTGGTAGACACAGATGTCCGATGCCGCCAACGCTTGAATAGACCATTAATTCGGCATAAGACCAAGTAATGATCCGTCCCTACGTTGGACCCCCGGTAAACCCTTGTATCTACCACTGCGCTCCTCATTCTTCCATCCACAATTATGAAATCTATCATGCTTCTATCATCCCCTCTTTCCCATGTATACATGTGAATCCTCTTATGGCGAAAGAAAGTGTTCGCCACAAAAAGATTCTTTTCCACACATATGGTGAGGAGGTCTTCACCATTCTCATTTATTCTTTCATCGCCAAACGCTCCTAATATCCTTTCATAACCAGACCTCTTCACTCCCACCCTTCCATTAAAATCTCCTAACATAATAATATTTTCATTTTCCTTGCTCTTCGTCAACACCAGCCTTACCATGTCCCAAAACTGCTCTCGGATATAAGTGGGCTTAGACATATCTGGGGCGTAAACCCCAAGCACAAACAACTTCTTTAAGCCCACTTTCATTCGTATCCACAGCAGCCTTGGGCTTACACATTCATACTCTTTCACATATTGACCCATTCTTTCTGAAAGGATGACACCGACTCCCTGGCATGCCCGCTCGGTCTCGTCTACACCAGACCAGTAAGCGGTATACATGCCATGTGCAGTGACATCTCTTCCCTTTCGTTTCGTCTCATTCACACATAATACATCTATTCCTCTATCATTCATCATTTCGCATATTTCATCCATCTTATCATTCATTGCTCCACATACATTCAGCGTAGCCAGACGGGCCTCCGCAATCCACTTTTCGCCCCTCCAGGAGACAGGACGTGACGGGTGGCGAACCTCGTCGCCGGTTTTCCTCCCGGAGATTCTTCGCACCCCTGCCCCATTAAAGGGGCGCCGGGAACTCGGGGCCATTTCTTTGAGTTGTTGGCTCATGGTGCGACATAAGGGGTGGTAAATTTTACGCCGCTGCCACACGGCGAGGAGCCGAGTCTGTCGTTTCGGCTTTGTCGCTCGTTTAGCACCACCCGGGGGACACGTGTAGGGTGGGCCTAGGGTTAGGTGGTCGAAGCCTACGGACGCGAGCGACTTATCCCCTTTAAAAATTATTTAAATTTAAATTTCAAAAAAATTATTCTAAAATGTTTAAAAGAGTTTACTCCACAGCCAAATCGTTACATATTAGCAACAAAATTAAGACGGCTAAGAATAAAATTTAAATGACGTGGAGTATAATTAATAATGAAACCGGTAAAGACAAACGTCGTAACTCAAACTATCAATTAAAAATTAACAATGAATTGACTAAATCAAATGAAGAAGTCGCAGCGGTGTTTGAGAAATATTTCACTGATATTCCTACTTTGACAACAGAGTCTTTGAATACTTCTCCAACTGTCGCCGAGTCATTACTCAAACAGAATGTTAATATCTGTTTAAAAGAATTTAGATTTGAAAAAGTATTACCGCAAGATATTGTAAAATACTTCAAAACCATTGATGTAAAGAAAACCGCAGATTTGTGGGGTATTTCCGTGACAGTTATTGCGTCCATAATAGATTTAATTGCACCTCATCTTGCTATTATTTTTAATACTTGTATCGATTCTGGTGTGTTTCCTGATTTAATGAAGTATACTAAAGTAATACCTTTATTTAAATCTGGTAGTACATAGGACCCCGCTAATTTTAGAACTATTTCTGTACTACCAACTCTTAGTAAAATTTTTGAAAAAATAATTTTGGATCAATTGTTACATTTTTTTAATACAAATAAATTACTTCATAAAAACCAATTTGGATTTAAAAGGGGTCGCTCGACGTCTGACGCCGGTGTTGAGCTTATGAAATATATTTTTAATGCCTGGGAGAATTCACAGAATGCCTTAGGTGTTTTCTGTGATCTTTCCAAGGCTTTCGATTGTGTTCATCATGAAACATTAATCAGGAAACTACAACATTACGGTGTAAAAAATTTGGCGCTTAGACTTATTACTTCATATTTAAGTAACAGAACTCAAAAAGTCGTGATAAATGGTAAAGGTTCCTCCGGATCGGTAGTATCAATGGGCGTTCCTCAGGGCTTGATTCTTGGTCCATTCCTGTTTTTAATCTATATTAATGACTTACCTTATCTTGTAGGGGACAATTATGGTATAGTATTATTTGCTGACGATACCTCTTTAATTTTCAAACTCAAACGGCAGTTAATTAATTATGACAATGTAAATAATGCTCTATCGAAATTAGTACATTGGTTTAACGCCAACAATATGCTCTTAAACGGCAATAAGACAAAGTGTATTAAATTTACAATACCTAATGTAAAACATTCGAATACCAATGTGCTATTAAATGGGGAGGAGTTGAGTCTTGTGGATACCACTGTTTTTCTTGGTATTACTATTGACGCGAAACTTCAATGGGGCCCCCATATATCTAAATTAGCAAGCAGACTTAGTTCTGCAGCATATGCTGTAAGAAAAATTAGAAGTCTCAGAGATGTTGAGACAGCTAGATTAGTGTATTTTAGTTACTTTCATAGCTTAATGTCTTATGGAATTTTGCTATGGGGTAATGCGGCTGATATTGAAGCATTGAGATATTAAGAGGCGACACTGCACTAAGTTACGCTGTTCCATTCAACTGCGGTAATATCACCGCACTTTAATCAGTCACTCGCTAGGCGCTTATAGAGTTGTCACGTGTTGTGTTGATTTAAAAAAAATATCTCTTGATAAAATATGCCGGGGTGTATTCTTAGATATTGCACAAAAAATTCACGAAATGTTAGTAAAAACCAAGGAATCACTTTTCATCGGTAAGTAAGATACTTAAATAATAAAAAACATTATAGATTAATAATTAAAAAAAATATTTCTTTGGCGCCAACTTGTGTCATGGAATATAGATTATGAAATTAATTTGTTCAGATACGACATTTCTGTGAGTAAGTGTAGGACGATTATATTATGCACAATTTATTTTTGTAGAAATGAATAAAGTATTTATAATTAGGCTAAATTTCTTACGTTTATATTTGGTGATTATTCTTTTATTTTATTTTTAGGTTTCCACGTCCAAGCCACGAAAATCGAGAAAAGTGGATTAAATTCGTTCAAAATAATCGAAGAGAAGAGATGTGGTTACCAACAGACCACACATACATTTGTTCCTTGCATTTTAAGGAAGAGGATAAATATAGTACGAAAAAAGGGAGAAATTTTCTGAAAAAGTCTGCAGTACCTTGTATAGATGTAAGTAATGAATTTTTGTTATGTAAATTAATGTAACAATGGAAAAGTACAGATAAAAAGTAATTTTAAAATGAATCATACTGTTTTAAAATACTAAATTAACTAAGTAACTAAAATACTTTCAATTTTGTTTAATCGATAAATTCTGATTTTTTTAGCCTAGGGGTAATGATGAATCAACGGAATCGATAAGTGCAGAAGCAATGGATCCGATATCTGTACCTGTGAGCGACACAGAATCGATTTTCGACAGTCCTAGGAAAATTATCTTGAAACGAAAACTGCAAAACGTCACTATGGTTAAGAATAAATTACACAAAAAATTAAAAAAAAATCAGCGGCAAAATAGAAATTTAAAGAAGAAATGTGAATCTTTAACAAGTATTATA
This sequence comes from Parnassius glacialis, assembly GCA_033319125.1. Lineage (NCBI taxonomy): Eukaryota > Metazoa > Arthropoda > Insecta > Lepidoptera > Papilionidae > Parnassius > Parnassius glacialis. Next base: position 70,090,661 of record JAVANC010000004.1, on the reverse strand, counting down.
AAATGCTTGAGAAAGAACTTTCCTCTGGATGGAATAGCCGAGAGTAACATAATGGCTAAAGCTGAAGTTGTCGAACTACACAAGAGGTTTTTTAAGAAAAACAAACAGAAAGGACAATATTTGAAATATTCACCGTCTCTGCGTAAATTTGCCTTAACGTTGCATTATTATTCACCAGCGGCTTACAAATATGTAAGACAAATTTACAGTAACGTTCTTCCACATCCACGTACCCTCTGTCGATGGTATGGATCATTTAACGCTGAACCAGGGTTCACTAATGAAGCATTTCAAGCTTTAAAAATCAAATGTAACTTAAAAGAACAACCGGTAGTGTGCACGTTGATCTTTGATGAGATGGCTATTCGTAAACAAAAATTATTTCATAACCATAATTTGGTTATGAAATAATTTTTGTTCTCGGTGCTGTTAATTTTGGCGCAGGTCCACAAGAAGGCGACGAAGAAGTTGCATCACAGGCTTTAGTGTTTATGCTAGTGTCACTTACGGAAAATTGGAAACTGCCTGTAGGCTACTTTTTGACTTCCGGTATTACTGCTGAAACAAAGGCTAATTTAATAACAACATGTTTACAAAAATGTCATGAAGTTGGAGTAACGGTTGTAAGCCTTACATTCGATGGTTGTTCTGCAAATTTCTCCGCTGCTGAAATTCTAGGTTGTGAACTAACAGACTTGAATAACATTAAGACTGATTTTCCGCACCCGTCAACTCAAGAAAAAATTTGTGTATTTTTAGATCCATGCCATGTGATCAAATTAATTCGAAACACCTTTGAGAAAAAAAGAATATTATTTGATGAAGATGGCAAAAAAGTGAGATGGGAATTGCTAATAAATCTGAATAAACTTCAACAAAATGAGGGTCTCAAATTTGGTAACAAGCTGACGCCGCGTCACATCCATTTTAGAAACCAAGTTATGAGAGTTAAACTAGCTACGCAATTATTGAGCATGAGTGTGGCAAAAGCACTGATTCTTTGTGATGAAGTATTGAAGTCAACACGATTTTTGGATCCATCAGCAACTGTAAATTTTATAACTATAATGAACAATTTTTTTGATGTAATGAACTCGAGAAAGTGCCATTTTTATGGCTTTAAACGTCCTATAGATGAAGGTAACGAATCTGAAATATTTTCATATTTGAATAGGGTGAAGGATTATATACTTAACTTGAAATTTATCGTGAAATCTAGGAGAGTTATAAAAAGAAAAAATTTTGATCCTCAAATAAAAATATCTATTACAAAAAATAAAATTGTGGAGTCACCAAACAAAACAGGGTTCATTGGCGCAATTATCTGCATAGAATCTCTGAAAACCCTTTACAAGCAGTTAGTTGAAGAAAAAAAAAATGTCAATTTCATTTCCACATACCGCCTTAGTCAAGACCATTTGGAATTATTTTTTGGGAATATAAGAAAACATGGTGGATACAATAATAACCCTAATGTTTTGCAGTTCCGGGCTGCGTACAAAAAAACTCTAAATCACTTGGAACTCCGATCATCATTTAATGGTAACTGTATCCCACTAGACAATTTCACAATTTTACATTCCTCTTCTACTGATATAATTAACAGCACAACACCCCTTAATAGACGTGATGACAAACAATATGAAGTTTTATCATCTACATGTATATTGGATTCTGATGTTGAAGCCGAAAATAATTGTAACATATTTGCTGAGACACTAAATAACGAACATGTTACGAGTGGTTCCCAATTGATTGTTGGGTACATTTCTGGGTACATTACATACGGGAATTTTAACAAAATTATTAAAATGTGAAGAATGTGTGAATAGCTTAACTACGACAGAAAAGCTGCCACATCACAAATTGATAACCATCAAAGACATGGGTGGCTTATGCTACTCTACTGACGATGTCTATAAAATATGCTTGACCACGGAAACAGTGATACGAAAACTTATAAGACAAAAAATAAAATATAATTTCAATTTCATTACTGTTAAAACTTTAGAATATTTCATTGAAAAAGAGGTATTTACATCCTTAATAAAACTTTTATTTAATCAGCCAAGTACTTTCAATCACAGGATTCATTTGATTCGGGCCATCATAAATAAATACGCAAATATTCGTTTAAAACATGAAGCAAAATCTGATCAAGATAAAAAATATTCATCTAAACGGCAAAAATTAACAAAACTTTTATTGTTTAAAGGCACTTAATTTAATTCCTAATATATATTTTTACAATAAATTTATACATTTTATTAATTAAAATTAATTTTCAGCAAAAAAAAAACAAATAACTGTATATGTATAATTGATGTGTAAACAGAAAATGTAGAAGTTTTTAAAGTTTTACTATGTTTTCTCACAGTAATTCGTAAGGCATAATATAAAAAGTATCAGCTCTATGTCCATGCCTCCCGCTAAATTAGGTTCGGGCTTTTGGAGACTTAGTTCTAGATTTAAATAAACATATTTAATTAGCTTCGATTCTTTTCAATTTATATAGTTATCTTATAAAATATTTATATAAAAATACAATTAAAATGCTATTGTGACAATATTATATTATCATATTAATTTACCTCATATCATGCAAAATAAATGACAAATAATTAAAAATTGAACTCGATTTAATAAATTAATTAACAATATATGTACTCTAAATAACCAATAATTAAATACCTACTGATCATTCTACCTACGCATAATCTATTATGATTAAAAACCGCGCATGCGCGGTAAGACTGTTTACGACACATGCGCAACGACATAGAGTAGCGCACAGTTTTTGTTTGAAATAGCTGTTCTAGTACGTAAGTACATTATACTTCAATGTATTGAAGCTATATTTTCTAGTCTATTGTGTAACCTCGCTATGGATGAGCGGTGCTTCCTAGCACAAGCAAGATAATTTGCTTAAAAGGAAGCTCCAAGTACTTAAAATTGTATTAGGCTTAGTTACCGTAATAAATTATTTTGTATTTTGTATTATTTGTATATTTGTTTTGCAAAAGAGAGCCGTTCGGGCGATTTATAACCTAAATTGTAAAGAGTCCCTCAGACAAAAATTTAAAGAAATAAACATATTAACTTTGGCATCGCAATATATTTATGAAAATCTAATGTATGTACTACTAACTATGGCAAATACCCCCCAATGATGAAAACAACAAATAGACGGCCCCTAGTCCCCGGCGGCCCCGCTATTCCTGGCTACGGTGGCGACCATGGTAACGGCGGGGCAGGGGGTGCTAAGAATCTCCGGTGGAGGTTCGGTTGCCACCTACGACGACTCGACCTGGCAACGTACAACGCACGCAACCTGAGGACTGACGAGAAGATCGTGGAGCTGGAAGAAGAGATAGACAAGTTGCGCTGGCATATTATAGGATTATCCGAAGTCCGAAGAGAGGGGGAGGACACGGTAATCCTCGAATCCGGCAACTTGCTCTATCACCGGGAGGGCGACCATCTGTCCCAAGGAGGTGTTGGATTTATCGTCCACAAGTCTCTCGTTAACAACGTTGTAAAGATCGGGAGTGTGTCGACGAGGGTTGCGTACCTTATACTCAGAATCACCAAACGGTATTCGCTGAAGGTCATACAGGTTTACGCACCAACCTCGGCACACCCCCATGAGGAGGTGGAGGAAATGTATGAGGATATCTCTAGAGCCATGCATTCCTCCAAAACCCAATATACGGTGTTAATGGGAGACTTCAATGCAAAACTAGGCACAAGAGAGAACGGTGAGCTGAAAGTAGGGAAATTTGGAATAGGGCAACGGAACCCAAGGGGCCAGCAGCTGGCCGACTTCATGGAGAAAGAGGGACTCTTTATGATGAACTCTTTCTTCAAGAAGCGGCCCCACAGGAAGTGGACCTGGTCGAGCCCCGACGGTTCGACAAAAAATGAGATTGACTTCATTATGACGACCGGACGACAACTGTTCAGTGATGTCTCAGTGATCGCGAGGGTGAAAACCGGCAGCGATCACCGAATGGTTAGAGGCACACTGAACCTAAATGTTAAGTTTGAGAGGTCTCGTCTGATGAAGTCAACGCTCCGTCCCCCTCGTGCTCTAATCCAAAGTCCCGAAACCTTTCAGCTCGAGTTACAAAACCGTTTTCAGTGCCTAGTAGACTGCAATGAAGTGGACGATATGAATGACAAGCTCGTGGAAACTGTCCATGCGGTCGGAGCTAAGTTCTGCAAGACCCGCCGCAGAAGAACACAAAAACTCTCCGATCACACTCTTAATCTCATGGCTGTTAGACGGGAGATGAGGCTACATTCTCCAACAGATTTGACAGCATACAGGCAACTGAACAGACAGATCTCTAAATGCATGCGGCGAGACTTACGCAACTTCAATACAGCTCGTATTGAAGAAGCGATCGAGCGGAACCAAGGCTCCAAAGTCTTTGCCAGAGATCTGTCTGCCAGAAAGAGCCAACTGTCAAAGCTGAAGACCGAATGTGGCAGCATCGTTTCCGGGGCACCTGAGATTTTGAGTGAGATTGAGAGGTTCTATGGGCAGCTGTACACGTCATCGTTGGAGCCACACGCAAGTGTGAGTAACGATCCAAGAGCGAGTCTTATTCGACACTATTCCGAAGATATCCCGGACGTCAGTCTGAGCGAGATTAGAATGGCTCTCCAGCACCTTAAAAACGGCAAGGCCCCAGGCGAGGATGGAATTACAGCGGAGCTTCTGAAAGCGGGTGGAAGACCGGTACTTGAAGTCCTTCAGAGGCTCTTTAATTCCGTCCTCCATGGTGGCATTACACCGGAGGCGTGGAGCAGAAGTGCGGTGGTCTTCTTCTTCAAGAAAGGTGACAACGCTCTCTTGAAGAACTACAGACCGATTTCCCTTCTGAGCCGCGTCTACGTGCTGTTTTCGAGAGTCATTACGAATCGTCTCGCGCGCAGACTTGACGATTTCCAGCCTCCCGAACAAGCCGGTTTCCGAAAGGGCTTTAACACCATAGACCACATACATACCCTACGGCAAATTGTACAGAAGTCCGAAGAGTACAATTTGCCACTATGTCTGGCGTATGTGGACTATGAGAAAGCCTTTGATTCCGTCGAAATTTGGGCGGTGCTGCAGTCCCTTCAGCGGTGCCAAGTTGACTGTCGGTATATCGAAGTGCTGAAGTGTTTGTACAGTAGAGCTACGATGGCTATCCGAGTACAGAACCAGAGTACGAAACCTATCCAATTGCAGAGAGGTGTAAGACAGGGTGACGTTATATCCCCGAAACTCTTCACCGCTCCATTGGAAGACGTTTTCAAGCTTCTGGACTGGAAAGGATACGGAATTAACATCAATGGCGAGTACATCACTCACCTTCGATTTGCCGACGATATAGTCCTCATGGCAGAATCGCTGGAGGAACTAAGCACTATGCTCAATGACCTCAATAGTGTCTCCCAACGGATAGGTCTTAAGATGAACATGGACAAAACAAAGATTATGTTTAATGTCCATGTCACACCTATGCCGGTAGTTGTTGGGAGCACTAAGCTCGAAGTTGTTGACGAGTATGTTTACCTGGGACAAATAGTCCGACTAGGTAAGTCCAACTTCGACCGAGAGGTCAATCGACGGATTCAACTCGGCTGGGCAGCGTTCGGGAAGCTACGACACATCTTCTCGTCAGAAATACCTCAAAACCTTAAAACAAAATTGTACAACCAGTGCGTGTTGCCAGTGATGACTTACGGAACTGAGACGTGGTCCTTCACTGCTGGCCGTATGAGGAAGCTCAAGGTCGCTCAGCGAGCTATGGAGAGGGCTATGCTCGGAGTTTCACTGCGTGATAAACTTAGGAATGAGGATATCCGCAGTAGAACCAGAGTAACCGACATAGCCCAACGGATTAGTAAGCTGAAGTGGCAGTGGGCCGGCCATATAGCTCGAAGAACCGACAACCGATGGGGAAGAAAGGTTCTCGAATGGCAGCCTCGTATCGGTAGGCGAAGTGTAGGGCCTCCCCCCACAAGATGGAGTGACGACCTGGTAAGACATGCAGGAAGTCGATGGATGCAGGTGGCTCAGGACCGTGCTTTGTGGCATTCTTTGGGGGAGGCCTATGTTCAGCAGTGGACTTGTGAAGGGCTATAATGATGATGATGATGATGATGAATGTATGTACATAAAAACATAAATAGCTTTAATAAGAATAAGGATGTGCATTCTTTAAACACTAGGAACAAACATAAGCTTGTAATACCAGTTACTAGACTCCACAGAATCAATAATTCATTTATGGGGCAATGTATACGCTTTAACAACAAAATCCCAGAACATATTCAAAGTTTATCAATAAACAAGTTTAAAAGTTTTATTAAAGAAAAACTGTACAAAAAGGGTTATTATAATATCAAGGAATACATGAATGAAAATAACCCCTGGGAATAAGGTGATCGCCACCATGCTGGTTCTATTAAAAATCATTTAAAAATTGTATAAATGAAATTATTGTTAAGTGAAATATGTTTGAAAAAAAAAGTCCCGCTGGGTTTCTTGCTGGTTCTTCCCAGGACAGAGGTATATTCCGAACCAGTGGTAAATAAAAAAATGACTTTCAATAAGAATTATGTAATAATCAATATTGAATAAAAAATTATTCTATTCTATTCTATCAGTAATCCCACGTACTAATCCCGAGCTGTACATTGAGTTACTGTATTTATGTTTTACAGAACTATCCAAATTGAGATCAATATCCATGTCTCCTATTACATACAACTCTTTATTACAGCAGTGTTTTTGTAAAGTGTTTTCAAGTTCGATAATAAATAGGTGTTTACTGTTTTTAGGAGGGCGGTACACGGTACACAGGTCCGCAGAATAGCCCGTGTCGGTAGTGATTGTACATATAATACTTTCGAAGTGTTCTGTTTTGATGTTTTTAGTGCTGAGATTATGTTTATTATTTATGTAAAGTACAATACCACCACCCCTTCGGGCCTTCCGCAGACTAGTTAACATTTGGTATCCTGTAATGTGAAATCTTAGTGTGAAATAAACAACTAATTGAATCCATAATATTAACCTCAGTTACGACAATGACATCTATACGCTGATTCGAAGCTATAATAGATTGCTCTAAACAGGCAAAGTTTTTTATCATAGACCGTATGTTGATATGCATGCATAACAAATTAATATCATGATTTTTAGATAGAAATTTAAGGAAATCGATGATATTTGTACAGTCTAAGCATTCAAATATTTCACCACTTAATGTTTCCATTCAAAAACTAAATATTTTTATATATATATGTATATAAATAAAACTACTTCCAGTAACAAAAATAAACATAATACATTACTTGTTCTGTTTGGCTAATACGTTCACATCATTAAGAGTTCTTAGATAGTGTATTTTTCCTTTATCTTCCTTACGTTCCATACCCTTTTTTAAACCATACGTATATACGTATTTGAAGTTAAGCTTAATTTTTAATTCCTGTTTTGCTAGCCATAGTATTTGTTTATTTAGTCGAGTCATAGTTTCCCTGATGTACACGATGGCATTGCTGCTTTGTTCTTGCGGGTGAATATCTGCAACGGTCACTGTTGTGGATTTCGCTGCTGCCAACCACTCGTCCTGTATACTTTCCTTTTTAAGTTCTACTAGTAAGCGACCATTCTGCTCTCCTTTCCCTCGCAGCCTACGTGATTGCTTGATACCGGCTTTAGGTAAGCTTAACTTCTGAGCCAAATTTCCGACTAAGTTTTCTACATTCTCATTTATATGCCAGGGTACATTTGCAACTTCAATGTATTTTGAGAGTTTTTCTTGTTCCAGCGCTTGAATTTGTTGTTCTAAGGCGCCTACCCTAGTTTCCAAATTGTTATTTTTGTTAGTTAGCTCAACGTTCTTTTTTTCTAAATTTTTGATTGTTTGTTTGAATGTTTCAATACATCCCATTACTTCGGCAAGTTTGGCACTGTGAAACTGTAGGGAGTCGTTAACCTGCCTCATTTCATTTCTGATGGTTTTTTCTACTTCCCTTGAAGTGTCCTTTAGTAGTTTCGCAGAGTCGATTTGAGCTCGATTTTCAGCATCCTCTTCATCATCGTCCTCTGGTACAAATATTGAAGATTTACGCTTCGACGACTCCTGCACACATTCCAGACATGTCCATCCCAATTCAGGAGATGCTTCTTTAAGAACGATGAGGTGCTTGTTGGTTAATCCAGTGCATTTTGTACTGAGATGTACTATGCGCTCACATTTGTTGCATTCCACTCCATTCTGGGGGAACTTTTTCTAATAGATTTATTACAGTTGCCGCACTTGGTAGACATAGTAGGTAGTTTCGAAACAAATTAGATAAACAACAGAAGTTCACGCGGTTATCGATAAGTGTAATGCACACGACGTTTCGGCGGAGAATTAATAATAATGATGTGCCGGACGGGCGTAACTCTTCGGAGTAAATGTTGTCGAAGATACTCCGCGAGTCGCTCACGTCCTACACCTGTAGGTTCCGGAATCCTCCCACTGCCGTCTTTCACTGCCGTCTCTGCGGTTGCTGCGGATAAACTGTGGACTGAGGTTCAAAATTAAAATGCACGATTATAAATTAAAATAGCAAGGGAGTGGCCAGCGGATCGACTAATTAATTTGTCGCGAAATTTTACAACTATTATTTATTTATCACTATTATTCAAAACGGTTGGTCAACTATGGTTGTTCACTATAGGTTGTTCACTATATATTTTAAAATATTTAATTTAAATGAGCGGTAGTATAAAAATATCTGTCCGGAGTAGTTGGTTCTTTAACACTATTGACTAGCAGCTATTAATCAACTAAAATTAGTTGAATTTAACACTTGTGTAACTGCGAATATCAGTTATCACTTTTCCCGTCTAGCTAACACTTTTCACTATATGTCACACCGAATTTTCAGTTGTGACCTTTTTCCGCTAGCTAACACTTTTTCACTATATGCCGCACCGAATTTTCAGTTACGACCTTTTTCCGCTAGCTAACACTTTTTTACTATATGCAACACCGAATTTTCAGTTGCCACTTTCTTCGGCTAGCTAAACACTTTCACTATATATTTCTGCTAGTCACTGCAACTACTACCGGATACTACTGCTGGGCACTGGTAGTTCTTCCTACTACAATATTACAATGTTTCGCCCCCATAAGGTAGACTTCGGCTATACTCTATAGTGAGCCGCTTGCCATTTCCCATTTGCCTCTTTATTTTCAAACATTTTTCTTTATGCAAATGGCACAAATTGCAATATTTTCTATATAATGCTAATCTTAATTTTAACACGCTATACATCATTAAATAGACATTTTTGGTCTTCATTAGTACGTGATAAAGGATAATTAATATATTTACATTCAACAAAGTTATTAAGTAAAATGTCCTAAACTTTTACACTAAATGGGCATATTAATTCTTTAATTATCCTATAACTTTTGAATCGTGCTTAATTATACGAAATACTTCTTTATTATAACGATCTATACATCATATGCTAACTAAATATCATATTTACAACTCTTTTCAGATATAAAATATTCTCATTAATTTTTTGCTTAAAACTATTACGCAGTTAATTTAAATTTCCAGAATGTTCTATAGCGCGGCGCGCTGTGATTGGTCGGTTTTTCTTAAACAAAATAAAGTTGTTTATATTAACTATCATTAAACCGACCTTCTATATAGACATATTGAGAGTTGTAAATACATGGTAAAACTATATTAATACATTATTTAGTCAATATTTTCCGTATTTGCACTTTTTAAACAAATCAATATTCTTTAATTACTTTTTCGTTTAAAGTCTTTTTGGCCGTCTCGAACAAATGAGTTTCTTAATGACTTTTGATATCGCGGGTAAGACTGAAATTGGGCGATAATTATTTACGTCACCTCTATCCTCCCCCTTATGAACTGGAGTAACAATTAGATCTTTAGGAGTGCAGGGAATACACCTAATCTAAAGCATTGGTTTGCAAGATGACTAATTATGGGCGCAAGAACAGAGCTACAGATCTTAAGAAATTTGGTCGATATATTGTCCCAAACAGGGGCACTATCTGTTTTGAGACCCATGATAACACTTTTAACTTCTTCGGGGTCAGTCTCCAAGAGGACAAAAGATGTATTATGTCGTTTTAGTGTGCTAATGGTAGTGATGCTTTGTGAAACATGAGATATACTTTTCAGAACATCATTAGCCAATTTATTGCCAATATTAGTAAAATAACAATTTACTGAATGGACAGAGTCGGACGGTGTTGGTCCTACGAGTATATTAAGTAATTCTTTGCAGTGAGATTTAGTAGTTTAGTAGTAGTAGTAGTTTAAAATGGGTTATTGTTTTAACTGTAACTGGAATTTTTGGCAGCATTAGTTAGTAGTTCTCTGTCATATTTTCGTTTTAGCTTCTTTATAAGGTTATTACAATAATTTCTATATCGTCTGAAAGTAAGTTTTAGAATTTCATTTAATGGATTGGACCTAAGCTTCAGCTGCATTTTATTTCTGTTTCTGATACACTTAAGGATTCCAGCTGTGATCCAAGGTTTAATAGTCTGCTGGTTTTTAGTAAGACATTTTATTGTTTTACTCTCTTCCAGTGACTCCGCAAGCCATAGCAAAAGGTGCTTGGTAACTAAGTCGGATCTTCGCAAAAGAGCAAAGACTCCAGGTTCTTTTGGAGTAGCCTCTCATATGCAGTTTCAAAGTTCACGCACTCAATGGTTTTATGCTTAATTATTTTGTTTTTAAATTTTGATATACACATGAATATAGTCAGATGATCTGTAAGTGTGGTATTTAATACAGCGATATTAGCAGAAAATTTTATTTTGTTTAATTTTACCATGAAGTGGTCTAGGCAGCTGGATTCTCTCGTGGGCAGTTTGTGACCAGCAAGTAGACCGTGACTAGCTAGCATATTTAGATAGTAAATTCTATTATTGCGGCCATCAGTTTCTTCATTTCTGCCCTGAATGAGGTTGATGTTGATGTCTCCAGAGATGACTGACTCCAGAGATGACTGACTCCAGAGATCATATCTCGTGTGACTGCCTTTGAAGACACTTGTGTACAACTTTTGTGCGTAAATTAGTTTCTAATGTGCATGCTATAATCACCCTACCTGTAATAACGATTACTGCTAATGCTGTGTGCGTAAGGTGCAGTGCAATTTCAAATATATTTTTTTTCGCTGTTTCGGTCTCGTTCACGCTCCGCTGCTCGCGGTCATAACTGAGGGGCGCCTCACCCCCGCCTGAAGAGTCGGATTACTAGTTTTCGTCCCGTCTCCACTCATCGTGTGACTTGTTGTCATCGTAAACAATGAACAATTCGCAACGCGCATCTCCGATCAGTCTCCTTGAACCCCGATTTATCTAATATGTCGGTAGATATGGAATCCTACTTTAACTCGCGCAAAAGGAAACAAATGGAATGCGGTGACCATGGAATGCTTGCAATATTTGAGCAAAGGATGGAACAGCAAATTAAACTTTTTAATGATAGCATAACTAATTGTATCACTACCGCTGTCAACTCTGCAATTACCGAACAACTATCACATGTTACTTCGAACTTGTGTAAAATAAATTTAATCTTACAAAAACTTACTGAGGACAACTCAAAAATTAATAAATCACTCTCGGAAACTAGTGCACGTCTATCCGAAATGGAAATATCTCTCAATACATCTATACAAAGGCAGGATTTATTTGAGAGTAGATTGCAAGCATGTGAGAGTGTCAATTCTCAATCTACAGAACTGTCCACACAAGTTCGATCCCTTGAGATTAAAATGGACGAAGTTGAACAACAAGCTAGACTAAAAAATCCCTGAAAAAACACGAGAGGATTTGTCATTTTATTTCCGTAATATAACTAATTTCTTGGAAATCGAACTATCAGCAAATGACGTCGTCCCAAGGCAATCGTAGTGAAGCTGAGATCCCGTATGCTGCGCGATTCTATCCTTGCAGCGGTGCGTGCTAAGAAAGGATTTAGACTCTGCGACATCGGCTTTCCTGACGAGGGGTCCAAAATATATGTTCATGAACACTTAACACCGTCTAACAAACTACTTCTTAAAAATACTAAATTAAAATGAAGTCTGCCCTATACCAATATTTGTGGGTTCGTGATGGAAAAATCTTCGTTAGAAAAAACGATACCACTCACGCTTTATGTATTAAAGACAGTTCGGATGTTTTAAAAATTGTTTGACTATTTGTAAGTTTTGATCTTATCTTAGTTTGCATCTACAGGTACTTATTAAGTGAACACACTGTGTTGTGCACAAAGTTAGGCTATAATTATCTAGGTAAGATTTATTATTTATCTGTTAACACTGATATTAATATCGTAATGTGTTTATGTATAACAATAAGATCATATTTTTATTTATACGTATTATTATATAAAGTATTTTATATTTATTTAATACACTTACAACATTTATATTAAACACATAACACATGTTTCATAACTTTATTGTGTATATTGTTGCCTACTTATAAGAGTATATATACAACCTATTTCGTGAAACTATTTTAACTATTATAATTTACCGCATCGTAGTAATTATATCGTCACTGTCGTCATATTATGAGTCTGTCTATGTCTATGATTTGCCCGTCTTTGAGGTAATACACTACTATAACTGTTATGAGGCTGTTAGTTGCTTATGCTGTAGACAAAAACGTACTTTTAAGTTTGTTTTTACTGGTCACTATTTTTATTCATTGTTTGCACCGTGTTGGTTGCACGGGAAGTTATTAAAAAAACTTTGTAGATTCATATTCATTCCTTAATAATTATGTCTTTAGATAGGAAATTAAATATATTTTATCAGAACGTACGTGGTCTCCGTACTAAAAGCCTTGACTTATATAATAATATACTATCGTGCAACTACAGTGTTATACTCCTTACAGAAACTTGGTTGCAAGATGATATATTTGATAACGAATTATGTGATGGGAGGTTTGATATATTCCGTTGCGATAGAGACTTGATAGATTTTGAATCTATATGTGTCAGCTTGCCAGTCCGATTACTCGGCTCACAATACAACCTAAATATTATACTAGTTTACATACCACCAGATGAAGTTAAATTAGCTGAGTATATTAATGAATTTAAAATCAGTTTTGAGCGTTTTTATCATACGTCACAATCGGACTTCTTTATTTGGTGATTTTAATTTGCCTTGTTTAACATGGAATACTGATGGTTGGTCTTTAATACCGATAGGCAAATCTGAGGTTCAATTAGCTGCTAATACTTTGGCTGAGGATATGAGCTTTTTAGGTATGAATCAATTTAATTTTATTCAAAATCGTTGTAATAATGTCCTCGACTTGTGTTTTTCAAACTTATATTTAGAAATAAAAAAATCGGATCCTTTTTCCATATTAGATTATTTTCATCCTCCATTCACGGTTGATGTCACTGATCTCTCCATCAAACCTTTAAAAGAGAAATCTCAACCGAAGTATAATTTCCGGAAATGTAATTATACACTCATCAATGAATTTTTGAATAATGTTTATTGGAATTAAATAAGCTTGAAAGTGTCACCATACAGTTGAGAAGCTTTAAAACGAACCGCGAGAAAAGATGACTCGTAGATGGTCTCGGTTCCATCATAAAAAGTATAACCGGTAACCTTGATTATACAGATGCAGATCATTTTAATCGCGTTGTAAAATCCATCCGCGAAGACGAAAATAAAATCGTTACGGAGTTTAATAATCATGTAAGCTTAACTAAGGATTTAACAAATCAATACTCCAAAATAATAGATAGCATTGTGGATAATCAAAATAAATTAGAAATATTAATAGGTAAAATAAATCAATCCGAGGCTACCAGAGACTATGACTTAATTAAATATGCCCATTTTGGACAAGTACTAATGATCCTTAGTGATAATGTTGATTCCATTTCACAGGAATTAATTAAGTTACAGAATAACTTAGCATTTATAAGAGCTAACACTATGCACCACTCTAAAGTTAATTTAGAATCTATCCGAATAATGATTAACAGGGCAACCCAACTTTATGGAAGTCATAAGGTAGGAGATTTAGATATAAGAGAATATTATGATATTATTAGATTAGGTTCATATTACGTAGGAAATGAAATAGTAATAGTAATTAAGTTCCCAATTTTATTACCCCATATATATGATATGTATAAGTTATCTATTGTTCCTAACAAGAAACACGAAATCCTCACACAACCCTTTCCATTCCTAGCCATTTATCAGAAAGATTTTCAGTACATAGAGGCAGAATGCCCGAAGACCAGTAAATGGTACATCTGTAAGGAAAACCGGAGCCTGAGAGGTCAACCATCCCCTGATTGCATCCATCATCTCATCACTAAACAACAAACGAATGCAGTATGTAACCCGTGCACGGTCACCCTAGATAAACCAGCTTACGAAGAACTGGACGACAAGCACTACACCATCACTTTCCCCACACCAACGAAAGTACATCTATCCTGTGGACAAGCTCTCTACAAAATACTTCAAGGTAGTTATCTCGTTATTGTCCCTCTGAAATGTTATATAGAAACGCCACTATTCTCGATCTCAAACACTAAATTTCGATTGAAGGGACAAGCTTTATAGATAATGGACATACCTGAGGAAAACACCAGCATCCCATCTCCTGCATCGTCATATAAACTAAATTCAATAAACCTTCAACATCTTCATGCAACGAACACTAAAATATCCCAGCAAGCACCAATAAATCTAGGGAGAAACGAGGACTACAGTCTATACCATACTACAATACCATTTTACGCATTAATAATAAGTGCTGGTGCACTGATTCTATGCATACTATATAGAAAATATAAGCCGAAGCCAACTGGAGTTACGCAAAGAAACACAGAAGAGGACCACCCTAAATCATTAAGGGTATACGCTATTCCAGACACTGAGAAGGTTAATCCCGATCAACTCCCAGCTCAATTCACGACCAAGGTCTTCCATAGTCACTGTTCTTCGGGGGGAGGTGTTACGCAGCCCTAATCCAGGAAATCTTCTGCGTTGCATCGGCTCACGACAATCACGAGGCGCCGTGTCAGCATAACGTGTCTAGTGTCTTACATTACCTAGTTCTAATATTTTACCGTGTGAAATCATTCTAGATTCAAACATCGAATTAGAGTCACCTCACTTAGTTATAAAGATACTATTCTTTGCAACCTCTGGCTGGAGCCCACATAATTCGCTGATATCCTTAAAGTTTTTATAATCCTACTAAATCAAAAAGTACACGTCTGTTATGACTAAGCTTTCGAATGACCGTTCAAATTAAGGAGCATTATCATGAAGAATTTACAATTTGGGAGTCCAAATATTTGACAAAATACATCACAAAGCTCATTAAACACATGAAATGTTACATTTTATATTCAAAACAATAGATATTAATCAGTACAAGTAGCAAATGTAAGCACAAAACAAACTTACCGATGAAAGGTAATATTATCAATTTTTCGTTGACTGATGCTGTTGCATCCTAAAATGCTACAACTTACCATCTTTTTAACCTTACCTAATATCTAAAACCCACAAACAACATTAAATTCAATTACCTGTTTGCTTCTTCTTCTTCTTTCTTAGTTTCATGGCCCCTCTTTTTAGAATTCTGCCAATGTCAAGTCAGTCATGGGAGTGACAAGAGAGTGTTTACAATAGTTACAAGTTATTATTGTTTGTGTAGGTCTTCACAATCTACAACAAAAGACGCCACAAGTTTATAACCATCACCTTGTTAGTAATCTTACAACTTAATTTTATTAGTTCTAATAAAATCACACAAAATATTTACAAAGGGAGTAAACACAAGGGACAATAAGTATGAGAAATTAGTAGGACGAGGGATGTAGTTAGGGAGTATATCATAAAAGGAGAAGGAGACCTTGGGGCATTCAAAAAACAGGGTTAACTGTTCCTTCGCCTAACCCACATTCAGATAGACGTATCCCTAATCCTTAATTTAGCTACGTGTACAGGTGTACAGGTGTGACCGAATCGGAGACGGGACCTGCCTGTTTGCTTATAATATCAATGTTATTCACAAGAGCTTGACATCCTTAATGTCAAATAAAGGAGGGAAAACAATCAAAAACGCATACCTAGAAAAATACAAGAAATATAAATTTTCTTCTCCCTTACTCTTATGTCTAACTATATGCGTGCATTCCTTTCACACGCTGATGATGTCATGGAATGTTTAGTCTATAAGATACAAAGTCTATGGTTTAATGTCGAATATAACCATATTTGTATAACCGGGTATAACCAATAAAACATATAGACGCTCTGGGCAGCTCCTCTATTTTTTATGCTCAAAGTAAGGAGGTTATAATTTTTACAATTTCCTTGGCTCAAAGCTCAAAGTCAGGGAAAGTATTTGACAGATTTCATAGAGAGGACGATAATTTCTTAGGATAATGTAATCTTTAAGATTTCCTGCTGTATTATTAATTATATTTTATATTAATTACGTTAGAAATGAATAAATCAAACGATAAATATCTCTAAAAGCCGATTTAAAAAAAAGAAGGTTTTAAGTGTGAAATATTAAAAATCAAATCACTGACGCATTGTGTTGTTAATTAATATAATACTCTAGAAAATGATAAACTATTATTTAAAACTAATTTCTCAATTAACTGACATTGTGTAACAAAAAGCTTTACCTCAGTCACAACTAGCGACAGCTTGTGAGTAGAAGATTATTAGCCCTCATTGGATTGTTGGATACGTTTTTAACAGATATCAATGCAACATTAATACCACGTCGAGAGAATGAATGAAGAACGATTGACGAAAAAAGTGTATAAGGCGAGTGTGAATGAAAGTGTTGGAAGGGGTAGACCTAGGCGGACATTTCTAGACCAAATTGGGGACGTCTTGAAAAAAGGCCAGGTTAAGAGTACCCTAAACCGTAGAGTATGTATGAAGGGAATAATGAAAGTGGACGAAGCGAAACAAGTATGTAAGGATCGTAGCAAGTGGAAAGAAGTGGTCTCTGCCTACCCCTACGGGAAAGAGGCGTGATTATATGTATGTATGTATGTATTAATACCTGTTGTGAAACAGTGAACTATGAAGGATAATTATTAATAAAGATAAGGCTGTATGGCATAGTTCCTTTGCCTGGTCTCTCGAGCGAATAGTAAAAACAACAACAACTGAGAGGTTAATAACGGACAAAAATTTTAAACTTTATAATAACTATTATACTAATAAACTTAATAACTTTTATAATAAATGCAAATTGTTCACAAATAATACTGGATTGTGATAAAACTAAAGATGACTATTGAGAAATCCGCCAAGGCCGCAAATGACTTCGTTGCAAAATTAAAAGCCGACGGTTCTGAAGTGGACTGTTATGATTTGGGAATAGTTTACAAGGAGTACAAAATTATTTTAACTGATTTACACGCAAAAGACAAAGGAACCTTCTCGCTTAATGTGTTATGTATGCTCTGCAGGTGGGTACATATGTGACATTTCTTTAAAAAAGTTCAATTGATTTAAGTTTTACTTTTAATCTAAAAATGAAGTGGCAAACGGACTTACAGCCCATCTGATGGTAAATGATTACTGCAGTCCATGGACTCCTGCAGCCAACTTTGAAAAAAGGCTACAGATGTGTTGTCACCTCAAAGGATAAAGATAGAATACTTTTTTTTTTTATAGGATAACTGACAATCGAGCACACAACCATCCGATGGTAAGTAGCTGCTGTGGGCCATAGACATCTACATCCATCCTCAATGATAAATCAAAATGCAGATGCGTTGTCACCCGTGAGGATTAAGATGCCTTGTTTCCACTATAAGGGGCCTCTGGCTCTCTACACTCACCATATGAAACACAGCAGAGTTAAGCTGCTGTTTTACTCTGGTATTCTGTAAATTTTTTTATAGGATTAGTGTGACCATCGAGCACGCAGTCCACCTGATGGTAAGTGGTTGCGGCCCATAGACATCTACACCTATCCTCGTTCGCGAATCAAAATGCAGATGCGTTGTCACCCGTGAGGACTAAGATGGAATGCCTTATTTCCAGTAAGAAGGGCCTCCGACCACCTGCACTCACCAAGCGAAACACAGAGGTAAACCTCTACTTCACGCTGGTATTCTGTGAGGTTGTGGTACCACCCAGGTTCGAGCCGGCCCATCCGTGCGACAGCAAAAGCTGCCGCGTGGCTCTACCGCTGTTACTGTTTGATTGAACTTATTAAAGGGTGGCAACGCATCTGCTATTCCCGTGGTGTTGCGGTTGTTCATGGGTGGCGGTAGTCCCTTACCATCAGGTGAGCCGCATGCTCGTTGGCCCCCTCTTCTGTAAAAAAAAATAAAAAGCGTGGTCTTTCGCCGGTTGAGCTGACACATTTTTGCTACTACTATACTACTGATATAGTTGCAGCATGGCTCCACCACATATACATTGTAATTAACTTTGCTCTCTCTATCTTATTTATTGTAACTTGGGTAAAGCTCAGTTTTGCCTTTCATGTTAGCAGCAAACAATTTCATTCTCCTTTCTATATGCAAGGCTCATATCCAAACTATGAGTCGATGAGGAAATAGCAATAAAAGTTTCTGACGTTTAACATTTAATGTGTTCCTCTATGTCGTATCAATCCCATTAAATTCTTGTGTAAAATCAAAATCGTATAAAAGTATCACAGTGTGCATTGTTGTTTGGGAACCGTAGGGGTCCAGACCAAGCAATACCTAACTTGTGGTTATTGTGGACTATTATATTTATTGTTAATAAGTTTTAGCAACAGTAAATATCAGTCTCATATTAATGCTTTTGTATATTTATGCCTAAGTGTACTACATTATAAATTTACATATTAATACTTATAAAATAGGAGGAGGTACTTAATTTAATTTCATTTCAATTGTATTTTTTTTTATGTGTGTTACGACAACTTTTTATAGGTAAAAAGATTTTGATAATTCTTTTTTTATTTGAAAGCTGGTGCCTCTCATGTGGTCCCATATAAATTTGATCAAGATCTGAACTGTAGTTTTTGAGTTATCCTTAATAATGCACATTTAATTGACTTGAACTGCATTGACGATGTTCTCATTTTATTTATATTGAAGTAGGTTGTATAAATTTTTTGATTTTACCACTTGTTTGAAAAAAAATTCTGCTAGATTTTTTGCTGGTACTTAATAGGACTGGTTCAGAAAATATATCTTTATCCAAACTAGTGATAAATTTAACCAAAACAATTAGTTCTCTATACAGTGGTGGCGTTAGAATAAATCCACTCTCCATTTCATACAGTGGGTGTTGTAAGAGGTTACAGAGGGAACTAAATCGTAAGATAGGCAGCAGCATTCTGCCAAGCATAGCAACTATGGTAGATATCCCACCTATGAGGCAGTCATGAAGGAGGCTGTAATGGATAGATGTATAGAAAATAATTTACCAGGAGCACATGACCCACTGAGAGGTGAAATTTACAAATCAACAGGAACATTACAACTATGGCAAATATGCCCACTAAAAGCAGTCTATGGGGGAGACCTATGTTCAACTGTGGACTATATAGGCTGAGTTTCAGGGGGATTATAAAGTTTAAGTTAACTATACAAATAATGTAATATCTGTATGTAATGTCAAAATTACAGCTTTTTACTAAATGCATTCATTCATTTTTTCATTACAGCCCTTCACAAGTCCACTGCTGAACATAGGCCTCCCCCAAAGAATGCCACAAAGCACGGTCCTGAGCCACCTGCATCCATCGACTTCCTGCATGTCTTACCAGGTCGTCACTCCATCTTGTGGGGGGACGCCCTACACTTCGCCTACCGGTACGAGGCTGCCACTCGAGAACCTTTCTTCCCCATCGGTTGTCGGTTCTTCGAGCTATATGGCCGGCCCACTGCCACTTCAGCTTACTAATCCGTTGGGCTATGTCGGTTACTCTGGTTCTACTGCGGATATCCTCATTTCTAAGTTTATCACGCAGTGAAACTCCGAGCATAGCCCTCTCCATAGCTCGCTGAGCGACCTTGAGCTTCCTCATACGGCCAGCAGTGAAGGACCACGTCTCAGTTCCGTAAGTCATCACTGGCAACACGCACTGGTTGTACAATTTTGTTTTAAGGTTTTGAGGTATTTCTGACAAGAAGATGTGTCGTAGCTTCCCGAACGCTGTCCAGCCGAGTTGAATCCGTCGATTGACCTCTCGGTCGAAGTTGGACTTACCTAGTCGGACTATTTGTCCCAGGTAAACATACTCGTCAACAACTTCGAGCTTAGTGCTCCCAACAACTACCGGCATAGGTGTGACATGGACATTAAACATAATCTTTGTTTTGTCCATGTTCATCTTAAGACCTATCCGTTGGGAGACACTATTGAGGTCATTGAGCATAGTGCTTAGTTCCTCCAGCGATTCTGCCATGAGGACTATATCGTCGGCAAATCGAAGGTGAGTGATGTACTCGCCATTGATGTTAATTCCGCATCCTTTCCAGTCCAGAAGCTTGAAAACGTCTTCCAATGGAGCGGTGAAGAGTTTCGGGGATATAACGTCACCCTGTCTTACACCTCTCTGCAATTGGATAGGTTTCGTACTCTGGTTCTATACTCGGATAGCCATCGTAGCTCTACTGTACAAACACTTCAGCACTTCGATATACCGACAGTCAACTTGGCACCGCTGAAGGGACTGCAGCACCGCCCAAATTTCGACGGAATCAAAGGCTTTCTCATAGTTCACATACGCCAGACATAGTGGCAAATTGTACTCTTCGGACTTCTGTACAATTTGCCGTAGGGTATGTATGTGGTCTATGGTGCTAAAGCCCTTTCGGAAACCGGCTTGTTCGGGAGGCTGGAAGTCGTCAAGTCTGCGCGCGAGACGATTCGTAATGACTCTCGAAAACAGCACGTAGACGCGGCTCAGAAGGGAAATCGGTCTGTAGTTCTTCAAGAGAGCGTTGTCACCTTTCTTGAAGAACAAGACCACCGCACTTCTGCTCCACGCCTCCGGTGTAATGCCACCATGGAGGACGGAATTAAAGAGCCTCTGAAGGACTTCAAGTACCGGTCTTCCACCCGCTTTCAGAAGCTCCGCTGTAATTCCATCCTCGCCTGGGGCCTTGCCGTTTTTAAGGTCCTGGAGAGCCATTCTAATCTCGCTCAGACTTACGTCCGGGATATCTTCGGAATAGTGTCGAATAAGACTCGCTCTTGGATCGTTACTCACACTTGCGTGTGGCTCCAACGATGACGTGTACAGCTGCCCATAGAACCTCTCAATCTCACTCAAAATCTCAGGTGCCCCGGAAACGATGCTGCCACATTCGGTCTTCAGCTTTGACAGTTGGCTCTTTCTGGCAGACAGATCTCTGGCAAAGACTTTGGAGCCTTGGTTCCGCGCGATCGCTTCTTCAATACGAGCTGTATTGAAGTTGCGTAAGTCTCGCCGCATGCATTTAGAGATCTGTCTGTTCAGTTGCCTGTATGCTGTCAAATCTGTTGAAGAATGTAGCCTCATCTCCCGTCTAACAGCCATGAGATTAAGAGTGTGATCGGAGAGTTTTTGTGTTCTTCTGCGGCGGGTCTTGCAGAACTTAGCTCCGACCGCATGGACAGTTTCCACGAGCTTGTCATTCATATCGTCCACTTCATTGCAGTCTACTAGGCACTGAAAACGGTTTTGTAACTCGAGCTGAAAGGTTTCGGGACTTTGGATTAGAGCACGAGGGGGACGGAGCGTTGACTTCATCAGACGAGACCTCTCCAACTTAACATTTAGGTTCAGTGTGCCTCTAACCATTCGGTGATCGCTGCCGGTTTTCACCCTCGCGATCACTGAGACATCACTGAACAGTTGTCGTCCGGTCGTCATAATGAAGTCAATCTCATTTTTTGTCGAACCGTCGGGGCTCGACCAGGTCCACTTCCTGTGGGGCCGCTTCTTGAAGAAAGAGTTCATCATAAAGAGTCCCTCTTTCTCCATGAAGTCGGCCAGCTGCTGGCCCCTTGGGTTCCGTTGCCCTATTCCAAATTTCCCTACTTTCAGCTCACCGTTCTCTCTTGTGCCTAGTTTTGCATTGAAGTCTCCCATTAACACCGTATATTGGGTTTTGGAGGAATGCATATGAAAGTATATATGGTACTTATAATAAATATACAATTTTAAAAATTTTTGTGTGTCTTAATTTGTTCCGGCTAATCTTTGAAATGGCTGGATCGATTTTGACGTAACTTTCACTGGCAGATAGCTGATGTCTCAAGGAGTAATTTAGGCTACTTTTATTTTGGAAAAAGAATTAGGGTTCCGTGCTAAAAAATTAAAACCCTAAATTACATGCATGCGAAGTCGCAGGGAACTGCTAGGTTATTAATAAAACTGTTTTTGTTTTTGTGTACATACATTATATTTTCGTAAATATACTGAACTACTTTAAGTCTTATATATTATATTCAGATTAGTAAGTCATGTATATAATCATAATACAATTTTCAGGAATCTAGACAAAGTTCCAATATGGCGTGATAAAATCTCCAACAAGGACCTGCTAGAGCTGTGTATAGAGTGCTTGAGACAAACGAGAGCCCTAAACAAACCTGAACAAGTGAAGACACTAGCATCTGTGTATCACATTCACAGGCATATAATTCGACAGGTTGGCATTCCTTAATATATTTTCTTTTCAACCGACTTCAAGAAATACCTAGTCAGGTCATAAATTCTGTCATGTTTAATATAAAATAATTGAAACAAGTTTATTCATTATGTAACCATTTATATACCAAAATGAACTTAACAAAACATAGATTCTTATGACACTAAAGTTTATTCAAAATGACCTCTGTGATTTTGAATACAGGTCTTCAATCTGCGCGGCCAGTCGTCTATCGCAGCACAAACGAGGTCCATGTCAATATATACCATACGCCATACCATGAGCGAGAATGCAATATGACCTCGTTGTACACGCGGAATACGGTTGCTCGCTTCTTCACTACTGTGTGCGTACACTTTATCATTTTGTTTGTTGTAGCTCTCTTCTACGGTAAAAATTTTTTCATCCGAAAAAAGAATTTCCCGATATTTTTTTCCCGCGTACCGCTTCAACAAAGCACGGAATCTCTTCAGTCTCAGGTCCATTAGACGAGCATTCAAACGATATCCTGTTTTTCTTCGATACGCCCGAAGCCCTAAGTCTTCATTTAACACCCTTTTCACCGTGGTTCTGCTTAACCCCATCTGAAGGGTCAACAGTTTCTGCTTACGTTTGGGATTTCTTTGAATTCGCGCCTTCACAGCTTTTATCACTGCTGGAGTCCTAACAGACCGAGGGCGACCACTTCTTGACCTGTCATCTACACTAGAGTCTTCATTGTATCGTTTGATGGTACGATAAACGAATCTTTTGGTTATATTCAAATTTTTCAGTACGTCAAAAAATTGAATTAGCGCGTAACCGCAATGATGCAACGCAATAACTGCAACACGGTCTTCTTTAAGCGTCCACTCCATATTTAAAAATCAGTAAAATTCTAAAAAGTATACAGTTTTATTTGCATGAATAATTCAAAATTCGAATTCAATAAACTTTTTTGTGGCCAGCATTCTAAAAGAAAAGTTTTTACTGTGTGACAATACTTATGACCTGACCATGACCTGACTGTGTATTTTCTTCTTCCTACGCTGACGTCGGTTGCGTACGGTCGGTCGCGTACGTCAGTGATAAATAAAATACCATGGTACGATACCGAGCTGTAATGTCGTCATATCGTCGTACAGTCGTCTGCTAAGTTGATTTCGGAAAGGAGAAGGGTCAGTAAAATACAATGTTAATAATTATGATTGTCAACATTGTCTTTTACTTATCGATCTCCTTTTTTTTACCATCGTCCTCATTATTGCAATCCGGAAATAAAGCCTCGAAAACTTCTACCCAGTATTTTGCTCTCCCATCTTTGTACAAATCATTAAGTAAACAAGACTGTCTGTATCGATATTCATTGCAACTGTACGAGCACGCGTGGGTAATAAAGTGAAAGCGCTCGCACTATGCCACGCTCGTCCGGCGACTGACGAGCGAGTGCGACGCGCGCGGTACGCTGTCGTCAGCGTCGTAGTGTGGGGCGATATAGAACACAATGTACATTAGTACGCGCGACCGACATACGTGACCGACGTCAGCGTCGAAGGAATTCAAGCCTTAAGCACATTGGGCACTTTTGGGTTGGGGAGAAAGCGCTGAACATAAAATTAATTAATGTTGAAAATCTAATTGATAGATTTTTATAAATTTGTTTGTATTATATAAGTAGATACTAACCATTCTTTTCTACCAACTTCAAAAAGCAGATGGTACTCAATTCGACTGTATGTTCTTTTTTTAATATGTGTTACCTCATTTTTGTTCTGGGTGAACCGATTACCGGCTTCTCATGTGGTCCCATCTAAATTTGATTAAAGTATGACCAATAGTTTTTGAGTTGTTCTTAATAATTTATATTGAAGTCGGTTGTACACATCAAACCAAAACAAAAACCGATGGGTGTTATAAGTTTGTAGTGTGTATCTGTGCATCTGTTTGTGGCATCACAGCTCCTGAAAAGATGCAACAATTTTAAGTTTTTTCGTTTGAAAGGTGTCCTAATCGAGAGTGTTCTTAGTTTTATTTCAAGAAAATCTGTTCAGCTATTTGAAGATTGTCAGCTATTTTTGTTTTGAGTTTTTTTTTTTAATTTAAGTTATTAATATTTAACAAATGAGCTGACAACAATATTCTTATCGGTAATTAACCACTGCAGTTGACATGGACGGTGCAGTCAATTTTAAACAAAGAAAGCTGTACATGTCTGTTGCCCATGCTCTAAGATAAATATGTCTCATACACTTAAGTTTTCTCTAGTTTACCCAGGTTAGAATGCTCTAGTTTACCTGGAATGTAGCTAGGTATTTTGTAGCATTTGAATCCACACAATGGTGCAATTTTGGATTTTCCAAATCTTTTTGTGTTTTTTGCCCAAAACTGGATTTTGTAAAACTGGTAAAGTTATAGATGCGGATCCTACACCAAGCTGTCTAGAGTTCTGAGTTCAGAGTACTGCATTTCTTGTTTACTGTTATCTATGGTGATGCCTTGGATCTTACACACTAGCAATCAGACTGTCACAGTCAAAGAGCAATAGTGGACACAGAACCCTGTACTGTAGACAGATATATTTAATAATCAAAAAATATTTAAATTTTGACTCACAACTTTTAAATTCCCGATTGCTAGAGCGCAACCTTCTAAGCTATAGTAAGCTCAGTTACCGTTACCGTTACAGCTAAAAGTCCACTGCTCAGCATAGGCCTCCCCCATAGATTGCCTCATAGGGGGGATATTTGCTATAGTTGTAATGTTCCTGTTGATTTGAAAACACCTCTCAGTGGGTCATGTGCTCCTGGTAGATTATCTTCTATACATCCATCTATTACAGCCTATTAAAGTCCACTGCTAAACATAGGCCTCCCCCATAGATTGCCTCATAGGAAGGATATTTGCCATAGTTGTAATGTTCCTGTTGATTTGTAAACACCTCTCAGTGGGTTATGTGCTCCTGGTAGATTATTTTCTATACATCCATCCATTACAGCCTA
Source organism: Parnassius glacialis (assembly GCA_033319125.1). Taxonomy (NCBI): domain Eukaryota; kingdom Metazoa; phylum Arthropoda; class Insecta; order Lepidoptera; family Papilionidae; genus Parnassius; species Parnassius glacialis. The sequence continues at coordinate 70,064,934 of JAVANC010000004.1, read as the reverse complement.
TTAAAGTCCACTGCTGAACATAGGCCTCCCCCATAGATTGCCTCATAGGAAGGATATTTGCCATAGTTGTAATGTTCCTGTTGATTTGAAAACTCCTCTCAGTGGGTCATGTGCTCCTGGTAGATTATTTTCTATACATCCATCCATTACAGCCTATTAAAGTCCACTGCTGAACATAGGCCTCCCCCATAGATTGCCTCATAGGAAGGATATTTGCCATAGTTGTAATGTTCCTGTTGATTTGAAAACACCTCTCCGTGGGTCATGTGCTCCTGGTAGATTATCTTCTATACATCCATCCATTACAGCCTATTAAAGTCCACTGCTGAACATAGGCCTGCCCCATAGATTGCCTCATAGAGGGGATATTTGCCATAGTTGCCACGCTTTGCAAGCGTGTTTTTCTTTGTCTTTTATTTTTAGTTTTCAATAGGAACATGCTGTTGCGCATCTCCTGATTTTTTCCCTCTGACGCCTCTGACAACATCCAGAGGATAGTATGGGGTCGGTATTCTTAAGAAATTTAAAGGACGTGGGTTTGAATCCGGCATTCGACTATTGACGTAAGACAATCCTAACAACTTCTCTGTGGAATTGTTTACCACCGGCGATTTTTCCGGACCGATACGACTTAGGGACCTTCAAGAAAAGAGCTTACGCCTTTCTGAAAGGCCGGCAACGCATCTCCAATTTCCCTGGTGTTGCGGCTGTTCATGGGCGGCGGTAGTCACTTACCATCAGGTGAGCCACATGCTCGTTTGCCCCCTCTTCTATAGAAAAAAAAACTCCTAACACAATCATTGTAAGTTTACCTAGAGTTGTTAACAAGACTATTACGAGGGTGGATGAAAAGTACTCGGCCTAACCAAGAAAATAAACACATACTAAATCAGTTATATTTTTATTTTTCTACATAATCACCATCAAGTTCAATACACTTTTGCCACCTCCCCTTCCAAGCATTTAGACCGTTGAAAAAAAATGATTCTTCCTTAGAGTCAAAATATGCGTCTACAGCTGCTTTGACCTCGTCGTTTGTCGAAAATCTTTGACCTCCCAAGTGCTTTTTTAGGTTAAGGAACAGAAAGAAGTCTGATGGTGCCAGATCAGGTGAATACGGCGGATGCGGTAACAGTTCAAAGCCACAGTTGTGAATTTCAGCCATTGACTGTACTGACGTGTGAACACGGGCGTTATCTTGATGAAACAGGACTTTTCTTCTGAGCATTCCTCGACGTTTTTCTTTTATTTCCTCTCGTAAACGACGTAGTAAGGTGCAGTAGTAATCAGAGTTTATAGTCTGACCCCTTTCAAGATAATCAATCATAATCACACCTTTCGAGTCCCAGAATACTGAAGCCATCACCTTATTTGCCGACAAAATCGACTTAGCCTTTTTAGGGGGTGGTGAACCAGGTCTTCTCCACTGTTTTGATTGTTGTTTTGTTTCCGGTGTACAGTAATGAACCCATGTTTCGTCTATAGTAACAAAACGATTCAAAAAATCATCTGCATCGGCTTCAAATAACTCCAAACAGTCGCGTGAAATAGTCAATCGCGTCCTTTTTTGTTCAACTGAAAGCAGTCGCGGAACCCACCTCGCAGACACCTTGTGGAAACCCAACTCGTTGACAATGATGTTTTGAGTTCGTTCATAAGAGATGCCTATAATCTCGGCTATCTCTCTAATTTTTAATCTGCGGTCTCCCATTATTAAATCAAGTACTTTTTTAATATTTTCGTCAGTAGTTGACGTCGAAGGCCTTCCAGAGCGGGGTTCATCTTTCACACTCTCTCTACCACGCTTAAATTCTGAATGAATATGACAGAGCACAATCGCCTAATGTACTGACCATGTCATCATGGATGGCTTTTGATGATAGCCCCTTCTTATGGAGGTACTTAATGACGGCACGCTGCTCGATTTGCTCCATTCGCGGAAATTATGTCCGATTACTTTGTTAATAAATTTATAAAATCACAACTAATTATCGCACACGTTTCGAACTTCACACAATGAACTAGTCTGAACTGAACTAAATAATGTGGGTAGATTTGATTTTTAGAATTGAATGGATCTGTGTTAGGCCGAGTACTTTTCAATCCACCCTCGTAGTATTGTTAACAGTATTGCCAGTATTTTTTTAATGTGCCTGATTTATAAATGTACTACCGGTCCGCCCGGCTACGCACGGCTGATTTCCGGATCTCGATACCAGCCTCAAACACACGCAAAAATTTCATCAAAATTAGTCAAGCCATTTAGAGACTAAAAAACAGCAATTGGTTTTTATAACTGTATTATTGATTTATGTTATGTGATAAAAATTAAAATTCAATAATGTAATTTCATTTACAGAGTACTTCAGTACCTCCCGAGCTTATGCTGAAGCTATCATACATGCCGTTTGAAGTCAGCGGTGATTGCCTCCTGAAAGAGTACTGCAAAACTTATTGGAGCATACTCGCAGAACGTTTTGTGTACATAGAAAAATTGAAATCCAGCCCGCTGGCTATAGTTAAATTATTACCAAAGTTGACCGAAGACATTGTAACTATCATTAGTTTGTATGACCCCGTGCAATTCTGTGCAAACATTTTACCGTTTGTTATCAAAAAATTGCATACACTTTACAGCGATAACTGTTTGAAGGATGTAAGGGAGACTTATAAAAATATTTTAGAGTGTATTGCATCCAAGAGTAACTTGAATTTATTTAGAAATGCAACGGAAAAAGAAATATTGGATCTGTATGTAAAATTTAATGAATGTTTATACGTTATAGTTGAGACTGATTCGAAATCACATTTTAAAGATTCTCAATTTGATTGTATTGTCAGAATTATAATATCTATCTTGGGGCACAACTCCGCCATATTCCACTGCTTTCAAACGGTCTATTTGAATTGTTTCTGTTGCTTGTTCAAAGATAAAGTGAACTCGTCCTATATGGAAACAGTGTTACAAAGTCTTCAAGTGTCCTGCGAGACTGCAGAGAAACTGGGATATCAAACAGCGATGTACACAACGTATCCCTTCATTGCACAATTGTTAAGACTTTTTATAGAATATTTTGTAACTAACTGCGACAGCAAAAAGTGGGATAATTATTTTGATGTGAAACTGCAAGAGATATGCTTAAAGCTGACACTATTTTTGGTAAAGAAGTTGAGTAAAACCCAGCAGATTGCTAAATGCGAGAACTGCACCGCAAAAACTGGCTTACATGATGCACTGCGTCTGACAGTCCTTGTCAGACACTTTGTTATCATATCCGTAGATCAACAATTAAATATAACGCATATTCTTCCATACTTTTATGACGTAGTCAAGTTACAGTATACAATTCTAACAGAGCTGAACAAGCTTGGCTGTTCGAACCGGACGAAATGCCTCAGAAAACTGCAAACTGACGTACATAACACGGCAATCACATTAAACAAGGCCCAATACTATGAGTTTTCTATAAAATTATTTAATATATACCTCAAAAATGAAATATGTTATATGAAAAATGACTCAGAATTTAAAAATATAGCCAGGGCACTCTACAATAAAAGTATCAGTGAACTTGATTGTAAACTATATGAAAATTCAATAAGGAGCGCTTACTTGAGTTTAGTTTTCTCTGAACCGGAGGGGTTGACGTCTGACAAATATATGAGTTTGGTAATGGACATTAAATCTAAAGCATTGAAGAAGTACGAAGAAGAGAGTGAAACAGAATGTCAAGGAGGCTTACAGTTAATGACAGTTTTAGGTGCATGCCATTTGTTAGAGGGAAATAATGATTACGGCAATTTGAAACCGTTCTTTTCTACATTAAAATTTAGGTAAGTTATATCTTGTGTATGTAAATATTTAATATGTTGTTCTTTTTAGGGTTCCGCACCCAAAAGGGTAACCAACGGGACCCAATGACTAAGCCTCCGCGGACCGTCGGTCCGTCTGTCGGTCTGTCAGCGGGCTGTATCTCATGATCCGTAATAGATAGTTGAAATTTTCACAGTATAGTGGATATAAGTGGACTGTATTTATTTATTACTGTAGAGCTAGTGGACTGTATTGACTAAATTGACTGACCGATCTGAGGTTAACTATGCTAGGGGACTGCGTGAAGAAAAGATGGTACTGTAGACTATGTTGTATTAAATTATTTACAATGCGGCTTTCACTAATTATATACACAAAGGGAGTCTTTACTGGAGTATAGATTTTTCTCTCTTGATGGTTTCTCTTGAGGTTTCTTCTCTTGTCGTGTTCGAGTGCCGCTTCCGAAATAAACAGCTCACAGACCAAAACGCCCTTCTTATATCCCGCAAGAGAGCGTCTCAGTCTGTGAGTAGTGCCGCGCGACGATGCTGCACGCCCATTGGTCGTCGCTCGGCTCCGGTGCGCGGGGTGCGCGGGGTGTGCGGGGCGCAACGGGGTATGAAGGGGCGACAGGGCGGCGGGGCGGCGGGTCTCTAGCTGTCCGCAACACACAGAATGTGTATTTCTGTTGCATCTATAACAACAAATAATGAAAATAAATTTAAAATTAAAAGGGGCTCCCTAATAGAAACGTTTTATATGTGGTAGAGCCATCCTGTAGCTATATTACTGGTATAGTTGTAGCACGAATGGGTCGGCTCGACCGGGGAAGGAACACGCTCTCACAGAATACCAGTGTTAAATAGCAGCTTAACACTGCTGTGTTTCTTATGATGAGTGTAGCAAACCGGAGACCCTTTTACTGGAAATGAGGCATTCCATCGTAGTCCTCACGGGTGACAACGCATCTGCATTTTGATTCACAAACGAGGATAGATGTAGATGTCTATGGGCCACAGCAACCACTTACCATCATGTGGACTATGTCTCATGGTGTCACAGTCACTTTGACTTAAAGTGATAGACAGCATGAGACGGCATCTTAAAATTGAGTAGCATTTGATTATTCGGGCATAATAGTGACAAACGAACACACAGTCCACATGCTGATGCAGTGTAAATGCAGATACGTTGTCACCCCTGAGGACTAAGGTGTAATGTCTTACTCAATTTGGAATTCTTTAAAACTCTTATGACTGTCAGAATCTGCACCGGTTCACACAAACAAAAGCCACATAGAAGAACCATCAAGAAGCTCTGGAGTTGTTCTTTTTAAAGATTTGTTGCAACTTTACAAGGCGCAGGTTCGGCCTCACATGTAATACTGTTAATCACATGGAAAACATATCTCTGGGCGGGGGCTCCCCAGTGCCAGGTCCTTCCAGGAGGAATTGTTCGGACTAATTCCAACCGCACAAGGTCACCATCACACATCGCGATAAAACTCGCGATACTATTCATACCATCTGGATGACTGGCGGTCCACCACTGTGCGATTTAAAAGAAGTTTTCTTCCTCGCACACCTTGTGGAATCGACTACCATCAGAGATTTTTCCGGACCAATACGAATTAAGGACCTTCAAGAAAAGAGCGTACTCCTTTTTAAAAGGCCGGCAATCCGTGCGATAGCAGTTCTGCCGCGTGGCTCTAACACTGTTAAAAATTGACTTGTCTCTTCCATTTTCAGCACCCTTCTGAAACACGAGTTCTCCATGTATGTGAAACTTTGGCCTTCGATAGTCCCCATAGCGGGAGTCTGGACTTCGTTGAAACAACTCCTGAATCGCGATCACAGTTCCTGGCTTACGGGTAATAGATCATATCAGTTTACACTATGCTAAGGTAAACTTAATTTTGGTAATTATAACTACTTGGAAAACTTAGCAAGGGTTACGTTTAGGTACTTACATTGCACCCGCAGGCTGTTAGATAATTTCATCTTAGTCAGGGCGACAAGGCTTTTAAAAAAAAAAATCTATTGAAAACAAAGAGCCCAATTCAAAAAATTAACAAGTGGTGAAAGTAAAAATTTTTTTATGTGAAAATTGTTATTTTTTTTTACCGAATTAAGAAGCTAATTGCTGCTCCTGTATTATTGTTTAAATAATGGATTGAAAACATACATACCCTTCGGCAAATTGTACAGAACACAGAACAGTACAATCTGCCACTGTGTCTTGTGTATGTGGACTATGAGAAAGTCTTTGGTTCCGTCGAAATTTGGGCGGTGTTGCAGTATCTCCAGCGGTGCCTAGTGGATTTGTCGGTATATCGAAGTGCTGAAGTGTTTGTACATTAGGGCTATGATGGCCAGAACCAGAGTACGAAACCTATCCAACTGCAGAGAGGTGTAAGACAGGGTGACGTCATATCGCCGAAACTCTTCACCGCTGCATTGGAAAACGTTTCCAAGCTACTGGACTGGAAAGGATACGATATTAACATCAATGGCGAGTACATCACTCACCTTCGATTTGCTGACAATATAGTCCTTATGGCAGAATCGCTGGAGGACCTATGCACTATGCTCAATGACCTCAATAGTGTCCTTAGATAGGTCTTAAGATGAACATGGACAAAACAAAGATTATGTTTAATGTCCATGTCACACCTATGCCGGTAGTTGTTGGGAGCACAAAGCTCGAAGTTATTGGCGAGTATGTTTACCTGGGACAAAATAGTCCGACTAGGTAAGTCCAACTTCAACCGAGAGGTCACTCGACCGATTCAACTTGGCTGGGCAGCGTTCGGGGATTGTGACACATCTTCTCGTTAGACATACCTCAGAACCTCAAAACTAGACCAACCAGTGCGTGTTGCCAGTGATGACCTATGGAACTGAGACGTGGTCCTTCACTGCTGGCCGTATGAGGTAGCTCAAAGTCCTTCAGTGAGCTATGGAGAGGCCTATGCTCGGCGTTTCTCTGCGTGATAGGCTTACGAGGATAGCAGCAGAACCAGAGTAACCGACATAGCCCAAAGAATTAGTATGCTAAAGTTGCAATGGGCCGGCCATATAGCTCGAAGAACCGACTACCGATGGGGAAGAAAGGTTCTCGAGTGGCAGCCTCGTACCGGCAGGCGAAATGAAGCGCGTCCCCCCACTAGATGGAGTGACGACCTGGTAAGACATGCAGCATGTCACAGGTGGTTCGGGACCGTGCTTAGTGGCATTCCTTGGGGGAGGCATATATTGAGCAGTGAACTTGTGAATGATGAATGGTTTGAAATAAAGTAGTTTTGATACGCAAAAGTGGTGCGAATTTCTGTATTAAATTTTTTTATAGGATAATGGTAACAAATGAGCACACAGTCCACCTGATGGTAAGTGGTTGCTGTGGCCCATAGACATCTACATTCATCCTCGTTTGCGAATCAAAATATGATGCGTTGTCACCCATGAGGACTAAGATGGAATGCCTCTTTTCCAGTAAAAAAAACACCGGTTCTCTGCACTCTATATATATGAAACACAGCAGTGTTAAGCTGCTATTTTACACTGTTGTTCATTATGTGAAATATTAGTGGAAACAGTGAAATAAGTGCTCCATTGTTGTGTGTCTGATTAATAACCTTGAGATGGTGTCATCATCAGTTGTCTGCTGGCTCAAGCTGCCGTTTGTGAAGAAGTTTTGAAACCAATTAATATAGAGGATTATTTCTTATACTTGACACTTGCAAAAGTCTGTGAACATGTACAGGATCGCCCCCGTCACTACATTACATTTGATAGACCACAAATCCTCGCTAAAGAACACCGATTCCTTCCAAGGATGATTCGCGAGGCTATTGAAATCAAAAAACATCCTAATTTCAATAGAGAAGATGGCTGGGTGCTACCATCTGCTTGGGATCCCATAATTAATAAAATTAAATCCCAACCCAAGCATACAACTGCAAGACTTCATGATACTGTAAGTTCATACTGCGTAGATCGGAACAAAAATGAATAATTTTTAATGTGGAGGTAGCCGTGGTTAACTTTGACGTCGGGACGTTATACACCTCAGTCCCCCGTGGTTAACTATGACGTTGGGACGTCATACACCTCAGTCCTCCCCGTGACCATGGGTGCTGTAAAGTGCTTGAAACGTCGGGAATGGAAAATAAGTTAAAATACGCGATAAAATCCGTAAAATTAGTTTTATTTAAACTTGCAAAAGTGTAACCGTATGAGCACATTACCAAAAAAAAAGGAAAGTGTTAACTGTCATTTGTTTTTCAGTTGAAAGTGAAGAAACTATACTCTGGACTCTTTATGAAGTGATGCTGGAGACACCGACAGCTGTCAGGACTGTTCACTCTGAACACTACAAAGCTATTGTTACCGAAGTGTTGGGGAGATTCGATAAAAAACCAGTAAGTGCATTATCGTAGTTACGGAGAGGCACGGGGTAAGTCCCCTCCTTTCACTATCATCATTATTCTAAGTAATGCCACAAAGCATGATCCTGGGCCAACTGAATCTATCGACTGCATTTCTTACCAGGTCATCACTCCATCTAGTGGGTAGCCTCTTAGGCTGCCACTCGAGAACCTTTTTCCCCCCATCGGTTGTCGGTTCTTCGAGTTATGTGACCGGCCCATTGCCACTTCAGCTTACTGATCCATTGGGCTATGTCGGTTACTCTGGTTCTACTGCAGATGTTTTTTTTGTATAAAATAAGGGTGACAAGCGAGCACACAGACAGTGTCAGGATCGTGCCAAATGGAAGTCCGTAGTCTCTGCCTACCCGTCTGGGTGACTGGCGTGAGTGTTTATGTATATGTATTATGTATAAGATGCTGCCCATCTTGTTTACTGTTTGTTTTCCCTCTGTCGTCTTTTACGACCCCCACGGGACTATTTGGGGTGGTGGATATTCTTACAGTGCCACTTCACGGCGATTCAACAATTATTACGTATTAGAAAAAATTAGGTGACTAATTATATTTAATAGCTTAGATACTTTCATAGAAAAGGTACAAGAATACGCACATTAAAAGCATTATACACACTTAAAGTTTGACAGTACAGTGGACCCCCGGTAATCCGACAAACATTTTTCAGGGCAGTGTCGGCATATCGAATTTGTCGGATTATAGAGTACTGCCTAAGACTCCCCTATAGTCCGGAATATTTTATAAAAGAGTACCTTGTAATCCGACAAATTCCAGATCCAATGATAAGATTCTATATGTTATATATGTACTCTGAAGTACAAATTATACTTCATTATGTATTTCAAATTTAGTAAATTAAGCAACACAATAGGGAGCTTACATTTTATTATAAAATTAACGTCATTAATGCTATAGAACTTAGAAAAAATATGCAATAACTTTACATTAGGAAATAATTCTGTACAAACAAATGTACATACTATTGCGCGCCACTATTAAGGCGCGGTACATAGTCAAACTAGGCTTTTCAAAACAGTTTTTTAACAAAATATATACATTTTAGAGCGGAAAAAAAATATGTGTTAATCTTGATCACATTTATGGGTGGACCATTGTTTTCAAAACACGTTTTCGGTAAATTTTCTCGATAGAAAAAAATCATAAAATAGCCATTGAAATTGAATTCCCAGCAATTTTAACTGTATTATTTATAAGCAAATCTTAATAAAATTAATAATAGTGATGTAATATATAATAATAAGGGGAACTGTTGTTTTTATATATCGATTGAAATGAAATATTTGTAAGTATTAATATATTTAATGAAAAATAACTCGAACGAATCGATGTTCCGCATCGCGCCATCGTGGCGTCTTTTCGCTTCTCTTTCATTTCTACGCGGAGTGACAGTGATCGTTGAGGCACGCTGCTAGACGGACCTGTACCAATTTGTTTCGCTCGCCGTTCAAAAATCATTTACGTATTTGTTTGTTCTTAAGGACGCATTTGCAAAATTAATAGGTATAGAATTGAACTATAACATTGACACGGGTCTTTTACAACTACAAAAATATACTTAGATACGAAATTCGAATATCTGCCTGTGTGACCTGAAAGCGTACTTCGGTGACTGCTGCTGAAACTCTGAACTCCTGGACGAGTAGAATAAGGTGTGTCGAGTTTAAGCTCGTTTTGTTAGTTATAATGAGACCTTACCTCCGGACTTGATGAAGTAACCTGAAGGTGTACATCGGTGACTGCTACTGGAACTCCTCGACGAGTAGAACTAGATATGCCGAGTTTGGGCTCGATTTGTTAGTTATGATAAGACGTTACATCCGGGATTGATGGAGAGACCTGATGGTGTACTTCAGTGACTTGCTACTGGAACTCCTTGACGAGTAGAAATAGGTGTGCCGAGTTTGGGCTTGATTTGTTAGTTATGATGAGACCTTACCTCCGGACTTGATAGAGAGACCTGATGGTGTACTTCAGTGCCTGCTACTCTGTAACTCCTCGACGAGTAGAACTAGATGTACCGGGTTTGGGCTCGATTTGCTAGTTATGATGAAACCTTACCTCCGGACTTGATAGAGAGACCTGATGATGTACTTCAGTGCCTGCTACTCTGTAACTCCTCGACGAGTAGAACTAGATGTGCCGGGTTTGTGCTCGTTTTGTTAGGTATGATGAGACCTTACCTCCGGACTTGATTGAGAGACCTGATGGTGTACTTTGGTGACTGCTACTGGATGTCCTGGACGAGTAGAACTAAGTATGCCGAGCTTTGGCTCGTTTTGTTAGTTATGATGAGACCTTACCTCCGGACTTGATTGAGAGACCTGATGGTGTACTTTGGTGACTGCTACTGGATGTCCTGGACGAGTAGAACTAAGTATGCCGAGCTTTGGCTCGTTTTGTTAGTTATGATAAGACCTTACCTCCGAACTTGATGCAAAGACCTGAATGTGTACTTCGGTGATGGCGGCAGCAGCTATGCGTAAGCGTGATGCAGCGATACCTGAAGAAACATTGAGCAAAGATGGCATACCTCTAATAGACATAAATGCTGACGGCTGTTGGTCATCGCGATCCTACGGAAATAATTATAAGGCATTGTCATTGAATCATACCGGTCAAAAAGATGCCGAAACCATGTGTTGCGCAATATTTGCAATAAGTTGAGAGCTGTAACCAAAGACACAAAATATGCCTTGGTGCACAGAAAAATGCTGCTTGAATTATTTTTCTTTCCACAATTTATATAATTAGATTTCCCTCCGTATGCGTAAATACATCAAATTAATAAAATAAAATAAAAAAACTAGCATGTTTAATTTTTATGTATTCTTCAAACAACCCACAAATCCAAAAAAATTTATGCAAAAATGTTATTCACTCAGGAAAAAAGTTATGAAACGGCTGTTTTTTTTTCGATATTAAGGCTAGTGCTATTGTAAAATTTGCTCATAATATTTTACTTTACTCTTGATTCTGAAGAAAAATGTCTATAGGAATAAAAATTATTGTTTTTATAAATTCACAATTTTGACAATTTGCCGTTTCGAGAATAGGTCATTTCTATGATTGACCATTTTGGTCCAAAGCCATTTTATTTAAGCATTAATTTATTATTCATTTAATGAATCTGTTACAAAAGTTCTCGATAACCTTTTCTAGAAAATAACAATTATTGATTATTTTAAAATTAAGAAAATAGAATATGTACATATTTTAAAAATAACAACACGAAAATATGTAGGTACATAATATTTTTAGAATAACTAAACAAAAATATGTACATATTTTAGATACGAAAATAAACGTAGAAACATTTTAAAAATACGAATAAAAAATATATATCTGATGGGATTCGAACCACCTGACATCGCGGAAACGCGGTGCGAAGGCGGACGGCGGCGCGCTGTACCAATTGTACATTTTACGTCGAGCGTCGGCGAGATTCACGCGGTGCACCCCGCAGTGGGCGGGACTACTCGTCCCTTACTCGTCTGCTTCACCCCCTCAAATTCATAAAAGTCGTCTATAGACCTCGCCTTAATGTTTTGTACATGGAAACACTAGTTACACTAGCGCCCTTTAGTGTCGAGTAGCAGAACTAGGACAGTCAAGATCCTTCCAGAAATTTCGGGACCGATATGTACTCGAACATTCACTCAAAGATGTCGCTACAGTAGAAGGTTCTGGAAACTATCTGAGGCCCTATATAAGGCCGGTATAGACCACGACCAAGGCAGTATTGAATTGGCGATACAAGAGAATACTTCGAAACGAAATAACTGCGAACTAAATTGATTTTGTTTTATTATTAGTGTGGTTTTAGATTGTAATTAGTGTTGTGTAATTAAAGTGTCAATTTTGGTAATTTAATAGGCAGTTTTTAATTGTCTCGAACCCCAAGCTCGTAACAATACTAAAATAATCAAAAATTATGAATCAAGTTATAACTTGTTCAATCATGCATTTGCGAAGATTGTCAAAAAATATCTAATAAAAAATAATAGACCATGTCAGATTACAGGGGGTGGTGGATTAGACAGGGGTCGGATTACCGGGGGTACACTGTATTAAAGTTCTTTTTCAAAACCTAGTTTGGGCACCAGTCTCCCACCTAGATCTTATTTAGCTAATATTTATAGGTGTTATTTAGTTGTATAGTTCATTGTTACTAAGATTTTTGTGATGTACTGATTGTAATATGTGGGAGAAAATAAATACCAATTATTATTATTATCAATTATTCATAAACCCGCAAAAGTTCACTAGAGTAGAATGATCCGGCTCGATGGACCAAACAAGACTATTTTCATGTATATATAGTACAGCCTATTTATTTATTGACGGCTCGGTGGCACAGTGGCTAAGCAATTAGTTGTTGCGCTATAAGGCACCCACGGGTACGAATCCCGCACGGAACAAGTATTTGTATGGCCTACAAATAATTGTTCCGGGTCTGGATGTTTGTCCCTGTGAAATTTATGTATGTAAATTGCTCCCACGATACAGGAGCAAATCCTAATGTGGAGGTGACGTTTTTTTTAAAGAAAGTAGAAATAACGAAGTCTGCTGAATGACAAAAATTATTTTAAGCTGCCCTGACATGGCTATGCCTGACATTATAACATGGTATTATTAATTTAACAGTGGTAGAGCCACGCGGCAGCTTTTGCTGTCGCGGTGGTACCACGACCTCACAGAAAACCAGCGTGAAGTAGAGGTTTACCTCTGCGTTTCGCTTGGTGAGTGCAGGTGGCCGGAGGCCCTTTTTACTGGAAATGAGGCATTCCATCTTAGTCCTCACGGGTGACAACGCATCTACATTTTGATTTGTAATAGAGGATAGATGTAGATGTCTATGGGCCGCAGCAACCACTTACCATCAGGTGGACTGTGTGCTCGTTTGTCACCCTTATCCTATATAAAAAAATAATAGCTGTTCCCGCGATTTCATCCGTGATTTATAACGACTATATTTCATGGCTTTTTTTTTTGCGCACAACCCAATTTATTTTACTAAATTAAAATTAGCCTAGATTACTTCTTATAATATCAGCTATCTGCCAGTGAAAGTCCCGTAAAAAACGGTCTAACCATATTGGAGATTAACCGGAACAAATAGAAAGATGGACAAAAATTTTAAAAATTGTATTTTTGTTATTAGTACCGTGTATACGTTGGGGAAAAAAGGTTCTCGAGTCGCGGCCTCGTACCGGCGGACGAAGTGTAGGGCGTCCCCCACTAGATGGAGTGACGACCTGGTAAGACATGCAGGAAGTCGATGGATGCAGGTGGCTCAGGACCGTGCTTTGTGGCATTCCTTGGGGGAGACCTATGTTCAGCAGTGGACTTGTGAAGGGCTGTAATGATGATGATACTTTCATATGCATATTTAGTAATAAGCTGTTATTTTGACGTTACAAACAGACACTTCAATTTTATTTATTTGTTGTATTTTATGCCGCACTTGTGGTTGAAAATTATCATATTAAATAAATCACTTGCCGTGAAATATTTTTAATTATTTAAAATTCTTTGTTTAAATTGAATTTCTGTATCTGTTATTTTGACATTACAAACAGACATTTCAATTTTATATATGCGTATAAACAGATTAAATATGGTACTTACAGGCAGAGAAATTCGAAGAGAGAGCAGTGCACGCAACACTGCTGTTCCTCCAGTCTGAATTTGATATAAAAGAAGCCACTGAGAAGTACGGTTGGAAGCCCACAGAACCGGTGAGTTATCTATATAAATAACTAGCGATCCTCCCTGGCTTCGCACAGATGATTTCTGGATCTCGACATCAACGTCACCTAGCGGGTCTAATTGTGAATCTAAACCATTCTCCTTAATCACACACATAAAATTTCATCAAAATCGGTCCAGCCGATTAGGAGGAGTTGAGTCACATACACACGGGACAATATAAAATATGCATTTATTATACATATTGTTACGAGCTTGGGGTTCGAGACGATTAAAAACTGCCTACTGAATTACCTAAATTGATAGTTTAATTACAGAACACTAGTTCGCAGTTGTATCGCTTCGAAGTATTCGTTTGTATCGCCAACTCAACACTGACTCCGGTCGCGGTCATTACCGGCCTTATATACGGCCTCAGATAATTTCCAGAACCTTCTACTGTAGAAACATCTAAAATGTTAGAGTACATACCGGTCCTGACTGACTAGGAGTCGATAATTCTAGAAAGTTCTTCCATGGAAAATTATAGAAGGATCTTCTGACTCTCCTAGTTCTACTATTCGATACCAGAGGGTGCTAGTGGTAACTAGCCATGTACCAGGCATTGATGGTGACGCTCAACAATACAAACCTTCCTCATGAGTCATTCTATGTATTGACGAAAGCCGCATCAAAATCCGTTGCGTAGTTAACACTTTCACTGTCCGGTTTCCAGACACAATAGTAAGACACTAGCAGTGCCCTATATATAGTGCACGGGACAGCGAAAGGGTTAAAAGATCTAAGCGTACAGACGGCGGGAAGCGACTTTGTTTTATACTATGTCTAGAAGAGATTTCAGACACATATCGCTGAATGTCTGTTGCTTGCTTTAAGTTTATCCACAACCAACTAAGCCAATGTAAGTAACGTTTCTTTTTATAGAATAAGGTGACAAGCATCCACACAGCTCAGAAGAATAGAAGTATTTCGTATGGTGAGTGTAGAGAACCGGACATCCTTTTTACTGGAAACGAGGCATTTCATCTTAGTCCTCACGGGTGACAACGCA
Source organism: Parnassius glacialis (assembly GCA_033319125.1). Lineage (NCBI taxonomy): Eukaryota > Metazoa > Arthropoda > Insecta > Lepidoptera > Papilionidae > Parnassius > Parnassius glacialis. Next base: position 70,049,895 of record JAVANC010000004.1, on the reverse strand, counting down.
TCTGTATTTTGATTTGTAATAGAGGATAGATGTAGATGTCTATGGGCCGCAGCAACCACATACCATCAGGTGGACTGTGTGCTCGTTTGTCACTCTTATTCTGTAAAAATATAATTCTTTTACCGAAACATTTTATTTCTCTGCATTCACTAATAAAATTTCTTCATTCGCATATGATGTTGATATTTAATAATGCTCTGACACGATTTTTGTCTACATAATCATTTAGTATTCTATAATTTTTCAATTAAAAAAAGTGGTTTTAAGTGCGACGGTTTAAAATTCACACGGTTAAATAGTTATTGTAATGTACTATTCCAGGTCCTGGACCCTGATCAAGCGCGAGTCCTCAGGACTCTGCCACAGGAGCATGAAGCCCTGCGTTGTGCTGTGCAGGCTGTACACATTTGGACAGAAATATTACCTCGGTTAAATGCAGGTAAAGTACACTTGCCATTTTAGGTTGGGTAAACCTGCATTAAAAATATAATAGGATCAAAACAAAATGAGAAACGGATAAGACTATTCAGTTTTGACTGAATGATGGCTAATAATTTTCTGCTCACCAGATGTCGCTGATTCATACTGAGGTAAAGTTTTTTATTACACAACTAGCTGTGCCCGCGGCGTAGCTCGCGTATATAGATTTTACATAAAGAATTTGTCGTTTAGGTAAGAGAATATTAAACGATTTATATCATTACTGTATCAATAAGTGGTAAGAAAATAAATCATTATCAACAAAGTTCTAAGTAGTTTATGATAGAGCTTCTGTGTAAACGACGTTAGAAGTAGACTTAGCCAGGGTGTACACAAAAAGGCTACGGGGGCTTGCTTTTTCCCGCGTTAGTAACGCGGGAATAAGCAACATAGAGTTGACAATGTGCAAAACAGTCAGTACTGAGGTGCACTCCTACAACTCGTAAATTTTGACCTTGCGCTTTATTTACGGTCATCGCATAACACTCGCGGACTGTGACTGTGACTGGGAACTGAACGCGCATAAAACTGAAAGGAAGTTATTTCTTAATAGAGGGATTTTGGGCAGTGCTGCCACATCAAAAAAACTCATTCAGCGCTACGACAACACAAAAAGCGCTAGATATCATGAAAGCAGCGCTTTAAAAAGCCCTAGATTTCGCGCTAAATTAACTACAAACAAAGTTTGTGTTTTTTATTATAATTTATAATTCAAGAAAATATAATCATAATCAAGAATACTACATTAAGATTTTTTCTGGCAATATTTTTTTGATGTATCAATACTTCGCAGGGCATCGACTTATAATTATGGCAATTGCTGTCAACAGTAGTTAGTACTACTCTAAGTAACTTTTAACTTAGCTGTGCTCTAAACAACTGACTGAAACTGAATAAAGCAAAATAAATGCGTTGCCAAAACCATGAACGAAAACTTTAATAAAGGGGATTTCCCCGCTTATAGTCGTCGGTAAAAAAATCAAGTTGATCATCCTATAGGGGAAGCCGGGAGATCCATAGCACAGGGTATCCTAGTTTGGACTCGTCTCCCATGCTCTTTGTTTTGTGGAAAAAATATGTTTGAAAAAGATAAACTGCAATGTCCTATTTGTGGGAAAAAATAATAAAGGTCATTATTATTATTATCGGTAATGTGGACTAACAGTGCTGCTATAAAAGAGTTAATAACCCGCTAGTCGCTACAATTTTGAAATGTGTGTTAATACACCAAAAAGCGCTGGATTAAGTGCTATGTGCTAAAATTTCGAATTGCGCGCTATACATTCCAAAAAACCGCTAAATCTAGTTCCCAAAGCCCTAAAATGGCAGTACTGATTTTGCGTATATTATAAATACAATATCACGACATTTCGTTGCAATTTTGTTATTTTGGTCGGGTTCCGTTGTATGGCTTCGATAGATAAAAAATTTCTTCAGTAAGTCTCAATACGATTCATCGGCGAAAAATCTCAACACAGCAAATCAGAAAAGGTTGTAATTTGTACAACTCCATCTATTACGTCCTTTGTGTGAGAAAACATCCTTTTTTAAATCTCTTTTTGTGTTTTAAGTATAAATATATTAATTATTATGGAATGTTTTTTTTACACACAAATCTTTTTATTACAATTTCTGAGATTTTATGGCGCCATTGAACAAATTCGAACCTACATTTCAAAATAATAATCATAACTTTCGATAGAATTAACCAATTTTAATAAAACAAAGATTAAATGAACTTGATAATACGCTTTATGGTTTTCTTAACGATTTCTTTGAAAAATAAAAGATGTTTACTTTAGACGTGATGCGTTCATATAAAAACAGACAAACAGACAGACAGACTATAATGGATGAAAGTGGACTGTATATTTATTTATGACTGATCTGAGGTTAGCTATACTAGGAGACTGCTCGAAGAAAAGATGGTACTTTTTACTATACTGTATTACACTATTTACAATATTCGGCACTATTAAAATAAACTATCTAATATGTACAGAGAGGGGTCTTCAGTTGTGGAGTCTTGATCTGTTGTCTTGAGTCTTCTTTGGAGTCATCTCGAGTGCCGCTTCCGAAGTGAAATGAACAGCTCACAGACCGAGACGCCCTTCTTATATCTCGCAAGAAGGTGTCTCAGTCTGTGAGTAGTGCCGTGCGACGATAAATGAAGCCGCACGCGCGCTGATTGGTCGCCGACATCACTGGGTCGGCGCCGGTGCGCGGGGGGTAGCGGGGTACGAAGGGGGCGACGGGGCGGCGGGTCTCTAGCTGTCCTCAACATCCTCCCCCCGGCGTAGCTCGCGAGCCTCATCTTCTTTCGGGAGGACGGCGATCTTCCTGACCGGCCGCCGCAGCAATCCGCCCCTGGTCCGCACCTCCACGTTGCGCACCACGCCGTCTGGTCCGGGAAAGGTCCGCGTTACAATTCCACGAGGCCACACGTTCCTTGGCAGGCTACCGTCTGCCACCACGACGAGGTCCCCTTCTTGTAGCTGTCGCTGCTGCACATCCCGCCAGTTTCCGCGCGCAACCAGCGTCGGCAGGTACTCCTTCATCCAGCGCTTCCAGTACTCGTCGGCAAGTCCTTGCGCCGCTCTCCACGCCCGACGATCGCTAGGCGTGCACGGCGCGGTTACTGGAAGGCTCGATGGTCCCAGCAGCAGGAAGTGGTTGGGTGTCAGCGCCTCTTCCTCGTCGATGTCGACCGGTACGTGTGTCAACGGTCGAGAGTTCACCGTGTTATCGGCTTCTGTGAGGAGCGTCACCAACGTCTCCCGCGGGCTTTTCTGGTGTAGAGTGGCTTCGAGCGCGGTCTTCACTGAGCGCACGAGACGCTCCCATGCGCCTCCCTGGTTCGGCGCGCCCGGCGCGATGAACTTCCAGTCTGTCCGCCGAGTCAACGCGTAGTCCTTCAGCAGGGGTGCCCACTCCTCCATTGCCCGTCGTAGTTCGGTGTCCGCCCCATGGAAATTTGTTCCGTTGTCAGAGTAGATGACCCGTGGCCACCCACGCCTAGCCGCCATGCGCCGCAATGCCGATATCGCCGAATCCGTCGTTAGGGAATAAACTATTTCTAAATGCACCGCGCGCGTCGTTAAACAGGTGAATAACGCCACCCACCGTTTTTCATGCCTACGTGCTATCGTAACCGTTATAGGCCCGAAATAGTCGATTCCGGTGTAGGTGAATGGTCGCGCGAATGCCCCTAACCGTTCAGGTGGTAGATCTCCGATAACCGCTGGCCGTGGTGTCGCCTTGCGTACCCTGCACCGCAGACATCTCCGCTCCGCTTCTCTTACGGTTGGTCGTAATCGAAGGATATGATATCTCGTGCGTAGGTCGTTTACTACCCGCTCCCTGTTGGCGTGGCTTGCTTCCTGATGCGCCTTTTCCACAAGCAGCTTTACTGTGATATGACTCAGGCTTTTGACTATGTTGATCATAACATTTTAATTCACAAACTCGAGGCATATGGCATTAGAGGCAATGTATTGAGTTTGTTCCAGTCTTACCTAAATAACCGTCATCAAAAAACGGAAATATGTAGGTTAAATCTAAGGACCAAATCTGAGAACATAAGCTCTTCGACAGAGCGTTTGGTAAAATACGGTGTACCACAGGGTAGTGTCTTGGGGCCTCTCTTATTTATAGTATATGTTAATGACCTACCAAATGCCACTAAGCAACCTATGACCTTATTTGCTGACGATAGTACTATAACTATAAACTGTGATGACATCTTTTCTTATAAAAATGACATAAATGAATCATTAATATCAATAATAACATGGCTAAATAATAATAATTTAAAAATTAACCTAAATAAGACACACATTATGCATTTTAGCCAAAGACCAATAACCTCATCTAACATTGAAGTAAATTACAATGACACTGTTATTGCTGAAGTAGAAACAACCCGATTTCTCGGCTTACAAATTGACCAAAAACTAAATTGGAAAGCCCATATACTAGAACTAAATAAAAAAATAAGTAGTTCGGCTTATGCACTGTTTAGACTTTCTTCTACAGTTAACATTGACGCACTTCTAACAGCTTATTATGGACTAGTCGAATCTGTCCTTAGATACGGAATCATTTTCTGGGGTAACTCAACTGACAGAGAAGTTGCGTTTAAAAGTCAGAAAAGATGTATCCGCGCTATGTTTGGTCTTCGGACTGCCGATAGTTGTATGCCATATTTTATTAAACATAGAATTCTTACACTTCCGTCCTTATACATATTGAACATGGCTCTCTTTGTCAGAGCCAATCCTAATCTATTTCCGCAGTTGTCTGACAAAGTAAAGCGCAACCGTCGTGATGGAAGTAAATTGTGCTTGCAACAAGCAAGAACGGCTCTGCTAAGAAAGAGTGTAGTATGCATGGCTCCTAAAATCTACAATAAAATTCCTCAGATGTATAAATTACTGAACAGCAATATTTTTAAAAATAAATTCAAAAACCTTTTAATTGAAAAATGCTACTACACTGTAACTGACTTTCTTAATGATAAATTTTGACATTATATAATTGCCTTATACATACATATACTTTTAATTATAATTGTTGTAAGTAATAATTTCACTGACTTTGTATATTAATAGACTGCTAATGTTAAATGAAAACTAACAACCTAACACTTTAAATTTTACACACCGAATATCGGTAAGACATGTTGATACTAATAATACTAACACCAGGAATATATATCTGCCCATGCAATGTATATCTCACACATGTTTTAGTAAATAAAAATATCTTATCTTATCTTATCTTATCTTATCTTATCAAATTGGTGGCGTCCGTTCAGTATGATGGGCCTCTTCATTTGGCTGTCCACATCGGCTGCGTCGATTCGTCCTCTAGCTCGTAATATGCCATCTTCCAATATGGGGTCGAGCTTCCTCAACGCGCTGCCGGTTGCCAGGTTCTTTCCTCGCTGCAGTCGACTGATGTCTTCAGTGAAGCTTTCTTGCTGACTGCGTTCTATCCACATCCGCTCTGCTCTCTGGATGTGCTGCAACGTCAGTCCATGCGCCCTTCCTCTTATGGCATCGACGAACTCTAGTATCCGCGCAGTGGCCCTTATTAATCTCTCGTAGGAAGAGAATCTCTCTATGTCCGGCAGGTGTGGAGCGTCCTTGGTGTCGCTCTGGTACGCCACGACTTCCTCCAGCTCCTCATCATCATCGCCTGCCCTCCCTTCCTGACGACGAGGCCATCTGTCTTCGTCCTCGTACAGGAATGCCGGTCCCGTGAACCATCTGTCGTTCTCTTCTTTATTCATATAATTCACACGCGTCGCTTGATCCGCGATGTTGTCTGCGGTCAGTATCCACCTCCATTGCTCGGGTGATGTCTTCTCTGCTATCTCCCCTAACCTATGAGCCACGTATGGATTGTAACGTGCCGTATCGTTCTGTATCCAGTGGAGCGCCGTAGTGGAGTCTGTCCAATACACTACCCTATCGGCTACCACTCTATGCTCGCCTTGCACGAATTCCGCGAGTCGCGCGCCTATCAAGTTCGCCTGCAACTCTAAACGCGGTATACTTTGTGCCTTTATAGGGGCAACTTTCGCCTTGGCCGCCACTAACCGTATCCTAATTGTTCCGCCGCGGTATCGTATACGCCAATACGCCGCGGATGCGTACGCACGTTCGCTTGCGTCGTTGAATACGTGAAGCTGACGCTCTACCACTCCCCCCGTAGGAGCATAGCACCTAGGCAGTCGCAGTCGTGACACTTCCTCGACGACTCGCAGCCACCTCTGAAATTCATCAGCTGCCTCCTCGGGTAGTTCGTCGTCCCATCCGACCTTCTTCATTCGCCATAGATCTTGCAGCAGGATCTTGGCGGTGATGGTGAGGTAGCTAAGCAGTCCGAGCGGGTCAAACACCGACATGACTGCGCTCAATGCTTCCCTCTTAGTCGGTGGTCGCTGTAGCGCCTTTACTTCCTGTGGCACCCTATTCATAGAGGTGTTGAACGTCAGGGCGTCTTCGTCGGCCATCCATAACAACCCTAGTGTCCTGCCTGGGCTGTCTTGCCTTAAGCCTACTTCTTTAGGCTTGCTCGCTAGTAGTTCCTCCGGCTTGTCTTCCAATAGGGCTGTGTGGTTCGAATTCCAGCCTGCCAAGGTGAAACCGGCCTTCTGGTGTACTTCCGTAACCTGCCTTGCCGTATTTACCGCCTCCTCTGCCGTAGCATAACTGTCTAAGTAGTCGTCCATATAGTGACTACGTACGATAGCGTTAAGCGCCAACGGATGTGTTTCTGCGTGTGCGCGCGCGTTATGATCCCTAACACTATGTGCGAGAAACGGCGAGCTCCTCGCACCGAAAATCATCGATGTCATAACGTACTCCCGCGGTGGGCTGGATCGCTCGTTACCTCGCCACAGAAACAATTGCGCGGGTTGGTCGCGACGGTCGATCTTCACACGTAAAAACATCTCCCTAATATCCGCGGACACGGCTATTTCGTTCTCCCTAAATCTAAACAGTATGCCCGGTAGGTTTCGTAACAAGTCGGGGCCGTCGAGTAAATAATCGTTAAGACATCTACCGGACGCACGCGCTGCCGCGTCGAAAACCACTCTTGTCTTCCCCGGCTTGTTCGGATTCCGTACGGCGAAGTGAGGCAGGTACCAGCTCTTGGGGTCTTTTGCCAGGAGATTGTCTATCTGGGCTGTGTAGGCGTCTCGAAACTCCGGCAACTTGTCCATTTTTCTCTCGATCGTCCGCAGTCTTCGAGCGGCCATCTCGTAGCTGGGTGGCATCCGCACGTTGTCGTCCTTCCATGGCAGTCCAACTTGGTATTGCTCGCCGACCTTCTTGACGGTGCGCTGGAATATCTCGACAGCGCGTTCCTCTTCTCGTCGCGGCCTACTCTTTAGCGAGATACCTATGGAATC